>OX403592.1:2499661-3124577 GCA_948107665.1 Lomographa bimaculata | reverse complement strand
TTTTTTTCCCTTATAGTATTAGGTTTTTTGATATTATTTTTGATATATGGGTATACAAGCCAAGCTACACAATTACATCCGCCATTTATAAAAATATTTTGTAAAAACAAAATAAAGTTATCCGGCTATCATACTTCCTACTAATATTATCAAGGCAAAAGTTTGTAAGTGTGTTTGTAGTTTGTTCCTTCTTGAGGCTCAATTATGATTATATTAATGAATACGTTTGTGAATATGGAATATGCATACATTTTTATTCGATTGTTGCCGTTAATACATTGCCGGAAAGAAAGGTTTTCTTCCTAACAATACATCTCATATCGAAATAAATAGGCATTGGGAAATGCAATCAGGTTTTTTTTTTATTCAAGTAGTCAAACTTTTGACCACTATCTCACCTGATGGTAAGCGACGATGTGGTCGACGATGGAGCAAGCTTGCCTAGAAGATACCTATTCACTCGCGACTTGAAGACTCCCATATTGTACTCATCAGAAAACACTCAGGTAAGGAGTTCTATTCCTTTGAGGTTCCCACAATGAATGTGGAGGCAAAACGCTTAGTGCGCATTTGTGGAATGTCCACCATATAGCGGTGTCGCTTAGCAGTTTGTCTGCTTGTCCGACGATAGAACGGGGATGGGGGAACTAGATCGTGCAGTTCCTTAGCACACTCTCCAAAATGTATCTCTCCAATATGGTCCGATAAAAAACCAAGAGACTAGCTGCTACCATGCGGCGCGGCGATGACCCAAGCTCTGAAGCTTTGAATTAGTCAGCTGCTCGCTGCTGGCTTTTGACTCGATAGAAGTACCAAAATTGAGCTTTGAAGTTAGAGTCAAACCTAGTAACTCGAGATGGTCAGTTAGTGGTAGGGATACATTTAGGAAAGTTGAAGTCAGTTCAAATTGACTCCGTATAGCGGAGAAAAAAAGTTTAGCAAATTTAATCACAGCGATTTGAAAAAACAAATAGAATTTAAGGAAAGTTGACGAATCAGTGACCACAAAAATGTGTAACTTAGTCACGATCAGCTTAGCCAATAGCGAGCGTTTTGCTATTTTGAAATTTCCATCCATTTTAATTATTGAAACTCCTAACAAAAAGCAATTAAAGAAGAAAATCAGATTATGGGAGTATTTTTGAAAAAATAAATATTTAAAAAAATACTTGACCTGTATGTAAATTGTATGCTTATTTCCTATTGATAATTTATAACGTTGTTATATTTTTCTTATATAACTATTATAGGCCAAAATGTATGGCATATGTTTTATTCTTAAAATGTTGTGTTAGCGTTGGCTTAAAGAATTTAGCAATTTTTAATTTTGCATTGGGTCACACTTTTTGACAACAATTTGTACACAACAATTTATGACGGTTAGGTGTCATAAAAGTTAGGGTTTACCTTCATTGGATTTTTTATGGATATATTGATGATCTAGTCGTGCCACCCCGCAGCTTTGTCTGCGTTTGTCAAGTTAACTAGCAGCCTATTTGTTAATCCTAGGCATAAGCTGCGTACATTCCAAATTTATCCAAATTTATTCAGCCGTTGCCGCGTGAAAAGGAAAAAGACATACTTAAATAATGCCCCAATTACACACAAACTTTCGGATGAATAAATTAGTTTAATATAAGTATATTATAATAATATTTACCAAGATTCTGACATATCAATGTAGTAATAATATCTGTCATCGATTATCTTTATTCTAGGATGTAAATTTAAACATGGGTTGTAAATGTATCTAGAAGCTTATTACAACAATTTATAGCACATATCTCCGCCATTTTGAAAAATATCGAATCTGCTCACAAGAAATGCGACCTGTACAGGAGAACAACCGGAAATCCGGACCTACGAAAGCAATTTTGCCCAAGCTGAAATGAAATCGCTTCGTTCCCGCTTTGCGCTCGTTCGGTCAATTAAACCGAAAGTAATTTAGTCTTTCATAATAGTTAATAGCTGACCCAACCGGCGTTCGCCTGGGTATAAAAACAAACACATATATTTTTATAGTCGGATAAGCGGACTAAGCCGCGGATAGATACTGGTAAATATATATAATGTTAATTAAATTTAAATGCATTTTGAAACATCAACGTGGATTTTAATTACGCATATAGTATATCTTTATGAATGTCATAATAATATTTTTATTAGATATCATATTGTAGCATGATTACACAGTTAAATATAATTCAAGTAGAACATAATTCAAATGGCTCAAAAGGTTATCCCACAAATCTTAAAATCAGGGTTACTCTAAAGAAAAGGGACACAGAGGTTCTTTGTGACCTCTCACTAGGACACAGATTTTCGGCGGAGTCGTCCCTCCTTTTACAAACCGTAGGTTTGTTTCCTATCTCGATGATTTGGCTATCGTAAAATTGTTTTTTAATATAAGAGGGATTGATGCAGTCTGAGGGCAGAAAAAAAAGTATTTAATCAATCTAAGCTGATGTAAAACTTGTTGGTAGATATTGTAACTTTAATATGCCTTAATCACATGTGTGTAATAAAATAAATATATACATTATTATTTGTTGACGCACAAATTATGAGTCACATGCGTCGCGTTGTTACCAATATTCTATGTAGGTAGGTACGCCGAAGCTGCTATGCAAATTCCAGACAAACCACATGACTTCTATTAGGGATTTAATTTGACTTGACGACTGCGCTGCACAAAGTAGGGTAATGTTTATCAGCCTACGTATGTATGTTTGTTTGTTCCTTTACTTCTTACTAGAGACCAATCGCGTGGGTCGGTATTGATGATTGTTATTCGGGGCTCAAGATTTGAGGCCAATCTAGATTTTGAATGAGTCCCGACTGTTAAAGTCACTATTATGGCGAATGAATGAATATTTTTTATCAGTTATTTTCGTGTATGGATCGAATATGGATAAATGAAAATAAATTTGAATATGTTCCGCATTAGTTAATAATTTATTTACTCGTAAATTTTACATGTTTTATGCTTTCGCGTTTTTTGATTCATTAATCTAATCTAATACCTTTAAACGAGCAATTCTTGTATAAATATATTATATGTAATCAGGATCACGGAAACGGCTCCAACGATTTTCATGAAATGTAGTAGCTGGGGTTTCGGGTGAGATAAATCGATCTAGCTAGGTTTCATTCTTAGGAAACGTCATTTACCAAAAAAAAGCAAAGCTCGGTCATCCGGGTACTTATTTTTATACACGTATTATATGACATGTCAAAGAATTAGGTACCGGGCATCAACCGGTTTCTATATATTCTAGTAGCTGTGCCCCGCGGCTTCGCCGGCTATTATCAAGTTAAAAAATTGCCTATGTGTTAATCCTAGGTACAGCTATTTCAAATTTCATCCAAATCCGATCAGCCGTTAAAGCGTGAAGAGTGAATAAACATATTATTAAGTTTTAGCCTACGTAAGCCATGTAAATTTATTTTTCGGGGTCTTGGTTGCAAAACATTATTTCTTTCTACTAACATATAAACTTAATTAGGTTTTATGTTTTACTAGTCGTGCCCCGCGGCCTCGCCCACTATTATCAAGTTAAAAAGTAGCCTATGTGTTGATCCTAGATATACCTAAGCTGTGTACATTACAAATCCGTTAGCCGTTTAAGATTGAAGAGGGAACAAACACGCACAGTTACACACTTACACACAAACTTTCGGATTTATAATACTATAGGTATAATCCGTCTATGAAAAATTATCTAACTGATGGTGATAATCGCAAATCCGTGACTTATTTTTAAAGGATAAACTGTCAGACAGGGCGGAAAAGCTACTTTGTCTTATACTATGTAGATATAGAGATAGTCGTAGAGAAGAGAATAAAAGATAAGAGACTATCAAATCGGCGAATTCGAAAAATATCGGAATAATAATATCATTAAAATATCGGTATCGGATGCATATTTTGGTGATATCAGATATCATATACTCCACCAGATCTAAAGCCAGAATCACCTCAATAAGCAATTTTTTTTGTCTTTTTTTATTTCTGCCAGGAATTGAACCCAATAGCCTAGAATCCGACCCGACGCTAACAAATCAGTCGTAAATCAATGTACCCGTTTTACATAATTGTGTGACACATACCATTTAGAGCTTCTAAATTCTAATTATTGTGTTTACGTAGTGACACAAATATTTACCGACCGTGGCGGCAGTCAATGAGCTTTGAACTGCGCATAAATTGACTACTTGAAGATATTATTATTACTGTAATATTAAGTTCCACAAACATTTTGTTTAGTAACATAACAATCACTCGTTAAGATTTTCCTTTTGTGCTGTCCGGTGGGAGGCATTGATACGCTATACTACAGGTAAAATCCCTGGTTTGGTTATCAATGTCAACAAAAATCTCTAGATGTAAGTATTGCAATCAATAACTATTCGTGTCAATATAGATTAACCTCCAAAACAATAGCATCAGATAAGATTGTTATTTACGTGGTCCAAGTGGTTTTACTGTCGCAGACGTGGCCAATACAGCGCATGCCATAACAATTATTGTACCTTTTTGATGATTCATAAATGAACATTGTTAAGGCTCGTTTTCATTACTGGTGGTACTCAATACAAAATACCGATATATACCTAATACCTACATATCCGATTTTCAATAATATTTGATCAAGCGAAGCGAGATCTCTAAGTTGACTTGGGTGGTTCAGCACTTTTTCCGTCCATCCGTCTGTCAGAGGCATCTAGCGTCTAAACCATATAAGCGAATGACTTTAAATTCTCATAGAATATGTAAAACTATAGCCTAAAGCCAGAAATTACATTTAAAATTATATAAATGAAAATATTAAGGGGCCTCCAACACATGTAATATGTCGTCATAGAGGATAATATGTCGCCAGCTTGATGGGAACGCTACTCACTGGTATTGGGCTTGAGTATGAGTACTTGAGTTACCTATAAGCTCGGTGCCTATTAGATAACTTAGGTCTTTTCTGTATAGACGTATATAATTTTAATTTAGTTTAAAGCAATAAAGGCAATTGGTCCGTAGAAATGGTTCACGAAAGGAAGTGCCTAGCAATTTGCCCACGACAAAAAAAGGTATAGGAAAGGACTATAGGCAATAATTTGACAACCCTATACGATGGAGCACGCTTGCCAAGATTTTTTATTCACGCTCGCCTTGAAGACATCAAGATTGTACTTATCTGGGAAGACAAGACTATAGCAAGGCTTGTTGGCACTGCTTGGCGTAGACGTACCGAAAATATTTTAATTCATAGTCCAGACTACATAAAAAAACCTAAATAATCCCAACAAGTACATATTATATATCTCGATTATGCATAAATTTGTTCGTAAAAATTACATTTTTACGAACAATTTTTACCTATTTATTATTTCGATACCTATTCACAGAATGAATATGAATAGGTATCTTCTAGGCAAAGTATCTGCTAAATCTTTGACCGCATCTTTATATTCATTCAGGTGCGATGGTGGTCAAATGCTTGTCAATCTAGCAAAAAAAAAAATAGAATGAGATGTATGCAAGTATCGATACCTCATAAATGTTCCATTTACGAGTATCTAATACTTTCGCAAGTGGGAACGATCCATTAGGGAAGTAAAGCACTCGTACTTAATTAATAACAATAGGAATTGTTATGACCGTGTCAATAGACTACCGTACGGTCTCTGTTATCACTACATATTTTAAAAACAAATTTATAAAATATTTCCTTGCCTCACTGGCCCAGCCACTGTTTCATGTAAGGAAACCTTTTGTTCGAACTACCATTGGCTTGGCTGTGAGAGGGATCGATTCCCGGCGGAAACACCAGTTTTCTCCCCAAGGAAAATTTGTGTTTCTGGTTCTGGTTGTGATTGTGTGTAATGTAAATGTTTCCGTCACACACGAAACAAGTTATCGAACTTAGTGTGGGGCCGTGAGTGTGAAAGCGTTTTAGTTTATGCTATGTTTTGACAAACACTATTAAAGTTTATAAGGTCGGCTTTAGTACTTATAAACTAGCTATGTTTTGCGGCTTTGTTACAAGTATAATCATAAACACTCACAGCCCCACACTAAGTTCGATGATTTATCTCGTGGTTGCCGGATTCACATCACACACACAATTACACCCGGAACCAGAAACACAAATAATCATAATCAAAAAGTAGCCTTTTTGTTTACTTTTCATTTATGGTTGACACAACTCCAATTCGCTCGAAGTGATTTGCTTCTATGTTTATCATCTGACCCCCTATTACGTATCTTTGTTGCACGCGGTTTCAATTAAAATTAAGCAAAAATGAACCTCATTTCTTAGGAGTTTTGTCAATTTAGTATTGAAACCGTTTGCAACAAAGATAGGTAATCGAGGGGCAGTACATCGCAGGAGTGGAACTCATTGCCACTCATTCCTTCTTGAACGGTAGGTATAATCTGGGAGTCTTCAATTCTATAGAGCGATAAGATACCTATCTTCTAAGCAAGCATTCTAAAATTGTGGTCAAATTCTTGTCTATCTTATCATAAAACGCAAGCAAAGCTTAACAAAAAGCTCTTCTCCGCTTTATCTTCCTTGATCAGATTTAATGTATTAAACACGCATTATTGACGATAACTCAAAAACTTGTGATCAGATCTTGATTTAATTTAAATGGGAACAATGGGAAAGCAACAACTAAAAAAAAATTGGTTCACGCAGAACGAAGTTATGAGGTAACATACATTAAAAAATACAGTCGACTTGAGTACCTCCTCTTTTTTTGTCGGTAGAAAAGTCGGTAGAAAATGCCGCAAACTACCAAGTTCATACAAATTACTTATATGTTATGTTTAAAACAATACCTATAAAACAACAAACATTCTATATTTTAATTTAATCTTGCCCTACATTGATAAATGAAATTGAAAAGCAATATGGGTCGTTGCCAATTCCGCAGAACGGCATGGTCATTACAGTTATATCTGACCCATCTACAGAAACTATTTGACCTTTTTTGCAAACAACATGGCCCACAATGGATATAGAAGCATATGTGTAACATTTTGGTACTGTCTCATCATCATCATCATCGTCGGCCACGCAAAGAAAATAAGCATTTTATCTCTATCACGTTTATGGTTTCCTAGTATTAATCCGAGTGATGTATTCTAAAATATTTTTAATTTTATTTTATTTATTTTATTGTATTTGGGTGGCTTACAGCTATAATTACAAAATAAACATAACTTAAACTTAAAAAGAGCCATTAACAAGCCTCCACAGGTAGCAAAAAAGTACATTTAGACAGTTGAAATAAGTAAATTACGAAATAATTATAAATATATAACGCGTGCATAGCGTTTTCAATACGATACTCGTAATACGGTAGGTATACATTAAGGATTAACTAATTACTATTCATAAATGCATGATTAATCGAAGATGGTCGACTACTATAGAGGTCTATGGTAGTGGAGTGCATTTTGCACAATATGAAGTTTGGATCATGGTAGTTTTGAGAGGTAACGAGTCCAAATTGCAGAGTCTAGGTCACCACCGACGTAAGGTCGCAAGCCTATCGGTATTCTACCGTTTACATTTTGGAGAGTGTGCGCAGGAATTACACGAGTTAATTCCGCCATGCCCGTTTTACCATCTAACAAGAAACACTGTCAAACGTCATCCATATATAGTTGACATACCTCCAGTTCGCTCGAAGCGTTTCGCTTCTACGTTTATCATCCGTAGAGTGGTTCTCATTGCCGACGTCGTTGTTCCCCGAACGGTACAATCTGGGTGTCTTGATGAGAAGATGAGAAGTTTGTCAACATGCATTACAAAGTGTCTGGTAGAATACCTCGAGAGCAAGTCGCCATGCCTGGGTGCTTTACATTGTGGATAAGTTATCAACTAGGTATCTTTGGTAGGTACCTCTTTCGACAGTAACTGGTAACATCAAAAATCGTTTTACCCTCTTATTAGTCCAAACGAGATTCTGTCCTATCATCACACTTATATTATTAAAATCAGGAAGTTTGTGTGTAATTTGCATAAGTATGTTTGTTTTCTCTTCACGTTGTAACAGCTGAACGGATTTGGAATGTCTATAACTTATAGTCAGCATTAACACATAGGCTATTTATTTATTTAGTTTCACCTGTCCCGATGTTTGTCATCAAATCTTGCAAATTAAATTTGATCCACTTCCCGGTTACCGATTGAGCTGAAATTTTGTATACGTGTGTAAATCGCGTGACAATGTAATATTATGATGACATGGTGCTGATCTGATGATGGAGCTGGAAGGAGGCCAAAGGAACTTCGCAATGAAACGACACAACCTCATCGAGTTTGGGCTCATTTGACTCGTCTTGACGAGTAGTTCGTCAATGGTAACCAGGGTCTGATGATGGATCTGGAAGGTGGTCTTAGGAACTCTGTAATGAAACGACGAAATCCCATCGAATTTCGGCTCGTTTGGTTCGTCTTGACAAGTTCTCTGGTTATATAACTTTTAGTCCTCTTTATTTACAACATGTAAAAGCTTGATTTTAAAAAACTTTTAAAATTTGTGTTTAACTTAATTTAAGACTGCGGGGCTCAACTAATCTCATTTAAAACATAAGTATCCCCTACTCCGAAGCCAAGACCTGGTTTGTGATAGTTCAGCAAAAATCCATGCTCAAGAATTGTCAGTTTGCAATGTTCGAAGTATTTTAAAATTTACATAAACTCTAATGTCTTAGAAACAAATTCAGAGCGCCGACATGAACTGATTGATATAAAACAACAACACTGTAAGCCGAAAAGATTTTTCAGACAGTACGAAACGAACAGTAAACCCAGTCTTGGTAGATTTACGGGATTACAATAACACTAAATGTGCCTATATGTTATACGTAGAATTTTGATAAAAATTAGCAGATCTGCTGAGCATATGCAAAATCTTATCAGTCTATCGTTTACTCTTTTACTTGACTTAGACTATGATGAGGACTATATTTATATGAAATATGAAACACACTTAAAGTATCCATTACTTGATACTGGCTAAATGCACTCATTGAAGAGTCAAAATTAAAATATATTATTAACTAGCCGTGCCCTTTGGCTGAGCCCGCTATTATCAAGTCAAAAAGCAGCCTATGTGCTAATCCTAGGTATAAGCTACGTACATTCCAAATTTCATCCAAATCCGTTTAGCCGTTAAAGCGTGAAGAGGCAACCAACACACTTACACACTTGCAAACAAACTCTCGGATTTATAATAATTTTAATTTTGTTTGGTGGAGCTCACTGGATACAAATGATATATATTATTGTATGGACATTCAATCGTTTGAGAACAATAGCCGTGGAGCGCAGTGATTTAACCCATTAGTAGGATATAATTGGAAAATATTTATTTTTGGTTAAGTAATCACACTTATATTATACATCCGTGTTTGTTCCCCGAACAGTATAATCTGAGAGTCTTCAAGTCGTAGTGAATTTACGTATCGTCTAGGTAAACATGCTACATATTCGGCCGCATTATCTTATATTATTATTATATTTGATCCATCAGGTCAGATAGCGGCCAAATAATTAACTATCTGGCATAAAAAAACTAAGAGCTTGTGTGTAAATTTGTAAATGTGTAAGTGTGTAAGTATGTTTGTTTTCTCTTCACGCTGTAACGGCTGAACGGATTTGGAAGAAATTTGTAAGTTAGGTAGCTTATATTTAGGATTAACAAATAGGCTACTTTTAAACTTAATAAACGCGGGGAACGGTTAGTATTGAAGATAAAGGGCTAAGGTTAAAAAAACCTGCCAAATCTTATTCACAACATAGATTCACAAGAAAGTAAGGAATCCATTCTTCTTTCTTGTTCTTCCTCTAGAAGAGTACCGACATGTACCTAGTTCCAACTTCATTTAAGATAAAAGGGAAGGAATTTGAACAGTTATGTTATCAATTTTGGCCAATTATTGCTCTCCAAACGGAGGGATGCACCGAGTTCCGATTAAATATCAGGGTCGAGCAAGCTTTATCGCTCTTCGCTGCCCGGAATTTCATCGTCGGTGTTGCAACAGGCCAGTGACAAATATTCAGAAGTCCTCGTTCTGGCAGTTAGCGACGCCCGGTGCCGTCCCAGCCAGACCCGTCGAGACGCTAGGCATTGTATTTTTATATCTGGACATCTTCCAAATAGGTATACTCCCAACGGTTATCAAAATATTGTTCCAATACCCATTGATACGCGCAACATCATTATCTAAGAAGTAAACTATTTCGGGTCGGTTATTTTAGTTACGCGTGTTGTAACATTCTCCGATATCGATTGTTCCTAATACCTAATTAATAATCTCGATCGACTTCTAGTTTATTTCAGTTGTCTATTGATGAACTGCGGCAATTAATAAATTTGTTGATACTTACGTTTTGAATTAAAATCCGTGTTTATTGTTAAGGTCACTGAAACACACACTGTTCATAGGGTTTTTTGTTATATTTTGTTTGTTTTATTTTATTATCGCGTGCTCGAATGGCCACGGGCGGGCAGTCAGCCCGAGTGGATCGCGTTTACTGCAGGTTTGCCTACATTGTGCCACTGCTTTGCAGTAACTATTCCTTAATCTGGGACTCGGTGCCCCAGTGTATACGGTTGTTTGTGGAAGTTTATACTGCCAAGTGTCAGCCGATCTAAAGTATATAAAATTGGAGTGTCCGGCGGTGCTTTCGACGTGTTTTATTGTCGATTAAACTGAGGATTCTGCTGCTGGTTTCTTTTCTTATTTGTTATACTTTGGTACAATTGTATTGTGTTAGATTTTAACAGGAACTATATATTTGCTGATGGATATATTAAAGCTTTTGTAGTTTAAAATCTGTATGCGTTTTACGATAATTATGTAAATGTTTTTAAAATTATCAGATATAGTCGGCTGATACAGCTATACAATTTTTCCGGAAATACTAGGTCAATCCGTCTTTTTAGCGGACTTCTAAAAAGGAGGAGGATCTTTTTTTTTTTTTTATTTGTGACAGGCTAGTGTTTGACCACTATCTCACCTGATGGTAAGTGACGATGTGATCGAAGCTGGGAAACACACTAGACCTGGAATACGCAGGCTCTCAACTCGACTGTACTGTAAACTCTTTTTCTAGGTTAACTGATTTTGAAGTTTTTTTTTATTTGAAAGCTGGTGCTTCCCATGGGGTCCCATTCAAATTTGATCAAGATCTGGTCAGTCGTTTTTGAGTTTGAGTAATTTAAATCATTTAATCTGATCAAGGGTTTCGAAGATAAAGCACTTCATAAAAAAGGCCTCATGACTTCTGTATTTTTTCTGTTCTTTCTGTATTTTTTTATGTGTGCTACCTCGTGAACGATTTTGATGATTTTTTTTTGTTTGAAAGCTTGTGTTTCCAATTTTCCGATTGGTCCCATCAAAATCATCAATAATGCGTGTTTAATAAATACATTTCATCTAAACAAGGTTCCGAAGATAAAGCGGTGAAGTCGGTTTATTTTTTAAGGTGGGTTCCCAACCAGTCACACTACACGAGTTACACTGTGACTCGTTTAAGCTTCGCTTGCGTTTAATTATTAAAGTTTTGCTTGCGTTTAAAACACGAAACCATCCTTTTTGCTTCTCCGTACTAGGATAATAAAGGAGGCGGTGGTATCATCATTGTAGTCACGTGACAGTAAATTAGTCCACATATCGCAATCGTATATCTCAATCCCGGCCGTCCCCCTGTATGGGAAGATGGTGCCGTTTAGCCGTTATTAGGAAATAGGCCATATTGAGAGGCCTGGATGCAAATGGCATGAGATTTGGTGAATGGATGAGATATAAGGTAGACGCTCAAACTCAATTAACAATGGGAAAGTTAAAATCAGTAGCAAAATATGTGTGTGTGCTAAGTAAATGTTTCCAGCACCCATGATACCTACAAGTCTTTGAACTTAGTGTGGGGCTGTGAGTGTGTCTACGGTCGTTATTGTTTTTTAGGCGGTTGCTAGAAAATGCTAATTAAAAAATCAATGATTGATCGAGCGAAGCTAGATCTCGAAGTTGACTTGGATGGTTCAGCACTTTGTCCGTCCGTCTGTCAGAGGCATGTAGCGTCTGAACCAAACAAACGAATAATTTTAAATTCTCAGAGAATATGTACAACTATGGCCCGAAACCAGAGATGTCAATTAAAATTAAATAAATGAAATTACTTGTAAGCGGGGAGCTAAATATTTTTTATTTTTTATCTACCCTTCTGGGGTGTCGTTGAAAAGAGCTCTGCAATTAGAGCACGAAAGCGGTTTAAATAAAATATATAGGAAAAAAAAATTTAGTAGGCCACCAAAGTTACGCTAAAGTGCTACGCACTAAAGTGTCCCGGAGTCTATCTCAAAAACGGCTTCAAATTCAAAGCTGAAACGTATAATATCAGTTATGTCCTGTAATTGAACAAAAAGTACAGAAATCAAATAATTATAAAAAAAAAACTTGAGAGGTGCCAAGGGACACCCGGATGGAACGAAGTTCAATTTCGCAACGCGCGATAAGGAACTTTCTTTCCAAAATTAAAAGAAACATGCAAAAACCAACCTCACGCGGTGTTCTGTCACCCATCCAAGTACTGACCGCGCCCGACGTTGCTTAACTTCGGTGATCGGACGAGAACGTGGTATGGCTTACAACTATAGCAAAAAGTGTCGTTACAACTTTTGGTCTTATTTTTTTCCGTCTAGCCCCCTTTCGCAACGCGCGATAAGGAACTTTCGTTCCAAAAAGGTAAAAGCAAACTTCAAAAGTTTTTTCTAATATGCAAAACGGCGAGATCTCAGTTCGGCGCGAACAACTTGTATCTAATGTACAGCTATACTGTTAGAAGCCTTTACGAGTCTTTTCATCTATAAATAACCGCACTCATAATAATGAAATCATTGCAACATTTTTTTACCTATAACTAAAGTTTTACGAGCAGCAGAAATTACGCTTATATTATCTAACTGCCTGTTGCCTTAGTTGCGTGCGCTTTGCCTTCTAAGCAGGGGTATCGGGTTCGATTCCCAGCTGGAACTTAAGTTTTATCTCCAAGGGAAATGTGTTGCTGGTTTTGGTTGTGATTATGTGTGATGTAAATATTGCCGGTACCCACGACACAAGTCATAGAAATTATTGCGGGGCTGTGAGTATGAAAGCGTTTATGTTTTTATTATTATGCGCAGCGGTTACGTAATTTATCTTTATCAAAATTAATAAATTAATATTAAATAAAATTAGAATAACATGTCTAAGGGCCAATTGCTTATAATATTTCCTAAAACTATATAAGTACATCTATACAGCAAAAGACCTAAGTTACCTATTACCTCGCTACAAGCCTCCGAGCTAATAGGTAGCTCAAGTGCTTAAGCTCACTCCCAATGGGTAGCGTTCCCATCATGCTGGCGGCATTGCCTCTCCGAATTGCAATGAAAAGACAATGAGCTAAATAAATAGGTAAGTACCAAAATTTTGGGCACGCGTCGCCGGAACCAGGCGACATAATATATATTGAAACATTTTTGAAAATAGAATGAGGTCTCCGCACGGGCTCAGTGTCTCAACACGAAACGGCTATTTTTGCCCGACTGCGCAACGCAAAGGAGGGTTCATCGCCTCTGTATGTATGTTTGTTAATTTGTGGCTCTCTAAAGAACAAGTGTGATTATTCGATTATTAACCGTTAATACTTAGTAAACGTGCATGAGTGTAGGCAAATCATACACAAAGTTGAAAAACGTGATTTTTGCCTTTGCTCCAAAACTCCAATAGAAGTTCTAGTAAAATTTGTACCACTTTACTGAAGCATGACTTGACTATGACTGGACCTGACTCTTTTACTTGACTTTGACTGTGACTTGTGACTAGGACTTTTAACACGAAATACAATTGAAATATATTATTACTTGACACTGGCTAAATGCAAAATATTGCGATGCCAAATTAAAAAAAAATGTGAACGTCGATGAACTGTGTTAAGTGCGTTCGTTGAATAGGTAGTTATTTTAAAATCATTTTTAGGTTTCTCTAATCATTTTTGAAATTCTAATGACCATTTAAGATTAATAACGATTTAAAATTGGTCAGTTGTGTCATAATTAAAACAAAATCAACAACACTTCACTTTCGCGGCAAACAACACTATTATTATTTATTATGATATTGATAAAACATGTAAACACTAATATTATCAACACAAAAACTCGAGTAATAACCATTAATCACAAATATTATGAAATAATTTTACATCTCATTTTAATTATTATAAATAGCCGTAGCGAGATTCAAGAATAAAAATAACATCTCGATAAAAGAAGTTAGCCGTGTTTGTGAGCCCACTCGTTCAGTTACCTTGACCAACATAGCCTGGTCTCCGCGGCTTCGTCGTCTTTTTCCCAAAAGGTGCAACCTATTACTGGGTGGTAGGGGAAGGGTGGTTCAAGTTAAGGTGGTGGGAATGTAGGCCGGGTCACCCTGCCAACGACTGCTCCTGTATATTTAATTAGCTCAACTACCTTAGGGTGATTCATGCAGGCATTTATGGAAATTGAATTACGGATAGTACGTCTCCCACTGAGACTTAGATTCGAAAGTGTCATTCAAAACAAACACACAAGAAATCATACTAACGCATTCACACTCACAGCCGCACAGTAAGTTCAAAGACGTGTATCGCGGGTGCCGGAAACATTTACATATCACACACACAATCACACCCACAACCAGAAGCACCAATATCCCTTGGAAAGGAAAATTGTGCTTCTGCCGGAAATCGAACCCAGGGCCCACGGCGGGGTACCGACTGCGCTAACTGAGTCGTCATACATAGATATAAGTACACATAGGTCTACATACGGTGCTAAAATCATAACCCTTCTTTCCCCCTCTTTCCCTCTACCCCGCTTCCCCATAGTCGGGTAGAAATAAGAGGCAATATTATAAATACAAATTGTCAATATTTATTCAGAAGTACCTACCAATAGACAGTATTGCCGCGAAACTAAAAAATGGCGGTGTTCAATTTGTATTATTTTCCAAAACTCGAACGTTATTCTTCGATTGTTAATGTGTAATAAAATAATCGTTAATTATTAACCTTTAATACTTAATAAACGTGCATAAGTGTAGGCAAATCATACGAAGCTGATAAACGTGATTTTCGCTTTCGCTCCAAAACTCCAATAGAAGTTCTAGTAGAGTTTCTACTTATCACTTTATTAGGGCATGACTTCACTATATAGCTGTACTTTGACTCTTTTATAGTCACAAGTCATAGTCAAACCAGTCAGTGCCTGGTAGAGATCGCTATTAGTGATAAGACCGCCTGTTGTGATACTTTACGTATAAACTTGTTTGTTACCTTTGTTTTATCTCTTCTTATAAAGTGGATCAATAAAGTATTATCTATCTATCTATCTATCTATCTATCAAAGTCTTGGCATCTATTCACCAGGACTTTATATAATGATTACTGGCTGAATGCATAATAGTGCGGAGCCAAACTTACAAAAACAATACAAACTGTCATAAATTTTTTGACAAGTACCAACAGACAGAGCCATCTGTCGGAAAAGCTTGGCTCATTCTTCTCCATTATCACTTACCTTATCTACTAAATGTATTAAAATGAGGCGACGCAAGAATGCTGAGCTATATTTAGAACGTTTAGTGTGGAAAACGTAAATAGAATATCTCTGTGGGTAACTACCGAGAGCTAATGAGCTTATTTAAATATAGAACTAATGATTAGTAAATAGTTTAATCATTGTGGCTGTCGGTCAGAATATTGCTGCAAGGAGTATTCATAATGAGTATCGTACCAATTTTTATAAGCTTTTATTTAGTTTCTATGTTTGTCATCAAATCTTGCAAATTAAATTTGATCCACTTCCCGGTTATCGATTGAGCTGAAATTTTGCATACATGTGTAAATCGCGTGACAATGCAATATTATGATGACATGGTGCTGATCTGGTGATGGTGCTGGAAGGTGGTCAAAGGAACTTCGCAATTAAACGACACAACCTTATCGAGTTTGAGCTCATTTAAATCGTCTTGACGAGTAGTTTGTCCTTCAATGGTAACCAGGGTCTGATGATGAAGATGAAAGGTGGTCTTAGGAACTCTGTAATGAAACGACGCAACCCCAAAAAAACGAAAAACGAATTGAGAACCTCCTTTTATGAAGTCGGTTGAAAACGGCTGAACTGATCTTTATGGTTTTTAATTTGTTGAGTTTGTCTTCGCCCCGAATAACAGAATAAATATTAAAACATATACAAAAATATTTTTTAATTTTTATGGAACTTAGGTGAGTTGTTGTTTGTCAGACTTGGTAAAGCACTAGGCAAACATAAACATGAAAGAGGTGATAATGTAGTCATAAGTTTTTAGTCCTGGTATGGTATTAAAGTACTAGGCAACTATAAAATTAAAGAGGTAAAACAATTTTGTTCTATACGTGGCATTGCAACGCAAGCCGGGTTCAGCTAGTTTCAAATAAATAAACCACAAACGTTAAAGGGCAGGTATACGTCAATGCGAGAACCTTTTTTAACCACAGCCAATTATCCCCCTTACATAATTGCACATAAAGGTTGATATTGCGTGAATTACATCGTGGCGGTTACGCTAGGTCGCGCGTGGCAATCTTTGATTTTTTATGGTTTTATTGAAATTTCGTGAAAATGCGCCTCAAATAAAAAAAAATAAGCTGAAGACTTCATTTGTCTAGTAAATATGCGTATATGAAATAACTTTCACAGTGTTTTGATGTAAAATGGCGGAACGAAATGGTTACAAAAATACAAATTGATGTTAGTTGCAAGAGATTTGTTATTTATTTCCTTTATATTTATGAACGTTATGAATATTTTAAGCAGAAGGCATCATTTATCGTATCACACGGATTACGACGAATATTTTTATTTATCTGGTTTTATTATGAATGCCGAGTAAAACGGTTACAATAACACGCGTTTTAGATGAAATTCTGGTATCGCCACCTTAAATAATTCTTAGTTAGGTACTAACTCTAGATATTCAGCGGCTCGTAAAGAAGAAACAAATGACAAAACTTGGTTCAACAGGAGTCCAAGGTCGACTGTCGAGTAGTTACAATGGGGCATATTGGGCCCCTTTGTTAGTCGCCAAGTGGCCTACATTCGGCTCCCGGGGGACCGCATACCTTACAATATCATCATTCACTTTAGCTATGTAGTATTTTTTTTTTTTTTTTTTTTTATGCAGAATAGGCAAGCCTTTGACCACTATCTCACCTGATGGAAAGTGATGATGCGGTCGAAGATGTGACATGCTTGCCTAGAAGATACCTATTCACTCTCGATTTGAAGACTCCCAGATTATACCCCTCAGGGAACAATGACGCAGGCAATGAGTTCCACTCCTTCGCTGTACGGATGATGAACGTAGAAGCAAACCGCTTCGAGCGAACTGGAGGTATGTCAACCATAAATGGATGACGTTTGTCAGTTTGTCTGGTTGTTAGATGGTAAAATGGGCATGGTGGAATTAACTCATGTAATTCCTGCGCACACTCTCCAAAATGCAAACGATAGAATACCGATAGACTTGCGACCATACGCCTGTGACCAAGGCTGTGCAATCTGGACTCAATCAGCTTACTATCGCCAATAAGTCTTTTTGCCCGTCGGTCAATAGCCTCAAGACCTTCAAGCTGGTACTTAGCGGATCCATCCCAGAGATGGCCACAGTACTCCATACTCGATCGGACTTGCGCTTGATATAAGTTAAGAAGCTGGCGAGGTGTGAAGTACTGCCGGACCTTGGCGAGGATACCCAACTTCTTAGCGGCCAGTTGAGCTCTGGCTTCAATGTAGGTGCCAAAGTTAAGATTTGACGATAAGGTAACGCCAAGAAGCTCGAGTTTGTTTGCTATCGGTATTGGTACATCTTGGAAGGTTGGAGATAGGTCAAACGGACTCCGTTTGGCGGAGAAGAGACACGCCTGTGTTTTGGACGCATTAAATCGAACTAAGTTAGCATCGCCCCAATCGGACACCGCCAACAAGTTCGAATTCAAACGCCCAATCATTGCCTCTCTTAAAGACTGGACTTGTACCTTACCGGCTCGTGCATTAGATATAAATCTCTCGACAACGGTGCTATCGTCTGCGTACCCAAAGATACCGGGCCTAAGCAGATCGTTAATGTGTACCAAAAACAAAGTTGCCGAAAGAACTGACCCTTGAGGTACCCCGGCATTAATTGCCATTAGATCGGACGAGCAGCCGTCAACGACAACTCGAATCGATCGTTCCCTCAAGAAGTCTGAGATCCAAGCACATAAACCGGGAGGTAAACCATAAGCTGGAAGCTTGCCAATAAGGCTATCGTGCCATACCCTGTCAAAGGCCTTGGAAATATCAAGCGATACCGCAATCGCTTCGCCGTGTTTTTCCGTGTTTTTGTATTTTTTTAGATAATACTAGTGGTTTGCCCCGAAGTGAGACATCATATATTGCCTACATTTTGCGTAAAAAAAAATACAGATTTAGCTAAACTACTTACCTAATACAAAAAAGTTTCATAGTGTATCTTCAAAGCTATTTACAACGAACTTTTTTGTGTAATTTAAAAAACCTTAATATTTCATTTTGTTGATTTCAAATAGAAACCAATTGCAAATGAGTAGGGTATGAGCGAGTCAAGTAAAAAAACTTACACCTACCGCCATCTAGTACTATTCTATAGAACTAAATGTACAACAAGAATACTTCTGACACTATAATGTGTCCATCATAACATACCAAGCGAAAATCTAAACGTTTCCTCAATCATAGTCTAGATGGCGCTAATATACAACATGAAAACGTCAATGTGGTAGCTAAAGGAACACTCATAGATTATCGTGAAATTGTGAAGGTAATACGTACATACTTGGAAAGATTCATGTGAAACATTCAGAACGCATCATGCATGTATTTAAAATTTTGTACTCTATTTAAATAATAGCCTTAACGGCTCGACGGATTTGGGTGAAATTTTAAATGTACATACTTATAACGCAAGCAAAGCTTAAAAACTGACTTCACCGCTTATATTTTGGTTTTGGCTAGATCGATTTCGATAAATATTTTATGGGACTACCTCTAAAGTAAAATCTACCAAACAAAAAAAAATCATCAGAATCGATTCAGACTGTCGGAGATATCGCGTATAATACATACAAAAAAAAAACTTGCAATCTCATTGAGAATTCTTTTTTCGAGGTCGGTTAGAAAAACGGGTGAAGTCGCGGTACGCGTTACAAGGTATAAGGTAAATTGTTAGTATTACGACAATTATGTAAGAAGGATGTAATAATTGTTAATCATAGACTACAAGTACTTGAATAATAATTATTTTAATCACGTTACGCAGCAAAGTGTTGCATTGGCTCTACATTATCTCTACTTACAGGAGAGACGGACGTATGACTAACCTACTAATATTATAAATCCGAAAGTTTGTGTGTAAGTGTGTAAGTGTGTAAGTATGTTTGTTCCCTCTTCACGCTTTAACGGCTGAACGGATTTGAATTAAATTTGGAATGTACATAGATTATACCTAGGATTAACACATAGGCTACTATTTAACTTGAGTTAATGTATGTTTAAAATATAGTACCTGGATGACCGAGCGTTGCTTGTTAAAACGACATTTTCTAAAAATTAAACCTAGCTAGATCGATTTATCGCCTCCGAAACTATCCGATACTAAATTTCATGAAAATCGTTGGAGCCGTTTCCAAGATTCAGATTATATATATATATATACTAATGATTCGCCCTGGCTTCGCCCGTGTGCAACCCCTGCAGCGCCATCTGCCGAGCTGATTTGTGAATCTAAATCATCCAGGGCGTCACCCAAACGCATAAAAAAATCATTTAAATCGGTCCAGCCGTTTAGGAGGAGTTCAGTGACATACACACGTACAGTAGAATTATATATATAAAGATATATATAAGTATTCCTCGTTTAAGGGTATTAGATTGTTATGTAGATATTATGTATCTAATATCAATAAGTATGTGTAAGTACATTTATTTATTTAAATAAGTGTTGAGGTACACCATTGTCCCTGTTTGTAATATTTTTATCATATCCCTTTGGTTGTCTGGAAGAAATCGCTTTGAGCGATAAGACGGCTCTTTGTGCTCCTATGCTAAATTTAATGTTTCTTTGTAAGTGTTACTTTTTGGTGTAGAAATCAAATCAAAATCGTTTATTCACGTAGGCCCCAAAGAGGCACTCATGAAAGTTAAGGACTCTACTTCCAGATTCGCAAAATTACAGCCATCTCGAGAAGAACCTGGCAAGAAACTCGGCGGCGCATTTTCTTTCATTCCTATTTTTCTAAATCTAAATATATATAACTCAAAGGTGACTGACTGACTGACATAGTGATCTATCAACGCACAGCCCAAACCACTGGACGGATCGGGCTGAAATTTGGCATGCAGGTAGATGTTATGACGTAGGCATCCGTTAAGAAAGGATTTTGATTAATTCTATCCCCAAGGGGATAAAATAGCGGATGAAAGTTTGTATGAAACTTTGTCAATTTTAAAATAATACTTCTTAACGCGAGCGAAGCCGCGGGCAAAGGCTAGTAATTATATAAAATATACCTAGGTATATCACGTACATTATGTGGTCGCTAGGAAGCGCTTGTGCAGTTTGCATCCATGCATCCTTGTCATTAATGTAGTCAATTGTTTTTCAAGTTAGCATTTTATTAAATAAAGAATGAATCTATCTACCAAAACATGGATTTTGGGTTCGCGCTTATTGCCCACAGAATATAGGCGACAAAACGAATAAACAAAGCGGCATTCACTTATTTTTCTCCGACTTGTCATACTAATATTGTAATTTCGTACTGAAAACAATATAACATCTTAAAAAAGATTATTTTTGTTTCACTTGATGAGATAAGAATAAAAAGTAACAAACATGCTTATACCTAAATTGTTACAGATGGCCTTATCAGCGATCTCTACCAGGCAACCTTCGAGTGGAAACAACTATAGAAGGTAATAGAGAGGGTTTGGTAAATAGTTGTATGGAATGCCTTATTTAATAAAACAGTATGTAGAGTCCAAAATTGGCCTAACGCTATCATATAGCATTTATATAGTTTCACTTGTGCCGGTGTCTTTTTTTTTATGTACGATAGAGCGTTTGACCACAATCTCACCTGATGGAAAGCGATGATATGGTCGAAGATGCAGCACGCTTGCCTAGAAGGCTATAGGTAGGTACCTATTCACTCTTGACTTGAAGATTCCCAGATTATACTGTTCGGGGATTTTTTATTTTTTTTATTTTTCTGTCTGCCTATAATCTAATCTTGTATGTTATATTTGACTTACTTTCTGGATTCCAAGATTGTTATTTTTCATTCAAATGTAAATCCGATAACAATGCAGTGACATGGAACTGATCTGATGATGGAGCCGACGTAACCCCATCGAGCATGGGCTCGTTTGATTAATCTTGACAAGTTATCTGGTTCTATAATTTCTTAGTTATTTTTTATTAATAACAAACAAAAGTTTGATTTAAAAACTTTCTTAATTTTAACTTAAACAAACAAACACATTCACACTCACAGCCCCACACTAAGTTCAATGACTTGTATCGTGGGTTCCGGAAACATTCACATCACTCACACATTACACCCAGAACCAGAAGCACAAATAGCCCTAGGGATGGATTTTCTGCTCGTGCCGGGAATCGAACCTAGGACCCACGGCGCAGAGGGCGGAGGCCTGTCCACTTCACCAACTGGGTCGTCGAATTTATTTTTTGTTTTATGTATAGAAATACCATGTTTCAAACATTCATACAAACACACACCAAAATATTGGCTAATAAGCAATTTATAATAAGCTCTACCAGTGGTTCCAATAGTTCATTGTGCCGAAATAGGGGGGCTGAGTCACCCACGTCCGTAGGAGGATACCTCTTAAGTCTGACTCCCTACACGTGGTCCCCGGGTGGTGCTAATCAGGTGACATTTGAGAGGTGGTAGAGCATTTTGTGAGTTGCTCGCCTGGCTTGCTACCAAAGTAGCTTACCACCATCAAGTTGAAAGTCTGCCGCCAAGCCAAATACGGTGTTCCGGCAGTTATCCTTGAGAGCCTGCGTATTCCAGGTCTAGTGTGTTTACCAGCTTCGATCACATCGTCACTTACCATCAGATGAGATAGTGGTCAAACACTAGCCTGTCACAAATAAAAAAAAAAAAATGTTTATCCTAGAACTCTATAAAACAATCCCTACTGCTAAATAATAATTTAGATGTTTGTTTGTTTAATATATGTACTCGATAAAACGACTAAACATTATTTGAACGCTATTTTACTGAATATCATCGAAATATAAATACTTAGTAAATATAGAAATATATGAAATGACCTTACAATATTATTCTATGTTAGAACATAGAGCAATAGGTAACATACGTCTCTTTCCTAGAGGAAAGAGACGTATGTAACCTATTGCTCTTATATAATAAAACGCAGGTAACGCAGCTAGATATAACTAGTTAATTAGTATTCGTCCAAAGCGTCTAGTTACTCTGCCATCCAAACGACTAACTTCACAACCAACTTTTTGTACATCCCGTTTTCACCCTCAATCAAACCAAAGCCATTAAAACAAAATGAAGCAAAGCGTCCCCACAAAAACTACAGCAAAGAAAATCGGAGCAATTCGCTTCGTGCACATTGGCGGTTTATTTAGTTAGGGTAAACTGTGTACAGAATAATCAACAGTTCTAAAATACCCCATCCCGGTCTTCGAAACATCTGAGGCTGGGCGGATCGCCGCAGTCGCGTCCCGAGCGCCGCCCGTGCCACACATCGCGCAAAAAAAGAAAATTAAAAAGAAAATTTAAGAAAAACATCCCGCTCTTCCCGCCAACGAAACGTCAACCATGAGAGGATCGAGCAATTAGCAAGACAATGGAGTATACGTCACAAACAGGTAGGTAGTATTTTTAATAGTTCGATTGTTTAGTTGCGAACTTGTAGTGGATATGTGTTGTAGTGTAAACAAAGATTCGGGAAGGTCGTGGTTGGTGAGTCGATCCAGAGATTACTAATATGTTTGTTATAAATTAGGTATATATATTTAGGTACACGATACAGGCATGCCTAGTGTGAAGGCTACAGTATA
Organism: Lomographa bimaculata; assembly: GCA_948107665.1. Taxonomy (NCBI): domain Eukaryota; kingdom Metazoa; phylum Arthropoda; class Insecta; order Lepidoptera; family Geometridae; genus Lomographa; species Lomographa bimaculata. Next base: position 3,101,353 of record OX403592.1, on the reverse strand, counting down.
AGCTTGCATATATTGTCAACCTTTCAACCCAAGACAATAGTTAAACCTTTTTTTCTCAAAGTTTTATTTTTACTTATGACTATAATATTAAGAGTGTGTTTTCTGCTGTAAATAAACTTAATTTCTTTTTCATTTTCATCAAATATAATGGAAACTTAATAAATCACTTTACATAGACATAAGAAAACCTACATAATTGTTTAGTACTACATTTATACATGAGACCGAGTTCCTTAAGATTTCCGGCGATTTCCTTAGCTTATTATGTACGAATATGTTCATCAAATTTCGCGTTTATAATATGCGTAGATGCTGTTATCTAAAATCTTGTATTTTAAACGATCTCTTGTTGCTTGCTTGTTGTATAGACTAGTGGGCAGTCCTAGTGTCAGGATTTTTCAGGCCGCCTGAAGGCATCCGACATGGCTTAACGACTATTGTCTTACGAATAACAACCGGGACCAATAACTTAGCGTGCCCTCCGAAGCATGGTGACAGTCAGTTGAAAATCCCAATAAACGGTCAGCCATCCAAGCACTCATCTGAATAAATATTGCTTAACCTTGCCAATCAGTTACGATCAGTTACGAGTTGCGAAGTTATTGTGGTACGAGTATATCTTAGAACAACTACATGATCAGATCATTGTATCACTCAATTGATCACTCAATTGTAGAATCTGATCATCATGAACAGATTTTATAATTGAGTTTGCACCAGATTTATATTCCAGTAATTTTGTGAGAATTTTATTTGTTTCTAGTTTCTATGTTTAAGTGTTCTTTATAACATACGTACTCGCCGATGTTTGGTATCTAAGGTTGATTAGTGTAGAGGTAAGCTTTAATAGAGACTTTAACGCCACGGGCTGGTTCAATTACTGTCAGAAGCACAATTTAAAAATTGTTTGTTGTATTTCTAGTTGTTTGATTTTAAATAAATTAATTCCGGCAACTCTATAAAAGTTACTGAATTTCGTGCGTGTAAAATATCATTACAAATGCAATGTTAGATACTCGTTACCATATTATAAAACGTTCTGAAAGCCTTCAGTAGATAAAACAACAGTCAAAATAAAAATACACATACATACATACATATAGTCACGCCTCTTTCCCATGTAGGTAGGCAGAGACCACATCTCTCCACCTTCTACGATCCTGACACATCTTTCGCTTCACCTACATTCATGAGTCTTTTCATACATGCTTGTTAGTTGCGGTTACTTTTGACCTGGTCTTTTTAAGCCGTGTTCGACCTGGTCTAGATACGTTCGCTTAGAACCACCCTTACCAACTTGCCCATTTACTCTCACCTTATAAATTTGCTTCGTCAATCTACTTTCATCCTTCCTTTTTACATGTCCAAACCATCTAAGCATCGCTTTCGCAATCTTTGTCACATCTTCAACCACGCGTCAATCTTCCAAAAAGAAAACACATATTGTTCATATGACTATGAAAGGTTTATGATTTTTTTTATCTTATTATACATTTACTATATTTTGTCTTGCTCGTCAATGATTTAATATTAATTTCATATATTTAATCTATATGAAATATAATATATTATTTTAGTTTGTCTTTTACTGTGTAGGTGTAACTAGTTCAATGTTTTACCTGGTTGAAAAATTTAAGTCCCTGACCGACCTATCGGATGATTTCTACATCTGTTCAGCAGTCGAGTATTTATTGTAATAAACTTTCGCATTTATAATGTAAGTATCCCATCGTCAACAATAGTTTTGGTGGTTTGTAGTGTAGAGCCTTGTAGACTTAGAGTAAAGGATATCTCTTACACTTTTAAAAAACAGGCCACGCGTCTGCATTTTGCCTAATACAAAAACATGTTTGATGTTGATTTATTTTTTTATTTCATTAGCCATGCTAGGCAGAACTAAAGCAAATTTAGAAAGAACAAAATGTTAGCTTGAAGAGCTTAGCATTTGACGCTTCTTACCTCTTACCGAGTAGAGTATTTTGTCCATGATTTAACACCAATTTTTTTTATATTCGATAGTCAAGCATCTGGCCAATATCTCACCTGATGCAAAGCGACGATGCGGCCGAAGATGTAGCATGCTTGGCTAGAAGATTCCTATTCACTCTCGACTTAATTTATTTGGTAATAAATCTAATAATAACACGGTTTACAGTAAAAAAGCGTATTTAATTTATTATATTCATCTTCAAATGTCAAACATGACTCACGTCTTAAAATGTCGCGCCAAAATATCGTGACACGATTACAATGAACCGTTAAAATCGTAATTAAGTATCCTATTTCAATTAATGGATCATCAATACATATCTTTATAGTTGTTTGTCTGTTTCTTTGAACATCCTAGAAAGAAGAGTTAATAGGTACTGACATTTTTTTACCGACTTCACAAAAAAGGAGGAGGCACTCAAGTCGACTGTATTTTTTTTGTTATCTGTGTTACCTCATAACTTCTTTCCACGTGAACCGATTTTTTAAATATTTTTTTTAGTTTGAATGATGTTGCTTTTCGATTGGTCCCATTTAAATTTGATCAAGATCTGATCAGTAGTTCTTGAAATATTGTCAATAATGCGTATTCTGTGGACTACACTGATGATGTTCTCGTTTTTAACCGACTTCAAAAGTTACCTCATAACTTCTGTCGTTGTCAACCGATTTTGATGATTATTTTTTTATTTGAAAACTAGAGATCAGATATTGATCAAATTTCAATGGAACAACATGAAAAGTAGCTGGTACTTTGCGTTATCGTCAATAATGCATGTTTAATACATTAAATCTGATCAAGGTTCCGAAGATAAAGCGTTGAAGTCGGTTTTTAAGCTTTGCTTGAGTTTAATTATTGTTTTAAAAACTTCCTCTCGAACGGTAAAAGTGAAAAAAAAAAAATAACAAAAGAAATGTATCCTGGGAGTAATATGTATCATAATGTTCTCTCTTCTTTCTTCTCTTCGTCTGTACATTCAAGTTATTGAAGAAGAACTGATATGGGGGTCTTTATTAGAGCAACAGAAGCCAAAACATCATTTTTAGAAATCTTGTTATTCCATAAAAATAATACCATTCATTGCTTTTATAGATTTTTATTTTATTATATTAAATCGGTATATATTCAATTATCATTGCAGACGAAGTCACGAGCAATAAGTTGTTTTTTTATTTTAGTCGCCATATTTTAAGTTTATTTATGTATGCAACTATGGACGTAGAATACATATTACATATCTATAATGTATGTAAATTTTATCTAGGAAGTCGATTTTAACCGTCGCGTCTGTCTTTGTAAACTAGTTTTTTCGATTTCTTTCCACACGTATAGATAGATAAGATAAATAGATCATACAATATGGTATAGGTTCCTTTTTTGCAGTAAATCGTCTTATGGGAGGGCTTTGAATTTCTTATCCACAACCTTTTTGTGAGATGAAAAGTGGTGGTGTTTACAGTTTTTACCACACTGTGTAAATGTTTAATTCTCTACCCTTATTGAAGACAAATTTTCTTAATGTACTATTTTTCCATTCTTAATTTACTACGAAAATTTTAATTTATAAACATAATAATTCAACGCAAGCAGAGCTTAAAAAAATCGACTTTATCTTTCCGTTAGGTATCTACCGTTTTTTCTTCGGAACCTTAATCTGATTAAATGTATTAAACACGCATTATTGACGATAACTCAAAAACTATTGATCAGATCTTGTTCAAATTTAAATGGAATCAACGGGAAAGCGAAAGCATTAAAACAAAAAAAACAGTCGAATTGAGTACTCTTTTTTGGTAGAAAAATAAATACAAAACAATGATGCGATCGATAGAGTAGCACGCTTGATAAAGATTAGTGTCGTTCAAATACCCCGTTTAAATAAAACTTACTGTTAATAAAAAGCTCTTTATGATGCAGCAATGCCCCTGATGGAGCAGCTGTCTAAAACCGGTGGCGACTACTTTTGTCATCAGGTGGACCTGCAAATGTTGCTACCCCTTATAAAAAGGAAAACAAACAGTAGAGTTGTTGAAAACTGTAAATCAGTTTCTAAAATTTACTGTCATAAAAACATAAAAAACACAAAACATTTTAACACTTACAGCCCCACACTAAGTTTATAGATTTATATCTTTGGTGCCGCAAACATTAACATTACACATATAGACACACTCAGAACCAGAAACACAAACTTCCCTTGTGAAGAAAAGTTGTGTTCCTATCGGGAATCGAACGCGAAAACCCGCTGCTTATAAGGCAGATCATGCGTTAAAAAATAAACTACGCCAGCCTACGGCTAATATATTATGTTCGAGATTTAAACATATTCAATCCATTCAATCATCTATCCTATTTCTTACTAAAAGGGGTTGTCGAAACATGTAGGTACTCTTTTTAGACAAATATATTAGTTGCTTTATCAATTTAAACAGTAGCCTATATGTTAATCCTAGGTATAAGCTATGTACATTCCAAATATCATCCTAATCCGATCAGCGCGATATAGTTTCTAAACGGAATGACCTTGCTCCATAGAATACTAAGGTACCTTACATCTACAGGTAAGACGTGCCCGATCCAATCCTATCCTACTATAATATTATAAATACGAAAGTGTGTATGTGGGTGAATTGTTACCACTTATCTCCGTAACGAATAAACCAATTTTGATTAAATTTAGAATGTAGATAGTTTAAGTTCTGGAATAACACATAGGCTACTTTTTAACCTAATTAACGCGGGCGAAGACTCGGGACACGGCTAGTACAAAAATATTTCTATTGGGATTACCTTCCACTCTATATGAAGATTCCAAAGCTGTCAGTTGTCAGATTGCTACTGTCTATCTCCTTGACGAAGGGGTTGAAGTTCTAAACTTCCATCGTGATGGATGTTCTCAAAGTTGTAATAGCTTTGAACGGAATTTCCAATACTAAGTAACTTAGAAAGTTATGTTACACTGCATTTGAGTTTAAGTACTCCGTTATTAAGATTAGGATATAATTATATAATTATATAATTGTACAAATAGTAAGCTGCATAATATTAAACATAAACGCATTCGCACTCACAGCCCTACACTAAGTTTAAAGACTGGTATCGTTTGATGACCCAATTGGCGCAGTGGATATGATAACAAATACTACATTTTACCGTTTGTGGCAAAAAAGTCACGGGGTACGGCGAGTCTTTTTGTAAACTTATATTAATACTAATTGTATTTCATATTTTCATTTTAAAACCAATATGAACTGCCCGTTGGCTAAGTTGGATATTGGGTGAGTTTTCTTCTCTAGGAAAAGTTGTGCTTCTGGTTCTGAATGGACGACCCAGTTGGCGCAGTGGACAGGAGTCCGCCCTCTGCTACGTGGGTTATCGGTTCGATTCCCGGTAGTTCTGGGTGTAATGTGTGTGTGATGTGAATGTTTCCGGCACCCACAAACAAACAAACAAACGCATTTACACTCACAGCCCCACACTAAGTTCAAATACTTGTATCGTGTGAGTGTGAATGCGTTTGTTTGTTTGTTTGTTATATTTCAAGTTAGACAACCTACCAAATCATCAAATATAATCCAAATCTGTCCAGTTAAAATCAAAACATAAACTTTGCCTTACTTCTATTGTATCGCAACAAAAAAAGTCTAATTTTTTTTGGCATCTCAGTGCATTTGGCTAGTGTAAAGATATATGATATTTCATGTGAATTATATATTTAATAATAGAATTCCTAGTTATAAGCCAAAGTCAAGTAAAAGAGTCAAGGTCTAGTCATAGTCAAGTCATGTACCAATAAAGTTGTACATATTTTAGTAGCTCCGTTTTCGCAACAGAATCTACACATTATATAAATAATTATATTTTCTTTATATGATTTTCGATTTTTTTCTGTAAAATTACCGGGCTTAAAAAGATTTAACATCTAATATCTCAGGGTGAGGAGCGCAGTGGTTTGCCGCGCTGAATTTGGACCTATACATGTACAAACATTTTATTACTTGCTTAGACTAATTGTTTCCCTTAGTTTAAATCATTGCTGCTAGTCACCTGGGTCGTACTACTCACACACCGGGAGCAGCCGCAGAAGCTGCTGCAGTTAAAAAGCGCACTAAGTACGCGGCATTAGAGAAAAGTTACATCTTTGTTCCCATTGCGGTAGAAACCACGGGCTGTTGGGGCGCTGAGGCTAAAAGGTTTATTAAAGAGATAGGGTGTAGGTTAAGAGAGAAGGTTGGTGACCCCCGCTCCGGATCGTTCTTGGTGCAAAGGATAGCTATTGCAATCCAGCGCGGCAATGCTGCTAGCATATTGGGCACCTTTGCTCCTGGAACTATCAGGGGCGGCCTATTTGACTAATATAATTGTAATAAATTGTTCAATTTATATGCCTAATGTTTATGACAATAAAATATCCTAAAAATATTTATAATTTAAATAGTAGGTATAATATATCATAATTATATGTTTAAATCATATATTATTGTATATTTATAATATTAATATAATTATGTAAAATAACCAATTACCAAAATAACGGAGGGCATTCAATTGGTAGGTACACCATATCACAGGTCTCCTAGTTTGGGTACCAATGTTTTTTTTTTCTTCTTTAGCGGCTTTGTGCACTTTTTTGCGATGGGTAAAAAATGTTAAACTCGCATCAGGACACGTGATCGAAAATTCATAAAATGGAAAATTCGTAAGACGAAGGAGAGGAAGTAATATCCCGCTCTCTTTCTACCGCGCGGCGAGTTTTCACTTCTGCCGGCACTCCCGGAGAGCAACTCGTTTTTTTTTTTATTCTAGATACGCAAACTTTGACCACCATTTCACCTGATGGTAAGCGACGATGTGGTCGACGATGGAGCAAGCTTGCCTCGAAGATACCTATTCACTCGCGACTTGAAGACTCTCATATTGTACTCATCAGGAAACACCGACTCAGGTAAGGAGTTTCATTCCTTAGCGGTTCGCACAATGTATATATGTTTTCTTACCTGGATTGAAAGCCTGTCCAATTACTCTGTTTGATGTATGAAATAACGATGTTTGTCAAACGTACAATAAATAAATAAAAATCTCTGGGTAACAATGAACTGTAATGAGCAAGCGTAACGCTTTAGGCGAGCGGCTTGCTCGTTTCGTCTCTCAATCAAATTAAAAAAAAGAGAAAAATCAATCAATTAAAGTGTCCGTGTAGACATGTCATTAGCCACACATACCTTATTTGACCGTGGGAAATGCTTCATTATCTAGTTGCATAATTATATGATGAATGTTAATAATTTACCGACTTCCCAAAAAAGGAGGAGGTACTCAAATCGACTGCATTTTTTTTTATGTGTTTTACCTCTTAACTTCTCTCCACGTGAGCCGATTTCGAATTTTTCTTTTTAGTTTGAAAGATGTTGCTTTCTTATTAGTCCCATTTAAATTTGATCAAGATCTGATCAGTAGTTCTTGAAATATCGTCAATAATGCCTATTTGTGGACTACTTTGACGATGTTCTCGTTTAGGCCGATTCTGAAAAAAATAAAATTGTAAGCTGGTGCTTTTCATGTGGTCCCATTGAAATTTGATCAAGATCTGATCTCTTGTTTTTGAGTTATAGTTAATAATTAAAAGATTTTTTTTATCTCTATCTCTACTGTACAATATGACATATAAAATAATGTTTATGAATAAAAGAGTATTTGAGTGAACGAGTATAACTAGGGATTGCATTAACTCGTTTTATAACTCAGATATTATCACACACATGTACATCACACCTAACGTTTCAATCCAGACATAATCTCCAGTCTTTTTATTACTTTTACTATGGGCCCCTTCCCGAACCCTTTGTCAGTCTCACGTATGGACCCTTCATGACGTCACAATAGAATAGCACAGAATAATAGGCCGTGAAGGGGCGAGCGTAGGGGATGTACTCACCCTTGGGGTAAGCTGATAATAGCTGGTACGATTTATTAGCCATACGTTTGTGTATCTTATCGCGAAGATATTTAACGGTGAATAACGAAATTAGCCTTTGGCACACCAAATGATGGCAGGAATTGTGTAAGGAAAGAAGGTTATAGTGTAACATTTCGATAGAAGAGTTCCTTTGGGAACAATAATGAAGATGGAAGAAGACTAGTTCTTCCAAATAAAAACGAATACTTACAAGGTATAGTACATTTTTAACAGGCCGCCTGGCTACTTTGGGTGCGTGTTCGCCAAGTTTTCTCCCTTAGGAAATATTTGTGTTTATGGTTTCGGTTGTGATTTGTGTGTGTGAAGTGAATGTTTACGGCACCCACTACACAAGTCTTCGGAGTAAGTGTGGGGCTGTTAATGTGAAAGCTTTTAAAAAAACTCGCTGTAGTCCACACTTTAATGGTAAAACCTTTTCGAAATTCAACTCAACTTATGATAAGGTGAAAATCCAGTGCTGCCATTACAATTTGGTGTTTGTGCTGTTGAGCATTAACATAAACATAAACGCTTTCACACTCAGAGCCCCACACTAAGTTCAATGATTTGTGTCGTGGGTGCCGGAAACATTCACATCACACACACAATCACAACCAGAAACATAAATTTTCCTTGGGGAGAAAACTTGTGTTCCCGCCGGGAATCGAACCCGATACCCCTGCTTAGAAGGCAAACGCTCGCCCAACCAAGCGAACCGGCAGTTCACTAACTCTTCAATGCTCAACAGCACAATAATCAAATTCCTTTATCTAGGGCTAATACTGGATTTGGATTTAGGTGATGCTTGCCATAACCATGCATTGTCATCAAAACTGAACTAACATGTGACAATTCAACTCGATAGAATATAACAAATTATTTTAATTAAATAGTTAAAAATAAGCATTTACCTGTTGTAAATAAAAAAGGACTAAAAAGTTATACAACCAGAGAACTTGCCAGTTCCTATGGCCATCTTCCGTCTCCATCATCAGACCAGCTCCATGGTACCTTATCATTGTATTTTTACCGAAAATACATAATAACACCAAATTTGTGTCGAGTCGGGCATCGGGTAGTGCGTATAGCTGGTAATATTTGATTACAGACCGATAGATAACGGGTCAGTTAAAACTAAATAAAAGCTTGTAAAAAGGAAGTGGTTTTAATCAAGCTTGGAAGTATGGACCTAAACAACAAAAATTGCAAGTTAAATAAAAACTTACAATAAATACGACCCAGACGACCCAGTTGGCGCAGTGGACAGGTGTCCGCCCTCTGCGCCGTGGGTCCTGTGTCGATTCCCGGCAGGAGCACAAATTCCTTCCCAAGGGATATTTGTGCTTCTGGTTCTGAGTGTAATGTGCGTGTGATGTTAATGTTTACGGCATCCACAATCCAAGTCTTTGGCTTAGTGTGGGGCTGTGAGTGTGAAAGCGTTTGTTTTTTGTTTTTTAAATAGACTAAGTGCTTATTGCCGGGGACAAAGTTACAAGTTTTCCATTTTTCATAATCATAATCATAATCATTTATTGCATAATGTAACATATTGGACAGATCTTACATGGTCAAATAAGTAATTATACATTAACCCTTTAGGGTGTCGCAATTATAAAAACATATTATACAAATTTACTTTTTGTTATAATAATATTATTTAGAGAAAATTATTTCATTATTATCAAAAATTATTACATCACTTCAAATTATTATATATTATGTCAAATTATCATTACATTAAATTATCACATTAAAATTAATAAATTAGTATAATTATTCAAGTTTTGATGTCAATAAATTCATTAATAGAATAAAAGCATTTATCACATAGCCATTCATATAATTTTGTCACAAATTGTTTGTATGGGAGCTCCGATATATTTCTTGGTATTCTGTTGTACACTTCTATCGCCATATAGTAACAGTTCTTGGTGTATGTTACTAAAGTAACTTGTGGCTTTTGCAGCATATTTTTTACAAGTCCTCTTCTGTTGTACACTGGATTATTCTTCACAAAAAGATGTGTGTTTCTATGCACGAATTTAGCCATTTCAAATATGTATATGGACGGGACCGTCAGTAAATTTTGCGTAATAAATATGGGTTTGCATGATTCTATCTGTTTTTTGTTCCATATCGCTCGTAAACATTTTTTCTGTGCCACAAATATTCTTTGAATGTGTGTTGAATTTCCCCACATTATTATTCCATATCTCAGAATAGATCCTATGTGACTATGATAAACCATAAGTGCCGTTTCTTTTGATACTGTTTTGCTTATTCTCTTTAGTGCATACACAAATTTATGAATTTTCTTACTTGTTTCATCAATTTGGGCCTTCCAATTACAAAAACGATCTAGTGTTAAACCTAAAAATTTAATATTCTCTACTTCATGCATTGGGACACTATTGTATTGTATATTTAATGTTTTCTTCACTTTGCCATATGTACTAAATTGAATGTATTTTGTTTTTTCTATGTTTATTTTTAAATTTCTGCTATCCAACCATTCAATCACATCTTGTATTGCTTTATTAGCGTCTCTTTCTACCTCTTCTTTACATTTACTTCTTATGATGATGTTTGTATCGTCGGCGTATAAAATGGTTTCATGTTTAGTGCAACTTGGTAATTCATTAATATATGTTAAGAAAAGAATTGGGCCCAATACGCTTCCTTGTGGAACTCCATATTCATTCAGCATGCTAGACGATTTGTATGTCTTCATTGTTTTTGTTTCCTTACATAATCTTCTTATCTCTGTTTGTTGTTTTCTATTCTTCAAATAACTTATGAACCAATTTAGTGCAGTTCCCCTTACTCCATAGTTTTCCAGAGTTTGTAACAGCTTATAATGATTTACAAAGTCAAAAGCCTTTGTTAAATCTAAGAAAACTATCACAGGTATCTCTTTTTTGTTATTTTACGTCATTGCTCGTTCCCAATACGTTTCTAATGAGATTGGCAATCTTTATCTCCTCATCCCCTATGTTTTATGAGTGTAGATATACATTTATAGAGTTTCACAACATGATTGACGTCATCAGCAACATTGGATGGCGATAAAATTACTCTGGATAATTGAAGAGGTGTTTACTATATCAATCGGTCCTAATTGAGCATTGTTAGGTACTTGTAGTTGTTATATTAATAACAACTGCAAGTACCTATAGATTTCATTCACCTGTATAGATATACTTATACTTTCTTTTGTATAAAACTAGCTTACAAAAGCATCACATAAAGTATGTTACGTATTATTTAATTTAAACCTTGACATGTTTTGCAATAAGTCCAAAATGGCAAAAAAGATTTGTGCATTGATTGCAATGTACAAACCTCTTCAATGGTCCGTAACGCTACAAATATGAAGTTTTTTTTTTATTTATTTTGTTATTGTACTGTTAACAAAAATTTATATTTATCGATTTATTAGAGGTATTAAATATTTTATTAAAAATGCACAAATCTGTTTGCCAACGACGACGTATGTATGACGAGTGTTTTGACAATACAATTTTTTAAATAAGTTTAGTAAACTACTATGAAATGAATTTTTCAATCATTACTTAATTTTTTTTCTTTAATCAAGTAACTATCTTAATGTGCAATGGTTCGTGACCAGATTAAAAGAAAAAAAAAGAAGTGTGGCACTCGGGGACTGCCGCGGTAAAGCTATTGCATAGCATTTTTTATCAACTCATGCAATTATAATTATTTATTTATTTTATTTATGCAGTATTTTTTTTTCTGCCACCTAGAGGCGATATTTAAAAAAAGTCATTAAAAGTTCTGCTATTCATCGATAGATGGCAAAACTAAAAAGTATCACCGCTGTGCCGGTCGCAGTGGGGGGTGTTAGGTTACTTTCGTTACGGAATTTCTGGATTCAGTCTCCACGCTCAAGGCCCGCGATAGAAGCTATGCAATAGCTTAATATGCAATAGCTTAAAAAACAGGGTGTGTCGTAAAGACACACGATAGAATTGAAACTTGATATAATAGAAGAAAGTGGTCAAGGGCTTGCCTAATCTGAAAAAAAAAAATTTGCCACAGTGTTTACCCCCACCACTTTTCATCACACATAAAGGTTGCGATTCAGAATTTCTTCAAATTAAAAAACGTCCCATCACTGCACCTCGAATAAAACCTTTATACACATTAAAATAATAAAAACATGTTTCTATAATGATGATGACGTCATAAAATTAATGTTTCTATAAATTACAGAATACCTTCTCGAAGGTACACTTGGACCTAAAGCATTACCGGTTCCCGTGAACGAGGCATTACGAAACAAAGCAGATTGCGCTTTGGAGGAAGCTGCTTACTTTAGTGCTTTAATTTCCATAATTTACGCTAATATTAAAGTTATATTTTATTCATTGCCTCTCATGAATAAAAAATACGGAAAGGTTTTTCCAAGAGTAAGGCTTTATTAATTTGTAAAATTCCAAGCCTTAAAGATATTGCAAAATAATATTTAACACTCTTTCGGCTGAAGTTAAATAGGTACTTTACATAAATGAAGCTATTAAGTTGATTTTTTTATGTAACTGACTAAGCAATCGTTTGACAACAATCACACCTGATAAAAAGTGACGATGTAGTCTAAGGTGGAGCACGCTTGCTTAGCTTATATCTATTCACTTTATTTTTGAACACACCCAAATTGTACCATTCGTGAAACATAGATGACGGCAAAGCGTTCCATTCTTTTGCTGTTCTATAAATTACGGAGGATGCGAAACGTTTCGTGCGTTTGGTCTAGAATCTATAATCCTCTGATAGATGAACGAATACAGTACGCTGTGAATCCCGGGTTAATTTCCGGGGGGAAATAGAAATTTTCTCCAAAAGGGAAAACCGTTTCTGATTCTGGTTGCAATTGTGTGTGCTATGTATGTGTAACACCCGCGATACAAATCTTACTTTAGTGCAAGGTTGTGACTGTTAAAGCGTTTCGTTTTCCGGCTTAATCATGGACCTAATTTTGGATAATTGATAATTATGATTACGTTTTGTAATAGAGAACGCAAGTAAAACCGCGTGCCAGCTAGTGAATAATATATATATCTACAAGGTACGCAGTATTCGTTTCTAGTTTTTACTACTTGGACTAGGTCCAGTCGAAGGTCAGACGAGAAAATTTGCGATTCAATGAGCTACATTGGATAGGACTAGGCAATTGAACTTGGTACGTCTTGCAGACAGGATGGACACGTGCATCCTCATAACGTTACTGGATATTATAATAACTAGCTTCTCTTCTATTCATATATTCGCATTTTAAATCGACTTTCAATGATTTTTTTTTAATCGCCTTCAAAAAAGGTTCTCAATTTTAGATGAACCGATTTTGAACGGATTTGGATGAAATTTGGAACGTGCATAGCTTATACCTAGGAGTAACACAAAGGCTTTTTAACATGCATCATAAAAGAAGGTTCAGGACATTTTAAATAGGCCAATTTTTGACGTTATTCTTTGACGTTCACGACCCAATGTTTCCGGAACCACGACACGAGTCAAAAAACTTAGTGTGAGCTGTGAGTGTGATAACTTTTATTTATTTATTCGGAAATTATAACTCTATATGTTTAACATACGTTTTTTTTAAACTGTACTACGTATGTATGTATCCATGAGTATCTATGTCATTGTGTGTGTGTGTCAGAAAGTGAAGATGACGAAAAGACGAACGACAACATTAATCATCGTAGGCTTAAAATGAACCAAAATGTACTCCTAAGTATAAAATAAAAGTTTATAAAGTATCTACCGTCAAAATATTTGTGAAGCTTTCCTGAAGAGGGTACGAAAGCTCTCAACTTAAACACTCCCGAAGAGGATATTTCTTTGAGTTAAAAAGCTGAAGCTAATCTTACTCAAGTTCAAAGTTTATATTAAATCTTAGGAGGGGAGAAAAAGAGAAATGGTATCTTAACGATAAGTGTACAAGGGACTGATTTGGAAGATTCTTATTCGAGGGGATAGAGTATGCGGGAGCAATTTCGGCGTTTTGTTAAAGTTGTATAAGTGCATTGACTCATGACTAAATCAGAATATATCATACACACACTAAAAACCCCGACATACTTGATCTGTCGAAGCAATGAATTGTCGAAATATATTTTTTCGAAGTTAGCGACTTGTCGAAGTAATGATCTGTCGAAATTTAGTATGACACCCATACACGATAATGTAGAGCAGTAAGAAAAAATCATCAAAACACGGTTCAGTAGTTTGGTTTTTTAAATCAAAATAACTTGAAAATATGTCATCTAAGAAAATTAAATGATTCACTTTAGTTGAATTTTTTAAATGTTTCGGGTACCCACACGGAAGACAAGGGTACCAACGATACAAGTCTTGAAATTTAGTGTAAGATTGTAAGTGTGAATACGTTTGTATTGTTAATCTTTAAAGTGGTGCAAGTGATGTATGTACTGGAATATTTTCGATTTATACAGCTACAAAGCAGTTTGTCGGTGAAGGCAAACGCGATGTACAAACATAATAAACATAATCTATATTAGTACAGTAACCATCGACTTGCGCTAGTGTAACATAGACAGCGTGGTTTCACAGTGATATTTTCTCATACAAATAAAATACTAATTTTAACAAGTAAAGTGATGTAACTCCACAAATATTTAAACATGTGCAAATTCAATTATTAGTTTCGTTTTGGATTATTTGTATTGACAAAGCTATGTTATGTAGACACAGGTATGTTTAATTAATAGTTTGCTCACGTTGGTTTCTTTGACATTTATCTATTTCAATATCTACTCATAACCTTTGACAACTCCAGAAACTTGTATCATTTATTAGTATATTTCAGTTTGTTATCTAATTAGTAGTTTTTTTTTATTAAAGGACATTTATTTTCCACCGACTTTACAAAAAAGGAGGAGGTAATCTATTTGACTGCATGATTTATCATACGTACTTCTTATTTATGTAATTACTATAAATAAGTAAACGCAAGCAATACTTAAAAAAACCGACTTCACCGCTTTATCTTCAGAACCTTGATCAGATTTAATGTATTAAACACGCATTATTGACTAAAACTCAAAAACAAGACATCAGATCTTGATCAAATTTTAATGGGACTACAAGGAAAGAACCAGCTTTCAAATAAAAAAAGAATCATCAAAATCGGCTCACAACGAAAGAAGTTATGAGGTAACTTTTGAAGTCGGTTAAACGAGAACATCGTCTAAGTAGGCGTATAAAATAGGCATTATTGACGATATTTCAAAAACTACTGATCAGATCTTGACCAAATTTTAATGGGACCAATTAGAAAGCAACATTTTACAAACTAAAAAAATTTTTGAAATCGGCTCACGTGGAGAGAAGTTATGAGGTAACACACATAAAAAAAAAAAAAGTCGACTTGAGTACCTGCTCTTTTTTTGGGAAGTCGGTAAAAACAAACGCTTTCGCACTCAAATCTCCACGCCTAGTTAGATGATTTGTGTCACACCTAAGACCAGAAACACAAATTTTCCTTGGATTATAGATATAGGTAAACTTCGTGAGTTGTTAACCCTTATATTAAAAGTTAGAAAGAGGTTAAATAGAAACAGTTTAAACATCTCATTTAAATTATTCAGAACATTCTTTCAAGGAATGGTAATTGAAAGAACTTTCATCAAAAGCACGCTTCCAGTTGGAAAGCCTTTCAGTACTGTATCCATTTGCAAGCGATTATGGTATTTCTGTTGTACACATAAGGTTCAAAATGCAGAAATGCCGGCGTGCCTTCAAAGGGGTGGTAAAGTGCTCATTAAGATTTCAGAGGGCGACTTTTGCACGTGTTCTGAAAACTATATACAAAGTCACTTCTATGAAAGCTTTGGCAATTGATTTTAATTAAACTTCATTATTATTGAGTTTGTTACCGACTTCGGTAAGGCCTTATAAAGGACAAAGTAGGTTTATTTGCATAAAATAGACATAAACAATAAAAATACATCCATTTATGGATGTATTTTCGCTCGCGGCGTTTTGCTTCTACGTTCATCATCCGTATAGCGAAAAAGTGGATTGCCCGCGTCTTTGTTCATCGAACGGTATAATCTTGGCCTTCAAGGCTAGAGTGAATATGTATCTTCGAGGCAAGCATGTTCATTTTCCATCAGGTGAGATGGTGGTCAAATGTGTTTCTATCATGCAAAAAAAATGACTTTTATTTCGTAAAAAAAAAACACATATTTTAATAAGAAAGCTACATCTCGCATTTAGTGCATTCCTTAGACCCTCTTGTTATATCTGTAAAAATTATAACACTTTAACGGAAATTATAAAAAATCAATGACAAAAATATTTTTCATATTACTCACTTGACAAACATCTAATTGATAAATTTAAATAAAAAATTACTTCTAAATATTAATATTATTTTTATACATCAATCTAATAATTATTCATAAATACTTTGTGTGATTATATCAATTGAATCAATTATTATTAAAATTACCAAATTACTAAAATCAATTTATTTACAGATATAAACAATTATTGTAGTCGGAAATGTATTTTTATTTATTCACTTATTTTTTGTAAGTAGAACCTAGCGGTCCTCCTCTCTTCTAATATTTTCTGCCCTACGTTATGAGTACTGTTCATTATAGACCCATAATTTACTGTACCTTTTATAACACCTGTTTGTTATTATTATAGATTGCAACCTAATAATATGAACATGAATAAGAATTATTCAGAATACCATGCCACTTGCAGAAGTATAAATTGTGTTGCGTGGATGGCAACGCCTACCTCTGGAAACATCAGTTCACTTATTTAATGTATTCATAAAAGTGGAACAACTTTTTTAGGAACTACAAATAGTTAATGGAGGAGAATGTGTGTATACATAGTTTCTTTGAGTGTGTGTAGTGTATGTGCGTGTATGAATAAAGTGAGTGAGAGGTAAAAGCCAAGAAAGTATCTCTATCAATCCTTTGTGACTAAATGACAGTCATCATTAGTTATTCTTTAATATCAATTTGACACAAAGCTTACAGAATGCGGGATAACATGATCCTAACAGAAAAATAAACCCATCAAACTTCAATTACTTTAGTAGTGACGGGCCTTCAGTTGGGCCATTGTTTCAATAATATTCATATAACACACGTACTCAAATGAGGCTAAACAAGACATTGTATATTCCATTTAAACTTTGACTCAGTTGTGTAGTATATCACCCGTGGGAGCGAGCAGATGAATCAGGAGTGCAGTCGATTCGCGTCTATGCATCGCCCTGAGCATAATTGTATAAGGCTTGGTGCAAAGCAAAGGCAGTTTCGATTTAGATTAAAATAATAATACTATCACGTGGTACACGAACATCATAACAGTTGCTTATTAATAATACGATATGTTTGCGTTTGTAAACCACACAAGTAGGCCAAACGTATCTGTCATTCAGAACAAAGAACATTATAATGATTTCGCTGAGTATACAGTAAACCATTCATTGCTTAATTAATGAATCAAATCACCATTGCATTATGCCGGATCTGATACAATTATATATAAGCAGATGTTAACAGTCAGTTTTTACCAAAAAAGGGTCGAACTAGGAATGAAATCAACTAGAATATGAATTATTTGATTATAAGATTCGTAAGTATCACACATCTTTAAGATTTACGATTCTACTCACGGTTGGTTTTGGTACATGCCGAGACGCCGGATTGCCTACGCGCGGACTTGACTGATGAACGAGCACCGTTTGTTCCGAAACTAGTCTCGATACAATGCGTGAGAGAAATCGCAAATCCTAAACAAACGATTTTAATGACATAGGAACAGACTAATGTCATAGAAAAAGATGCAACAGACTGTACAATAGAGGCCACAAACGAGATAAGAGTTGTTGCGGTAATAACTTCCAATAGTAGAGTGAAAAAAACATGTAGTGCCGATTTCACAATGACAGGGAGCTGATAATCAATATTATTTGATTAAATGAACTTATTTGAAGAGAAGTTGGATCTTAATTATCTTGTCTTTGCCGAAGTGATTTATTTATACAGACCACGTAGTTGGGTTTTTACCACGTGGTTGGGTAGTTGGTTTTTTTTTTAGACCAAGCGCCAACATTGAATTATAGGTATTTAGGGTATGGATGGACGGAACTTTAAAACTAAGTCGGAACCTTATTCATGGCATCACGCAGCGTATTATTGTTTATTATTGTATTTTGTTTATATTGTTATGTGTTTTGTTTTGTGTAAATAACGTTGAATGTTGTCTTTAATAAATGTATTTTCTTTCTTTTTCTATATTTTTGTTCGCTCGCTCTCATGTCTTGAACCAAAACATGTTAGTTTTGATTACAAACCCAGATTTCAATCAATGTTCAACGCGTCGATTGTACTGCTCCAGTATAATAAAAGGGCTATGAAAGGGCAAAGAACCCTATGATGATAGTAGCGTCTTTGTTATAAAGCTTTAAACTTTTAACAGTCTTTATTATCCCGTATATGTTTATTATGACGCAGGACAATGAAGGGCTAGTTGATTTATGTTAGGTAATTGATAAGTAATAGAAGGGATTTTCTCTTAGTTGCTATTATTAAACTATATGTATGACTTAACTGTCGTAATATTTTGTGAAAATTGTTTTTTTTATATGTACCAAGGATTATTATCTTATAAAAAAAGACTTCACAGGTTATATATTTTAGATTTGGCTAAAAAAAAAACAACAAATACTATTCATAATTGGCAGAATTATCGTGTAACATACATACAAAAAAAACATAAAGTCGAATTGAGAACCTCTTTTTTTAAGTCGGTTGAAAAATCGAATAAAAAAATATAAAATTTTCCCTTATCTAACCGCTGTAATTTATCTGACCGCTGTAATTTCCATCAGTTTTTAACATACACTGATGATCGGTATAAATGCTACAAAATATGTCTGATTTCAACTAGTACCAGTTAAAAGCTGTTCTATCACCGATGACGACTCTAGATAGCTCGTTTACCAAATCACGTTGTCAGTATTTTTAACTTACTTCAAATATGGAGGAAGTTCACAATTCAGGGATTTTATAAATATATTTGTTACATCAGAACTTCGTCATGTATGAACCGATTTAGAACACTAATTTTTTGACTTAAAAGTAATTAAAAGGAATACTATCAGAATAAAAGGATACACTTTCAGAATGGTTCCATAGATCGAAATTTCATTAAAATCACTCCAGTAGTTGGTTTTTAAATCAATATAACTAAAAAAACCTGCAACCAAGTAAACGAACTGCGTATTCCGCTTCCTAGCGACTTTTTCTATTTCGTTTGTACCACATATTATTTCCAACGCACGTTATGAGATATGTATTTGTTGTTTGAAAACTGTCTCATTGGTCTCACGAAAAGCTGTTCATAGTAAGTAAGAGTTTTGGAAATATAGACGATAAAGTCCGTTTTTAGTTTGAAAATTATTTATTAAGAACCCGTATACATTTTTATGTCTTTCTCGCTCGCACGTTTCACTGATTTTGAGATATAAAACTGACGGTGTGAGTTATTGTAAATGTTGTCAATATAATCCCTAAATAATAATATCACGGATCTTATAAAGTGATATTCGTTTTCTTAGCTTTTGGATTGGCGGAGAAAATCGATGTTAAATTGATTTTATATTTTTTTACACTCTTTCTTCGTCTTATTAATAGGTATTTAAACGAAAATTAATTTAAAGTATCCGTTACATAATTATTTAGTAAAGTTATTGACAACATTTTCCATAACTAACTCTATAATTTTTATTTCTCAAAATGAATGAATTGTGCGAGCGAGACAGACATAAAAATGTATACGGGTTCTTAAATGAATAGGTTATAGAAGATCTCTACTTCCAAGAACACTGCTGCAACCGTTTCTTGAAATTACTGTTTAAAGTATTATATCATAAGACGTGTATTATAAAACGTGCCCACATGTAATGAATCATCGTAAACGTCGGTTTCAATAGAATGATCCAATAGAATAAGCTGCTTTGTGTGAAATCTGGTCAATCGGTTACTGGGGAGCAGATTCAGGGTTGCGACTCATACTGTTTTAAGTATTTACATAAACGTCTTCACACTCACAGCTCCACACTAAGTTTGATGACTTGTGTCGTGGGTGCCGGAAACATTCACATCACACACACAATCACAACTAGAATCGGAAACAAACATTTTCCTTGGGGAGAAAACTTGTGTTCCTGCCGGGAATCGAACCCGATACCCCTTGCTTAGACGGCGAACGCCAGGCAACTAAGCCAACAAGCAATTAAAAAAAAAGATACTATGATTCTCATTCAGTATGAACACAATTTTAAGTGCTATTACGTGGTATTAATTTCTGAGATACGGTCTAGTTCACGCTCAACATCGGATAGGTGTAATGGTTACTCAAATAAGTGTCAATTTGTCCAATTTTAAAAATCCACCTGAAAACACACAACAAGACAACGTAAAAATCTGTCCAGCCATTTAGGAGGCGAGTTCAGACCCGAACTTCCACGGGAAGAATATAGCATTTATCACACGTACAGACGTACAGAAGAATTATACATATAAAAAAGAGCTTACGTCAAAAAAGAAAATTCAACTTCGAGATACTGATGATATTATTAAATCTATTTAATTCACACTAACGTTATAAATCCAAATGTTTGTGTGTAAATGTATAAGAGGAAACAAACATGTTTCCTCTGTCACGTTGTGACGGATTAAGATGAAATTTGAAATGTACAGAGCTTATACATACGATTAACACATTGGCTACTTTTTAAATTGATAAAAGCGAGCAAAGCCGAGCGGAACGGCTAGTTAATAATAAATTGCAAAGGAACCTGTCGTAAGAACTAGCTTCACATATTGTGCACACATAATATCTAGATTAATCATACAATTTTGCTCTACATAGCCGTTGTGTGCTGAACGTGCCATGTCCGGAATAGTAAAGTGAACATGGGACTCGCAAACAATATCGACAAACATTTTCAATTTCCCAGGCATGTGTGCCAATTTGTTTCCAAGGTTCTATTAGTTTCAGTAACTGCAAATGCCCAAACAGGGCTCAATTGAAATCAATAACTGTTGGTATTTGTGCCTACATACTATGACACTATGTTTTAATGGATAGAAAACCAAATATCTACATAACTATTTATCAGAGTGCATATCTATTAGGTAATTATAATAAGTCTTTATTATGTACAATAAACACATTAAAACTAGAAAAATACAGAGTACGATGCCACCTGCAGAAGTATAGAACTGTGTCGCAGATGGCAACGCCCACCTCCGGATATGTAATAAAGAGAAATAATAATAAGTTAAATTTACACTCGGTTCGAAAACATGTAACGTGGGTACCGGAAACATTTAAAACACACACACAATCACACAGCTATAAATGGACAAGTTGGTAAGGGTCGATCTTTTTTTTTTTGTGGGAGGAAAATGCCTGCCACTTCCTTTCTTTCCCAGGGGTGAAGGAAAGGGGTGTGTGGGGCTCGAATCCACTAAAAACCCCCCCGTGAGCAGTCCCTCGCCGAGGTGGGGCAAGAATGCAAGATAGGGTCGCGTTAGCAGTCACTATCTTGCCCCGGCGGTAGGCCCGAATACAAACCGGGCCACTGCGCCCATGGAGTGGTGCCTTGCTCACCAAGGCCATCCCCCAGACGTGTGGGGCCGTGCAAGCCGATGGAGAGGAGCCCTGACTCTCCACCAGTGATCCCCTACAGAGGAGGAGAGAGGAGGCGGGTGAATTGCCTCCTCCTCCCCCCCGGCCGTCTGCGCCGGAGCGGGTCAGATCGGGGATCGACCTCTCTGGCCCACTCCGCGGCCTCCTTCTGCTTCATCACCGCTTCGCAGAAGGAGACCACCGCGTGCCACGATCTCTCGCTGCCGAGCATGGCGTCTACCACGCTCGGCAGGGAGAGATCTCCGCCTATAAACGCCGAGAGCGTGTGCCGTTGTGGGCCCCATGCGGCACACACCTCCAGCGTGTGGAGCGCCGTGTCCTCCGGCGCTCCACATTCGTGGCAGGCCGGGGTCGGCTCCCGTCTCGCGATTTGGTGCAGGTCAATATAGGTCTATATAGGTGACTATATGTATGTATAAATGGATAGAAGACGAAAAACTTTAAACCAATACATTTTGTTACAGGTAGAATCAACGGTGATGTGATGAACCAAGCCCACGAGCCGCTAAACGTCATGGATAACCCCCCAGACTACTCCACGAAGACGAAGAAAGGCATCCACCTCTCCAAATGCCTCGCCTTTGTCATCCTCATCATCTTCACCCTAGCTCTTGTCACCGCTTCCCTTCTCGTTTACAACTACGCAGCTTGCCCAATAACCGATCAACTAGCTAATGTCACTAAATATGAACTATGTCATTGTCAAGATCAAGCCAAACTACTAGTGTTACCACTTACCACAGAAAGCAGCAAAAGCGTTATACCTCTAGAAAGATCCACAGATAATGTAAAAGAAGTGAAACCCTTAGAGCTGAGACTGCCTACTAATGTGAAACCAGAAAAATATTATTTGAAAATAGTCCCGTATATTTTTGAGGGTAACTTTACATTCGATGGTGAAGTAAGCATAGTGATTGATGTAGTTAATAATACTAAAGAAATCACTTTTCATGGTGTAGAATTGACGTTACATGATGTGAGGGTCTATGACAAAGAAGATGGAAAAGAGATAGAAATTACAAAAAGAACCGAAGATGCTCCTCGACATTTTCACACGCTAATGCTTAAGGAGACAGCACAAGCTGGGAAGCAACTTATCATGAATATATCGTATACGGGTATACTTAACGACAATTTACATGGATTCTACAGGAGTTCTTACGAAGAAAAGGGAGTGAAAAAGTAAGTAGTGCTTCTAAAAATTTTATATATAAATGGCAAAATCATTATTCTGATAAAACCCCTGATGCAATCCACTATTCCGATTCTCAGTATACATTGCTATGAAAACTATAGATCAACTTAACCTTTCAAACAAAAAAAAATTCAACTGTTGGAAAAATAGGGTTTAGGAGCTATGATGACACAGACAGACACACAGTTACACACTTTATAATTATAACAGTTATGTTTGCGTCGAGTGTCAAACATATTTTAAGATATAGAAATATTGTAAATGAATATATAGAACACATTATTTCGATGATAGTATAACGACTTAAGTTTATAAATTCATTCAACCACAATAAAGAAACTAATCAAAATTCACGTAACACGTAACTAGCACTATATTATAGACTCATTAGAATTCTGACTCGTCTTATTCACTTGATTTTACTTCCGAGGGCTAATATTTATTGCAAAGGAAAATCACAAAATGTGTCTTTTGTATGCACAGCGCCGTTGCGATATAGCAAGGACATTCAACGTATTATAGACGTCCATAATCGTTTTATTTATATATATTAGCTGCGCCCGCGGATTTACCCGCATTAGTCCCGGACCCGCGGGTATTCCGGGATGAAAAGTAGCCTAAGTATTTCATCAAAATTAGTCCAGCCGTTTGAGCGTGTATAAGTAACAAACACGTAAAACTCTACACTACAATAGGTACTGTTGAACTTTATAAACGCTTTCACACTCACACTCACAGCCCACACTAAGTTAAATGACTTGTGTCGCGGGTGCCGGAAACATTCACATATCACACACACAAAAAAACTTGTGTTCTCGCCGGGAATCGGACCCGATACCCCTGCTTAGAAGGCGAACGCGCTAACCAACTAAGCTAACGAGCAGATAACTATATTTAACTAATTAAAGCTTTTGTATGATTATAGTGATAAATTTAGAAAGGAAAAATTATTGCTTGAGGCGGGATATGAACCCGCGGCCATAGGGTGTCATGCCCTATTGCTCTAACCGCTGAGCTACTCAAGTCCTGCCTGAAGCGACGAAATTAACCTTTCCTTATTATTCACGTCTTACGGGGACGCGACGTCATCTACCGAATTAGTTTATAGAAACTACTACGGCCAACGAGTCTAACATTGCAGTTAGCTACACGTTGTGTTGATAACGTCTACCCAAATCAATTGATTTTATTTATATAGCATTAGCCATGCTCGGCAGAACATTATTTATCACTATAGTTTATCACTATAGTTCTGCCGAGCATGGCTAATGCTATATAAATAAAATCAATTTTGTATGATTGTTGCTACTACTAATTTACTAAACAGGACTTCAATCGACTTCTATTTCTGAGATCGTTTGCTTATACTATCAAAAAGATTGATACGTTTTTTAGAATTTCGTTTGATGTTTACCGTTTACGTTGGTTAAAAAGCTTCCAGAAGGTGGTAATTTACTGAAAAATATAATAAAACTAGTATCCTAATAACTGTGCCAGCTACAGAACTTTGCAATTCTCTAAATATTATAAACCTACTGATTTCCTCTATATCCGCCTATACCCTTTCCGACCTTTTATTTTACTTTTGACATAAGCACGCCTGTGAAGTTACATTATTTATTGAAATGAAGCCATACACAAAAAAAAAAATTATTGACGCTTTTTTCTGTACAATAATAATAAAGACGTGCTCTACACGTAGCGATTATTACTAAAACTAATCGAATTAGTCGATTGTTCGGTTCAGTCGATAACAGTCGATAACAATCGATGTTAGTCGATTGTTATCAACTAACAGTGTGCGGCGGGCAACAATGACTCGACACACCTATTACTATATTCGTACGTACTACTAAATAAGTACATAATTACAAAAGATGGTGCGGCGGGCGCTACGCGCCACAACTTACGAAACAAGATTGGTACAACTGTATTAAGTATAACAAAATTTAAATGCTCTTCAAAAATCAACTAGCCTTGTGCGTGCAGTCAGTTTTTTGTCGATTATTAATTGAATAATCATGGTCAGGAACTACTGAATCGATAATCGAATGCGCAATTTTCGAATCAGTCGAATGTTTTTAAGCTATTGCATAGCTTCTATCGCGGGCCTTGAGCGTGGAGACCGAATCCAGAAATTCCGTAATGAAAATAACCTAACACCCCCCACTCCGACCGGTACAGCGGTGATACTTTTTAGTTTTGCCAACTATCGATGAATAGCAGAACTTTGAATGACTTTTTGAAATATCACGCTTGTCTCTTTAGTTCAGCAATTCGCAGGAAAAAAAATACTGCATAAATAAAATAAATAAATAATTATAATTGCATAAGTTGATAAAAAAAGCTATGCAATAGCTTTACCGCGGCAGTCCCCGAGTGCCACACGTCTTTTTCTGTAATAATCGCCTATCGCTACTCTACAGTGATATTTATCGATATCGATAAAAAAAATTGTTAGTAAGGAAACTGGACGAACATGTACATGAAGGAAGAAAAGATTGTCAGTCATGTATAATGTATATGGTTGCCTAGTACTTTAACGCCTTACTAAAAACCTAATGGCAAATTTTTTATCTGTTTTACTTGTCCACAGTAGTACAGACCAACGGGCGTAATTCTGTCTAAAATGACATAAAAATAGGTTCAGCCGTTCTTAATATAAAAAAAAAAACTTGAAATATATTATTATTACTAACTACGTTCATGAGTTATAAATTGTGTAACTAACCCGACTTTGTTTTATTTTATATAAAAAGAACCTATTATTCTCGTATTTTAAGTATATTTATATATTTTAATTTTTTTTAATGCTGTATAGACAAACATTTGATCACCATCTCACCCAATGGAAAGTGTTGATGCAGCCAAAGATGTGATATGTTTGTCTAGAAGATACCTATTTACTCTTAAGTTGAAGCCTCTCAAATTATACCCCTCGGGAAACAAAGACGCAGGTAATGAGTTCCACTCCTTCGCCGTACGGATGTAACCTAATACTTTTTCTATAATAAAAACAACTTCCTTTCAAAATATAGCGCAGCACGTAGGCGTAGCAAAATGGCAAAGTAACACCCTCTTACTACATACTGTTTTGAGCTTGAGTACTCGGAGAGTAAATACAAATATTATGTGCCAGAGCCAGCCTCCTTATCCTTAAGGTCGTTGTCTGACCTTGGCTTGGAACGGCCTTGGGAAGGGCCGCGCGTGCCAATATTTGCGTAGCGTAGTACAGGAAAAATACGGAAGCTTCTGATATATTTCGTAGTATGATTAAGAGGGTGATATCAGATTTCTCTCAAATCCGCGTGTTTTTGTAACCGTTTTGCTCGGTAAGCATAAAAAATTCTAATTGAAAAATCTTTTGGAATCTGTACGATATGATAAATTATGCCTTCTTCTTAGAATATTTAATAACGTTTATAAGTATGAAAGAAAAAATATCCAATCTCATGCAAATAACATCAGTTTGTATTTTTGTAACCATTTTGTTCCGCCA
Source organism: Lomographa bimaculata (assembly GCA_948107665.1). Taxonomy (NCBI): domain Eukaryota; kingdom Metazoa; phylum Arthropoda; class Insecta; order Lepidoptera; family Geometridae; genus Lomographa; species Lomographa bimaculata. The sequence goes on along the minus strand of OX403592.1, from coordinate 3,074,979 downwards.
TTTTACATCAAAACACTGTGAAAGTTTTTCATATTATGTATAATTATTAGAATAATAATTTTTTCATCTTGTTTTATTTTATTTGAGACCATAAAAAAATCAAAGATTGCCACGCGTGACCTTGAGTAAACGCCACGATACACTGGAAGCAATATACACCTTTATAGGCAAAATAGTAAGGTGGAAATTGTCTGTGGTTGAAAAAGGTGCTCGCATTGATGTATATCTGCCCTTTAATGATGTTTTGTAAAGATAGCGAACGCCATTTTGTTTTTAATTAATAAAGAACTTAGCCTCCTTAGAATTGAGATTAATTCAAATAATTATAAGGATACGTTATAATCAGACATTTCGGCCAAGTAACATAGTTAAGTTACCTGTACTTATTTTTAGATTCGTTTTAGGAAATATAGGCAATATGCCCGTAGATAGTTACATAGGAAATGATCTCGGGAGACAGTCTTTTCGGCAACGTCGAGGTAAATAATAATTTAAACGCAAGCAAAGCCTAAAAATCCTTTTTCGGCACTTTATCTTCGGAACCTTTGATCAGATTAAATTAATAAAATAAGCATCTTGATCAAATTTAAATAGGACCAGATGAGAAGTACATATGAAAGTACATATGGAAGTAAATGTTTTTCAAAATCGATTCAGGAGTCTTCGAGTAATCGGCGAGCACATATATAAAAAAAAGATTCCGACAAATAGAGTACCTCCTCCTTTTTTCAATTCGGTTAAAAATTCATTTATATAATAATTGTACTAATCTAGGAGGACCTATAATTGGCTGCACTATGTATATATATTTCATATTTTGTACCTAAATTATCTTAATGCTGTTGGTCTTCTGAATAAATAAAAAAAAAAATAGTTTTTAACACGATTATGTCCCGATATGTAAACAATGTGTTCGAAACGCAAAAGTTTAAAAAGATGTGAGTACAACGGGTACCTACTTTTTCAATGTGATTACAGTTCACGATTAATAAGAATCAAGACGAACTATCAGACGGCGTAAGCTTAAGAACATGGTCCCATTTGCTCACTTTTAGTACGAATATCTCAAAACAACTCTTCTTGCACAATGAAAACAATTTAATGGAACTGCCCGTTCACTTAGTTGGTCGCGCGTACGACTTCTAAGCAGGGGTTCAATTCCCGGCGGGAACACAATTTTATCCCCCAACGTAAATTTGTGTTTCTGCTTTTGGATGTGACTGTAAGCGTGATGTGAATGTCTCCGGCACCCACGACACAAGTCATCGAACTTAATGTGGGCTGTGAGTGTGAAAGCGTTTATATATTTGTTTACGTTACAGATGGATAGCGGTTACCCAGTTCCAAGCAATGGATGCTCGTCGAGCCTTCCCCTGCTGGGATGAACCCGCACTTAAGGCTCGGTTCACGATCAGCATAGCTCGCCCATCCAACATGACCAGTCTGTCTAACATGAACATCGTACGGAGAGAGAAGCAGTAAGTATTAAACACACATAAATACACATAGTCACGTCTCGTTCCCATTGGGGTAGGCAGAGACCACATCTCTCCGCCTGCTACGACTCTGATACACATCTTTTGCTTCTCATACATTCATGAGTCTTTTCATACATACTACTTTGGTTGCGGGTACTTCTGACTTACCCTTTTTAAAACGTTTTCGACCTGGTAAGTACTTATTAAACGTTATTTATTTAATCAAGTCTCTGGACGAATCCACCATTCAGCATTGCTGGCGTAGTTGTTTATTTTTTGTAAACATAAACAACGTTTTGGAGAGTGTGCGCAGGTATTACATGAGTTAATTCCCCCGTACTCTTTTTACAAGATTTTATTTAACTTGCAAAGTATGTATGTACAAACTATCAAACGTTATTTATCTATGGTTTACTAGCCATGCCCCGCGGCTTCACCCGTTTTTATTTAGTGAAAAAAGTAGCCTACGTGTAAGTATAAATTTAATTTGATACCGTTCAGCCATTACAGTGTGAAGAGAAAACAATTATTCTTACACATTTCACAAACTTCCGGATTTATAATATTAGTTTGACGTGTGATTAGTGTGACAATGTCAACGGCTAGGTATTTATACTTTCACAAAATTCTTATTTCTTTCAGCAAAACTCTACCAAACTACACATGGGACCACTATGCAGAATCTCTACCAATGTCCACGTACCTAGTGGCTTTCACTATAACTGACTTCTATAACATGAGTGACAAGAACTTCTCGGTTTGGGCTCGAAAGGAAGCTATATCCTCTGCAGCCTTTGCTTTGGAGATTGGACCCAAGATCCTGAGGTTTCTGGAAGACTATTACAAGATAAAGTTTCCATTGCCAAAGATTGACATGATCGCTTTGCCAGATTTCAAGAATGGAGCTATGGAGAATTGGGGCCTACTTACTTACAGGTAAGGTTTTGAGTATGCAATAGTGGTACTAGGAGCTAGTGCGGTAGTACTCGCGAGTGCTTCACATGTGGCTCGCGTGTATTGCGCTGCAAACACTACGCGCACGAACTCCCGAGGGGTTACAACTCTTTCGTGATCCCATACAGGCTGATGATGATGAATAGGAAATATGCATGAGATTTTAATATAGATCAAGTTGAACTGCCTGCTGGCTTAGTTAGGTCGCCTTTTAAGCAGCTAGTATCAGGTTATACAAAATTTGTATTTCTAGTTCTGGGTGTGATTGCGTGTGTAATGTAAATGTTTCCGACACAAGTCATCGAACTTAGTGTGGGGCTGCGAGTGTGAGAGCGTTAATTTTTAATTTTAGTTTAATACGTTTATCAGCCTATGTATGTATGTTTATTCTTTTTTTTATTATTACTGACTAAGCAAACGTTTGACCGCAATCTCACCTGATGGAAAGTGACGATGTAATCTAAGGCAGAGCACGCTTGCTCAGTAAATACGGGTACTTCCCAACGGATCATAGTATCGGATTTTCACATTAACCGATCATAACAGTTGTTCCCATCTGATCATAAGATCAGTTGCAACTAAAATAAATTACCTATTCACTTTACTTTTGAATACACCCAAATTGTACCTTTCGGGAAATACAGATGACGGCAAAGCGTTCCATTCTTTTGCTGTTCTATAAATGAACGAAGACGCGAAACGTCAACCATAAATGGATGTGACGCTCTAGATGTGTTCTGGAGACCAAACTCGAGGGCTTATTCTGATCAGTTATTGGTTTGTAAAAACTTGCAAGACGTGTTACTAAAGACGATAGTGATAAAAATTCAATAGGGTAACAACCAGACACCATATTGTGAAAAATAAAGAAACAAAAGTCGACGAACTGCGTTAAGTATATATAGTATCATTGAATACGTATTTGAAAATATTTTTTAGTTTCTCGTATCATTTTGAATTAGGGAAACATTTTTTATTTTAAAATATTCAAACGCTACTCACTTTTACCTAATTTAGACGCATCTGCTACAAGCCATAACACGTACTAAAAAGCAAAGACATTTCTGATGTATATAACTCAATTTAGTCAAAATGTATTTACGCCTTTTTCCCTTAAGACGGCAGTATTTCATAGTCAGGCCTTTGTCATGTCACTTAAGACGATTTATTTTAAACTAGACCTGCCCCGCGGCTTCGCCCGCTAATATCAAGTTAAAAAGTAGCCTATGTGTTAATCCTAGGTATAATCTATGTACATTCCAAATTTCATCTAAATCCGTTCGGCCGTTAAAGCGTGAAGAGGGAACAAACATACTTACACACTTACACACAAACTTTCGGATTTATAATATTATTAAAGTAGGATAGTAGGATGTAACATTTCAAAAACGGACGATGGATTCAAAATGGTTTAGCAATCATTGTTACTTATACTTTCAATACTTATAATAAAGTTGTGATAAAGTTCGCCGTATATGCTTACCACAATATAATGTACCTACCATACACATTTTTTTGAAGTGAAATCTTCTTTAGCAGCGTTGTGCACTTTTTGGGATGGGTAAAAATTTTAAACTCGCGTCATAACACGTGACCTGATCGAAAATTCGTACGACGGAAAATTTATAAGACGAAGGAGATAAAGTAATATCTCCCCTCTCTTTCTACCGCGCGGCGAAAATGTATGCCTGCTCCTGCTGTTTACAACGTTAATGTTCTAGTTTTCACTTCTGCCGGCACTCCCGGAGTGCAACCCTTTGGGTTTTTTTCAACGCTGTCACAATCTCAGATCTGGCGTGTCATCTCGACCGAGAGAAACTCGACCACTTAGTCGAGTCAATCTTTAATGTTTATATTTTGTCGCGTCGCGTCAAAGAACTTGCCGCTCTATCGCCGATGTGTTGGTCGTAAAGGAATGATAAATGGTCCTACGATAATGAAAACCCCGCAGCGAATAATACATCAGGATTTGTTTAGACACAGTAACTGACGCTGGGGGCTTAATCTTATTGCAATTCGATATGCTCGTTGGATTTATTATTATTCGATATTTATACTTGATTTAGCATTCTGTGTGTTCTATTTTATACAATATTTTTATAGTTCCCGCCATTTTTTACAATATTTCCGCAAAAAGTCGGTACTTATAGTCTTTAAGTTTAGTAGTTCGTAATCCCTAAACTAGATGGCGCTGAGAACCTTTAAACTAGCAATTGTTTTGTTCAGTAATGTAACAAGTTATCTATAAATTTATTTGAAAAATTTTTAAGAATATCTTTTGAAAAGAGATTTTTATGAATCGTTTGATTCTAAATAGGAAGAATTTATACATCGGGATATATACAGAACAACCCGAATACCTTACATAGCCCTTTGCACCGTGACGCGTGTCGCAATAATTACGTAATTATATACTATTTTCTATTCAGTGCACTTTTAGCTACCGCGGCACACGTTTATTGTAATAATATATACGTATAATAATAGATGTTAACATCATTGGAGAAATAGACGGCGCGACAAGCGCCCTATACTCTTTTACCAAACGCGTGAGCCGATTTTGACGTTTCTAACGTCAATCAATTTGTCTTCATCAATCTGTCATATCAAGTAGAAGGACGTTTTTGCATAGTCCGCCTGGGGCAGTACCACACTATTGCCAGACATTCAACCGCCAAGGAGTAGTATGCAAACATTACTGTATGCAGGATCAAAGGGCATTGTTTACAGTGAAATTACGGGGCAAAGATGTAACATCTAACATCTCAGTGCGACAAGCGCAGTGTTTTGCCGCGCAGGAGTCCGAATAATCATTATTAGCTCAAAACTCTAGGTGGCACTAAACTGTATTGGGCAAGCAAAGCGTGACGCTTACCATCAGGCGAGCAACCAATTTTGATGTTTTTTATAGGATTACTATTAAGTGTCTTGAAATACAAAAATATATTCAAGATTGGATGAAAGGTCTGGAAATTTCAGTTGTAAACTCAGCTCAAGGTATTAAAAGGAATATTCTTAAAATAAATATTTTTAGTGTGTTCGTTTTGTTTGGGCTGACTATTTAAAATTATGTTGCAAGCTACGTGTATTTAATTCAATTGTTTCTCTGCTCGTTTTTTCTACCGACTTCACAAAAAAGGAGGAGGTACTCAAGTCAACTGTATTTTTTTTAATGTGTTTTATTACCTCACTACTTCTTTCCACGTGAAACGATTTTGTTTTTTTTTTGTTTAAAATATCTTGCTTTTGAATTGGTCCCATTTAAATTTGATCAAGATCTGATCAGTAGTTCTTGAGCTATCGTCAATAATGCGTGTTTAGTACATCTAATCTGATCAAAGTTCCGAAGGTGGTGAAGTCGGTTTTTTTAGTTTTGCTTGCGTTTAATTATTAACGCAGTGATATACTCTGACCCTAAAATGTTGTATAATGAAGTGAGGGCGTTTATATCTTTGTTCATTTGTTCAAATTAGGGTGTCGATATAACGCAAGGGTCAATTAAGTCCCTAGGTGTCCACCAAGCAGGGGTGATTTTGTCCATGATTGGGGCTTATTGTGTATGAAAGTTCGTGACTACTTTTAATTAAAAGAGTGTTATAGAAACGGGAGTAATGACAAGCGTTGGCTATTTCAATTAACTATAGATAATATTATGTTTGTATTATAATATTAATTTCCTTGTAAACATTTCCAATGTGACCATAATGTGTAAGTACTGTAGATAATATTTTATTAGCTAACTTTTAATATCTTTTTAACCGACTTCAAAAAAGGAGGAGGTTCTCAATTTGACTGTTTTTTATGTGTTACCTCATAACTTCTTTAATGTGAACCAATTTAGATGGTTCATTTTTTGAAATCTGGTGCTTCCCATATGGTCCCATTTGATCAAGATCTGACCAGCAGCTCTTGAGTTATTATCGATATTATTATTTAATCAGATGAACATGGGTTCCTGTAATAATGCGTTGAACTCGGTGTTTTTAAGCTTTGCTTGTGTTTAAATTATGTAATATATATTTATAGCAATGATTCATGGTTATATCAAAGAAATACCGCATGGTTATATAAGATATATGATTATGTGAATGATGTATTTCTTTGAATTACACATCGTTAATGTAGTCATCAGAATACGCATTATTGACGATATTTCAAGAACTACTGATCAGATCTTGATCAAATTGAAATGAGACCAATTGGAAAGAAACATCTTTCAAACTAAAAAAAAAAAACGAAATCAGTTCACGTGGAAAGAAGGTGTGAGGTATACACATATAAAAAAATAATACAGTCGACTTGAGTACTTCCTCCTTTTTTGGGAAGTCAGTAAAAAAAGGCATTGTCGATTTAGAATTATTTTCTGAAACTTGAGGTTCTTCGAGTGCTCATAGATGATTATTTACCGTTTTTAATCAGTAAAGTGTAGGCTAATCAAACAAAGTAGAAAAACGTGCCTTTTGTATTTGCTCCAAAAGTCCAATAGAAGTTCTAGTTGAGTTTCTACCACTTTAATATAGCATGACTGGACTACGACTGGACCGTCACTCTTTTATTTGACTTAGACTGTTATTACTAAACGCTGCTAAATGCACAAATATTGAGGAGCCAATTTTATAATAGAGAAACGTGGAGTTTTGCCGCAAACGTGAAAAAATGGCGTTGTTGATTTTGTATAATTTTCCAAAACCTGTGATTCTTCGAGTGTTAATGTGTAATAATGGTGGATTGTTATCCGTTAATACTTAGTAAATGTGCATAAGTGTAGGCAAGTCATACAAAGTAGAAAAACGTGATTTTCGCCTTCGCTCCAAAACTCCAATAGAAGTTCTAGTAAAGTTTCTACCACTTTACTAGGGCATAACTTGACTATGACTGACTACTTGACTTTTACTGTGACTTGTGACTACTTTTATTATGAAGAATAGAAATTGTTAATATTTGTTTAATATTTCGACTGAAGGACTATGCATCCATGGTCATGAAATAATTAAAAAAAAAAAATGAAGAGAAATGTCAGATAGATATTTTTTTATAAAAGAATACAATTTCTTTGGAGGCATGACCAGATTGTATTTTAAATAGTGTAAAATAAAATAATTCTAACATAAACGTTTTCTCACTCATAGCCCCACGCTATGTTCGATGACTTGTATCGCGGGTGCCGGAAATATTCACATGACACACACAATCACAACCAGAACCAGAAACACAATTTTTACTTAGGTAGAAAAGTTGTTTTCCTGTCGGGAATCGAACCCGATCCCATGCTTAGAAGGCGAACGCTCAACCAACTAAGCCAACAGGCAGTTCGAATTCTTAAAGCTTATTACAAAATGTTACTATCTCATGGCTCTACATCGCATTTCCAGAGAAATAGCAATGCTCTACGAAGCAGGAGTTTCTGCCACCACGGATAAAGTACACGTTGCCACCGTGGTGGCGCACGAGATCGCTCACCAGTGGTTCGGGAATCTGGTGACACCGTCGTGGTGGCGGGATCTGTGGCTGAACGAGGGATTTGCCACCTTTGTAGAGTACGTCGCTGTGGACGCTGTAAGTACTTATCTTATGATTCCGTAGGTACCTTATGTTATGGCTCTTTCATTAATATCGCCATAAAACACATATTTTTCAATTTGCTAATTCAATTGTTTATTCCTTTCTCTAAGGGACATGACATACAAAGCCTCCTTCCCCCGCGCCCCGGGCGCTTTGTATATATAATGTCCCTAAATGTGTAGGTGGGTGGTAAAATATGACAGTTAATTAGAGACTCCGTCCGGTACTACGAACAAATTATAAGTCATCCGGTACAACAATTTAGAGCAGAGAAGGACGATATGCCTCATTAAAAGTGTATATCTTGATACATCACATCGTCACTATCCATCAGGTGAGATAGTGGTCAAATGCTTGCCTATTTTGCATAAAAAAGCAAATTAATTAATAATTTAATCGTAATAAAATAATAAATCATAATTTAACAAACACTTTTACACTCACAGCCCACACTTAGTTTGCACGGAACACGGAACGACTTAGTGTCAATATTCAACTGCCATCATAGTCTATGACTATGATATGCAAAAGTTGAATCTGTCAAATAACTAAACCAAAATATCTATCCTTGGTCATTACAGGTAGAGAAGTCGTGGAACATCACGGAGATCTGCATCCTGGAGCAGGTTCACAACGTGTTCCAGCTGGATGCTCTCAACTCCTCGCACCAGCTGTCCGTCGACGTCAGCGCCTCGGAGGAAACCGACGCTATCTTTGACAAAATCTCCTATGGCAAGGGTAAGTGGGAGAATACACCTGTTTTTTATAACACAGCTGTTTGTTAGTCGTTTGAACTTGCGTAATCATGATTTTAGGATTTCTTCTTGGTGTTTCTTTTCAGGCCGCCTAAATGTAAGAAAAGACGAAAGACGGACCCAAGAATCAAAAATTATTAGTTAACCGTTAAGGTTATCAAAGTTAATTATCAATTACATCGTTTTTTAACTATTCCTCAATATTATTAAGTATTCCTTTTGATAAAGAAGAAGTAAAATAAATAAATTACAATATGACATATTTTTAACCTATTTAATAAATGCTGGCTGTATTTATTGATCGGCTATCGAACGGCTAAAGGACGTTAAAAAATTAATTAATGGACAGTAAAAAGAAAACAAAATAGAAGAAAAAACTAAAGATCACGGATATTGAGACGACGGATCGTGCTTATATTTTTAATTTTTTTTTACCAATTAACGATTTTCAGCTTAAATTTGCTTACTTGTATGCTGTAAGACTTAGCTTCTTGCCAAATGATGATAATAATATGATTCTAGATCAACTGCAACTCTCCTACTACTACAGGCATAAATGGCTGTATTTTTTATTGCGTTAGCTTGATTTTGTTTTCAGCGGGCGCGAAGAATTATTACGTATTTAATAGTAAATTCTACTTTTTTTTAAATTTTAATTAGTCATCAAGTGTCTATATTAAATAAGTAACATTTTCTTTACAGGTTCAGCTCTTCTCCGAATGATAAACCACATCCTGACCGACGAGGTCTTCAACTCTGGAGTAACAGACTATCTCAACGCCAAAATGTACGGGAACGCAGAACAGAGGGATCTTTGGAGTGCTCTCACAACCGCAGCAAAGAAGAAAGGCGACTTCGACGCTGATGTCGCTGTAGTTATGGATTCCTGGACGTTGCAGACTGGGTTTCCTGTGCTTACTGTTACAAGGGACTATGATAGAGGCTCTGTTGCCTTTGAACAGGTAAGTAACAAACAGTGGCTGTAGAGTCGTTAACTTTCATGAGTGCCTCTTTGGGGCCCATGTGAATAAACGATTTTGAATTTTGAATTGTGAACAAAAATGCATTCACACACACACACCCATACACACTGTTCTTTTTATGCTAGATAGGCAAACATTTCACCACTATCTCACTTGGTGCCAAGTAATGATGCGGCTGAAGATGCTCGCTTTCCTACTCACTCTTGACTTCTAGATTTTACCGTTCGGGAAACAAAGACGCAGGCAATGAGTTCCAAGACTTAAACACATTTACACCCAGCACCGACGCACAAATGCCCAAATGACATTGTGCTCCTGCCAGGAACCGAGAAGTAAAATCCGCGGCGTTAAAGACAAAGACTTGCCCACTGCCCCAATTGTCAACTGAGGACCAAGAGGGTCAAGTCGTTGAGGGGGTGATAGCTCGGTCGTAGTGAATTCGCCATTCGATAATATGGTTACGGTTTCCAATCTTAGGACAAACTTAAGCTTTTGTTAAAGTATCATCAGGAAGAAATCCATGGTGGTATTTTACCTTAAGTATAAAATTAACGCCAAAATATAAATGCTATCCATGCGCGTTCTTGTTCACTCTAGGTAGAAGTCTAGTCTAGTCTAGTCATAGCTTTATTAACACCCCCACATCATCACTTATCAACAGTTACAATAGTGGTACTAACGCTATTCTATCAAATATAATAGTATAAATAGAACGCCTTGCCTGAATCGATGTTTCCTGATAAGTACAATATGGGAGTCTTCAAGTCGCGAGTGAATAGGTATTTTCTAGGCAAGCTTGCTCTATCGTCGACAACATCGTCGCTTACCATCAGGTGAGATAGTGGCCAAAAGTTTTCCAATCTTAATTTTTAAAAAAAAGTTGCCTAATCAAATTGAGTTCAGTTTGTATTAATCATTAGCCACCAATAGATGTCGCTACGGTTAACGAATTCAATAGAAACAGCCGGCTTCTTATCTCCATAAGCACGTCTTTAATTTTATTTTGATATTGTAGATCGGTACTACACTACAATGTCGGCAAGATTACTTTAATACCTGATAAGTTATATATAGCAGTTTAGTCCAGACATAATAATTTGATTATTATCGATTATACTTCATTAGGATTACAGACACACTTTTGGATTAATTATTCTTATAGGTATAATTTTAAGCTTGGATTAAACATAACAGCTTTAACATTCAAACCTCCACACTAAGTGACTTGTGTTGTGGGTGACGGAAACATTCACATCACACACTATCAAAACCAAAAGTAGAAACACAAATTTCCGTTAGGGAGGAAGCTTTTGTTCCCGCCGGGAATTGAACCCGATACTTAAAAGGCGGACGCGCAGTTTATCATTATATAACCTAGAAGGGATGTTAATATTTATTTCTTTACCTTTATCTCTCTTTGTAATTATGGGATCGGCACGAAAAGTTTGTTTTAAAATCTTGTTGTACAAGTTAGCTTGAGGTTAATAACAAGACGACTAAGTTGGCGCAGTGGACAGGTGTCCGCCCTCTGCGCCGTGGGTCCTGGGTTCGATTCCCGGCAGGAGCACTAATTCCTTCCCAAGGGATATTTGTGCTTCTGGTTCTGGGTGTAATGTGTGTGTGATGTGAATGTTTCCGGCACCCACGATACAAGTCTTTGAACTTAGTGTGGGGCTGTGAGTGTGAACGCGTTTTTTTGCGTTTTAATTAAAAAAAAAAATTTAAATCATATTGTACAAGCTTTAGCTTGGGGTTAATAACAAGCCGACTACCTGACATCAACCGTCTGTGTGAGCATGTGAAACACCGGAGCGTCGTTCGTTTATAGGAGCACCACGTACAGGTGCGCTCGGCTTGGGTGACTAGGTGTTCCCTTCAATTCCAAAGAAGGAGATGCATGAACTCTCCGCTGGAGTAGTTTGTTTTAGGTGTAGTACTTGTATCGGGTTTGATTCTTGATAAGAATATAAGTTTTCTCCCTAAGGGAAATATTATATGTGTTGTTCGGGGTATGATTATGTGCGTGTGATATGAATGTCACCCAAGATCAAGTCACACATGAAGTCTTCGAAGTTAGTGTGGAGCTTTGAATGTAACAGCGTTTATGTCTATGTTATGCAAAGTATATTGTTATTTCAATTGAGACACACATTCTTTGGGGAGAAAACTTTTGTTTCTACCAAGAATCGAACCCGATACCCGCTTAAAAGGCGAACGCGCACACAACTTAACCATTAAGCAGTCACAAATGTGTCATGGCAGCCTCAAAACCTTTGTTATTTCCCCTTCCAGGAGCGTTTTGTTCTGATCAACGATACTGCTCCAATCAGCTCCCCAGTCTGGTGGATACCCGTGTCTTACACTACAGCATCAGTTAAGGACTTTCATTCCACACAACCAAAGATTTGGGTAAAGGAGAGGAGCTTGGTCAGCAATATCAGTGTGAAAAAAGAAGACTGGCTTGTTGTTAACGTTCAGCAGACTGGTAAGTTAGATTTTGATACTATTCGTTATAGTTAAGGTAGTCGGTAGGTATTCTGTCTCGTTATAATATAACAAGACAAAATCGCGCTTATAACCATTTCATTTACCTTCACGTTTCAGGCTAGTTGCATTGGTCAAGGGCTCGAGAAGTTTTTCAAATTGTTTTGAAATCACAAGAGTTTAAAAGTTAGGTACGATTGATATTAGTTGATCTCTACAAAATCATAAGACATTCATATTATATTTAAGATTTTACTCACGGTTAGTTTCTAGCATTGTTGCAAGACCAGTTAGTACGCGCCGAGACGCCGGACGGTCAACGCACGTGCTCGACTAATGAAAGAGCACCGACTGCTCCGAAACTATTCTCAACAATGCGAGCTACCAACCGGATAAAAATTGTAAAATATGTATTTGTAATATTTACGAAATTTTTTGTCAAATATTTATTACTATGCTCTGAATTCCATCAAATGACTTGGTAGGAGACTTATGAAGGACGCGGTATTAAATGCCTGTCTGTTGCTACAGATGCTTCTAGACCAAAGGAAAATAGTTAAAAGCCTATTGGATAGATTTTAAAATTCCGATAACGCCTACTACAAATTGCATAATGGTGAATGTTCGCGAGATAATGAACTATAATATTATAACCTCCTGTATAATCGTTTTCCAACATATGGCGGCACAACCTCTTATATTTGAGTTGAATATGATGATATCGGTCCATTTATGTACAATGCAAACATGTTGTACAAAAAGAAAATAAAAGTATGCCATATACGATAAATTTAAACCGACAAATTTGAATTGAATTTGAATTATTTATCAATAGAAGCCTATGATCGTCGTAGCCAAGTTTTGTTAACAACATAGGTTGACGAGTCGACGTCGAGAGCATTTCTATTATTTACTTTTACTCTTCCTGCAGGACATTAGCAAAGTATTGTTTGTTACTTAAACGGAAAAGGGAGAGAATGAAATAGAAAGACGATGATGATATTTTGTATGTTTTTAATGATTAATTTCTTCAAAGTACACAGGAGCATCTCATTCATATTATTATGTATAATAAACTTCATCCAGAGGATTACGACTTTGCCGGTATCAGTTGACGATTACTATCAATTCATGCCCGCGATTATTGCCAATAATTAACAAATCCTACGACCTTTATCTTATCTGATATTTTAATCCTGTAAGCACGTGCTTGGTTCTAGAACTTTGAAACACTAATAGAATGACGTCAATGCGTCGTTTAGATACTTGATAGACAAATTATTATCACAATCAAATAGACTTTACTCAACTATAACATATTATTATGATACGCTGATATAACTTTTAAATCTACTTAATTATACCTGATTTTGAATAATAAGTAATTAATGAAGGTATATTGTATGCCATGTGTAAATGTGTAATTATTTTTATTCGTTTTATATACAACAAACTTCTTTGTTTCATAACTTTCACAATTTTGCAGTTAAATTCTTCCTAATTGTTGGTATTCTCCTAAAATATTGGCGTCTGTTGGATTTCGTCAACACCATATATAACATTTTAATTCTTAAAAGTAATTTGATAGATGCTAGCTTTATATTTTTCTTAATTTGAATATTAAAGTATCTATTCAGAAACTACTTTCAAAAACAAATTAATTCTATATCGATTCATAATCGAGTTACTCTATGTATAGCATGGATCAAAGGTAACAATGAGCCTAATTATTTGGTTCCTTTCTTCCCAGATTCTGATATATAATATTTTCAAACTACTGACTTTTTACAGACTTGCCAATTACCTTATAAATATGATCAACAGGTTTCTACAGAGTCAACTACGATAAGCGCAACTGGCAGCTCCTTATCAAAGTCCTGAAAGATCCCTCCCACTTTCAAGAGATTCATATCATCAACCGAGCCCAAATGATCGACGATGCCATGAACTTGGCCTTGACGGGACGTTTAGACTACAAAACTGCATTGGATGTCACTAGTTACTTGGTTCACGAAAGAAGCTATGTGCCTTGGAAGGCAGGGTTATCGGCTTTGGGATATATTGATACAATGCTATCAAAAGGGGCACACTACCTGGAGTATGGAGTAAGTCGAATTTTTTTTCTTCTATGCTATCATTAATCTTTGTTCTAGATGGTTGAGAAAAGCGACCTGTACAGGAGAGCAACCGGAAATCCGCCGGACATACGAAAGTAATTTTGCCCAAGCTGAAACAGAGACGCTTCGCTCGTGCTTTGCGCTCGCTCGGTCAATTATTCTTTGATCCCTTAATCATTAACTGTAAACGCATGGTTGGAAACTCGATCGTACATCACCAATAGATGTCACCACTCGTATCAAAATAAGCATAAATAATCTATCGTAATAAGTACCAGTATGATAATAATTGACATAGTTACGTATATAGGGGACTTACATATGTGTATATTTTTTATCATTATTTTATTATAATTACTTCGATTCATCATTAGATTTGGCTTCTACGCAAGGAAAGTTTTAAAATTCCTACGAACCGGTTCATATCAGATGTTATATAAAAGTATTAGATCGAGTATAAAGATAATTTAAATATTTATTGTAGATTATAGAAGTACCGATTACTGCCTTGTACCTGATGCACCCATTTTGAATTTTATCAAATAGATGTAGGAGATAACGAGTACAATTGTAAAGAAAAGTGTATTTTTTTTAATCAGTCACTATATTTGAATGATCATGAATTGCTTGTTGGCTTAGTTGTGTGCGCGTTCGCCTTTTAACCAGAAGTATCGGGTTCGATTACCGGCGGGAACTTAAAGGAAATTTGCGATGCTGGTTCTGAGTGTGATCGTGTGTGTGATGTGAATGTTTCTGGCACCCACGAGACAAGTCATCGAACTTAGTGTGGGGCTGTAAGTGTGAAAGCATTAATGTTTATATCTAGAATGGTTTTTTTACTATTACTTGGCCTTTATAATCACTTTAGCTTGGCTATGACGATAAGTTTGAAAATTTGCTTATAAATATCTAACCAATAACGAAAAATTTCTTGTCCAGCGTTACGTTCTCCGCCTGCTAAGCGAAGCGGTCAAGCAAGTAGGTTGGGAGATATCTGCAAACGAGAGCGTCATCACAGCACAACACAGAGTCGATCTCTTAGCTTCTGCGTGCCACTTCGAACATACCAACTGCATGGAGAATGCAGTTAGGATGTATACAAATTGGATGCTGGCACCTACCCCGGATTCGTATAATGAGTAAGTTTTTCGTTTCCAATATTTATACATCATTAAAAGTATGGGTCCTAAAGTAGAGCCTTATGGTAGCCATTAGGAAAGGGTTGTTATTGTAGCAAATAGTGATATACCTCGGAGTTAATAATAGTCTTGATACATGAGCGAAATTAAAAAGGAACTTTATTAAATAACTTTGGATTACTCATATAAATGTTCTTTATAGATTTCTATGAAACGTATGAAATCCTCGATCCTATTCCGCAATAAAATTTTGATTAACTTATTACACTATTTTAAATGTTTTGCTAATATTATGATTGATGCATTTCTATTATTTTAGGATCCACGTAGACCTACGTGGTATTGTTTACTGTGTGGGAGTGAGGGCTGGAGGTGCCAGAGAGTGGACGTTCGCTTGGGAGAGACTAAAATCTGCGTCCGCCTCTGAGAGACACCGGCTTTTGTCTGTGCTGGGGTGTACCAGAGCTCCTTATTTATTACACAGGTAAAAATAAGTAACACCAGAACATACTTTTAACAGGGTGTGCAAAATTATTGGTACCAAATAATGGCACCTCACTATATGGATAGATTTGGATGAAATAAATATTTCATTCAGAACTCCACAAACTCAAATTTGGAATAAGTAATTAATGTGTATTATTATTTTACATAACGTTTTAGAGTTCAAATTTAGGACTGTCAAATTTTGTGGTAAAGGACAACATAATGTAAAAATTTACTTAGTCTTCTTTTTTCTGAGATTAATTTTTTTTCATTCACTTTGAGTCGTTGGGTATTTTAGTCATAAAATCAAATTACAAAATAAGTCTTAAAATAAATGCAATCAAATGAGTCACACACAACCTGGATTTAGTTCCGGTTGTACTCACGTTAGCAAGAGCCGCGTACTTAATATCTCGTTACCGCTACAGCGTACGCTCCCGAGGATGAGCGTCTATATCGCTCGAACACCGGTCGAGTTTCTTGATTAAATCAAAAATAACGTGAGTACAACCGGAACTAAATCAACTTGAATACGACTCATGATAGTTTTAATAATAATACAACCTGGATTTCATATATTTCTCTCTGACTGATTCAGACACGATAACTTTCGTAGTTACCTAATTCTATACTTTATCACATTGTAAAAAATAGCAATATCTACTAGTATATTCTTCGAGTCGTCTTCTTATTTGTGGTAGGCCTGCACTGACGCCCCGCTTGGAGTATATTGTGCATTTCCAACTGACGGTAACTACCCAAACCACCCAGCTCCTTTATGTAGCGTAGGATGGCTTTGGGTCGCCAACTAAGCTTTTTCAAAGTAGGAGTTATGGCTTATTTGGAATATTATTTTATATTACCGTCAAAGAAGACGTTATTATTCTTTTATTTTTTTTTAATTTCTGCTGACCACATTAATTATTGATATCCTTCCACAGATACTTAGAGCTTTCCCTTAGAAATGACAGTGGGATTCGCAAACAGGACGTAGTAAGAGTATTCTCAGCTGTCGCTGGGACTGCAATTGGACAACCTATCGCATTCAACTTCATACGGGGCAACTGGCAGCGGCTAAGAACATTGTAAGTAATTGGTGCAAGTATTTCCTTATGTAGAACAAAACTTCCATTTTATTATTTACTTTTTTATGGACCTACAACTTTCATAGCAGTGAAGCCTAGATCGGGTGGTTACAGTTTTAAACTCTACCATAGGCATTAGCTTCCAATGATCAATGATGCTTTTGTGATATGATTGCGAATGTAATCCACGGGTACTTACTTTCTAATACTCGCTTGGCTATTTAATTAGACAGTAATTATTTTTTTCTCAGTTTATTGTTTATTTCAGATATAAAGTAAGAAACATCCAGAAGCATTTAGTATAGTATTACGTAAATAAAACAAGTAATCCTATTGAAGTCATCTATTTACAAGCTTTTGTTTGCAACTTGCAATGCTTGTAGGTATGTTAGTTTGTTCAGGTCAATTCTTGCAAATTCAATTAGAAACACTTCCTCCATCTTAAGGAGTAGAATTTCAACGTATTGGGTCAGTTTCGATGACAATACCTTTTAATGATAGTCGTGACAATCAACATCCAGGATTAGCTGCAGATAAAGAAACTTTTCAACGGGTAAAAGCACTTACACTAAATTTTCTTAACGCATTTAATAATTGCCACTGCCACTGCCACCATATCAGAAGGCAAAGTTGACTCCTAAAAGCTTGTTAAAAAAAACTGGCCAGGTGCGAGTCAGTCTCGTCTACGAAGGGTTCCGTACCCATCTATAAAAACGGCAATAAAATCATGTCTGTTGTATGGGAGCCCTCTTAAATGTTTTTTTTATTTGATTTATTTATTTATTTTTAATGTAAATATATTTTAACTAAATAGTCTTAATAAAAAAAAAAACACTTTTGTTGTATGGGAGCCCCTGAAATATTTATTTTATTCTGTTTCTTAGATTCAACTGTCTAACTATCACGATTTATGAGATACATCTTGGTAACAGACGGACAGCGGAGTCCCGTTTTACCCTTTAAGTACGGAACCCTAAAAGTGCTTATTTACAATTATAATTTTTATTTCTATTAATTTTGATGCAATCGCCACTTAGTAGCATAAAAATCTAATTAGTAGCGTAATGGAAACTGGTTCAATACCGGTATTTGTAAACCTACTAATAATCATTCACAAGGAATAGATAATGCTATCGGCATAATGTTGTTTTTTCAAACGGCAGGTATTACAAAACGATAGTAAAATTAAACACAATACCTACTCGTTACATTTTGTTGTTACCAAAAACATTTTCACCTACATTGCATATCGCATAATAGGCTTGCTGATAATGAGGTAATCTTTACTGATGATCATAAAAATTATCAACTTACTCATGCCAAGTTAAAAATTCAAACGACAATCTGCCGATTGGATCAAAATGCTGATGCCTAATCAATAATGAAAAAGTTTTGTATTCAGTAAAAATGTTACTACCAAAAACAACTAAGTGAACAATGTTTTTTATTTTTTATTTTTTTATTTGTGACAGGCTAGTCTTTGACCACTATTTCACCTGATGGTAAGTGACGATGTGATCGAAGCTGGTAAACACACTAGACCTGGAATACGCAGGCTCTCAAGGATAACTGCCGGAACACCGTATTTGGCTAGGCGGCAGACTTTCAACTTAATGG
Source organism: Lomographa bimaculata (assembly GCA_948107665.1). Taxonomy (NCBI): domain Eukaryota; kingdom Metazoa; phylum Arthropoda; class Insecta; order Lepidoptera; family Geometridae; genus Lomographa; species Lomographa bimaculata. The sequence continues at coordinate 3,056,319 of OX403592.1, read as the reverse complement.
TGGTAAGCTACTTTGGTAGCAAGCCAGGCGAGCAACTCACAAAATGCTCTACCACCTCTCAAATGTCACCTGATTAGCACCACCCGGGGACCACGTGTAGGGAGTCGGACTCAAGGGGTATCCTCCTACGGACGTGGGTTTTATTAATTGGCTTGAATTTTTAAAAATAATTATGCATTAAATGAAGGAGTAGGAATTGATACACATGATGGTGATCTATCAAAAATATGACTATAATGATGGATCGGGACATAAAACCCTGTTTTTTATTCAATATAGGCAAACTTTTGACCACCATCTCAATTCTCACCTGTTGGTAAGCGACGGTGTGGTCGACGATTGAGGAAGCTTGCCTAGAAGATACCTATTCACTCGCGACTAGAAGACTCCCATATTGTATTCATCAGGAAACACCGACTCAGTTAAGGAGTTCCATTCCTTTGCGGTTCGCACAATGAATGTGGAGGCAAAACGCTTTGTGCGCATTTGTGGAATGTCCACCATCGGTGTTGCTTAGCAGTTTGTCTGCTTGTCCGATGATAGAATGGGGATGGGGGAACTAGATCGTACAGTTCCTTGGCAAACTCCAAAATGTATCCGATAAAAAACCGAGAGACTACCATGCGGCTATGACCCAAGCTCTGAAGCTTTGAATTAGTCAGCTGTTGATCAGTCCCTTCTTCATGTCATACTTCATGATCTAAACTATGTTATCTCTATTAAGTTATTTAATAAGCAGATCAGACTCTTGAAAGGGTACAAGCAAACATAAAGTTACATTTAGATTTATAATAACTGTGATAAATATTATAGGTTAAATAAAAATGAAACAAATTGTGTTTTTTTTTTATTTTCAGTGTGGGCTCTCTGTCAACTCTCAATTTGCTGATGAAAGTGGTCACTAGAAGATTAAATCAACCCCACGAGTACGAAGAGGTAAGAGAATACAGTTAAAATTTTGAAGTACATTTAGTTTCGCGAATAGATACTAATCGTTGAACTGCCCGCGTTGCCGTATTTGGGTTTGATTTCCGTTGGGAGTAAACTTTTCTCCCCGAGGGTAATTTGTGTTCATTGTTCTGCGTGATTATATTTCAGATGTGATTGTTTTCGGTACCCACAACATAAGTCATCAAACTTAGTGTGGGGCTGTGAGTGTGCGTTTATGTTATTAGTAATATATACCCAATTTGACCCAATAAGTTTTTTTGTTAATTGCTTAATCATGATCGAATAAAATCCTTTAACAGTGTTTTTAACTTTTAATTTAAAAGCATTGATAACATTATCATATCTGAATCCGTCATTTTAAATGTTAATCATATCATGACAAACAGCACCTCCTACCTATAAATTTTCTTTGTAGTGTGCAAAAATTATCTTGTAGATGACAATCATTACTAATAGATGTCACTACTAGTATTAAAATCAGCAATTTCAATGATACATTAAGTATCTTTCAAGTATTGTTGCTTTTTAGCGTTGATGCATTGAATTCAATGATGTCATCGCTTACTAAAGATGAGATAATATTCAAACGCTGCCATATCTTAGATATGAAATCGAGGTATTTTTTTGCCGCGAAAGTGAGTGGCGTTGTTGATTTTGTATAATTTTCCAAAACCTGTGATTCTTCAAGTATTAATGTGTAATAATGGTTGATTATTAAACGTGAATACTAAGTAAAATGTGCATAAGTATAGGCAAATCATACGTCGCGTCGTTCATATAAATAATCATACAAAGTTGAAAAACGTAATTTTCATCTTCACTCCAAACAATCCATAGAAGTTCTAGAAAATTTTCTACCATTTTACTAGTGTATGACTTGACTATGACTGGACCTTGACTCTCTTACTTAACTTTGACTGTGACTTTTGACTAGGTTTTTTAATATAATATATACTTGAAATGTATTACCACTTGACACTGGCTAAATGCACAAGATTGCGAATCCAAAATTAAAAGAAAAACAATATGAAATCGAATGTAACATCTCTGCTAGGCCTTGGGGCAGCCTCTCTAGAGGCAGCGATCACTGACAGATACGGGAACGCCCAACGAGATCTAAAATCCCCAGTGTAGAATGAAATGGTTCAATACTTTTAATTTCAATCCATTCTTTATGTGACTGAACATTGATAAGGTTGTTAAGTACTGCATACGTGTTACAATTTCAGAGACTGTATAGTTCCGAAATAACACACGATTTTTTTATTCGTTCCCATATTTACATCAGATGAAATTTTTCGAAAGCAGCAATTGACATCTGCTTATCATTACAATAATATTAATGTACCTATATATTATATTTTCAGCTAAAACGTTTCGTATCTGAAGAATGCAGCGACCTTGGGCGTCCGGTGCAACAAGTGTTAGAAACGGTCGCAGCCAATGTACAATGGAAAGAACGGAACTACCAGACCATCGTCGATTGGCTTCTAGAAAACGATATAGCGGCTAAGGAAAGATAAAATATTACTATAATGTAGAACGAGGAAATTAAAACATGTTTCTATCAATCAATGAGCACGATCAGTCAACCTCATATAATTGATGATGGCAGAGTTTCAGATTTATCATAAAAATTTTAGTGTGCACTTTCCGGTGTAAAATTGTAAATAGTAATATTATTACAGATTTATTTTACCGTAAAAGATGTTCCGTTGACTGGTGAACTGTAGTCCGTGATCTGTGTTTAAAGTTAAAGGAGTACCAAACCAAGCTATCATTTAGTGACCTCACAAATCTCTCGAATGTCTAAGGTGATTTAATTTATATTTTACTTTGCTTATTAACATGGCTTAACGTTTTTTATCATTTTACGAATACTAAGAATATATAAGTATGTGTCAAATAAGTTTTCTGCATTTTAAATTAGATTTGAATTTAAAAAGTATACATTAGGTCAGCAAAAGTACAGTATTCATTATAGTGTAATAATAAAGTAGTGAAAACTATAATTTAATAAAATAAATTTTTAGCTTCGTGAACTTCTAGATAAATATGTAAATATCTAGCGTATCTTTGTATTAATTTATTTATCCATTAGTAATAAGATTTAAGTCTTAATAAAGATTTTTAAAAAATAATTGTTGTTTAAATCTGTGGTTAATATCTTAAAATTCTGGGGTCGTGTCTAGTAGATAACTAAAAAAAACTAGTTTATTATAATCATATGACCGATAAAGCTAATATTTAATATTAATTTCAGGCGAATACCTAATTTGTAGCCTGCAGGTATACACGATTTATTACTGAAAATAAAAATATATTTGCAGAAAATATGATAAAAAATATTTCTGCCCATAGAACAAGACAGTACTTATAGCAAAAGTGTCGGTTGGATAGTTCTCTCGGCAAGAGTAGTGTCCAGAATGTAACGTGCGTTATGGAACTTCATTCAATTTTATTATAAGATTTTGTCTAGGCCACCGTCTCGTCACAACATTAATAAACTTATGAAATTAATTTATTTTTAATGACCAGTTTCAACCAACTAGTAACTAGTATTCTCTATCTAACGTAGTAACAAAAGGGATTATAGAGACACGTTTATTGATATCGATTAGATATCAAGATTACGGCCCATAAACATATCAGGCATATTTAGCCTTGTCATCGAGTTTATAAATTTTGTATCCACATCTATAACATTGTTAGGCGTAATACCTAAATATCAAATAACCTCAAGGTAGCCCAATACCCTAGAGTGGGCCTAGAGCAGTGACGGAAAAGCTTGATGATAAGCTCATACTCATAAATTTATTTGCAAACTAAGTGTTACATTGATCTTATTAGAGCAGTTAGAACTTAAATTTGGTTGACTTTTGCAAGCAAAGCAAATAACGATACAACTTCGGCAGAGCATCGCAGACGATATGGAAACCTTGGCATATTTGAGCCTTTTGGTGTTGAGGCACTGGACCCGTGGAGGCCAGGATCTCATTCTATTTTTTAAAATCTATCAGAGCGCCTGGTTGAGGACTCGCGTGATCAAAGTACTGGTACTTATTTGGCTCAACGTATTAGCATTGCAATTCAGAGAGGCAATGCCGCCAGTATGATTTGAACGCTACACTGGTAGTGGGCTTGAGCACTTGTGTTGCTTATAAGCTCAATGTGTTGTAGGTAACTTAGGTCTTTGCTGTATATAGTTTTAGTTTTAATTGGGCCGTAGTTTGAACTGTCTACGTTAATTACGAAAAGTAGTATTTTATACCAAAAGAGGAACGTTTCATTTTAAACAAAGTTACTACAGTGTATATTTTCTGCAGCGGGAGAGTCATTCATGCAGACCAGGTACGTATTACTTTTGGTATTCTAAGCTACCTCAATATTGGAAATTCTGCCTCTAAGAGGAAAAAAAAGGGTGAAAACGTTTGTATGACAGTTCTTTGTTTTTGAACTTAAAGCGATGAAAATTGGTATTTTTATAGGAGATTCAATATAAAAAAAATGTTTACAATATTTTTTGCCAGGGGTGCATTAAGGTGCTGTAATTTTATATCAAAAATTCTTTATTTATGAAGTTATACTGATGTTAATCAGTAATTTTATTATTATAAGTTATTAATATTTTTGCCCAGAGATGCATTAAGGTGGTGCAATGGGGGATGAAAGTTCATATCACAAGTTTTAGTGTTGCAGTTCAAGTGATGTGAATTGTATCTAAGTAGTTTTAGCTTAGTTAATGTGGCCGAAGCCGCGAGGCACTGCTAGTGTTCTATAAGGCTGACCAACTAAGGTTTAAATATACTCATAGGTGCGTACTAAAGAATTTTTCTAATAACTAGCCGTGCCCGGCGGCTTCGCCCGTGTTAATTAGTTGAAAAATAGGCTATGTGTTATTCCGGAACCTAAACTATTTACATTCAAAATTTCATCAAAATCGGTTCACTCGTTACGGAAATACGTGGTAACAAACATTCACACACACACACACACACACACACACAAACTTTCGCATTTAGAATATTAGTAGGATTATGCTATCGGACAACAAACGTAATGCGCACGAAGCGTTTTGGTTCCACCTGCTCAGGAGTGAAACTTACCGGTGAACTGCCCGATGGCTTAGTTAGGTGGGCACCTATAAGCAGGAGAAGGTTCGCCGGGTTTGTTTCCCGATGGAAACACTATATTTTATCCAAGGAAAATATGTGTTTCTGGTTCTGGGTGTGATTGAGTGTGTGATGAGAATGTTTTTGACGCCCACGACACATGTCATCGAACTTAGTGTGAGGCTGTGAGTGTGAAAGCGTGTGTGTAATCTATTAAAACTTTATTTTTTGCAAAGGAGCAGCAGCATCACTTAACGTCTGGTGAGATAGATCAAATGATTGTCTTCAATGAATAAGATTAATATTGCTTTGTGACTAGTTTCACGGATGTCGGAAACAACTCAGAAATAACAGCGGCGGCGGAAATAAGAAGTAAAGAGGCTGTTACGTCGTCAGTGGGCAGTCACAGGTCACAATAATATAATTGTACATATTTGTAAATTTTAGGAATAGGGACAGTTATATTATTTTCTTAGGATACACAATGTAGTATGTTGTTATGTGTACCTACAAACATTATCTTTTCATAGTGAAAACTTCTTTAGCGGTGTTGTGCACTTTTTGGGATGGGTAAAAAATGTTAAACTCGCGTCAGGACACGTGACCTGATAGAAAAATCGTAAGACGGAGGGAGAGTAGACCGCCGGCGCGGCGTAGGAGAGGAAGTAATATCCCCCTCTCTTTCTACCGCGCGGTGAAAATGTTTGCCTGCTCCTGCTGTTTACAACGTTAATGTTCAAGTTTTCACTTCTGCCGGCACTCCCGGAGTGCAACCCGTTTTTTTTTTACAAATGCATTTATATTTAGTGTACCTATAATATAATTACAGGGCTTGAAGAAATTTTACATCTGTTACCTCGGGGTGACGAGCTCAGTGCTTTGCGCAGGATTTAGACCTATATAATTTCTAAACTTTGGGTGGCACTGAACTATACGATGGGCAAAATGTGATGGCTCAAAATATCCGTTCTAGACTTGACGCAGTATAATTGATATATATTTGCGATAATATGTCCAAAACTGATATAATTATGATTATAAATGATAGCACTTCTGTTAGTTTTATCTCTTGATTACGAACTTTTAGGGTATATTTCAATAATTTGATTACAATAATCCAGTCGCGGGCTAACGTTCCACGCCGGTGGGTTGGTCGTCGTTATTTTTTAAGGTATTTATGATCTTTTATATAATATAATGAAGATTGATTAACCTTGAATCATGCATGACTAATCATTAGGATCTTAACATTCTGCATCGTATCTTTAAATCGGTATATTTTGAAATACCCAAATATTTTGAATATCTTACCCCCGACGCAAAAAGGGGTGTTTTAAGTTTAACGGTTGTGTCTGTGTCTATCTGTGGCATCGTTGCTGCCAAATGGCTAAAACGTTGATTTATTTTTTTGTCTGAAAGAAGGCTTGAGCAAGAGTATTCCTAACTATTATTGGTGAAAATCGACGCATTTCCCAGAGCGTCGCGTCGGGTGTTTTTTCAAACAATTCATTATGCCACTTGTTTTTGCTAGATTTGACCATATTATCCTTATGAACTATGATGATACTGATGATACTCACCTGTCTAGAAGATACTGTAATCACTCTAGATTTGAAGATATGAAACCACTATGCCGTCCAAAGAACAAAGACGTGGGTAATGTGGATGGAATGTGGAGGAACATTATCACTGTGATGGTGAATTGAGAAGATCTGTAAAATTAAATATTTATTGCTCTACGTTAAAAATGATTTTTAAAAACGATAATCAGTATTTATAGTAACATTTTATCACACTCTTTCACATTTCAATATAACTGTAACTGTGACTAGATTTTTTTTTACATATTTAAATAATTTAATCAATCGCTTTTGCTAATTGTTTTTTTTAACATGATACAGAATAACTTTCATAAGTTTTTAAATTGAGTTTCAAATACGTGAGCTATATAAATATTCATTTTATATAATATTATTAAAAATAAGATCTAAATGAACTCTAGTACATTTAAGTCTCAAATACTACTAGTCGTATCGTACTTATTTGAGACTTAAAACACATGCAGCTTAAAGTTCGTCGGACAAAGCTTTTTTTTATGTAAGTGTAATGATTATGCCAAGTTATTCATACCATATTGTTATCTTATCAGTACCATGTCATCAGTCAATGTAGGTAAAACACAACACGAAAATGAATAAGTAAAAGTCTAGACAAGTTTCAGTTGATTTTTAGTTGCGCTATCATTGAAGACGTAAGCTCCGTCATGCATAGTTCCAGTATTTTTAAACCCATATAAATATAAGCTAAGTGTGTGTTTGTGATTTGGGAGTCTTCAAGTCAAGAGTGAATAGGTACCTTCTAGGCAAGCATGCTACATCTTCGGCCGCATCATCACTTTCCATCAGGTGAGATTGTGGTCAAATGCTTGTCTATCAGGCATAAAAAAAATAATTAACGTAAGGCAAAAACCAGTGAAACATACATAAACATAACATAAATGCTTTGACACTCACAGCCCCACACTAAGTTCGACTTGTGTCGTGGGTGCCGGAAACATTCACATCACACACACGATCACAACCAGATTCAGAAACACAAATTTTCCTAGGGGAGAAAACTTGTGTTTCCGCCGGGAATCGAACCTGATACCCCTGCTTAGAAGGCGAATGCTCATGCAACTAAGCCGACGGGCTGTTAAAGGCAAGCATTACTGAGAATAGCTTTTAGTTAGATTATTACTATAAACTTTTGTCTTTGTGTAAGTATTTATCATGTAGTGATCAACTTCTCTAAAAATTTACTCCGCGACAAAATATTGGCGTTTCATTTTTTGGTTAGACGAGTTCTACTGCTATTTATAAAGTACTAGCCATCCGCCCCGGCTTCGCCCGGGTGTGATAAATGAAGAACCGCTCGACCGATTTTGTGCAAACTTCACATAAACCATCTACTAAATAGTCTGAACAAAGCCTAAACATTTGATTTGGATAGGAGAGCCCGTTCTTGAGTTATACAATAACAATGAAAATGATGTCTTAGTGGAATGCATTTATAGAACTAACTTAACGCCTGTTTTATCTTTAGGCTAAAATTATATCAATATGAGATGTCATACTTAAATTAAACTTAGTCAATTAATATTTTGTTTCCAATGTGATGGTTTTATTATGTAGTTATCGTTAATCGATAATCTATACTTTTATCGCAATGGTTAACAATATTCGTCGAATCATTATAATCATTATTGCGCTGGTGTAAAGATAAATCTATACTTATATTATAAAGAGGTAAAGTTTTTTATTTGTTTGTTTGTATGTTAAAGGTAATCTCTGAAATAACCGACCCGATCCTGAAAATTCTTTCACTTATCAGCTACACTATCCGTGAGTGTCATGGGCTAAGTTTTGTTATATATCAGTTTGAAATAATAATACTCGTAAAGCAAGTCGGAGAAAAATTTACCAACTGGCTGCTTTATCTTCGTACGCTGACTAAACAGTTAAACAATGTATCGCAAAAATGTTAGCCTTTGTGAGTTTTACAAAAAAGTCCATTACAACATGTATCTAATATTTATATTTAGCTCTGAAAAAATGTTTTTCTTTGGTAGAAATCTGACTTTACCCTTTACTGAATATAATGTGGAGAGCTATAATCTAGGAAAAATCGTGATATTAATTTGAGGGTAAACGATGGGTCACTTTTGAACTTTGAATTGCTCGCTGGCGTAGATGAGTGCGCTTTCGCCTTCAAAGCAGTGGGTTCGATTCCCGGTGGTAATAGAAGATTTCTCCCCACGGGAAATTTGTGTTCCTGGTCTTGAGTACCTTGGAAGTTTACGGCCCCACGATACAAGTCATAGTACTTTAAGTGTGGGGCTGTGAGTGTGAAGCGTTTATGGGTATGCTTTTATTTACCCGGGCGCCGCCGGGCGGGTCAGCTAGTGACTCATAAAAGTTTGGATAAGAGTGGACGATAATGGTCGTCGATAAATATGGGCTATCTATAGATTCGTGGGTTTTAGATTTTTCTGTATCATGATGATGGCCTTGAATAACAAGTATTGGCTTTGACAAAAGAAGTACTTAGATAGTAAGTCACCTATATCCAAAAACAGCTTTTGTTCAGGGTCTTGTAATAGTGGTTCATTTCTCTTGGATCCATAATGAGTGTTTGTGTGTAATGTAAATGTTTCCCACACCCACGATAAAAATCTGTGAACTTGGTGTAGGGCTGTGAGTGTCAATGTGTGTTGCTTTATAGTTAAGCTCCATTAGTGGATCCATAAGACATTTTATTCCTCTTATATCTACTAAGACAAGGTTGATGTACACTATCCCTTGGCGATAGTAAGTATATGCCTCGTATCGGCATCGTCTAGCTTCGGCATAAGGTAACTGAGAGTGATGCACGCGCAGGCAAGGCGATGCTGATTTGGTACCAGGATGAAAAAATAGCATTGGTCCACCTGTTCTCTTGATGTTGGTAAACACTATAGGCTTACCATAAGGTATGTTTTCTTATTATTAATATGTCTAATGAAATTAAATGGGCGTTTTAGATGGCGACGATGAAGTTAATCGTGGTCGCTGCAGCTTTCGTTTGCGCGTTTGCCTTCCCCGAAGAGCCTACAGGCCCAGGAACCAGAAGCACGATCTTTGCTGACGAACAACTCGAAGGACAAATATTCGAAAACATCGAAAAGTTCGAACTTCTTGACAATGCCGCAAGAAACACTGGAAACGCCAGCGTATACCGTCTCCCTACCACCACGAGGCCTAGCCACTACAATATCCTGTGGGCTGTCAATATCTCTAGCCTTACTTTATCTGGAAATGTCGAGATCTTACTGTCCGCCACCCAACAAAATGTCAACGAGATTGTTCTCCAGGCCTCTGACATGGATTTGTTGTCCACTGTCCTCACTCTCAACAATGTCATAGTTCCTATCAACGTCGTCAGAGAAGACGACACACAGTTTTTACGCATACAACTGACTAATGGTTCACTTCAGTACAACGCGGTAACCAGTATTATCTACAGCCTGACCATTTCTTTTGCCGCCCCGTTGAGAACTGATATGTATGGTATCTATCAGAGCTGGTTTAGAAATAATAGCACGGCTGCTGAAAGCTGGATGGCTTCGACCCAATTCCAGGCCACTGCAGCGCGTTGGGCGTTCCCTTGTTATGATGAGCCTTCCTTCAAGGCTACTTTTGATATTACCATAAGGCGTCCCACAACCCACAAGAGTTGGTCTTGCACTAGGCAAAGACAGACTGTAGCCGCAATCGGGTGAGTTTTTTTTAGTTATTACTACCTGATTAGCTACCGCTTGACACTTCACAAACCTTTATTTTCTATGATAATGAACTCGCTGTACGTTCAACAACGTTTAATCTCACTTGTTGGTAAGTGATAATATCGATGGTAGTAAATAAGGATATAAAAGACAGAGAAAACACAGAGATTATAGTAACCGTTACATTTTATGATACAGTAATCTTTAATGCTAATTAAAACAAATAAGACGACTAAGCAGTTATACTTTGTCGGGCTTGACTTAAGGCTTTTACAAAATGTGCGAACATATTAGTAATTATAAGAAACCACATCGTTATCTACTTATGTCGACTGAACTACAGTACCTTAATAAAGTAATCTAAATAGGATAAATAATAAGGAAGGATTCATGTCCATATTTAAATAAAGAAACTATGTCTGTAGGTATCTGAAAAGAAACAAATTCTGATGTTTAAATCAAAACAATGTTGTTTTCATCTATTATTGTCTCACTTCACCCGTTAGAAAACAAATCGAGCAATCTCGTTTTTCTGTTTCAGTGGATTAGAAACTTGTAACTGACTAAGTTTTAACATTAAACACTTTTAAAGTAGTTTAAGTTAAAAGTATCCGCACTTTTAACGTTTCAAAACAATACAATATTTTTCAGAGGCTACGAAGATGATATCTACTACAGGACTCCAGTTATGTCAACCTATCTGTTGGCCCTCATCGTCGCTGAGTATGACACAATAGAATATTTCCAGAACGGTCTCTTGATGTACGAAGTCATCGCTCGTCCTGGTGCCATTGAAGCAAATCAGGGTGAATATGCCTTTGAAGTTGGCATGGAGCTCTTGGAAGAGATGAACGAACACACTGCAATGGACTTTTATGGAGTCCATCCTGATCTTAAGATGACACAGGCTGCTATTCCTGATTTCGGTGCTGGAGCCATGGAAAACTGGGGATTGCTAACATACAGGTAAAGAAACAAACAATCAAAAAGAACAGCAAAGACAATAGTAGCTTATAAATCTTACCTTGATATTTTTGTTTATTTTCAGAGAGGCATACTTGATGTACGATCCTGAGCATACTAATAGCTACTTCAAACAGCTGATTGCCTACATCCTGTCTCACGAGATCGCCCACATGTGGTTTGGAAACCTGGTAACCTGTGACTGGTGGGATGTTCTTTGGCTAAACGAAGGATTCGCTAGATACTACCAATATTTCCTTACTCATTGGGTATGTTGTAAAAATTTTTTTTTTGGCATGCAATATTATTTATTACGAAATTATTTCATCTGATCAGTTTTTATTTTACTAAGAGTTTAAAGAATATTTATTGTATTTTTTATTTATAATATTTATATTTAAGAATTTTTTGGCAATTGTTTACTTGTGTTTCATAGTACATAAACATAACAAACATAAGTACTTTCACACTCACAGCCTACACTAAGTTCGATAACTTGTGACGTGATTGCCGAAAACATTCATATCATACATACAATCACACCCAGAACCAGAAACACAATTTTTCCTTGGTTAGAAAACTTGTGTTCCCGCCGGGACTCAAATCCGATACCCCTGCTTAGAAGGCGATCGTTCACCCAGCTAAGCCAGTGGGCAGTTCAGTACAAACACAAGCTTTAAAAAAAACTGTTTCTTCAACAGTAAAATCTAAATCAAGTTCCACGACTTGCCACAGACAAGACTTAACGAGGATCAACGGCAGCATCAATATTAGAATCTTATTTCTTTTAATTTATCCATCTAGGTTGAAGACTACATGGGCTTTGAGACCCGTTTTATCATTGAGCAAGTCCATACGTCCCTGTTAAGTGACTCCGCTAACAACCCGCATCCTCTTAGCACTGTCAATATCGGGAACCGCGCTTCTGTAAGCGCCATGTTCTCCACAATTTCCTACAACAAAGGTGCTGCTGTCATTAGGATGACTGAGCATCTCCTCGGATTTGACGTACACAGAGAGGGCTTGAGGAATTATTTAGTGAACAAGTAAGCAGTGTAAACATTTTTTTATTTTGTTTTGTCTTATAGAAGCATCGTGGACATGTAGTCAAGTAGAATGATAGATGAATAATCTATATATATGTGTGAAAAAATTGGACGATATTACACTTACATAATCTAGACTGTATCTGAAATAGGACATTGGTTGATTTTTATCCGATAAAGGAGGGCGAATTTGAGGGGCATAGCTAGCTAGCTATTTACAAACAATTTCACAGCCTAATGTCCTCTAGCTACCAAATATACACAAAATTTTTCGTAAATAATTAACAGTATCAGAATTTTTATAAGTTTTCTTCTCTGACAGGGCTTTCGAAACGGCTCTACCTATAGATTTGTTCACCAACCTCCAAAACGCTAGTGTAGTCCGTGGCGCTATCTCTCAATACGGAGCCGACTTCAACGTCATCGACTACTACAACTCTTGGACTGTGCAGCCTGGCCATCCCGTCCTCAACGTTCAGGTCAACCACCAGACCGGTCAAATGACTATCTACCAGGTAAATCTATCTTAAAACTGTAACGTTGATCAACTGTTTTTTATTTTGTTCGTTTGTTTTGATAGATTTATTACTTAAATTCCTTACTTTCAGCGCCGCTTCAACATCAACACTGGCTACTCTTCCATAAACAATAACTATATCGTCCCCGTTACCTTCGCCACTGCCAGCAACCCTGACTTCGCAGACACGAAGCCATCGCACATTATTAGCAAAGCTGTCACCACTATTGACCGCGGCAGCACTGGTGATCAGTGGGTCATCTTTAACAAGCAGCAGACTGGTAAGATATCTTACTTTTAGGCTTTACTGATTGATGCAATTTTGGTTTTGGATCTAGTAAATTCCAAAAAAAGCGTAGAATTATTATTTGTCACCAAGCTATTGATATTCATTTTGATTTTGTTGTAAGCTCGAATGTACATACATAGTTAATATCAAGTATCAAGAATATCAACATTGTTTCTAAAAAAGTATTTTTTATACAGGTTTCTACAGAGTCAACTACGATGACTACACATGGGATCTCATTGTCATTGCTTTGCGAGGCCCACAGAGGACTCTGATTCATGAGTACAACAGAGCCCAGGTAAACAATTAATTATATTTTCTACGTACTGCACAAAAAGGAGGAAGTACTCAAGTCGACTGTATTTTGTTTTTTTTTTCATGTGTTACCATGTGTCATCTTTGTTCCATGTTCATTCATTGTTCATGTGTCATCTTTGTTCCACGTGAAACGATTTTGAATTATTTTATATTTGGACGATGTTGCTTTCCAATCGGTCCTATTTAAATTTAATCAAGATCTGATCAGTAGTTCTTGAAATATCTTCAATAATGCGTGTTTAGTACATCTAATCTTATCAAAGTTCCGAAGAAAAAGCGGTGAAGCAGTTTTTTTTAAGCTTTGCTTGCGTTTCAATTATATAATTTCTAATAATAGATACAAGCGTTTGACCACCATCGCATCTATTGGTAATTGGGGTTGTGGTCGAGATTGGTAAACAGTTGTCTAATGACTGGTTGTCACGAAAAGCTGTTGGAACACCTGCTTAGCAACGTATTGTATGGTTTATTACGGCTGTATTTTAAATAAGATTTCTAGAACGAGAAATATAAGACTTCATGGGTGTCTGAACAATCAAAGGTTTCCCAAAGTATAATATAATTATGATGAGAAAATATTAAACTATAAACAAGTGAATTTACCATTTTATTATAATTCAAAAATGGAAAGTATTTTTTGTAAACTAATATATGTGTGCCTTGTTTTTTTTTTGAACGCAGGTTTATCCATATCATAACATTCTTTGTTTAGATCGTCAACGACGTGTTTCAATTCGCACGTTCTGGCCTAATGAACTACACTAGAGCTTTCACCATCCTTTCTTTCCTGGAGAATGAGACGGAGTACGCTCCCTGGGTCGCTGCTTTGACTGGATTCTCCTGGATCAGGAACAGATTAGTTGGCACTACGTACTTGTCCCAGCTTGAGGTGAGTGTTGTTATTCTAGAATCAAGGCTAACTTTATTTTGGTTTTTACAGCTTTGGTTTTTAAAGACTAGTGACAGAACAAAATATGATAATTCCATAATGTCCAACTTTTCACAAAAGCCCAGAAACAAAACAGTTTGCGCAAACTAGTAATCCGTGCAGAAAACTTACTGTTAAATTTGAAGCCAACTGGTCTTTAGGAAGAAAAATTGTGCTCCTATCAGGAATCAAACCCAGGACCCACGGGATAGAGAGCTTGCCCACTGCACCAACTGGGTCGTCAACGATGGATAACGATAAATATAATGTATTATTATTACATTTCGTAATGATTTTCGTCTTTAGACCTTGATCGCCACCTGGGCTAGCAACGTCATTACTCAGCTGACCTACGAGCCCCTGCCCAACGAGAGCTTCATGACCTCCTACCTGCGTTACCAGCTAGCTCCCCAGCTCTGCATCGTCAATGTTGCTGCATGCCGCAACTCTGCTGTCACGCAGTTCCGTAGACTAGTGGACAACAACATCGAGTAAGTAAAGCAAGCAAACTATAACAAGCTCAACGAGAGCATAATAAAACTTTGGACAACAAGACTAGACCAGCGACCCAGACTTAGTTCGATTCCCGGTGGGAACATAGGTTCTCTCCCCGTGGAAAATTGTTTACGGCACTGAGTGTGTGTGATGTGAATGTTTCCGGCCACGACACAAGTCATCGAAATTAGTCGGAGAATGTGAGTTTGAAAGCGTGTATGTATGAGTATGTGTATGTTGACAAGCTGTGATCTCAGGTTCCACCCATGTAATCAACCTTATTGAGGATGTATGAAAACATTTATTAAGATCCTCCTGTGATTTGTTTAGAGACGAAAAAATATCCAGACTTTTAGTAGAACAGTGTGCACCGTGGATATGTGCGCCGCTTTTTTATTTATATTTACGCGAACATCCATTTATAATATATACCTTGACAATAAGAGTATATCTCTAATCACATCGTTGAGGTTGTTTTTGCTTATTGACTTTTGTTATTAAGAACTTATTTTACTCAGGGTGTTCGTCGATAACCGTAATTGGGTGTACTGCAACGCACTCCGCGAGGGCACTGAAGCAGATTTCACCTACCTCTGGAACCGGTTCAACACACACAACGTCTATACTGAGAAGATCCAACTCCTTATGATTTTGGGATGCACTCCTCACGCTGTTTCTTTGACCACGTAAGTTTTCTTTTTCGCTATCATTTTGCGAGTAGCTCTTAAAGGCCAAATCAGTCTTCTTTTTTATTATTTCAAAAATTAATTACAACCGTTTTTTTACAAGCTTTTATTTAATTTCACTTGTCCCGTTATCGTTCTATTAATCGATGTGTAATCAAATCTAGCAAGCTAAATTAGATCCACTTACCGATGTCCGATTGTACTCAAATTTAGTGTATTTATGTATCTTCGGTGACAATACAATGATATGGTACCATGTAGCTGGTCTAATGATGGATACGGAAGATGGCCATAGAAATTTCCGAACCAAACTAGATAAACCTATCGAGTTTAGGCTCGTTTGATTCGTCTTGACTAGTTCTCTGGTTATATAACTTTTTAGGTCTTTGTTTTATTTACAACTGGAAAAAGCTTGATTTTACAAAACGTTTTATTACATATACACAAAAAAGAAGGAGGTACTCAAGTCAACTGTATTTTTTTTTTTATGTGTGTAACCTTATAACTTCTTTCCACGTGAATCGATCTTTTCTGTTTGAAAGTGTTGCCGTCCAATTGGTCCCATTTAAGTTTGGTCAAGATCTAATCAGTAGTTTTTGAGTTATCGTCAATAATGCGTATTTAATACACTGAATTTGATCAAGGTTCCGAAGATAAAGCGGTGAAGTCAGTTTTTTTAAGCTTTGCTTGCGTTTAATTGTTACTCTTATCAGAAATCAATATTCTAGCGGCGTAGTCTATGAACTGATAAAAGCCTGATTTAAAAAATATTTTATATCGGTAAAAAAAAATTGACAAAATAATTGAAATCTACTTTGTTAATAGATTCCTGAACGCTATCGTCCAAGACAACTACGTCATCCGTCCCCAGGACTACACCACTGCTTTTAACTCTGCTGTTACCGGCAACGAAGTAAACACACAAATTGTATTCGCATACATCCAGAATAATCTGCAGGCCGTCATCAACGCGTAAGTAAAACAATGAAATATGTATGAGTTTTAAATCTGGGTTAATTAAGTCTTATATTTTTAATACTTAATATTTATAGATACGAGTATACAATTACACCTATAGTCTTATTTATATGCTTTTTAATTACGAATGTATAGAATAATAAGTGATCATGGGAAATAATTCAAAAGAGCATAATGTACTTCTATTGGCTTATCTAATTTGTGACATCCGTTCACACATTAGGCATGTCAGTGATTGGTCAACTCTCTTTGACAGTAGCTGTGATTGTGATTTAGATTAAACAAAACGAATAAATCTTTTATGGCAAATGGGGTTAGATTTTACAATAGAATTCCTAAAATCGTAACTGAATTATTACTGGGAAAGTTCAAATCTGTAATAAAACGGGCATTAATTAAGAAAGCTTACTATAAAACCACAGACTATATTAATGACAAGGATGCATGGAGGCAAACTGCACAGGCTCTTTCTAGCGACTACCATAATAACACCTAGGTTAAGAAAATTATGTATTAGAAATTAATAATGTTTTTTAAAAAATGAATGAAAAAAAAATGCGCCGCCGAGTTTCTTGCCAGGTTCTTCTCGAGATGGCTGTAATTTTGCGAATCTGGCAATAGATTAATTAACTTTCATGAGTGCCTCTTTGGGGCCCATGTGAATAAACGATTTTGATTTTGATTTTATTGGATTGTAGATGTCACAGAAGAAACGGCTATGTTTAAAATTATTTGAATCTGCTCACATTTCTAATATTTGTTTTGATGTGAAATGTAAAGTTTTTATAACTGACATTATAGTTTCAGCAATATATTAGCGTAAACAATCGATAAAAAGCATAAAATAAATAAAGAATATTCCTCTTTTGTTTAAAATAAAAATAAAGCATTACGTCATATCTTAAAAAAAAACAGTTGCACCGATTATTACCAAACATAAGCCAGTTACGTTGGTGGAAATTGGTTATATTCCGCAGATGTTTAAATCAGTATCATATTTCAGATTTGGAAATGCTGCTACTC
Source organism: Lomographa bimaculata (assembly GCA_948107665.1). NCBI lineage: Eukaryota > Metazoa > Arthropoda > Insecta > Lepidoptera > Geometridae > Lomographa > Lomographa bimaculata. Next base: position 3,038,711 of record OX403592.1, on the reverse strand, counting down.
CTCTTTCCTACATCTCCTCCAGACTGAGGACTATCAACGAAATTAACGCCGTAAGTTACACCCTCTTAAAAAGTATATAATAAATATATACCTGGTTAAAATGTTAACTAACATATCATTATTTCAATTCCAGTTCGAGACATGGGCTACTCAGAACCAGGCTGCTCTGGGAGACTCGTACCAGTCTGTGATTAATGGAGCTCAAAACTCCCGCGCGAGCATCCAGTGGGCCGCCGAAGTTCAGAGTGACTTCCTGAACTTCTTCCAGAATGGTCCATCTGCCGTGGAGCTCAGCACAGCAGCTCCTATTGTCACTCCGCCGGTCGTCACCGTGACTCCTGGAAATTTGGTTCAGCCCGTCACGCCCAACCTTCCCGACCGTGATGCTGCTGCCACCACCTACGTTTCCATCATCGTACTGGCATTCGCTGCCATCGCCAACATTATTTTTTAAGTAGTTGTAATTCCTATCTCAAATTTTAAAGGTGTTATTTATGTATTTTAACAATATCTAAATCTCTTTAGGGACGTTAATACCAAAATCACCTTCAAAATTCGTACAGTACAGTTTTAACTTAAGTTTTCTATTATACAGTGCCTTATTTCATCGAGTGTAAAAATAGGCTATAACTTATTGAAATAAATTTTATATGAATGTTATCTATTTTGTATTTATTCAGTGTAATATCCGCTGGATCTTATCTGTTCTTGCAGATAATAATTTTACGGCATTATTTAAAATAGTTTTTACCTACATAAAACATTTCATAGATATGGTTGAAGGCTATATAGTAAATAAAGTGAATATAATATGAAGTTCCGTTTCGTAATCTATATTTGATAAGATTTATTTGTTGGAAAAAATTTCATTCTGTTTTAAGGGTTCAATCTCCCAAAAGCACTAACAGTATGTGTAACGCATAACGAATTGTTATCGCAGTGCACATAACGTATGTATGTTAATTTTTGAATTAAAATAGAAGTAGCTTTTTTCATGTATCTGAGTATGTCATAATTAATAAGGTTAATTTGAATGTTTCTATTTTAAAATATAAAAAAGGAAAGGGATTTTATCTAAAGGAATATTATATACCTGATATTAACAAAAACATTTTATTGGCAACAGATTGACCCCACAATTATAGTTGCCGTTTTTGCAATTTTTTATGTTAGCTAATGATAGTCGAAGATGCGGCCGAAGATGTAAGATGATTGCCTACATCTTCGGCCGTATCACCACTTTCCATCAGGTGAGATTGTGGTCAATCGCTTTCCTGTCGGGCATAATAATTAAAAAAAGAACGTATTTAGTCACACCCAGATTGTACCGTTCTGGAGTTAATTCTCATATACACATTGCACTATAAGCTTTTTCAACATTTTTACAACTGCCCTCAAGTTAAAGAAAAAATACTCGGGTGATGGAGCCACGATGTTTTTATCATGCGTTATTATTATGTCTAATTGCCTAATGACATAGGTTTAAACATTTTGGGTAATGGCCAAGATTGATTATGTATCTATAAGTAAGGCCCATCCGAGAACATTACATACGACATCTCTGTTCGCACTTAAGGCAAATTTAATAGAATGCCATTAATTACAGATATAAATAATATGCATCAATATCCGGTAGCTTGTCTTAAAAGTCATTTAATCTAGACCTAGCGTACCGTGTATACCAATCTTCGATGACATGATCACTTAACTTAAGGTTAGACAGTGGCCGACGCTTGCTTATTAAAAATTATAGTTTTTTCCATTGTTGGACTACTATCTCACCTGATGGAAGGTAACGATGACAGAGTCTCAATCTCGAAACTAGCTGCTGGAACATCATATTATTATAGGGATTTGGCGACAGATGTACTAGTGATCGTGGTAACCTAGTTTATTTTTACGTATGTTTTAGTACAGGGTAGCAAACCTGCAATAATTTACTCAGTAAATCACTAGACATAACTAGCAGCTGGAGTTCAAATGAATAGATCTTTTTGTACACAGATTGTTTGCAATAAATATTATTTCGGATTCTGATTCTGACCAGTGATAATTGGGTTCGTATTTTGGACATTTATGGAATGATCTCAGCCAGTAAGTATCAATCATCAATAAGCCTAAACCCAAAATAATAGTGACATTTAATAATTATTGATGTCGATAGCGATAAAGGAAGTACTTGCTACTCTACGATAATTTCGCCTTTACTATCTTCATCATTAACTTTATTGTAATTTGGATAAGATAAAAAAAGATTAACGGCAATGTTTGGATATTGATATATGGAAAGCAAGGGTATTTCGATTTATTCCTGTATTGGCCAGCGTGATAATGGTAAGCGTCTATTTTGTATTACTAGCATAATATGTGAACAACTGCGGGCCTACCATGGTTTTTTTAACTTCCGAAACTTTGAGTGCGAACGAAGTAAAATCGCAAAACGTCATGTGTCTACTGTCTTTTTCGAAGATGTCGTTTTGGTGCGGAGAAATGGAGATTCAAAAACAATCATCAGAAACGCAACTTGTGAGAAATCACGGATTGGAAGTGATAACAAAAAATAATCAAATTATACCTATCAACATTAATTAATTATAATAAAACGTTAGTCCAAATCACTTCAGTGTATAATAGCATAAACATACAAAAATATATCCTTTTACTAATTCGAAAGAGTGATTTCACAAAAAACAACAAATATCAAATTCAATCATTCGTTCGTAAGGTTTATCCATCGAAATGTATTATTAGGTTTATCAATTAAAGTAGGTAGGTAATTAAACACGGTCATCGATCTGCCAACTTACGAACTTCACGAAACTTTGGTTTTCGTTACGAATTGCGCGAAACGCTACTCCAAACTTCGTATTTCGGTAAATTGTGGTAGACCCCTGGTGATGATAATGAATTAAAGTTTTGGTAAGCTTTTGATTGGTAATGTATATTGATGAGGAAGTGTCACTGGGTGTGTTTGTAGTATAGATGTAGCATTTTTACGCAAAAATATTGACATCGAGTTTTAAGTAATAAGTATTTTTCTATTTCTATATTATATGAACTGCCAATTGTCTTTGTTGAGTGCGCATTTTAAGCAGTCTTATTGCCTGATAAGACATTTTCAGATGAAAGTATTAGTGGTATTCTTATGATCAGTAATGTAACTTTTTAGGCAATCCGCTGGTTCTCCCTCTTCATGGGAGTGGCCCTCCTCCAGGGCTCACTCTCTTTCAGCCCTATCCCGGAAATGAGCATGGAGGAAGAATGGGCTCAGTTTGCTGAACGCGTTGGAAACCCCGAGTTCCGCCTGCCAACAACTACCACCCCTCGCCTGTATGAAGTCTACTTGGAACCCTACTTCGATACCCCGCCATCAACAAACATCAACCCATTTACCTTCTTGGGATCTGCAACCGCTTACATTTCTCCTACGCAAGCCAACGTGAACGAGATCGTTATGCACTGCAGCGACCTTACATTTAGCTCGTTGTCTGTCTCTTATCTGGATGTCAATCAAAACTCTGTCAATATCACTGCACCTAACCAACAATTTGCTTGCGATCCCACGCTCCAATTCTTGAGAATCAACACTACCATTCCCCTGGCGTTAAATCAAGAGTATATTGTCAGGAGTGAATTTGTTGGTAACCTCCAGACAACCATGAGAGGATTTTACAGAAGCTGGTACAGAGATAGCAGTGGATTAGTCAGGTAATAAAGCTTTGCTCAAGTTCATTACAATAGATGCTTCAAGCGGAGATATGATTTCTTAACAATAATGTTTTTTCAGGTGGATGGGAACCACCCAGTTCCAGCCTGGTCATGCCCGTTCCGCCTTCCCATGTTACGACGAACCTGGATTTAAGGCCTTCTTTGACATTAGTATTTCAAGAGATCAGACATACAGCCCTACTATATCTAACATGCCTATCAGGACAACTTCCTCGTAAGCATTTTATAATCAGTGATTACAGTTTTGCTATACTTTAACAGTTAAAACAATATCCTTTCAAAGCAATGACAGAAAAACAGGCTGAATAACAAAACTATTTTTTGCAGGATTGTCAACGGGCGCATCACAGAAACTTTCTTCAGAAGTCCGCTGACTTCAACTTACTTGTTGGCTTTCATTGTGTCTCATTATGCGGAAGTTTCTACCAATAATGACCTCAACAGGCCTTTTGCAATCTATGCAAGAGATAACGTTGGAACCGATGGTGATTGGTCTCTCGATGTCGGAGAGAGGTTGCTTGAGACGATGGAAGAGTATACCGATATCCCTTACTACAGCATGGCTGAAAATATGAACATGAAGCAGGCTGCCATCCCTGATTTCTCGGCCGGGGCTATGGAAAACTGGGGTCTCTTGACTTATAGGTAAGCGGATTCACAGATAGCGACATTTATTTGGCATTGTACTTCATGTAATTATTGATAAGGTTCACAGATAACAGTAATTTCGTATTAATCAAGGTTAATTTTCTAATGCGTTACCACCTAGTGCGCTTATACAAAATTGGTGCGTTGCTAAGCCTGCTATGCATTTCATAAATTGTCGGCATGCTTTTCCGACATTGAGATATTATTGCAGTGCGTACGCTTTGAGCGCAAACAATAATACATTGGAGAGCTGCAGTTATAGCATCTTCTTCGGAAACTCGTTTTCCAATCGATGGTCTTCTGGTAGAGGTAATCGTTATTAAAACATTTTCCCGTACTCGTCTGATATCCTATATTAAAATACAATCGTAGATCATCATCCTCAAACATCATTAAAAACCTTTCGCCAAATTTATTAAAAATTATGTTCCGGCAGCAAAATCGAAATTTCATTCGTTTTCGGTCATTACCCTTAAGAAACTATGCAGTCTTACGTTTTGATAATAATATTTAAAACATAAACATAAACACTTTCACACTCACACTTATTTGATAATAATAATAATATCTGTCAGCGGATTTGATAGTCGGTGAAAGAAATTCTCATTACTATTGATTATGTATACCCAATGGAATTAGATTGATTTATTTTGTTTGGACAATGATTATTTATTTGATCTACCAATTTTAGTTAAATTTTATAACTGCCTTCAATTAAAATCTGTTCAGCTATTTTGGTGTATTTGAGTAACGTTTAAACAAACATATAGTAGTATATTCATTATATTTTTATTTGAATTGTACCATTTTTACCGATCTGGTAATAACTCTGATAGATTCTTGATGTGATCTTTGATGAGAAAGATCCTTAATGGATAAATCACGTTTTATACTTTCGTGTTGTTTTATTGAAACCTATTCATGTGACTTATTAAGCAGTAACTTGAGAGTTTAAGTTATTTGTGCTTATATATTATTATTATTTTCATTTCAACAGAGAGGCACTGATTTTGTACAACGTGAATGAGACTAACCATTTCTATAAGCAACGTATTGCGAACATCGTTTCGCATGAGGTCGCCCACATGTGGTTTGGAAACCTCGTCACCTGCGCTTGGTGGGACAACCTTTGGCTCAATGAAGGTTTCGCCAGATTCTACCAATACTTCTTGACTGAAATGGTTAGTATTGTGACAAAGTCGTAAAGTCAAACGTATATGCGACTTTGCAAGAAATAGCCCGTTTCATTCGACCAGATTAAGAGGGGTTCTATTTTAAATATTTGGTGTTTAATGTTTACTCTATCGGTTACCAAAAAATAAATAATATTGTCTTGTGTTTCATCACATTATCATATTTTTCCGTGTTTTTTTAGTCACATGAATCCTATTTCCAATTGATTACCATAAAGGATTCTACTTTTAAAATAATAAAGTAATATTCTCACTTACCAGGTTGAGCCAGAACTCGGTTACAGCACCCGTTTCATCGTTGAACAAGTTCATGTAGCTATGCTGTCTGACTCAGTGGATACTGCTCATCCTTTGACTGATCCTTCGGTCACTGATCCCGTCTCTGTCAGCGCTCATTTTTCCACCATCACCTACGCCAGGGGTGCCGCCGTCCTGAGGATGACCCAACATTTGCTCAGTGTCCCAACCTTTATCAAAGGTTTGAGGGCGTATCTGAAAGACAGGTAAGAAGGGGTTAAAATGATAACTATTCTAATAATACATATAAGGGGAAAATCTACTGTCACAAATTCATTAAAACACCAAGTTAGATCTCCAAAAGTACACATCAATTATTAGGTATTAGTTTATTATATTGTGTGATATACTAACCGCTCATCAGGCTCAGCAGATTTATATTGATTCATATATTTTTTACGAAGATTTCATTTTCATCCAGGGCATATGACGTGGCTGAACCCCATCATCTGTTCTCGGCTCTTGATAACGCTGCGGTAGAAGACAACGCTCTTGCTGCTTATAACGGTATCACCATCGACCAGTACTTCAGGACCTGGTCGGAGCAGGCTGGTCACCCGCTATTGACTGTCTCTATTGACCAGGAGACTGGTCGTATGACTGTTGTCCAGGTAGACTTACCCTTGCTTTATGCGGTTCCAATATATTATATAGGAATTCATAATACTCGCAAGTACTTTAACACAAATTTTAAAATTATATTACAAATTTTCTAATAGTAAAAAAGCAGACGTACATTAACTTTTCAATTTTACAAATTCACTTGATTTTTCTAGTCACGTTGGGAGCGCACCACTGGTGTCTCCTCAGACCCCAGCCTCTTCCACATCCCCGTTACGTGGACGAGGCAGAATAACTCTGACTTCGAAGACCTTAAGCCTTCCACGATCCTCACAGCTCAGGTGTCCACTGTGGAGAGAGGAACAAGTGGCTTGGAGTGGGTTGTGTTCAACAAGCAGCAATCTGGTATGTAATTTGGCTTTTCTATAGTATTCGATAAGTTCTTCAGTGCCATTGTTTTCTTAAGATGGAGAAGACATATTCATAAAATGACAGATTCTGAGTTACTACGTTGGTGGATTGCTAGTTTTGCTAGTTAATTTATTTTATTATAATATCATTAGCCATGATATGCTAACTAAAATTGTAACTTTAGAATATTAAAATATTGCTTGAGGCAAATATTGAACCCGCGGCCATAGGGTCTCAATCCTTTGCGCTGAGCTACTCAATCCCAGCCGCAAGCAAGGAAATTATAATTTTCTTATTATTAACGTCTTTTGGGAACATGTGACGTCATCTTCCAAAATAGAACGTGATGACATATTTTTTTGTTTCTTTCATGCCTTCATTTGATGTTGGGTACGTGACTATTAACAGAATATTAAAACGAACAATTTATTATGCTTTAATTTGTACTCCTATTGACATTTTATAAATTATGATGTGATATTTCAGGTTTTTACCGCGTCAACTACGACTACACCAACTGGGTTCTTCTGACCAGAGCTCTGAGGTCAAACCAAAGGACTGTCATTCATGAGTTCAATCGTGCTCAGGTACTTTTCAACGCCAAGCTTGTTAAGCATATTAGATGTTACAACTATCGCCTCAACTCTAACTTTATGTTCAATTCCATTTATTACGTATTTATTGTTATCTTTTATTGTACCCCATAGGAATCAAGTGATTATAAAAAGCCATCATTCAATTCAATTCATTTTATTAATTTAAGATTTTTACAATCATATAGTAATATAATAGTAAAAATCTTAGATAAATTACAATTGAAATTGAGCTTAAAAATGCAACTAAAATTGACCTACTAATAATAGTTGTGTTTTTTGTTCCTGCAATTATCATTGGCCTCGCCCAAATTGTGCATATTCATTACATTTTCAAATATGTGTCAATTTACTTACCATATGGTGAGATAGGGTGCAAACGCTAAATGATCAGATAAAAAAAATATGTCCCACTTTAATGTTTACAAGAAAAACATCTTGTGAAAACATGGACTACTTTTGATAAAGAACAACAGGTGGAGAGCCGCTGTGATTTTATTATTAAAATATGTATTTTATATTTACTTGCAGATCATAGACGACCTGTTTGTTTTCGCCAGAGCAGGAATCACGCCATACCAAACGATTTTCAATATAATCTCTTTCTTGGAGTTTGAAGACGCTTATGCTCCTTGGATCGCTGCTATTACTGGATACAACTTTGTCCTCAGAAGAGTGGCTCATGATGCTAGTGCTACTGCTCAGCTTAACGTTAGTAAATTAAGATGATTTATTACATTTAGGTGTCGCAATAGACAACCACAGGTCTCGTCAGACGCACTACTTGATACAGGACTATAAAAGCTACTTTGTTTTAAACTTATTCAGTAATTAATCATTACTTTAACATAAGCATAACTTTAATGTGACCATTTTGAAAAAGACTAGCTTATTATCATTAGTAAAATTAAGCTACTTGATTCTTTCTTAATTATAATCTTGGTTGGATATTTGAGTAAGATAAGCTTAATTCAGTGTTATTTCATGCTGGTACAGTAGTAGAAATTACACGTATTAGTTGTTAACATTTAACAACAAGAACAGTCAATCTGATAAACATAATTATGCTTCCACAAACCGTCTATAGAAAAGTATACTCGAAAGGGTTTTGGATCAACCTCTTTACATTTAATTAACAATGAAAAAGTGGAACCTATCGACGGGTTATAACTATGTAACGTTTGGATGCTAAATTGGTAACTTCTAGGCAAGCATGATGCTGAATCACCATGGTATTGCCGAGTCTGTGCAAATTGTCTTAGTTATCATCCTTGCGATCCAAGAGGTCCACAGCACACGTGCTTTCTAGAATGCCCCAACAAACGGTTGCTGGCTATTTGCATTTCTGTGTGTATTTTTACAATTAAGCTGTACTTCTTGTGTTACAACATATGCCATGTCATTTGTAGGAGCTTATTCTGAAGAACTCCGCTGCTGTAGTTGCCAGACTCGGTTTCTCCGAGCCCGCTGGAGAGGCCTATATGCCTAGCTTGCAGAGGATGTACGTCAATCAGTTCCTGTGCAACGTTGGATCTCCTGAATGTATTGCTGCCGCTGCACAAAGCTTCCAGAACTGGAGGAATAACAATGGAACGTAAGTAACAATTACTTTAAATATTTTTAAACCACTTGTGATTTTAGATAGAGTATAATTGTACCTTAGCCTAATATAGTTTAACTTCGGAAATAGTAGTACTTCGGTCATATCATGCGAATCGAAAAATACGAACTCCTCCAATTGATCATGCAGGGAAAGATCAAAGGCTGCAGAAAACCAAGAAGACATACCTCATAGCTGAAAAATCTTCGAACATGGTTCAATCTGTGCACAAGATTCCTGTTTCGAGAGGCTGTTTTTAAGATTCGTATAGCCTTAATGATAGCCAACCTCCGATAGGAGATGGCCAAAAGAAGAAGAATATTCGTACCCAAGTAAAAATACGATGTGGGTTTGTTTTGTCTTGTGGCCTTAATTGAAACTGTATTTTAACATACCGAGCAGGAAAGGCACTTGCTACTTTGGTTCCCTGCTATCAATACGATACATTTACGTTATCTTATTAAGCGATTAATTTTGTGCTGTTATCCCACTACTCGCGAACAATATAAATAATCTTTATCAAATTATTAAAGTGCCGCTTGAGGCGGTACTATTTCTTTGCTTATCGCTTAGCACTATTGTGAGCACTGTACAAGCAGGGATGATTTTGATTCAACAGTCTAAGTAGCCATCAGATGGGAACAACTGTTATGATCGGTTAGTGTGAAAATCCGATACTATGATCCGTTGGGAAGTACCCCAATGAAATGATTATGCATTTATTACGATACTCGGGACCTTTTTTGAATGTTTTCATAGGTAAGTCTAATGTTTGTCATCAGGCGACAACATTCCTACCTGCCTCTTGCTCTATAAATATGAAATAACTAATATTATAAGTTCGGTCTTGAGTCATATTTAAAACTGACCGTGCCCCGCATGACAAACTGACATGCCAAATGTCATCCTAATCCGAATACAAACTTTTGGATTTTTACTAATAATAATATTAGTGTGATGAAGCTTGAAGTTAGGGTTCTTAAGAAAATATTTGCCACATATTACCGATCACGAGTACTACCGATATTATAGCGTCACTCCAAGGTTTAATGAAAGATAATGCTTTATACCATAAAGTTTTTCTATGTGCTTGTATTTATATCTTTATTTTAAGCGACATAAAAAGGGACGAGATTATCAATTTACGTTGTATTTTTTTTTTAATGTTTCGAAGTGAAAACTTCTTTAGACGCGTTGAGCACTTTTTGGGTAAACAAAAATCATGGAACTCGCGTCATCGTCACCGAACGCTTTCCATGAGCTATATGTATACTGTGTATATATATGTGTACTTTTTTACTTCTATCGGCAGTCCCCAAAGACTGCCCCGCATGTATTTTTTTTTTATTTAGTAGGATATATATATACTTTTTGATTATTCCCATACAAATTTCACCAAGTCGGTTAAGTAGGTCCGTGTAAAAATCAAATTTTTTTACAGCTAAAAACTAAATTATGTCATCCAAGTAATCGAAACAGTTTTTAGTGCATAGGCTTAGTGTGTTTATGAAGTCGGTTAAATATTTTTTTAAAAATATGTTATATTTTCAGTGTTGTACCGAATATGCGCCCATGGGTTTACTGCGCCGGACTGCGCGCTGGTACTGCCGCAGACTTTGACTACTTCTGGAGCCGCTACCTAATTGAGGACCACGCTAGTGAACAGGTCGTGATGATGCAGGCTGCTGGATGCACCCTCGACGAGGCCAGCCTCGGCAGACTCTGGGAGGCCATCACTGCTCCTGAATCCGCGACGCCTATCATCAGGCCTCAGGACTCTTCCACTGCTATAAGTTCCGCTATCACCAGTAATGAAATAAACACTTTGAGGTCCTTCGCATGGGTCAGAAACAATCTTGAGAGAACACGTACTTCGTAAGTTATATTTATTTACACGCTGTACCCGTGGCTTTGTTTACCATCGCTATAATGATGATGACTTCTTTTTACCACTGATAGGCTAAGCTGAAAAATTTGTGACAGCATGCTTAGCACGAAAATTATATCCTCTTGAGAAAGGCAAGTTGCCGGAACACCGTTTGATGCTTGACGATACTTATTAATATGTTGATGTTGACAATTGATTTTCTGCTTGAAGATGGTACTACACTACGATTAGTAGATGCTGTACAACCAAATAATTGATACAAGTGGTGTATTCAAGCGCATGGGAATAAAAAATCTTTTTACTTACTATATTACTATCTCGACACCTTATTTCATCAAGAAAGCGATTCAGTCGAGAGAAGGGAAACACTTATGTAGTTTTCGTAGGTACTTGAGTTTTCGTATTTATTAATAAAATTATTTATAGTGTCATAGAGTCCTTTCAAACCATTATCTATAGTATTTTTATTTATATTGCTTAGAGTGATGAATAATGAGTGTGGATCAACGATAGCTCATGCGTCATGGGTTGGTGATAATCTAAAATGTTGTTCTTTTGTATCAATCCAAAAAATAATCCTTTTTTCCTTTCAGTATCGGACTCGCCACCCCCTTGAACACAATCATTTCACGACTTTTGAACGAGGAACAAATTGCTGAGGTAATTTTTTTAGCATTCCTAGTTAAACAATTTGTATATCGAGCGTAAGCTAACAACTTCTTATTCAAAATTTATTCACATGGGCCTCAAAGAGGCACTCGTAAAAGTCAATGACTCTACTGCTAGTTGTTTTTTAATAGCTAATATTATTTTATAATATCTGATTTATGAATACCAATAATCAGAGACTAAACTTTTTTAATCTTCTTATTGTTATTTAAACTTATTTTATGTATTCATTTGTTAATTATTTCATTTTTATATATATTTCTATGTTGTAATATATATATTTATATTTTTACTGTTTTAAATGCCCCACCTCAGTCTGGGTTCTGACTGAAAATCAGCGACTACTGTTTTACTTGGCAAAAATGCTGAGTCACGACCCTTTAGGATATTTTTTGTTATATTTAATTACCTTTTATGTTTCTTTGTAAGCTGTTTTTGATGTTAATTTTATGTTATGTTTATCTTGTTTATAGAGTCAAATAAATATTTCATTCATTCAAATTCAAGATATTTGGTCCACCGAAATGCATTGCATTTATTATTTATATGGGGGAGTACCAGGGTAGAAACAACATTAAATGTATTTTGCGCTGTAATTTTACGAATCTGGCAATATAACTTTCATGAATGCTTCTTTTAAGGCCATGTTAATTTTAATTTTAATTTAGATTTTGAACACCTCTTGTGTTGGCGAGTTTGCCCGGACCGTGCTTCTATATTTACCACTTCTTATACGAAAAGTTTTTAGCGCAAACAGTACTTGCTCCAGCTGAAAGGGTTACTAGAGTAATAACAGGACTTTCGAGCAATATACATTTATTAGCTAATAGGAAGAGCAATGTTACTCGAGACTTAGATTTGAGATGTCGAAGGAATGCGGTATTGTCTCAAGCATGGCTTATAGTCAGGCATGACGCTGATCATAAGGTTAACGACTTTTCTTAGCATAAAAAAATCTAATAATTGCAGAGCGATTTAATATTTCTGGGTTAGTAGTAATATGTTTTTTGCGGCTTAATAAATAATTTATATTTATATTTTAGGTCAATACTTGGCTGACTCAAAATGAGGCAGTGCTTGGCACCAGCATCTACAACACTTGCATCAACGCGATCGCTACCGCCAGGGCCAACATTAACTGGTACAACTCCAGGGCTGCCGAACTCCAGACTTACTTTGAAACTGGATACGTCGACGAAATTCTCCAAGAAGAACAGACTACCTTGGCTCCAACCACAGCACCGACTACCACACCCTTGCCAGTTGCCACTACTACCCCTGCACCAGGCTCTGCCAATGTTGCAGTGCTGAGCTTCGTTACTCTGCTTATTACACTCAGTATCACTTTCTTCGCATAAGTTTATCAATAAAATTGTATAGATTGGATAGAGGCAATTATTGTTGTACAGAGTTAATAGTAAAAACTAAAATTAATATTAATTTTTGTAAGAGATTTTGATAATCAGTTATTTATTTTAATAAATAAAGAGTATTTTGTTAAGTTTGTTTGTTTACTTATATACATTTTATTTAGGTTTTATTCCTCCTACTTAATTATAAATATGAAGGTTTTTACACTCACAGCCAAACACATAGTTCGATGACTTGTATCATAGGTGTCGGAAACATTCATTTGACACACAAAATCACAACCACAACCAGAAGCACAAATGTTTCTTGGGGAGAAACTTGTGTTCCTGCCGGGAATCGAACCCGATACCCCTGCTTAGAAGACGAAGTTATGTAATTGCCCGTTGGCAATCCATCTATAATTTCCATGTTAGCATAAACAACAGTTCGGCCTCAGGATAGCATTACATTCATAATGACAGTGATTGTTTTTGTACGTATGTAAGTAATTTAACAATAGGGAATATGCAGTATATTTTTACAAACTCTTATTTAACTTGCAATGTATGTATGTATGTTTGTTCGGGTAGAATCTTGCAACTCAATTTTGAAGCAGATATTTTCAAACTATTGAGCTGAAAGTTTATATGCCCTTTTAGTTTGGATGACAATACATGGTTTGCTGTATGACGTCATTCTAAATCCAACAAGGCGAAAGACATAAAATGCCGGACAAGGTGTTTTTAAAGCACTCCTACAATATGGGTATCAAATGAAAGACCTTGCTGAGAATAACTCAAAAAATAAAGTGACGTCACTCTAAATCTAATATGGCGGACTTCTACAAGCTTGTTTAAAAAAAAGGCTTTCAAAGATATTATTTTTGCGTTTAATCGATTGTTTACTTTAATAGTTACAAGTTAATTAGTAATAAATTCTCATTTCATTTCAAAATAAATATTTGAAAATGATACTGTACCCGAGCGAAACGAGCCGTCAACTTACTGACAATTAAATAATAATAATTAAATATGAAGGCGTGTTTTTATTTTAGTAATAATTAACTAACCTATAAGCTCGGTGCCTTGTAGGCTCAAGTCTTCTTTGCTGTATATATATATATATATATATATATATATATATATATATATACAGGTTTAGTTTAGTTTTAGTAAATATAGGCAATTAGTCCGTAAATAAAAACCATTTGAATACAAAAATAAATAAAAAATAACATTTAAACCAATGATTTCAATAGATGAAGTCAATGATTTAAAGCAAGGAAACGTAAATAAACGTAATTATAAAAAGGTTGTTTTATTAGTACGTAAATATAATTATTAAAATAGGGAAGTCAGTTTGAGTAACATTTGAGTCATAGTATAAAATGTCCCATACAAACAATTTTATCAAAAAAAATCATGGTTAGTTCAGAGTATTACTTTAACGTGTTTTAGTTGTAGGCCTTGAGAAAATAGGTAATATTTGTTAAGTAATAACAACTTTACATAACCCTTAGTTTCTATCGATTTAAACACATCACACTCACACAATCAAAACTCGCTTAAATATCTATTAGGTTTTAGTTTTGTTTACACCGTGGGAAATGACATACTGCCCTTCCTTTCCAGGGGCGAAGGAAGGCGGTATGTGGGGCTCGAAATCTTTAAAAACCTCCCCCCGTGAGCAATCCCTCGCCGAAGTTTTTCCTTATTTATGTATAGTTTTTGTGTATGTATGCATTTATTTATTTTTTATGTAATAATTTTATTTATATCTTAGACTTTCCGTACGTCACCCTACACAGGTCGGAGCTGAAAACCAGCGCTGAGGCTCTGTCTTCAGCATTATGCTGAGCTTACAGACCTTTTCCGGCAAACTGGAATAAAAATAACGTTCTTCGCATTCGGTTTATCATATAATAAATGTTAGTTTAAGGTAGTTAAGTTAAGTTAAGTTTTTCGGAATAAATGATTATTCTATTCTTATTCTATTCTAAGTGGGCCAAGATAGAATACTGCTAGCAGTCATTATTTTGCCCCGGTGGTAGGCCCCTAGAGGTAACCTTGCTCACCAAAGCCACCTTCCTGGAAGTGTGCGGCCGAGCAAGCCGGTTGAGAGCCCCCTGACTCTCCCCTAGTGACCCAAAAAGACAAGAGAGGAGGCGGGCGAAATTACTCTTCCGAGGGGACCTCGTTCGTCTGCGCCGGAGTGGGTGTGATTGGGGATCCACCTATCTGGCCCGCTCATCACCGAAGCCAGGCCTGACTGAATATTGCTAAACCTTGTCAATTAGCTTAGTGACACAGTATTATTGCCATCGACATGCTTTGGCTCATGTATGACAAAATAAATGGCCTTGATTATTTTACACGAGTGTCATGGTTTGACCAGTTTGCAAATCATCGCATACCTAAAGGTGTGATAGTGGTCAAATGCTAGCCTATCATAGATAAAATATATCTGTTTCAAAATATGATGGTTATGGCTGGCTGGTTGAAACAATAAATGGATATGTCGCAGGTAAACTGTCAAAGCCGTGATATTTTAATTTCCCTAGGCGTATTATAATTTACTGGAAAATCTCACAGCCCTTCACTTAGTTCGATGACTTGTGTCATGAGTACCGGAAACGTTCATATCACCCAGAACCAGAAACAAAAAAATCCATTATTGCGAAAACTTGTATTATAAGGTAAAATATATACATAGCGCCCGAGGGGCGCGCCCCGGGCGCTGTGAAGGTAAAATGTATGGCGCCTTTGGGAACTTGATATACAAAGCGCCCTCGAGCGTGCACCCGCGATACCTCCCACCGCGCTGCCGCTTTTTATACTGCCGTCATAATGAAAAAAAACGTAACTGCATTTTTGTGAAAATTTTGTTATATACAATATCGAAATCAGGAAAAATAGACGCATCTACTATTATATTTTTTTATTTCAAAATATTTAAACGCAACCTACTTAATCTTACTTTTAATTAAGACGTATCTGCTACAAGTCATAATATATACTAAAGGCTTTTGTTTAAACACCGCCCAAAAAAGTACCTATTTTACTACCAAAAAAATTCTAAGCGGTAACCAAAATGGATAAATGGTCACCAAATTACGTTGGATAAATGGTCACCAAATTACGTTTCCTAAAATATTATGAAATAAATAAATTTTTTCGTATTATTAATATTTTTGTATTAATTATTTAAAAAAATAATAACCTTAACCTACTGTTATACGATTTGGTTCTGCCACAGGAAATTTTATTCTAGGAAACGTTATTTGGTGACCATTTATCAATTTTGGTAACCGTTTAGAATTTTTGGTGGCCGTTTTAATTATACCTATACTAAATATCAAAGACACTTCTGATGTATATAACTAAATTTTGTCAAAAATATACTTACGTCTTTTTTCCTTGACGGTAGTATAGGGCGCGCCTCTGGTACGCTGCGGGCGCGCACCTCGGGCGCTTTGTATACCATATACCTAAGTAGTATAAAAGTAGTGCCAAAAAGTATATAAATAATCAAATAGATGGTATTTTGGAGATCCTTCATTCTATACTGATGATGGCATTCGTATAGAATGAAGGATCTCCAAAATACCATCATATAAATATATAACACATATTGTATTAAAGTACGAAAACTATTTGTAAGAAAACATTTCGTATCAAAAATCGGGTTTTAGTTTTTTGAACTTTAGTCTTATTTGCCATAATATAGACTTAAAATATATGCAGGTAAACAGCAACAGTTCGCGACTACGCCTGCTATAATCCTAACGAGCGCGAGGGTACCAACCACCGAGACGGGAAGACGTGAGCAGCCGCCGCCGGTCTAACCTGCGCCTCCGCCGACACTCGTCTGATACCTTCAACGAGAGCTCGTGTGCGCCAATTTCCCCCCAATTTATACAAAAACAATTGTACAAGTGCAAATAAATTTCTTACCCGGAAAAGTGCGTTTTATTCAAACATCCGAGCGCGCACAGTAACATTATTAATATTATGTAACGTGATGATGATGTAAATTGAATATGAATATAAGTGTCAGTAGAATAACCATTAGCCATTTAACCTATTATTGAGTTACACTTACACTTAACGGTAGTCATGGTGACTGTAACTAAACATTATTTTCTTTTTATTTTACATTCAAAAATAATAATAATGTCATAAAAGGAAGAAGGAAAGCAAAATCTTTAGGATAATTATCCTAATGTTGTTTTAAAATTCGAAACAGAACACTTCTATTTCTATGTTTAAATGTTATATTAATAATAATCAATGCTTTTAATTAACTCAAACATTTTAGAAGAAAATTTACAACATCAAAAATCTAAGATCTGACAAGGAACAATAACGGGGTAATGTACTCGTAAGTATATGAATAAACTAACACATAGCTTGCGTAATTAAGAATAAATCAAAAATCGAGAACCATTGGAGTCACTGCGTTGTTAGATGGTTAAGGTTATATAGATGTATAAAAATCAATGGAAGAAAATAAATTAATTTTGCAATAGATTACATTCAAGGGATAAAAGACAATGAGGTCTATATCACATATTATACTCGTACTATTACACTAATATTAGGAAGTTGTTACATTTTCAAACCGTTTGGTGTTGAGACACTGGGCCTGTGGGGACCAGGAACTCAATCTATCTACAAAAATCTATTAGAGTACCTGGTTGAGGCGACGCGTGATCAAAATGCTTGTACTCAGGTTGACTCAACGTATTATTAGCATTCCAATTTAGAGAGGCAATGATGGGAATACTACCGACTGATAGTGGGCTTGAACACTTGAGTTAACTATAAGCTCGAAGCCTTGTAGTTACAGTAGAACCATTTTAGATGTCTACCCCACCAAATTTGTTAAACGATAGAGTGTCAAATGTATGAATATATTTTTGGAGGGGCGTGTACTTTAATGGTTCTACTCTAACTTAGATCTTTGCTGTATCGTATATAGCTTATGTTTAGTTTTTGGAAATATAGGCCGTAAATAGTCAAGTGTAGACTTATTAACCATTTAATTGGTTAACAATATTTTTAGTGTATTTTCAATTTGTCGGGTTTGACAAATTACCTGCGACAGATATAGTGATAACGGTGGTGATTGTGGTGTGATAAATTTCGATTTCGTGAACTCTATAGATTATAATATGGCTAATCATTAAAAGGTACAGAGATAAGTTACAATTTGATGATAATAAATATACAATATGGTAAATTACGTCCCTAGTCGGTCGGTCGACGTTGTAAGGACCGTTATGGGTGAGTCGAAAAATTCTATTGATTTTTTACTTTTTCTTAGATTAGGATTTGAACACTGTTTCACCTTCTGGTAAGTAATGATGTGGTCAAAGATGGTAAACTAGGCCTTGAAGATTATACTTACATAAATACGATTATTTGTGATGACAAGTGTAACATCGAGTGGATATGAGGTTTCTACGCGTATCAACTACTCAACTTCATCCTTGTCCATCTTCAGCCGAGTAAGGATGGCACTAAATTAATAAATACATGTTTTAAAAGATTTGGCTAGAGTTTTTATGACCGACTGCCTGCCTGATGTCAACTCTTTAAGGGAGTGCTTTTGTCTGTTAATGTGCTTTTTACGCGTATGAGCATATAATATTGTTAAATACTATCATAATTTGAAAAATGAGGAAAGTTACTCTTAAAATTAGAGACTTCTTTAGGTAACTTTTGTTTTTATAAACGTGTGTTTTAATTAATTAGAGTCTATATGAAGGCTGGTGTATAGCTTTTTGATTACCAGCAACTGCATGCTTTAACGTCAGAAGTACACTAGCGAAATGTTTTTTGTCTAATTAAGCGTGAAATTGTTTTGTATTATCGTGAACTAGTTCTAGACAAGCGGAAATAAATCTATAATCCACAATTCTACAAGAATTCATGTGATTACATGAATTCTTGTAGAATTGTGGATTGTTCCAATCATGAGCAATAATTAGAGCAATGAACAGATTTTTTGACCGGGAGGTGGGTGCAAAATGTGCGGTCATGCGTTCGCAGTGACGTGACGGCGGAGCGGCGAACAAGAGAAGCGTGCGCTGGCGCGAGCGTAGTCGCATGTCAAACTCTAGCCCATCAGCGATAAAAATGTATTCTTAAGTGACCCTAAAAGATCGACTCTGACGCCATTAAAAATACGTTTAATAATATTGTAGGTACAAATATGCTGGTGTCAAGCGTAATTTTCGCCCTTATCGGGGCTGCAGTAGCGGTGGTACCCTCCGACCACCTGAGGTCCAACTTTGAGTGGATGGACTATAACACCAACCTCGACGAGCCGGCCTACCGTATCCGTGACACCGTGTACCCTATTACCATGAACGTCGACCTGGATGTCTACTTGGAAGAGGCCAGGTTCAACGGTCTTGTGCAGGCCGAAGTTGACGTGAGTATATTCTAGACTTTCACGCTGCAATTATTTTTATTATTCATTTTAGGTA
The DNA here is from genome assembly GCA_948107665.1 of Lomographa bimaculata. Classification (NCBI taxonomy): domain Eukaryota; kingdom Metazoa; phylum Arthropoda; class Insecta; order Lepidoptera; family Geometridae; genus Lomographa; species Lomographa bimaculata. The sequence goes on along the minus strand of OX403592.1, from coordinate 3,019,279 downwards.
ACGGGTTTATTACGGCCCGGCAGCTTGGGCATTAGGTAGCTCTTTTACGGACTTTTAGAGCGACCATACAATTATTATTATATTTTATTAATAAGTTACACATAAGCTTGAATATGCTTAAAACATCACAAAAGTGGTCTGTGTTATAAAAAGAGATTATAAACCAAGTAAGTTTCGGGTTAAACAATGCAAAAAGATAATTAAATCTTTAAGTCCAACATGAATAAACAAATTTCAAGAAGTTTGTAGTCTATGTCCAACATGAATAAATTGCACTAAAATATTCCAAACAGATTTTTTATGGGTTCATGGTTCATTCTTGTGATTTTGATAGATTGATATTATTTCTGTTCTGCACCTATTTAGATGAATGTGCTATGGATAGTTTTAAGTATATAGTCCTAGCCGTACCACATCTAATATTAGATATTTTTAATGATTTCACGTTTGCACTCAACTGTACCAGTGCCTATCTAAAGATTATCAAATTTTATTACACAAGTCAAATTATAATCAAAATCGTAAAGATATAAACCGTCTTGATATTACTTGATTGATAAATAACTTATTATACAGATTGTGATAACTGTGGCAGATATCATGACTAAGCCTAATTTTCATTAGCAATGACGATACCTAACACCCTAGATAAAATGACTTTGAGAGTTAAATTAAAACCGAATTTGTCGTATGCTTCATTTATATAAAATGATAGCGTACTCGTATGTATACTCCTTATTTCAATGATTATGATATACATAACAATTTTCTTATAAATTTTCCACACTTTCTATATTTACTTTCTAGGTTGCCTACTTATTATACGGCTTCGTAGAGCCGTGACATATAGATGATAATACCTCGCAATAATAAAACATTTTCGCTACATCACAGTCAGCGTTATCGTTGTCATAGTCATTATATAATTAACGTCATTATTTATTTCCAGGTCCGAGAGGCGAATCTCACTCAGATTGTGCTGCACCAGAACGTCGTCTCGATTACTGGCGTCAACATCGTAGATGCAGATGGCAACCCGGTCCCCCTCCAGTTCCCTGATCCCTTCAGCACTGACAGCTACTACGAAATCTTGACAATCAATCTCGCTAATCCAATTCCAACTGGCCGATATGTAATCACTATCAGATACTTGGGTAGGATCAATGTAAACCCGGTCGACAGAGGGTTTTACAGGGGGTATTACTTTTTTGGTAATGAAATCAGGTGAGATTTGTTTACTTTCCTTGTAGAATCAAAGCTATTTTCTTTGCTATTTTGCTATACTTCCTCGCTGCCTTGCCTGTAATTACTACGATAAATCACTCCAGTTCTTAAACTATATCTAGATAGGCCAAATTTGTTTAAACGTTGCACTAATCTACCTTCCTCGTTTTAAACATACTTACACAGTCTTCGTGTTATGTCCCACGGCTTTACTTAAGTTTGTTTACAAGTACTTAATTTTGTTTACAAAAGTTACATAGTTTGTCTCATAGCTTTGTACCCGTTTGACACGGGTGGTAGGTAGGTATATTGCATGTAATAAAAATGTGGTGATTTAGAACCTCTGTATGTATGATATAGGTTATTGTTTTGTACTATATTCACTTTTCTCTCAATTTCAACAGGTTATATGCCACAACACAGTTCCAGCCCTTCCATGCTAGGAAGGCTTTCCCTTGTTTTGATGAGCCCCAATTCAAGTCTCGCTACAACATCTCTATCACTCGTGACAGCAGCCTTAGCCAGTCCTACTCCAACATGGAAATTGCTGAGAGACAAGTGTAAGTATATACCTGTTGAGTTGTTTTTTTATTGAATCTATAAACATTCTTTGAAATCAAAATTTTCCTTTGAGTTTTCTACAAAGGATTATTAGGCTTTAAGACGATTGATACATTAATGACAAGGATGCATGCAGGCAAACTGCACAAGCGCTTTCTAGCGACTACATAATATAGATATAAGTACCTAGGTTAATATAATTTCTGTCAGGGCAGGGCATAATAAATCGAATGAAAAATACGCCGCCGAGTTTCTTGCCTGATTCTTCTCAAAAAGGCTGAAACTTTGCGAATCTGGCAGTAGAGTCATTAACTTTCATGAGTGCCTCTTTAGGCCCATGTAAATAAACGATTTTGAGTTTTGAAGAGAGTCGTTTTTTTAAACCTTTACACCCGGCACCCACAACAGAAATTTCTTCTTAAAAAAATCATCTAAAAAAATCTTCTTTTACAGAAACGGCAACCGTACCCGTGAAACCTTCTTCACCACTCCCATCATCTCTTCCTACCTCGTCGCCTTCCATGTCAGTGATTTTGTAAGCTCCAATCTGACCAGCGTCGCCGCCAGGCCCTTCCAAATCATCTCGCGGCAGGGTGTGCTCGACCAGCACGAATATGCTGCTGAAATCGGTATTTTCTGAATAAATCTTGTAGTTTTTTATTTTTTTATTAGCTTCTTCATATTCAATGACATGATTGTTATTGACAATTTGAATACTCCTGGCAACAAATTGTCTACTAGCATTTAGCCTGTTGCTGCCACGACACTTTGCTCCCTCGGCTCGCGTGTAGTGATCACTTTCTTACAATATAACTAACCGCAATTATAATTTAAATTCTATTTGCCTAAGATATTGTAATAATACCTACTAGTACATTTTATTTTTCAAATTTCAGTATTGATACTTGTGACCTATTTTAATCACGTTTTGATTATTTAACTACAACATATCATTCAAATTATATATTACTAATGTTTTCATCCCAATACAGGTCTTAAAATTACCGATGAACTCGACGACCACTTTGGAATCCTATACCACGAGATGGGACAGGGTATTTTAATGAAGAACGATCACATCGCTTTGCCTGACTTCCCCTCCGGTGCTATGGAGAACTGGGGAATGGTCAATTACAGGTAATTTGTGGTTGGCCTTATAGATAGTTGTTTACCAGATACCCATGAAATTGAAACACATCTAAATAATAGATGGACGATCGCACAAAATCGCCAAATCATAAGACTTGCTTTGAAACTAATATTTGCATAAGCTTGTAGGCTCGTAAGCAAAAACAGAGCATAATTTATGACTATATCTTAACACCAATCTTAAAAGGTTAAAATAATGTTATTTTTACTTTCCTAAAAATAATTGCCATATGAATGAACAAATTATGCAAGGCTAGTAGTAGGCACCTTTTGTGAATGTATTACATGAGCAAAGTGGTAATAAATACGATTTTGATCTTCACAGAGAAGCCTACCTGCTGTATGATCCTCAAAACACAAACATCGTCAACAAGATCTTTATTGCCACTATTATGGCTCATGAGTTGGCCCATAAATGGTTCGGCAATCTGGTCACCTGCTTCTGGTGGAGTAACTTGTGGATCAACGAGTCTTATGCCAGCTTCTATGAATATTTTGGCGCTCACTATGTAAGTGTAATATTTAAGCCGCTAATAAAAAATACATGCCAAATCTATCCAACACCCGCGTTCTTGAATGTAGAATTCATTTTTTTCTGTGAAATGTATAATAATATGATGTGCCGCTACTTTAATAATAGGAAAAAATATAGGTACCTATTGCTTGATTTAATCCGATTTAAAAGCTTCTAGATTTAAAATACTATTCAAATCAGTCATGTATTAAATACATTCAGATTTAATAAAAAATCATTGATTTCAGAGCAATACACGATATGCATAAACATGAGTCCTATGTAGTCCTTAGTTTTAAAAGATGTGCTTTATAGACGAATAATCAAATGATTGAAATCACATGGGCAAACAAGATTCGTATATACTTTTTTATCTCTTAGGCTGATCCTTCTCTCGAGCTAGACGACCAGTTCGTGGTCGACTATTTGCACAGTGCCCTAACCTGGGATGCTGGAGCAAGTGCCACTCCTATGAACTGGACTGCAGTAGCGGACAACCCTTCAATCAGCTCTCACTTCAGTACCACCAGCTACGCCAAAGGAGCTTCCGTGCTGAAGATGATGGAACATTTCGTAGGAGCAAGGACTTTTAGGAACTCTCTGCGTTATTATTTGAGAGACCAGTAAGTATTTTTTAGTACCAGATTGGGTGGAACATAGTATTAAAGATAATTGCTTCCGAACTAACTGGCCCCGCAGTTTAATCCGCGATAATGTATTAAGATAAAATATATAAAATCAGGGTGTGTTGTAAAGACACACGATAGAAGTAAAACTTTTGTACTACAGGGAAACATTTTGATTATTTATCACAGTGTTTACCCCCACCACTATTCGCCAAAAAAAAAGTTCACAGATCAGAATTGAAATGCTTCTTTTCAAATTTTTATCAATTCCGTTTAGTCGATGTGGCGTGCCGGGAAAACAAATACAACTGAAAGCAATTGCTGGATAGCAATTAATTTTTTTATGTTCTTAATGTTTTCAGTGCCTACGGCATTGGTACTCCAGATGATGTCTACAATGGCTTCAGACAAGCTACTTCTGAGGACGTCACCTTTGTTCGCGACTATCCCAACGTGGATATTGGTGCGGTGTTCGACTCTTGGGTCCAAAACCCCGGTTCTCCCGTCGTCAACGTTAATGTCAACACGAACACTGGTCTTATTACTCTCACTCAGGTGTGTGTCTCCCAAAAATGTATTCATAGCCAGCTTTTCCTGCCTCCGTAATATGTTTGCTATGTGTATATATATTTTGCGATGAGGATCTAATCAAGAATAACTTTGACTTATAATGCCAATTATAGGGATGTGTGTGGGTTAATGCTTTTGTTTAATTGACAGTGGCTATGAAAGTTTTGTAATGGCCCTCTATTTCTCTTCCTACAGCAACGTTTCCAACTGACTGGAACCCCAGCAGCCTCGCTCTGGCACATCCCTATCACCTGGACTCACAGTGGAAACCTGAACTTTGCTAGTACGAAGCCTGAATTCATCTTCTCTACGCAGTCCACCACCATCCAGAACGTAGCTGGACATAACTTTGTCATTTTAAACATTGCTCAATCAGGTAAGCTAGGCAACAAAACATGCACAGTAGAAAACAAGCACCTAACTAAATCAACAAATGAGTTATATTACTAACGGTCAAGCTCGCTTTCCCTTACAAGCAAAGTTATTTTGGTGGGCAGAGGTCACATTTTTATTTACGGAGACAGTCATAGTAATCATTTATAATTGTGAGATTTTTTAGTCAAAAGCCCCGGCAACAAACAGCTGTTTAACATAGCCTCGTGTTCGCATTCATGTATAATTGCTTGTTTGAGTCAATTGTAAAGAGCGACGCGATTTTCTGGCGATGGACAAGTTTTGCTATCATTCAGTTTAACCATTAATGGGAATTAATGGTTAAGCTGAAACATACCAAGGTGTTAAAGTTGGCTAATTTTAAGTTACGATGTTGTATCGCGTTGGTACAAAGGTTTTTACAAATTATATCATACCGTTTGAGGTGATGCTGATCTATCGCCGGTGTGACATGTGTATTTTTACTTTTAGTTTTGATACAATTAATACATAATCCCAGGTCTCTACCGCGTGAACTACGATGACCATAACTGGGAGATGATTGCCTCTTACCTGCGTAGCAACAACAGGGAGAGGATTCACAAGCTCAACAGGGCTCAGGTAAAAAACAATTATTCAATTTACACGCTTGATAAGACTTCTATCTAAAAACCAATCATAATGTGACAGCAAGCGCTGTATCGCACCATTTTCAGATGCGTAGTATTAATGTTATAGTCTTATGAGATGAGGTAAATTGTAACGGGTGATCAGACTTCATTTGTATTTTAAATATTATAGTTTTAAGCCTGGAGTGCGATATTGTGTTCTCTGAAAATTTGAGTTCATGAATATCCAAGGAATAATTTACAAATAATACGTTTTTGTCTTGTAACGTTTAGCTATACCATTATAGACTAGAAAAAGTCATAGTTTAATAGATATAGTTTTATTTTGTGGATTATATGATCCAAAAAGTATTATAGAACCTTATCGTGGTGACACATTTAACTGTTGCATTGCGTGGAAAGTGCTTCTCAAAGAAGATTAATGAATCAAATATCAATAAATAAACGTTTTCTCACAATCCCGAAGATATTTCTTCAGTGCCAACACAAAGTTTAACAACAAAGACTAGTAGAGTTTTGGTATCGCCAGGGCCCAACTCACATCACATACGTCAGTCACACCTACCAACATTTAGTATTCATTAATTACAGATCGTAAACGATGTCCTCTTCTTCATCCGTGGTGGTAACATTGATGTGAGCCGTGCCTTTGACGTCCTGTCTTTCCTCGAGAACGAGACTGACTACTACGTGTGGAACGGTGCTATTACCCAGCTTGACTGGATCCTGAGGCGGCTGGAACATCTGCCTAATGGACATAAAGAGTTCAGTGTAAGTATTTTTAGTGCACTATTAGAAAAAATTGCTTCTTGGTTTTTATATTCAACGTGGGGTCAGGGTTTAGTAAATAGGGATAGTAAATCGGGATTTCGGACAAAAGAATATGAAAAAAAAAAACTTTATAGCTCATTATTAACTATAAAATGTATTACAAATGAAATGACAGGCTGACTTGACGGCTATATTGATGTATTGATGTGATCAAATTAAAACTTAGTTTTAAAGTAAAACAGTGTCATTGAGTAGGATTTGAATCCAAGACTTAATTGATAAAGATAAATCAATTGAAATGAGAAATTGTAATACTCGTACAGACATTATTGCGGAATGCCACTATTCCAAATAGTTGGTATGATGGTATGAGGAAATATAATATTAATGATTTATTGCTAAAAGAGCTATACTTTCCAGGAATACCTTTTGAGACAGATGGATACTGCCATCCGTCATCTTGGCTACAACGAGCGTGCTTCTGACTCCACCAGCACCATCCTCAATAGGATGCAACTTTTGAACTACGCCTGCAACCTCGGTCATGAGGGTTGCATCGCTGACAGCTTACAGAAGTGGAGGGCTTATAGAGCTAACGACACTAACTTGTAAGTATATTAAATGTTTATTTCTTTTATTTTGAATGATATGTGACAAGCTCTTAGGAAGTGGATTGTATTAATTAGGTGCAACGCACATAATTTGCCTCAGTCACACTAGGACTAGCGCTAACGTCGCACGTAAAAGGCTTGCTATTTGATTTTTGTTAATAAGTATAGAATGCCATCCTGCACTTTTACAAGATCTGAAAATACCTAAAGAACCAAATACACCTTATTAGGGATATAATATTACTAAGTAGGAATATTGTTAAATTATCTGAAAATGGAGTAACAGTTTATGTAAGTCGCGTATAAGGTGATTATATTTACAGCTCTGAGCCCATATTGCAAAAAGAATTGAGAGATAGAAGTACAAATTGCCGCATCATATCTCTGGAATCAGCGAAGTACCCAAGGTACACAATACATTTTACCAACATTAATGTTTTTTTTTTTTTTGCTGAGTTCCTGTGAACCTCCGTCGCTACGTCTATTGCACAGGCCTTCGTCAAGGCGACGCGACTGACTACAACTTCCTCTACCAAAAATACAATTCGTCGGAGAACACCGCTGACATGGTCGTCATTCTTCGTACTCTTGCTTGCACAAGAGATGAAGCTTCATTAAACCAGTAAGCATCACGGTTTACAGTGAGCTTTGATTTTATTCCATGTGGCTGTGCCAAAATTTCAATCTAATTATGTAGCCTTATTCATTGATATTTTTTATTAATGATCACGAGAACCGTGATCATGGCGCGTGTAGTGATGCTGAAATATCGTATTTTCAATCAATATCAAAATGTACATGAGAGAACTATATTCATGGTTGTAATTTAAGAGGCAAGTGTACGTCAATGCGAGCGCCTTTTTTATCCACAGCCAATTATCCCCCTTACGCTTTTGCACATAAAGGTGTATATTGCTTGAATTACATCAAGGCGGTTAAGCAAAGTCACGCATGGCAATCTTTGATAATGATGGTTTTATTCGAATTTCGCGAAAACGCGCCTCAAAAAAAAAAACTAAGCTGAAGACTAACTTTTTCTATACGTATATGATATAACTTTCACAGTGTTTCGACATAAAATTCCTGAACGAAATGGTTACAAAAATACTAATTGATGTTATTTGCATGAGATTTGATATTTTTTCCTTTATATTTATGAATTTTATGAATATTTTAAGAAGAAGGTATCATTTATCGTATCACACAGATTATTTTTATTTTTCTGGTTTTATTATGAATGTCGAGTAAAACAGTTATGGTTTTGTTATGCTAAGAAGTATAATTTCTTACGTGCGTACATAAGAAAATGCAGAAAATGCTATTCTAGCATTAAATCCTCCTTGTACTGTTGTTTTGTGCAAAAGTATTAAATAAATAAGTACACAAACACGTTTTTTTTAATCATTCAAAATAACTACTGAAATAGCATTTATATTCGAGTCATTAAGAGACTAATCTCTGCGTAAATTATTAATAATTCACGACAGTTGCATTGCAAAAATCTATTTGTGACTATTAATTAATACCAGATTTTTTACTGTAGGCTCAAAAAGAGTGTTTAGATTTTAGTATATTTGTTTTTATCTAGGCATTCCTCAGAAAGCAATATTAAACGGTATCGATGTTTTGCAGCTACCTTGAACAGACCATGTACAACAGCAAGATTCGTATCCACGACAAGACTAACGCCTTCTCCTTCGCACTCCAAGGAAACAAGGAGAACCTTCCCATCGTCCTCAACTTCTTGTACAACCGCTTCGAAGAGATCAGAGAAACGTAAGAAAACAAAATTAAGCTTATTATAAACTGATTTCTAAAAAAATACATTAGGAAACTCTCTTTATGACGGGGACCGGTGACCTAAGCCGGAAGAGTCGTTCCTAAGTCGGCAAAAGGTGTAGCATGCTTACCTAGATGTTATATACCCAATCATTCTTGATTTGAAGACTCCCAGATTATACTGTTCTTGAATGTATTCACACATCATTAGTTAATATATTTTTTGTATGAAAGGTGACTTTACAGGGTACATTTTTTTTTAATCAAGACTGAAAGAAATACTTTATAAAGCGAATTCTATACTTGTCAATCATTATTATTTATTTGAATATCAAACATACTCTATCTCTCTTATGCATAAAAAGATAAAAGTTTAATTGGAACTGATCATCCTTGAGGGTCGCAAATTAATACAGCCAAATTAATTTATAAATTTAATTTTCATTTATTTTTCAGATACGGTGGCGCAGCTCGTCTCACTCTCAACGTTAACGCTGTAGCTGCTTTTTTGACTGACTTCGCAGACATTCAAGAGGTAAGGAAGTAAATTGGCAGATCCACTTTCTTCGTATATAGGTACATGGCAACATGGCATATTTATGGTAGTTCAAAATTCGAGGATCCAAGCGTGTATCTTGCTTGTTTGTCGGACAATCGTGGTTTGAGCATAATTCTCAATTCTCAATTCTTTATTGCTTCCATAATGTACATGGGTTCTTAAAATTACATAACATAATAAGTTACATACTGAGATCATTATGGACCCTGTCGGTCACATGCAACATGATATTCATGATGATAAATGTTATAGGAGGGTTTTATAGAGAGGAAGATTAATCAATAAGGTACTTAAATCAAGTCTTGGAAGTATTCTTCTATAGAATATTATTAATATATAGCGGAAAAATTATAAGTATGTATACCGTAGAATCTTGCAGGTTCTACCGCACATACATATCCACAAATACAACCACTCCGACAATTGCCCGACTAAGAAGAGAGATGTCTAGACAAACCACTCTAAAAACTTGACTGCATAATAAGTAAACTTGAAATAAAAAACTGAAAAGATGAAACATTATTAAGACTGTAAAAAGCCACTATGCAATAGAATTTATTTTTTATGTGGTTTTATATTATGTGTATCAATCATGAAACTGATTTAGTGGTGTAGTTATTAAATATTACTTACCAGAGTTCTAGACTAATGAATAGTATATTCTACTTTAAATTTCATAATAGAAGTCTTTATTGCATCATATAATTATGTAACATTAAACTAACAACGAAAGTAAAACGAATAAATAACTATAACCAGATATAAATATTTACAAAGCTTATTCTAATAGACTGCTACCAGTTGACAAAGTACCCAAAATCATTTAGTATTTTCTTAGCTTTTATTTAAAGTTCACTTTAAACAATTCACTTTTTAAGCAATCGGGTTTTTTTATTTGTATATTTAACTTTTTTGTTATATATGCTTTTACGATCACAAGACCTGCGATAAGATAAGAGCTTTATTATAAGTTTTAAAAATTTAAGTGAGAATGGTTGCTAACTTACTTTAAATAGTTATAGATCCTAAATAATGATAAGAGAAACCTAAAAATAATTTTCAAATACCTATTGAATGATACCCCACTAACACTAAAACATAAAATGGTCCATTCCCTCGTTTAAACATATTTTAGCTGCTGGAGAAAGAGGGAAGGTTACTACTTCATCGGCCGTATGTTGGCCGTAATTGATAATATTCGTTTATTACAGTTCCAAACCTGGGCCTATGCTAACCAAGTGGCTTTGGGCGAGTCATTCTCCGCCGCCCAAGCCGTCGTTTCTAGCGCCATAAGCAACCTACAGTGGGGCAACGCCAGAGCTCCTGAAATCTACAGCTACCTCCTAGAGGCCCACTCCTCAGCTGCCACAGCTACCCCCGTTGTCTTCCTTCTGTTGGCAGCCATGATTGCACACTTCTTCCATTAATTTATTTTATTTTTAAGTAATATAGCTTTCTTGTGAATAATAAAAATAAGAAAAAGGAATATTTTAAAACAATTTTGTAAAGTTTGACTTTTACAAATCAGTTATTTTAGAACAAGACATGGTTATATGCAAATTTGTAATAAATGTTTTGTAAGTATTTGTTGTAATTATTTCACGTCTTTATTGAGCTGCTATTTACCTCTATTTTATTGCTTAGGTATGAGGCAATTGTATGCTCATTATATCCTGGACATGTGCGAATATTAGTGGCAATTTTAATTTGGTTCGATATTACTTTTGGAGCTTTAAGTAAGCTAAACATATAATTTTTTCAACCCTTCAAAAAAAAGTCGTATCTTTTAGTCCAGCTAGCTCAATCGTCGGCCACATCGTCACTTGCCTTCAATAGAGGTCAAACGCTTGCCTATCATAAATTAAAAATTCTAGTATAATAATAGATAACTTATTTTGATACATTTTTAAAGAAAAAATATTTTATTTTTACAGATTTATGAAATGAAAGTATAAAATTACTTAATAATTACTATTACAGTTAAAAAAACCCGTTTACTGTTTGTATCTTTTCCTTCTCGCGAATACAACATGCCCTTTGAAGCATCTAGCCAGTAATTATGATTCATTCCGCAACTGACGCGTAACTGTCTTTGTCTTTGCAAGGTAAATTAGCGTCACGCGCTATCAAATGGTTTAATAACCTTATGTATAAAAAATTGCTCCAAAATACTACTAAATTACTCAGGTGATAAAGTATAATTTATATTTTGTATTGCTATGCAACTATTTGACCTTCATCTCAGCTGATGGAAAGTCAAAGGCTTGCCCAGATGTTACCTATTCACTTGAAACTTGAAGACTCCCAGATCATACCGTTCGGGGAATAAAGACGCAAATAATGAGTTCCACGTAAAGCGAAGGATAATTATATAAATTCATAATACCTATAAGCTCGGTAAAAGCTAACAGTTTTCTCTAATTACCTTTTATATACCGTTCTATCCATCTGATCTGCTCTTGGTAGACATCGCTTTCAGTGATAAGGCCGCCTGTTTTGACACGTATAAGCTTGTTTGTAACATTTTATATTTTTCTTAGAAAGTGTAATAAATATTATCTATTTATCTAAAAAATACTGGTACTTATTTGGCTCAGTGCATTACAATTCAGATAGGCAATACTGCCAGTATGATGGAAACGCTACCCACTGGTTGAGGGCTTGAGCGCTTGAGTTATCTATAAGCTCCTTGCCTTGTATGTATAGTTCCTCGTGCCTAGTATGTAAGTTTAGGTCTTTGCTGTACAGATGTATTTTGTTTTTTACTATCAAAGTTTTTGTAACTTTGACACACATCATCAATGATTGAATCGAATTGATGATAGGGATCGGACATCCCTGAAATCCCTAGGTCACCAGAGTTGACCCTAAATCGTGAAAAGTCGTATCATATATAAAGTATATGTATATTTAGTAAGCTTTATGATATATAGACATAAGACAATTGACCAGTAGCGTCGATAGCAGCGTCAGTACAGTATATTAGTTTAAAAAATATATCTGGTGATCAGAATGAGAACTAGCAGTTTACTCACGCATCGCCTCACCCTCAATTTCTCTGATATTTTTATTGGATGCTAGAAAATATTGACTACACAAAATTTCTGCAAGGTTTGTTCAATTTATCAGATCCTAATAAAATAAGATTATAATATGACTTATCATAGATCATAAAATATGATAATTTGAGCATTTAGCATACAGATATGATAAAAGATATATGAATCGATAAAACAGAATGCCCTTTTATGATGTACCGAGATATTGAATTCTAAAACGTTCGAAATTCATTCATTTTGTGTCCATTGTATTTTCAGGACATTTTTGGTCAAGTAAGATTTTATTATTTCTTATTACTTGAATACGCCGCAGATTCCATTCGCTTCTCATACTTTACTCGCTCTTTGTCAAGTCAAGCACTAAATTACTCTCATTTATTCTAGAAATGTCCAGAATTACTATAACAGCCTTGAGCATGGTGCTCTTGGCTCTTGCGAGTGCTGAAGATGACCTTCCTCTGTGGAGTAGGGAGTTTGATCCCTCAACTCATCTCTCTGAAGCCGTTACTAGAAATATTAATGAAAGAGTCTACCGGCTACCTGAAAATGTTGTTCCCCTGGAATATGATATTTATATTGACCTCTACTTTGCTGAGAGAACAGACAGGCCTTACAGCTACGATGGAAGAGAGTACATCATAATACAAGTAAGTCAACCGCAAACCAATGCTTTCACTCTCACAGCTCCATACAAAGCTCGAAGACTCGTAGTGTAGGTGCCAGAAACATTCACATCACACACAGAATCACACCTAGAACCAGAAATACACATTTTCTTCGAAAGATATCTTGTGTTTCCACCGAAAATCAAACTCAATTAAATTTAATATCAGTAATTTATTTCAAAATTCAAAGTAGGTAGTTAGATTTTAAATCCAGGAAAGCAAACTTTTAACCACTGTCTCACCTGATGTTAAATGCCGATGTGGTCGACGATGGAGTATTTCTGTATTAAATGCTTCAATTGCTAAAATGTGTAATGAATTTGACAGCGAAATTAAGTGCAATTTTTTTCATTTGCCTTTATAGACGAGCAAATTTTAAATAATTTAAGTAAATGAACAATTCATCCATAAAACAAAATAATTTTTTTTTCAGGCCGTTGAACAAAACGTCACTCAAGTGGTTCTCCACGCTAACGTTGACAGAATCAATGAAATTACTCTATCATCGGAATCTGCTCCTGTCCACCTGAACAATCTAGAACCGTTCACTTTAGAACCACAGTATCACTTCTTGAAGATAAACTTGGCTCAAACTTTGGTGGTCGGTGAGAACTATACCCTGTACATTGACTACACAAGCACCATGAATGATGGACCCATGAAGAGAGGCATCTGGAAGGGATGGTACACCGATGAAAATAATGTTGAAAGGTTATTCAAATAATTTACTTTAATCATCAGGCATTTTCCTACACATAACACTGCAAAAAGCGTGGTGACGATGCTTTGGCACAGTCAAATTTTTATAGCAAGCATAATATGTAATGCGCGTTTGAAAACTATCGCGAGTGTTATTCATTATTACTGTTTACTAATCCGCTGGTAGTCGCGGCGGTTTTTGTCGGATTTTCCGACGAGCTTCAGGCATGTACCTACGAGAAGGCCACCTCCCACATGATGGGCATCGTACATGCCCGAAACTTGTCGGAAAATCCATAAAAAACCGCCGCGAGTACCAGTCAGTTAGTATACAGTAATAATGTTATGCGCATTTGAATTCCCAGGTGTTAACTGGTATTCTCTGTATCGTAAAATTTTGTTTTTTTTATCATATATTTATAAAAAGAATATATCGCTTGCAGCAGACTCATGCCCTATTGCTCTAACCGCTAAGCTACTCAAATCCCGTCTCAAGCTACGAAATTATGCTTTCCTTATTATTAATGTGAGCGTGTGAAGCGTCACACGCTCTCATTAATAATGTTTTTAAGATATTAATAATAAGGAAAGGATAAATAGTCTACCGAAATAGTTAGTAACTATTACGGCCAACGAGTCTAAATTTGCAATACGACCGCGGGCTTAATCCTTGCACAAGCGATATTTTTCTTTTCTAAATTTACTACTTTAATTGATCAAATATAATGAAAATATCAAGTAAACAAGATATTTAAAATTTCAGAATTTATGCTACAACTCATTTCCAACCGTATAATGCACGACAAGCATTTCCGTGCTGGGACGAGCCACTCTTCAAATCAGTCTTCACTCTTCATTTGAGTAAGCCCGCGACCTATAGCGGGACCTTCTCCAACACAGGTGTTCAGTCGACGACATTGTAAGTTATTTAAGTCAAAAAATTACTTTACATCAATAAAATGAATGTTTACCTATTTCACTAACAATATAAGTCATCAATTAAAATAAAAATATTATTTTCAGCGAATCTGACACTCGTGTTCAAGATAATTTCTATCCTACTCCCAGAATGTCCTCCTATCTTGTAACCTTCTTAGTCAGTGAGTCATTTAAAGTCATTGCTGAGGATACCTCCTTTAATCCTCCAATAAGGATAATTGCAAGATCTAACACTGTGGGACTTGGTGACCACGCTTTAGAATTGGCGGTGGAAATGACAAAACATTTTGATGAATACTTTGAAATGCCTTACGAGACACTACATCCAAACCTCTTGAATGATCACATTTCATCTCCAGATTGGGCTTCAGCTGGTACTGAGAACTGGGGAATGGTTAGTTACAGGTGCGTAAATAAAAATATATAGAAAACATAACTATTTTTATGAACTTTTATTTTGTTGATTAAGGCTGTTTTCCTCTTTTATTTTCTAGAGAGCTTTATCTCATCATCGATAGTTCTGAAACCATTATGTCAGTCGAGCACTACGCAGCCACACTTGTATCTCACGAGCTTGCCCACAAGTGGTTTGGAAATTTGATCACCTGTTTTTGGTGGAGCAATACCTGGATCAATGAGGGTTATGCTAGTTATTTTGGTTACATCGCTGCAAATGCCGTAAGTTTCAAATTAATTATTTATTTATTTTGCGTTTCTCTTAAATATTATAAAAACGTATTTTGCAATAATTGTGTACTAAATTATGTCATAAAATTATTATTTTTTCTAAACACTTATTACTAGAAAAGACTTGTTTTAATCTTCGTACGAGTATCTTTTAAAATGAAAATAAACAACAAAAATAACTTTCTCTAGATGTTCCCGCAATATGAACTTCATGAGCATTTCAACTCACGTTACCTCCAAACCTCGCTCTCTTTTGATTCTGGCACTGGAACTGTGCCCTTGAATCACGATGTCAACACTCCCGCCCAGGTCACTGGTCATTTTGGCACAATCAGCTATTCTAAAGCGGCTGCCTTCTTAAGAATGACCAATAATATCATCACGCCTGCGACCTTCAGAAAGTCTTGCCAGTATTTCTTGCAAGATAAGTAAGTAGCTTTTCAAAATTATAAGGAGTTTTACTTTCAAATATTTGCATTAATTGATAATGCAAACAGACTCTCACAAGTTATCTTTTAGACAATGAAAGACTCAGAATGGGTAAAAACTTCCGTCTTTCAGTTTGTTTGAACCCACCGACCAATACGACTTGTACGATGCATTCAAAAGAGCAGTTGATGATGACGGAACTTTGGATATCTATCCTGGTTTCAACTTTGAAGAATACTATAGAATATGGGTAAATGAGCCAGGTTACCCAATTTTGGAAGTTGAAGTTGATCATTCCACCGGAAACATAAATCTAAAACAGGTAAGCATAGCTGGTGTTGATTTCAAATGCCGTTTTTAAAGAAGAAGTTTTTATATTTTTTGTATGAAATTCCAGGAAAGATTTTTCCTCAGTGCCACAGCAACGCCTACCGGCCAACTATACCCAATACCTATAACTTACTCAACTAAAAGCAATAGAGACTTCTCAAACCTAAGGCCAGTTATTATGATGGCAGGACAAACAGCGGCACTGACCAAATCTGCTGGTGAAGAATGGGTCATCTTTAACAACCTACAACAAGGTAAACATGAAAATAAGCAATATTTAACAATTGTAAAATTATAAAGTCTCGAATCATGATTATTTATGTTGTTTTCGATTTTTCTTTTTGTGTTAAATAGGTCTTGTTATTCATCGTCATCCTTATGAGACATATTTAACATATTTAAAGTATACAATTATTTAAGTTGTAACAAGAAAACGATAATGTGTGTATGTAATTTAGACGTTAAGAGCTAGGTTTATGTTAAAGTATTGGTCTTTAATTTCAGGACATTACAGAGTTAATTATGATGACAGGACTTGGCAACTCATTGTTGAAGCTTTACTGGAGGATCCTGAATCAATTCACTACTTGAACCGTGCCCAGGTAAAATTAAAATTAAAATTGTGCCATAAAAGTATATCCTACTATAAATATTAATTTAATGTTATTAATCCTATAAATAAATAAAGGCAGTCAATTGTGTTTAGGTTTTATGACAATGTCTCAATCAAGCGTAAAAGAGGATTATAAATGACGAAGCCGGTTTTTTCTTATTAATTTACTAAAATAGTGACAATTATATCATACAGGTAGTAGATGACGTTTTCGCCCTTATGAGGTCTGGTAGAATGACTTACGGCTACGGCTTCAACATCCTTCGCTTCCTGCGCCACGAGACAAACTTCCACGTATGGGATCCCGCTATTACTGGCTACACGTGGCTGAGGAACCGCTTGAGGCACCTGCCTGACAGCCAGGCCGAGTTCGATGTGAGTTAATTTTCCAGTTCATAAGAGTTTGTAATAGAATAATTACTATTTTATCACGCTTACGTATTGCATGCCAAGAGGAGATCTATTATTTCAACGCTTTTTGTTATCATCAAATTAAAATTTACACACGGGTGTAAATTTTCACAATCAATCAATTAATTGAAAGTTTAATTTGAACTTCTTCTGCCTTGAGACTGGTCCGAAAATATATCTTGCATGTCACAATTGCCACGTCTCGCTTTCACTTCACTAATTTTTTTTATTCAAGATAGACAAACGTTTGACCACTATCTTAGCTGAGGGTAAGGGACGATGCGGTCAATGATGGAGCACGTCACTAAATACTTAGCTGAGTCAGGCTATGCATTTAGCTATGAAATTTATTTCAAGACCTATAGTGGTTATATGAGGTTATTTAGTAGAATACTACCGCAGGATTTTGTTGTACATGATACAAGTACTAGTTATTTTATTTAATAAAAGTCTTCTGAGTGTACAGTTGACTTGACCTACGACGCTCAGCCAGCGCTGTGCGTCTTTAAACTAGAAGCATGTTTTGGGTGGTTTACAAAGGAGTTACTGATACAATACATTTAAAAAATGTAAGTCCTTAGGGAACTCCATTCAAACATTTTATTCCTTATCAAATGTTTGGAAGTTAGTCGAAGAGCATTGTAAGCCGTGTGTCGATAAGAAATCCTGCGGCACAAATAATGTATTGTTTATTTTTTAGGCATTTGTCAGAAGTTACTTGGAGCACGTGATTGAAGAGGTTGGTTTCGACGTCATTCCTAATGAAACACCAACTGTCAGTCTGACCCGTCAAGCTATCCTGCATTTTGCTTGCACGCTCGGCCACATCAGATGCATCCAAGAATCTTACGACAGGTTCATTGCTATGAAGGACAACAATCAATGGTGAGTCATAGTCATAGTCCAATCGTTAAAAACCTTACGTTTCCAGAGATTAGCTCATAATCCACCACGTTGCACTAGTGCAGGTTGGTAGATGACACTGTCGCACTCGATTTTTTAAATTCTTATTTGATTTTCCTTACCGTCTGTCTACAGCTAAATCCTAACTCCTGAAAATTTACTCTCTATTATGAACACAATGATACAACGAAATATTTCAGATATGGCCATTGCCTTACTTGACTTATGTTCCTGTGTCCCCTAGATGGGGCAGAGGGCGTCCACAGTGTTTCTCCATCTCGTTCGGTCTTGAGCTTCTCGTTTAATTTCACTCCAGGACTTCCCGATGACCTCTGCTTCTGCAATGATAGTTCGCCGCCAACTCTGCTTAGGACGACCACGCTTTCGCTTTCCTTGGGGATTCCAGTCTAGGGCTTGCCTCGCTATGTGGTCATTATCCCTTCGGAGAGTGTGGCCTATCCAGTTCGATTTACGGCGCTTGATCTGCTGGTCGATCGGGATTTCATTGCAACGTTCCCACCGGTGGTCGTTGGAGATTTTGTTGGGCCAGTAAATCTCAAGTATTCGGCGAATATATGGCCATTGCTCCAGTGATAATAATCAGTTCTATGAATCCATAATAAAATGAGATGGTTCTATATAACGTGAGATGTTAGACATAAATAACAAAAATAAAGCATCAAACACAAGACCTTCTTAACATAATATTGTTCCTGTTTTCAGGATCGATCCCAGAGTGCGTCGTAATGTCTATGTAACCGGATTGAGGGAGGGAGACAGGAGCAATTACGAGTTCCTCCTCAGAAGGTTCAGGGAGTCAAACTTCGCTAACGATCAACTCGAAATGCTAAGGGGATTGGCTGCAGTAAGTGACCCTGAATTGCTCACTCAGTAAGTATTCCATGAGCCGTTGGTGTTATATATACCTATACTTCTGACGATGCAGTTTAGATCTTTCATTCTAAATGTGCGCGCCCCTCCACCAAATTTGTCAAACTATCGAGTGTCAAATGTATGAAAATATTTATGGAGGGGCGTGCATATTTAGAATGAAAGATCTATACCGAAATACGTACTACTACTTATCAATGGTTACATGGTCCCATGCAAATCTCACAGATTACGTTGGCCTGACTTTGCTATTCATTACAAATATTGGAAGTAAACTCACCTTAACGCAATAGTGTAGTGACAGTACTAATAATGGTAAGAGCATGCAAAGCATTTTTTTTTCATGACATCAAGGATTTAGTTTTACAAAATGCTGAGTCACCCACGTCCGTAGGAGGATACCCCTAAAGTCTGACTCCCTACACGTGGTCCCCGGGTGGTGCTAATCTGGTGACATTTGAGAGGTGGTAGAGCATTTTGTGAGTTGCTCGCCTGGCTTGCTACCAAAGTAGCTTACCACCATTAAGTTGAAAGTCTGCCGCCAAGCCAAATACGGTGTTCCGGCAGTTATCCTTGAGAGCCTGCGTATTCCAGGTCTAGTGTGTTTACCAGTTTCGATCACATCGTCACTTACGATCAGGTGAGATAGTGGTCAAACACTAGCCTGTCACAAATAAAAAAAAAATGCCTTCAATTATAACAATTTGACGACCCAGTTGGCGCAGTGGACAGGTCTCCGCTCTCTTCGCCGTGGGTCCTGGTTTCGATTCCCAGCAGGAGCACAAATTCCTTCCCTAAGGATATCTGTGCTTCTGGTTCTTTGTGTGTGTGATGTAAATGTTTCCAGCACCACAATACAAGTCTTTGAACTTAGTGTGGGGCTGTGAGAGTGAATGCGTTTGTTTGTTTAAAAAAAAATTACATAAAAAAATTCAAGTTATCAGATGAATAAAAAAGAGCTTTTGTGAATAAACAGTTTTTAATTCTTAAAATTAATAGCATTGTCATTACAAAAACAAACAAATGCTTTAGCAGTCACATCGTCTTTCGCTTTAGGGATTTGCGTTTTTTTATTAAGTGTGTCTAGGAAAACATCTTAAACATGTCATATTTAATCTCTCTTTATATATATATATATATATATATATATATATAATATACATAATATATATATGTATATATATAACATACATAATATGTTATTTATTTATTTTCTATAATTATTTTATGTATTATATAATAATATATTACTTGTTTATGTATATTTATATTTATGCAATATTATAAGTAATGGTATTTATGAAGTTAATTTGGTATTCCATACACTCATTTATTATACCCCGTCTATTACATTCTATAGTTATCTCCATGCGAAGGTTGCCTGGTAGAGATCGCTATTAGTGATAAGGCCGCCTATTGTGATACTTTACGTATAAGCTTGTTTGTTACTGTTGTTTTTGTAATGACGATGTTCATTCACACTCAGTTCAAAGACTCGTCTCGTAGGTAAATGTAACCAACAAGAGTTTGAAGTACATTGCCCATTTTTTCGGCACAAAAGTGATCTGGTTCTTAAAATGTTTTTCTTTAATATACCCCATATTATCATATATCATTTACAATTTCAGTTATTTGGAGCTGACTTTGACTAAGGAAGTGAGGTCTCACGACAAAGTAAACTCCTATAATTACGCGCTGCTTGGCAACCAAGAAGCTGCCTACACTGTTCTGCAGTTTGTGAAAAATAACATTGATGCTATGAGAGCCTCGTAAGTAGATAACACTACGACTGTTCAACTCCTAGGCCATCCGTCCATTTAGCCCATCTCTCCGTATGTGATGCTTTTAATTCTAAATCAAAGAAGCATTATTTATTTTATGTGAAACCAGCGTTTGTCGCGGCTTGTCCCGCGGCTAATTAAGTTAAAAAGTAGCCTATGAGCCTAAATTATTATTATGTATTTTTCAGGTACGTTGAAGACGCTCCACCTAACCCAGTTCATACGGCTCTTTCAAATCTTGCCGCATATTTAGACGAGTCTGGCTTAACTGAAGTAAGTTCTTTGAAAGATTTTGTTATGTTATCGAAATTTAAAGCATAAAAACAGAAAGGTATCCTCTTTTTACCGACTTCCCAAAAAAGGAGGAGGTACTCAAGTCGACTGTATTGTTTTTTTTATGTGTTTTAAACCTCATAACTTCTCTCAACGTGAGCCGATTTCAAAAAAAATATTTTAGTTTGATAGATGTTGCTTCCTAATAATTTCGTTGTGAGCCGATTTTGATGTTTTTTTTTTATTTGAAAGCTGGTGCTTTATATGTGGTTCCATTGAAATTTGATTAAGATCTAAACTCTAATTTTTTAATTATAGTCAATAATGCGTGTTTAATACATTGAATCTGATCAAGGTTCCGAGGATAAAGCGGTGAAGTCGGTTTTTTTAAGCTTTGCTTGCGTTTAATTATACAGTATAGATATACAAAAAAGCACTTAAAACTTTCGAAATAGTCAGATTTTTTTGTTATTTTCAACCTAAGGTGTAAAAACATGTACACCACTATGATATTTTTATTTTTTCCGCAGTTTGAAGACTGGCTCAGATCAACGCAGACTGACGCTCTCCAGTTCAATTCTGCCATAAATGCTATCACCTCTGCCAGAACCAACATTGCCTGGGGCAATGCTAACGTTGACACCATCCTCGGCGCTGCAAGGGATAGTGCAAGCGTACCGATTATTTCAGCTACTATGTTAGCTGTTATGTTGGTTTTCGTTTTGATATCGTAGTTTTAATAAATATATTTTTTCTTCGATTTATGATATGTTTCATTTGTTGACAAGTGAAAGGTTCACACATATCTGTATAATTATATAGATGCTCCTTTTTCGTTTTGCTCACGTGAAGAAGTAGTCAAAAGTATTTATATTTATAGCATATTGTATGTATAATACTTATTTGATTTCGAGGATAGCTGCGGGAACTAGATGCCAAATATAAATGACCTTAAAATAATATCGTCTTCAAGCATGACTTATGTGGTATCTTCATAGTGTACCCATTGTCCTTTAACATTGTCTACGCTAATATTAGTTTCTGAAACTTAGTTATTTTATTTATTTATTTAAGGGAAACTTACAGCTAGTTACAGAGCATAGGTACATTTATACATATTGAACGCCATTTAAAAATTTCCACTTATAGTATTGATAAAAAAATAAAATGAAACTTCTTCTTCGGTTTCTACATAATTAAAAAAAAATATGTATAAGGAAGTCTAGTTACATTTCAAGAACAGATTAAAAATAGATAAACAATAAAAATCAATAAGTATCAAAGAACGCATTAGTAAGTATTATTTTTAGTTGTATACTAGATGTATTAAAAAGTTCAACGTCATGCTCAGCAGCAAGCTCATTGCAGCACCTAAACACTCTTATTAGGTAAGAGTTCTGTCGGTAGTTAGCTAGGATACATTATAATTAAAACTGTCCCAGTTTATGAGAAACCAGTTGAACTAACTTGGAAATCTTCGTTAGGTATCCGCTTTCGGATCAGTTTGATAGATTGATCTGACCACAGACATTGTTTAGTGCCCTTGGTTAGATTGATCTTCATCATCAATAATTAGATGTGTTTGACGATTTTACCAAGCTGTTAACCAAGTTTGATTACTGTTAATTAAAACCTTGTAACGTTGAACTCCAGATTTGTCGATTTACAAGAGAAACGGCATAGTAAATATATTGACAAGCAGACTTGGGAAATCCGAAAAATACAAGGGAAGACTTATAAATATAGCTGTAATAAACGATAAAGGAAGTAAAACTGTCGACATGAACACAACTCGAAGTAGTTTTGGTTTAGATAATAATACGAAGTCCTTCAGATAACGTAATATAAGATAGGATTTCGAAAAAAAGGTTATTGATGGAATGTCATTTACGTGCGGTGGATATGGTTTTAGAACTTCTAATAACAATTATTGTTACAACATAATCGAACAAAAAGAAGGGTGAGAACAACAGTATTTTGTTACACGCTAACATAAACATGAACACCTTCACACTAACAGCCCCACACAAAGTTCGATATCTTGTGTTGTGGATGCCGGAAACATTCACATCTCACACACAATCACAACCAGAACCAGAAACACAAATTTTCCTTGAGGAGAAAACTTCGCCGGGAATCGAACCCAATACCCAATATGGAGGGAAATAAATCTGAAAATAAAAGTTGTGTAAACTAAAATTTATAAATACTTATAAAACTACAAATGTTCTCAATTTCAAAACCACTGGGAAAGTTCAAATCTGTAATAAAACGGGCATTCATTTTTAGCTTACTATAAAATGATCGACTATAATTGACTATATTAATGACAAGGATGCATTGAGGCAAACTGCACAAGCGCTTTCTAGCGACTACATAATATAGATATAATTACGTATTAGTATTAAGGAAACATAAAAAAAATGAATGAAACAAAAATGCACCGCCAAGTTTCTTGCCAGGTTCTTCTCGAGATGGATGTAATTTTGCGAATCTGGCAGCATTAAATTTAATAATAATGAGTGCCTCTTTGGGCCCATGTGAATAAACGATTTTGATTTTTATTTTGATTTGTTTGCGAGAATGTGGTGCCAATAATGAAAAATGTTTATAATCTACTTAATTATATGTGATTAATTACGGCTGTTATTCTTTTTTAATAGTATGTAAATCCAGTTATAGGCACCTAAAATATATGTTATCATCTATATGTCATTAACGATTATTTATCGTCAATGCTATTATCATGATATTAATCTTTTTATCAACCCAATAAATGATTGGTATAATCCTGATAAGTTTCATAATTATTGATATAAATGACCTAAATCAATAGATAAGACTTCTTGTTATATTTTTTTGAAAATACATAGCGCATGGGGCACCGCTGAAAACAGGTAACTTCAGACATTATTTTTTTCTTTCAAATAAAGTGATATAAAAAATGCTTCTGATAATATTTGTTCAGTCGTTACCTTTATAAGTAATATGTAGGTTATATTATATATTTACGTACTACTTATGCGTTATGTAAAACATAAGTTATGATTATTGATTGATGAACAAATAGTAGAATTAGAAAATTGTATCAAACAATTGATTATTTAATTTGACACAGTTATGTAAACTTATGTCTCAAGAACACAACTACACAAATATATTATCTTAAGACAAAATTGGCGTATCAAATTACTAACTCTTGTTTTAGTGACAAAGCACCATGTTAATTCAAGTGTTTTATGCACAACGCGTTTCAATATACCAAATGTAAAGTCTGATTTGCTCTTCAAACAGTTATAGTATTCGCAATGGATAGGATAGTTTTCATTAACGTCATTTATTAATTTTCTAGTGTCATGACAAAATTAGTGCATCTCCTAGCCCTATGTGGGCTATTGGCCCTGGCTGTATCTGACATACCTGTGGATATCAATGACATTGAAGTTCGAACTACGGATGAAGATAGTTACCGGGTGCCTGAAGATATTGACCCTATTCATTTTGAAGTGGAAGTGACTCCTTATTTTGATACTGCACCTGACGGAAAAGATGTTTTTACATTTGATGGATTGGTTAAAATTCACCTAAAGGTAAATTATATGTTGTATTCATAGTGTATTTACGTTGTGTATTGTAACAATGTAGTTTGACAACTACATTCTTACAATACACAACTCAACACACAATGCCTCGTCTCAACAGATGAGGTATTTTGTAACGTGTGAACGTTGGTATGTTCTTAGTCTAGATCCTAGGATTTGACATGATGCTTTAATTTTCTTTAAATTATGCTATTTCACGTCATCTTAATGTAGTGTAAAACAACGGTTGCAAGTAGTTAAATAATATCTAGTTCAAATTGTGACCTTGTACTTGAAATTTGCTTCGAGTTATAACTAAAAACAGACATAGCGTTTTGCTTCTACGTTTATCATCCGAACAGTGAAGGAGTGGAATTCATTGCCTGCGTCTTTGTACTCTAAATGGTACACTCTGGGTGTCTTGGTGTGAATAGGAACCTTTTAGGCAAGCATGTTACATTTTCGGCCCCATAGTCACTTTCCATCAGGTGAGATGGCGGTCAAATTATTGCTTATATAGCATAAAAAAGGAGAGTAGATTTTTTTGTGAGCATGATCTTTGTTTTAATTTCTATCACTTTTAAGAACCAATTTACTTGTAAAAAACTGCTTAGTAGTTAAGTAATCAAAGGCTTTAAGGTTAAAAGGTTTTTTTTTTTAATTAGCTGTAAATCAACCTACGATTACTCGCTGCCCTTAACTGTACTTAATAGTGATGTATATTTTTAGGTAGTAAAAGAAGACGTCTCCTCTCTTTACATTCAAGAAAATGTTAGAAGGATTGAAGAAATCACCTTAACTACTGCTGCTGATCCACCAGTTCCAGTCAATATCAACCCTAGAAATCCATTTGAACGTGTTCGCGATTTCCATTTCCTGAAGATCAATTTGAATGGTAACGAGACCTTAGTGAATGGCCAGGAGTATATTCTGACCATCCGTTACATTGGTAATATCAATGAAACTCCTCTTCAACGTGGTGTCTTCAGAGGGCACTATAAGGATGAAAATGGGACAGTTCAGTGAGTTTTTATTATTTATATTCTTATATTCTTTATTGTACACACATTGATAAAAAAATTTACAATAAGGCCATAACAAAAGATGTACAAAGGCAAAGTTTTGTCATACTAAAGATTTAATTAGGTATGTAGAAAACTTGCGATACGTTAAGTTGATAAAAAAAAACTGTAGAATCAAAAGCAATTGCAGTAAATTAGATCTCTTAAAACAATTTTAATGTTGTCTTCCAAACGCATTCAAAATGACAAAATTATTTGTTTTTATTTTATGTAATAAATGATTTGTAGTTAATTTATTTGTATTTAAATAAACTATTTTGTTGTATTTATAGTTGGTATGCTGCCACGCACTTGCAGCCAGTCAATTCAAGACAAGCTTTCCCGAGTTTCGACGAACCTGGATTTAAGTCTACCTTCGACATCATCATCAACAGGCCTGCTCACTTCGGCGAGACTTTCTCTAACATGCCAATAAAAGAGACCATCCCGTGAGTGATTAATATTGAATATCACTGCATTATGGAATTATTAAGTGTTCTTTATGAGACGGAACTTGTGTACATCAATTATAACGGTTAAGTTATAGTGATATTTGTTCTAGTGATTGATGTTGTGTAACTTACAGAGCCGGTGATCGCGTGAAAGAAATCTTCCATAGAACTCCTAGAATGTCAGCATACCTAGTGACCTTCCACATTAGCGAAGCCTTCACCGTCATTGCTGACAACAACGACCCAATCAGGTCATATCGTATCCTTGCCCGACCAAATGCTCAAGGCCAAGGAGAATACGCCTTAGAAGTAGGACCTCCTCTTACCGTATGGCTAGAAGACTACTTCGGCATTGATTACTATACCATGAATGAAAATATGAAGAACGATCAAATTGCTTCTCCTTACTGGGCTTCGGGAGCTACTGAGAACTGGGGACTCGTTACATATAGGTAAATACTAGCCGTTCCAAGTTCATTTTATTGATGTTTAACTATCAACTGTCTCAGCGAAAATAAAAATATAGATACTTAACACCAAATTCCACGAGTACGAAGTCGCGGGAAAAGTTACTAATAAATAAGTTAATAAACAATTATTCCAAACCATTACCCGATTTTAAAAAATCTTTTTGCGTTACATAGCCCATTTATTGAAGAAATTATAGGTACTACACTTAATATAATAAATGTGAAACTCTGGATTAGTGATTGTTGATCAATTACGTCAAAATTAATGTACGGAAATAAATGATATTTCGCTCTCAGATAGTTTATTACCGGGGTTAACTTATGTGATGGGGGTTTTTAATGCTATTTACCTACTACGCGAACGAAATCGCGGGCAGAAGCTAGTAGGTAAATAAAACGATAAAGGAAACCTAGCAAATCTTTATATCTGTTGACACTACTAAAAATGTCTCGGTTGACTTAGTCATTTTGAGTAAGCCTATTTAATTGAGGAATATATATAGCGAAATCCTCTAGGCAAGTACATCTGTTTAATTTTCCTTCAGTTTGTTTTTATATTATATTCTAGAGAACTTCGTCTCCTTTACGAAGAGGGAGAGACCAATGCCTTGGATAAGATGTACATCGGCACCATCACCGCCCACGAGCTTGCGCACAAGTGGTTCGGAAACTTAATCACCTGCCGTTGGTGGGACAACGTCTGGATCAACGAGGGATTCGCCAGCTACTTCGAATACTTTGCCATGGATGGCGTGAGTATACATTGAACTTAAACATTATCGAACTTGTAGGCAAATATTTAAAAAGTTGGAATAGTTCCTGAACGAGCAATAAATTAAATTATCAGATAAATAATGGCACGATATGATAGATTTTAATATAGGTACTCTGTCTAAGCATAGAACCTTGACCATGTATTTTAAGAATTCATTCTTCACGTCCGTTGTTTTGAAATAGGTAAGCAAAGAGAATATAAAAAAATTACCTAAAGATATTGTAAAATATTTAAGAAGATGATATTCATTCTTGCCATTTATATCAAATCGAAGTATGTATAAGAATGTTTGAAAACTGAAAGAAAAAAGGCTGGCGATATTTTAACGAGTATTTTATTAGAAGCTTTTATACAACTTACAATGTATGTATGTATGTAACTACGAGTATGTTTGTTCGGGTGGAATTTTGAAACAAAATTTTTAAAGCAGATATCTTCAACCGATTGAGCTGAAATTTTGTATTCATGCTTAGTTTTGATGATAATGATTGGTTAGTTATGTGACGTCATTCTAAATCAAACATGGCGAAACATCCAAAATGGCGGACAAGTTATTTTTAATGCACTCCTACAATATGGGTATCAAATGAAAGGGCTTGCTGAGAATAACTCGAAAAATAAAGTGACGTCACTCTAAATCCACGGCGGACTTCTAAAAGCGGCATGGCGGACTTCTAAAAGCTTGTTTTAAAAAATAATATTACAAGTAGTTTAATTCATATATGTTTTATTCGTTTCAATAGTTAGGTCGACAATATTACAGAATATCACTTTTGGACGACTTTAAATTCATGTTAGTAAATTTGATTTCAAAGATTTTTTTATCTCTGATAAAAAAAAACTTCCTTTAAAATAAACTACTATAATTATATCACCTGATGATATTGCCGCAGCTCTAGAAAAAAGTTGAAACGAGACGTTAGTGTTAAGTGAATTTTCTCGCGTATATTTTATATTATTTTAGTTCCTAGTTTCGTATACCTTTGCATAACACTTCTAAGTTCATGGTCACGAAAATACTTCTGAACTATTCTTTTTGTTAGATAAATGTGGGACAAGTTTATGGGACGATGAAGGGCCGAAACATTGCTCTTTATTTAATTATCACGCTAGAAGCGGTTGATAAATTATTAACAATTATTTAATTGTTTTTGTATAAGAAGGTGCTATATTGACGCCTATGCATTGGTCTATGTTTTACCGGAAGATGCTCGATGAAAATTAGCTCAGGCGTTTAATGAGCAGAGGGAATCTTTTCAAAATGTCGATTCGGCGACTTCAGGAAAATGACAATGTCCGTAAAGTGCCCCCCGTTGGTGTAGTTGGTTTGGCATCTGCCTTCTAAGCAGTGGGCGTCGGGTTCAATTTCCATTAAATTTAATTGTGAAAATGGTGTTTCTGGTTCTGGATGTGAATGTGTGTAATTTAAATGTTCCTGGCACCCATAATACCAGTCTGCAAACTTAGTATAGGGCTGTGAAAAAAAAAGTATTCAAAATTATTATTGCTTAGAATGTAGGTAGATAACATGGTTGTTAAGCTTAATATAGATGTTCCTATTCAATCTACCTCCTTCAGAGATGTGAAATATTAAAAGAATTAACTAAAATTTATTATTAAATGTATATTTTATAATTAGTCTCAATAGCATTTTTTCCATTTTTGCAGATTGATAAAGACCTGGAACTTGAAGATCAGTTCAACATTATGTACGTGCACAGTGCCCTCTCGGCCGATTCATCTACCAGTACGAGAGCTTTACAGCATTCAGTTAATAGTCCTGCTCAAGTCACCGGCCACTTCAGTGGAATAAGCTACTCGAAGGGAGCGTCGCTACTTCTGATGCTGAAGCATTACGTCACCGAGTCCACTTTCAAGAAGGCTCTGAACTACTTCTTGACAGATAGGTAAGCATAAAAAAAAAAGGAGTTAATCAATTATAAAATGATAAACGTTTTTACATTCATAGAGTCACACTAAGTTTGAAGACTTTGTATCGTTAGATCCGGCAACTTTCACATCATACACATAATCACAGCCACAACAACGAACATACATTTCTCTTAAGGATAAATTTGTTTTTCCTCCTATAATTGCACCCAATACCCGTTGCTTAGAAGGTAAACGCACAACTAACCACGCCAGCAAGCCCTTACATGTAGTATTATATTGTAGAGTTAGAAAATAAGAATGCTCTCTTTGTAGTTTTTAGGTTTCATATTTTTACTAATGATATTTCTTTTATTATAATTTAAATTAGCAAGCTGCTATTTTCAAGACATTTTCAAGTCATTCATAATACGTAATTGTTCTTATAAGTAGAAACCCAATTATAATATTATTAAACTTCATCAAACTACAATGGCTAACACGTTTTTTTTTCTCTCTCAGAAATGCTTTGCAATTTCTATCTTTGAGTTACCTATATTGTAGGTAACTTAGGTCTTTGCTGTATATAGTTTTAGTTTAGTTATAAGATTTCCTAGAAAAATTAATTTAGATAAAAATAAAAATAAAGATAAATTTCTATCGACAGTTTTTTCATTAATAATTTAAACTATTTATTACACGTCATTATTTAAAAATAACGTTTTCCTTGGAATCTACTGCGACTACTAGGTACTTCAATTTTAACTAGCGTGGCTAATGTTATAGAACCATTTTGATGCAAATAGCTCCTAATGTATGTCAGAAAGTGAAATATAATTATGTAATAACAGTCGTTTGCTATGAACTAAGATTTCACTCCTATATTTTGTCTAATAAAGAAAAACTTTAAAGCTTAATTGCTTATAACTTTTATTTTTACTAATAATTGTTAGTTTCTGTATTTGTTGTCACAGGACATAACAGAATTTATTAATAATAATTTTATTCATCATAAAACTAAAGCTTAATTCAACAGATTGCAAAACATGTTTATGCATTTGCAAGGCCTTATTGTTTATAAGAGATGACCACTGTCTCCCACACTAAGAAAACCGTTGTAGTGCGATTCAGTCTCTTTCTCTTTGTTACTACAAAGTTATGAGAGTAGATCTACAACAATATTTGAAAGTGATTCTTAAACTGAACATTAAATTAAACAATTGTTCAGACAGTATTTAAAACTAGAACATAATACAAAAGTAAGAAATGTCATATTGTTAAGATCTCAGATACTTTAAATAGGTAGGTAGGTACATATTCTTTTGAGATAGTTTAATTATAATTGTGACTACTACTTTACGTAACAATACTTTTGCACCTACTTGATACAAATAGTGTCAGTTTTAAATTGGTCTAAAAACAGTGACTTTAGACGCTAGATGCCTCTGACAGACGGACAGTATTACGGACAGTTTTTGTACGGACAAAATATTGAACCACCCAAGGCAACTTAGAGATCTAGCTTCGAAATCAAATCAAAATCAAAATGGTTTATTCACATGGGCCCCAAAGAGGCACTCATAAAAGTTAATGATTCTATTCGCTCGATGAACTATTTCTATTTACTCCACCAGGTCTTTCGAGCACGCATTCCCTAACGATCTCTACAGAGGGTTTGCCAGAGCTGTTGAAGAAGACGGTACCATCGGTAACGTAGACATCTCAAGACTAATTGCATACTGGGTTGATGAGCTTGGATATCCTGTCTTAAACGTCAGGATCGCTAACGACGGCCAGGTTCACTTGGAACAGGTTTGTTCTTCAAAATTATTAGTTTTTAAGTTTACAGTCACAAGTATTAAAATTAATATTATTTAACCAAATTCTACAGTAGGTACTTGATAAATACCGCGTATCAAATATTATATGAAAAATAATTATTAAAAGAGCTTGTGAAGAATCAGTTAAAAAGCTCTAGCGATATAGTTTAATTCCAGTCATAAACTTGAGAGCCAGTCAAATTCTAAGCTTTAGTGTCTAGCATCCTTAACCACATCACAATTGACAACATTCTATCACAGATACAGCCAATAATCTATCAAAGATTAAAACAAAGTTCGATACAAGTAAATTTAGACAAGAGATAACCATACATTAAAATATCTATGTTAACAGATATTGTGTCCCCAACTTTTACCTAGTGTATTCAGATATTGTGATGACTCGTAGTAATTTTGTCAATACGATAAAGGAACTTAAAGTTCAACAGTATGAAAGTTATAAGGAATTAAACATTTAGCTTAGAGAGATTTCATCACTACGTCTTTGGAGCACCGGCCTAACGTGTTTCACCATAGACCATCCAATATCCCTCTTAATGCACGACATGTTTAACATTTTAACTAAGCAGGATCCCCAAGAGATCTCCTAGGGGAACCTCGTGGACCAACTCTACCTTACCCTTTTTTCAGGAACGTTTCTTCATCAGCGCTTCTGCTCAACCAACGGAACAGGTTTGGCCTTTGCCGTTGACTTACACGACATCTAGAAATCCTAACTTTAATGATTTGGCTGCAAAGGGATTGCTTTGGGCCAAGCAGCAGTCTATACCTAACCTCATTCAGAACCCTGGAACAGAATGGATCATCTTTAATGTGCAACAAAAAAGTGAGGGTTCTTTTTATATAGAAGTTATATTTTATAGCTTTTCTTGTTTATTTGGGTTATTTATTTTTTATGCAAGATAGACAACCATTTTACCACCATATCACTTGGGAGTGAAAATGCGGCCCGAGATGTATTATTCTCGTCTAGAACATACCTATTCACCCCAGACTTAAACCTCCCAAAATATACCGTTCAGGAAACAAAGACGCGGGTAATAATTTCCACTCCTTCGCTGTACGGATGTTACAAGTAAAAGCGATCGCTTCTATAAAACTAGAGGTATGCCAACAATTAGTGAATAGAGTTTGATAGTTTGTCTTGTTGTTAGATGGTAAACCGGGCATGAGGGAACTAACTCGTGTAATTAATACACATTATCTCCAAAATGTAAACGATAGAATACCGATAGATTTGCGACCGAGACGTTTGAATCCACTAACTCACTATTGCCAATGAGTCTTTTTGCTCGTCGGTCAAGAGATTCAAGCTGGATATTGCGCCGTTTGAATGCTCTTTCTTCAAGTTGAATGAGGAGGAAACACTGACCTCTAAGTTAATAATGGAGGCCAGTTAGGAGAATGTATCTTACACCTACTACTCCGATCAGAATTATTCATGCGATCAATCGCCTTCAACCCGTGTTACACCAGGTTCAACTACTATATCAACTATACTCTACTATCAACGACCAACCCAAAAACCAATCATGTTGTCTAAAATTGTTGAAAGACGTATCATATTAATATTGTGGTCATATGTTTTCTTTTTTTAGATATCTACCGCGTCAACTACGATACAAACACTTGGGAACTTATAGGAGATGCTCTTAGCCGGGACTACACAGCCATCCATCATTTAAACAGAGCTCAGGTTGGTTATTAGTGTAAGTGGTGGTAATTATTGCCGACAGTATAATTTAATAACACTTGTGTGTGTGACAGTGACTCTCTCACTGTGATATTTTTTTATCGAGATAGTAAAACATTTGGCATTTATCTCACCTTATCGCAAGCGTCGATGAAGGACTGAATGAAGCTCCGAGTTTCAACAGTGGAACGCAATAAACTGATAATGATAATGATGGTTCATAATAAAAATAATTATAACTAAATATAAATAACTTGAGAGGTGTCAAGGGACACCCGGATGGAACGAAGTTAAATTTCCGTCTAGCCCCCTTATGCAACGCGTGATAAGGAACTTTCGTTCCAAAATTAAAATAAACATGCAATAACCAATATCACGCGGTGTTTCCAGGCGGTCACCCATCCAAGTACTGACCGCGCCCGACGTTGCTTAACTTCGGCGATCGGACGAGAACGTGGTATGGCTTACAACTATAGCAAAAAGTGTCTTTACAACTTTTGGTCTTAATTTTTTCCGTCTAGCCCCCTTTCGCAACGCGCGATAAGGAACTTTCGTTCCAATATGTACAAAACTTAATATAGTAGACCACTGTATCGAATTATCAGGGCGTTTGGTTGTGGCAACACTTGACCAGAATACTGGCAAATATTTTGGATTGAGATAATAGCCTATAAAGGCACGTAAGTTAAGACGATTTATTAACATGACGCATGACTTTTGTTAATTCTTCTCAACAGATTGTAGATGACGTGTTTGCTTTGATGCGCTCTGAGAGGATGTCTTACGACCTCGGCTTCCAAGTTCTTGACTTCTTGAGGCGGGACACCAGCTATTATTCCTGGTACCCGGCCATTACCGGTTTCAGCTGGCTGAGAAACCGGTTTCTGCATCTGCCTGATGTTTTGGCAGAGTTCGACGTAAGTACTTCTTACTATAATAATAATAATAATAATAAACATTTATTGACATAAGTTTTTACATAAAATTTTATGAATCCATAGGCTCCTGAACTAGTGTTAGAACACTGTGTTTCAGGTGCCAGTGGCTTCTCCCAATAATTAATCTTATTATATCTTATTACGTCACAAATGTTTAAATAATTAATGTACCTAACATTAATTTTGCGTAAACAATATTTATTAATAGGTTGTGGGTGTGGGTGTGTGTGAGGGAAATGTATGTGTGTGTGTGTGTGAGTGTGTGTGAGTGTGTGTGAGTGTGTGTGTGCGTGTGTGTAGTGACGGTTGTGTGTGTGTATATGTGTGTGTATGTTTGTGCGTGTATGTATGTGAATATAACGGTGTACTAGCGCTTTTAGATTTTAATATTAAACATTGATTCAACATCTTCGTATTCAAATTGTTTTAACCAATTTAATATTATTTGTTTTACCTCATTATTTGATTTGTTTTTTATTTGTAATTCCTTATTTAATTTGTTATATATGTGGGGGACTATAAAATCAAATTGTTTTTGTGCGAATCTTGATTTTACGGATGGAATAGGACAGCGGTCGATTCTTTTATTGGAAGTTGGTAATGTAGGTACGACTTTTTTATGGTACCTGCGTAAACTTTCATAAATAAATATTTTTCTTACACTCAACACATTTGATTTATTATAGACGTCAGCAGTTGGATGCCTAAATGGTAAATATAGTAAAACTTTAAGGGCAGCGCGCTGTGCACGTTCAATAGATATAAGGTGAGTTTTAGCTGCGCTACCCCATGCGCATACACAATACCTAATGAGGCACTCACCAAGCGCTTGATAGATTTGAATGGCTAATTTGCTATCAACTACAGATCTGAGGTTTTTAAATGCATATATAAGTTTTCTAGTCCTATATAATATAATAATATAATATATTCTTCATTTAAGTATTTATTTACAAAGTGTAGGTACTTGCATGCGATAATCCATATTATGTCTACTAAGTTTAATATCAAGGTACCACGGTAAATTTTTGTACTCAGCTCTAGGTCGCTTCCAAACCTTTATTGCTGATTAACAATGACCCTCTCAGGTAGGCCTGAGATAATAATTGTATGCTGATATAATAATACAATCCTTACGCAATAATATTAATTGCATTTTTGTTATATGAAAATTAAAACTATCGTGAGTATTACACATAATTGATGTTGTGTACGGCTTGAAACACTTCTAAAATTTCAGATACGCAGAGTCGAGCGGCTCGAGCCGCTCGCCTCTGCGTATTGCGCGTCTGACTCATCCTGATGAAGGACAACAAATTTGTTCGAAACTAGTCGACTACAAAGTAAGTCGAAATTTTAGACGTGTTTCAAGCTGTACACAACATCAATTATGCATTTTTGTTTTATTATACATACCGTAAACTTCCGTTTACATGACTTTATTAATTGGTTCACAATCTTGTGTCTATTGTTATGCCACTATCGATGAGACATATCGGTAGATCTTAGGAACCTTCCATTAGTAAAGTGCAACATTGCACAGTGCAATGCTCTCTAAGAATTGCCTAGTTAAGTCTTACTATAAATAACTGGGCAAAATCAGGCTGCCCTGGGGTAGTTTGTGTAAGCTGGGGTGTAAACGGAGCTTGCTGCCAATCTCCACAGCGGCCCGTCTCTTTGGCAGAGCTGGGAAAAGTGTCAATTTCCCCAGTATCCCCGGCTCTGACTTTCAAAAGGGATGCATTTAACTGGGATGATGACACATACCAAGTATCATAAACGGCACTAACCAATCACAATATCAATATGTAGATTAGATTATACAACGTTCAACACATAACAAAAACTTCCGCACTCACAGCCTCATAATAAGTTCGAAGATTATTGTCGTGGGTGCCGAATCACACAGAAAAACACACCCAGAACGAGAAACACTAATTTCTCTTGGGGGAAAAACTTGTGTTTCTATCAGAAATCGAACCCGATACCCGAGCTTAGAAAGTAGACGCTCAATTAATAACACCATCCAGTAGAACCAATAGCGTAAATTATTTCTAAAGTACGTGTAAATGTTCATAACAATTGATGAAAATGTTATCTATCGTTATCACCCTGAGGATTCGATAACACAGTGTTTCACTGCGTCTGGCTCTCAACATTTTCGTCGTGGAAATTATTTCGCAATTCATTATTCTAATCTTAAAACTAAGTATGTCGACACCTCTTTAACTCAAGTTTTAATATAGCTTCTATTGTATTATTATGTAGATATTACGTGCACTATAGATTATAATTACTTAGGCTTAAATTATCTTGAAGATAACTCTCACTCGATCAATCAATCATACACCATGGTGATTACTACAACCAAATGGCAAAATACTCAAGATTTTTAAAAGAGCAATTAAACAAATGTGTTCACACCCATAGGCACGCGCAGACCGTAGACTTGTGTTGCGATTACCAGAAACAATCCCGTCACACACAACGACAACCAGAAACAAAATTTTACCGTGATGAGAAAATTTGCGTGTCTATATACCGGGAATTGAATCCGGCACGTGCAGAGTAGAAGAGTATAATCAACCAGCTACGTAAGACAATGCTACGAACTAGCTACGAACTAAATTCTATAGTTCCATTTGGCTACAATGGAATCTTAATTAGATTAATTCAATGGGCAAATTTGTTAATGAATTACTTTTGACATGTTACACGTAGAGCCTACTGGTAGAGTTTTGGCTACTCTAGACATAAACTAATAATATTATATGTAATAAAACAAAAGTAAGAGGGTCAGAGGGACAGAAAAGTTCCTTCATCATAATATACATCTGGGAATATGTTATCAACATACTTACACCGACGCCGACCGTCCGAAATCCAAAACTAGATGATATAAAGTGAATTGAAATATCATAAAACTGTACAGAAACCTTGATTTTATCTAACAGTAAAATGATAGACAATTAGACATTACATAGCCGATATATATTCTTACAGATATATATTTTATAATTATATAAAGTTCTAATACTTATGTATTATTTTATTTGTATGTAAGTAATGTTTAAATTGTTTATAATGCATGTGTAGCGTAATTCATTATATTATGAACACCACCGACAGCAAAAAATGTCCTGTCCATCCAAAGGTTGCTTTATGTGATAAGGCCTCCCATTGTACAACAATTATTGTTTTCAGTTTTAATGATATTAACATGTTACTTAACTATCTTATTGGTGTTCAATAAAGAAGTATTGTATTGTATTTGTATTGTATAGCCTGCGGACCAATAACACTAATCACATTAAAATTATAAATGCGAAAGTTTGTGTGTAAGTGTATAAACGTGTAAGTGAGTAAGTTTGTTTTCTCTCCACGCTGTAATGGCTAAACAGATTTGAATGAAATTTGGAATATAAATAGCTTATACCTAAAAAAATTTAACTTTCGCGAATTTCAATCATGTCTCATGTCATGAGTCTCGCGGCGCTAGTTGCCTATGTATCTATTTTAAAATAAATTAAAGCTGTACCTCTCTATCTATACAGTCATATAGCTAAGTTATCTACAAGCTACCGAGCTTATAAATAACTCGAGTGCTCAAGCTCATTACCGATGTCTAAAGTTCCGCCGTGCAGTCGGCATTGCCTCCCTGAATTGCAATGCTAATGATAGAGGTTGATTATAACAACTCACTTCTTTATGGAACCTTAGTGAATGACCTCAACCCAGTGGTAAAAAAAACCAGCCTGAATGTTCAAAATCAAATTTCAGGAAATCATCCTTGACTTCCTTGATGGCGTAGTCACTGACCTGGGCTTTGACGTGGTGGCTGGGGAGCCTCTGACCAGAACCCTCAATAGGTTCTTCGTGCTGACCTTTGCTTGCAACGTCGGTCACGAAGGCTGTATCAGTAATGCTGAGGCGAAGTTCAACGCGTTGAGGGCTAACGGAGTAAGGTGAGGCATCAAGATCCATACCATTTTATTGAGGCATTTTACTGGGGTAATCATCAGCACCAATTGGCCAGCTGATGATATCAACCGGATTGAGGGCAAAGCAAGACTTAGATCAAAAATGATGATCTTGGCTATCTTTATATATATAATTCTTCTATACATATGTAAGTGAATGATCTCCTCCTAATCAGCTGGACCGATTTTGATGTCATTATTGTGTGTATTCAGGTGGATTCAGGAATGGTTTAGAGTAGTTGAGATTTTCAATTAGATCCGATAAACAATGCTATTTTGATATACGTGCAATTTTTTTGTATCTGAAAGATGATAGTGCACGTTCGAGCACTATCTCAAGTGAGATAGGTATTCAGAATATGGTAATTATTAACCAGTATTAAGAGACTTGATATACAAAGCGCCCGAGACGCGCGTACAGGGCGCGTGCTCTGTACTGCTATCATAGGGAAAAAAGACGTAACTGTCATTTGTTTCAAAATTTTGTTATATAGGTACATCAGAAATGTTTTTATTATTTAGTATATATCTTTACTATTTAGTATGTTATGACTTGTAGCAGATGCGTTTAAATTGAAAGTAAGATTCATTAGGATGCGTTTGAATATTTTGAAATATAAAAATACTGGTAGATGTGTCTTTTTATTCTGTTTTTCACAAAATGCAGATACGTCTTTTTTTCTTATGGCGGCAGAATACAAAGCGGCAGCGTGGGGGGAGGAGACGCAGGCGCGCGCTCACCTCTCGGCCGTGCGCCTCGGGCGTTTTGAGCATTTTTAAGTATCTTATTAAAAATATCTCAGCTATATTTTCGGAGTATTAACACTGTATTGAATCTGATACATTAGTCAGTAATTTCATTACATTTTCTTAACTATCGGTTTTCACATTGTAAGGAAAACAAGTTCAAGGTATATTACCATAGATAATTCGCTGTCACAGAGTAAAGTATTATATTGAGTAGTTTTTGGAGCTGGCGTGACAAGAGACCATTTGTCTACCAACGATAATTTATAGTCTCATCATATAAAGAGCTTGATTTGGGTATCCAAGACACAGGAAATTGGCCCAACCTACTATTGATAGAAACACATTTAGCGTAATAGGCTATTGTATCTACAAGTACTTTAAGAAGATACAAAAGTAGGTACATAGGTAAACAACATACTTATGTGTCACTCGACTGTCAATAAAACCTAAATAGAAAATAGCGGCGCTTTCATCAAATTATTAAAACTGCCCGTTGGCTTTGTAGGGTTCGCGTTCTCCTTCTAAGCAGCGGGTATCGGGCTCAATTCCCGGTAGAAACAAACACAAATTTTCTCCCCAACGGTTGATTTTTTGTGGAGTTTTCATAAACAGAAAGACTGCTTACTGCTTATTATAGACGAAATTAAAAAATAATTCTTATAACTATAGTAAGGTGTGCGTTCGCCTTCTAAGCATGGGTGTCGGGTTGATTCCCGGCAGGAACCCAAAGTTTCTATTAAGGAAAATTTGTGTTTCTGGTTCTGGTTGTGATTGTGTGTACGATGTGAATGTTTCCGGCATCTATGACACAAGTCAACGAACTAAGTATAGGGCTGTGAAAAAAATAAATCA
Source organism: Lomographa bimaculata (assembly GCA_948107665.1). Lineage (NCBI taxonomy): Eukaryota > Metazoa > Arthropoda > Insecta > Lepidoptera > Geometridae > Lomographa > Lomographa bimaculata. The sequence goes on along the minus strand of OX403592.1, from coordinate 2,979,972 downwards.
AACCTGATACCCATTGCTAAGCAGGCTAATTACGCCAAGTTCTATTTAAACGCATTTAAAGAAAAATGGTGCCCAATTCATGTGTAACATCCGTTACATGCATTCTTAACGTTCCAGCGTGAACCCTAACCTGCGTCGTCACGTGTTCTGCCAGGGGCTACGAGCCGGTGGCTACGATGAGTTCAAATTCCTCTTCGATCGTCGCCAGGCTTCCAACAACCAGGCTGATGAGCTCGTCATGCTGAGGTCACTTGGATGTACAACTAACGACAATGCTAGACAAGAGTACGTGTGACCTTTTATTAACATCTCTCAAGTTTGTCAATAATGTACATACATACAGACTTTTATTATGTCGCCGTTTATTTGGCGTGTACATTGTATGAATTTGACCACGAACATCTCTTTCTGTCTTTTAATGTTTTTATAGTTTTATTGGACGTGATGTATTTTTACCCTTTTGTTGTTACTAGCTATTTAAAAAAATGCAAGAACTACCACCAACTTGATGAATTTTTTAAACCATTAATTGAGTGAAAATAAAGTGGTTTTTTTTTTTTTACATTATGACTTATTATAGGCTTAGGTATGAGGCTATTTAATATATCGATACCACGATTCGAATCAGAGGAAAAGTAACATTTTGACTCGTGGTTTTCAATATAATGTGTATTATTTATCTTCTGTTCAACAGATACCTCAACATGATTTTGGATGACGACATCGTAAAGGCGCAGGATCGCGTAAATGCCTTCACTTTCCTGATGATGGGAGACCGCTCCAACGCCAACGTGGTGCTGCAGTTCCTCAAGGACAACTTCAACGAGATCAGACAAGCGTAAGACTCATGTTTAATCCTTTGAAAGGCAATGGTTTTGAATAGAGTCAGGTCTAGTTTTCAGTGCCCCATTTTATGATATCATCGATTGGTCAACATTCCTTTACGGCAGCCATGATTGGATCGTGAACATCAAAATGGCCGTCTGTGTAAAATTCTCTTATTCTGATATGAATTTTAATATTTATAAGGATTAAGGTAATTTTTTATCGTATACATTCGATTAAAAGCATTAAAACCCTGTCCATTCATATGCCTAATAGCTAGCCGAGTCCATGCTTTACCAAGTTTGTTTAAATAATCACTAGTGTACATCCCCCAATTATAAAAATTAAAAATAGTAGCTAATTTAAAATGATAATCCCAAATTCAAATTAAAACCATTTTCTTGAGAGCTCCAAAATCGGAGAGACCTGTATCTTGGAGGCCCGAAACAGAAATATTTCGACAGCTTAGATTTAGCATCAGTTGTGAGGCTCCAAGCAGGTTTAGTATTATTAGGGTACTCCGCCGAAGCCTCTGCTCTTCCAAACCCTGCCTATTTATCTTTTATCCATGGCATCATACTAAAATTTCGCTAATTTGTAGGTTGTATTTCTAGATATCTTATAATGATAATACTCAATTGTTGTTTATTACAGAGTTATACTGCCGGCGTGGTTCCAGAACGTAATTAGCAACGTCGCTGCTTATTTGGACGAGGAAGGCTTAGATGATGTAAGTGAGCAAATTATCTTAAACTTACACACTTCCGAATGTTGACGGTTTGTAGGCTAATCAAGAGACAAAGCAGAATTTTTAAAATACACCTGATGACTGCTGGCGTAGTGAACTGCCCGTAGTTGGATCCGAATCTGCTTTCTAAGCAACAGGTATTGGATTCGATTCCCGGGAACAAGTTTTTTCCCCAGGGGAAATTTGTGTTTCTAGATCTGGGTGTGATTTTGTGTGTGATGTGAATGTTTCTTTTATCTCCAACACACGTCACCGTCTATAAACTGTCACACTGTGAGTGTGACAGAGTTTATGTTATGTTTAATATTTTAAAGGACGTTTATAGTATCAATATTACTTCCTTACTTATTATTCCAATCTAAGAATACATTTCTTAAGTGTCATCTGTATTTAACAGATGGAGTCTTGGCTACGTGAAAATCAGAGCTCCATCCCGGAGTTCTCCGTGGGCATCTCCAGCATCAACTCTGCCAGGAGCAGCCAAGCCTGGGGCACTGCCAACGCTCACATCGTGTTAGAAGCCGCTAGGGCATCAGCCTTCACACTTTCTACCAATATGCTCCTGATTATTACCTGTTTGACCCTGTTGTTAAAATAAATGTGATTCTAGTCTTTATTTCTTAAGAAAAATGTTATGAAATTGGAAGGTGTTATCCACGCAGACTAAAATTGGTCCATCTATGCGAGTAGAAGTAACAAACGGTGCCTTATAATTTTGATACAAAGATTTTTAAATGTTGCGTTTTTTCTGTTGTTTTTAGACAAGCTAGTTGTATGAATCGAATTAAATGGAAGTGCTTTTTCTAAATCATTTATTTTCTTTATAAATATTCATTTGCTGATTTTTCTTTTCACAATTTGTGTGCATAGCTCGAGCGTCAAGTAATGTTATTTAAAGTTTATTAGTTCATTAGTACCTTACATAAAACATGCCATAGTCACTCACAGTCAAGTAAAAGAGTCATGTTTCATTTACAGTCACGTCATTCATAGTATGGGATAGACATTTTACTAGAACTTCTGTTAGAGTTTTGGAGCGGAAATTAAAACCACCTTATTCAACTTTGTATGATTTGCCTACATTCACGCACGTTCACGAACTATTAACGGTCAGTAAACCACCATTATCACACATAAACACTCAAGAATAATTACAAGTTTTAGTAATTATTTAATTGACAACACAATTTATAGATGGCTAATGAGTAACGCATGATTAAAAAAATACGTTTTAAAACATACAGAGCAAAAGTGGTTAGGATAAAAGGTGTTTTAAGTAAACAGCGACGCCTCGAATTTTATGATATTTTATAATATATTCTTCTCAACAATAAACTTCCTTCCATTATTCGAGAACCTATGTTAGTAAAATACATCTATTACAGTCGAAGTAAATATATACAAAAATGGCAAAAACATACTAAAACACAGGTCAGATATAAACGGTACTATTAAATAGGTAAACGTTAAACTAGTGAACGGCCTTAAACCTTATCACAATATAAATTAGTTAAAAATGTTGAACTTCAATAGTAATTTGAGAAATCTTAAAATGACAAGGTGATAAACTAAAGGTGATGTAATGACAATGCTGTGACAAGTTTGTAGTTTTGTGCACAATTGAGACTTATTATCTCCGACGAGTGATAACGCAACGTAAATACATAAGATGAATCTTATCAGTTTTACTGTACCTACGATAGTTCTCACAGACATTAGTGTGGCAGTTGTCATAATAATTTGAGAAAGTGAGTACACCAGGTGAGTGCAATTAGATTTAATTATTATTTTATAATGACGTTTCTACTACGGCGAGTACACTATTGGAATTACAATGTAGCCTTAAGACCAAATAATTTAATTATGACCTAAATTTCTAAGTATAGAATTTTTCAATCATATTAATTGAAATAAGTTTATAAAATATTGTAATTACTCAATATTACTTACATAAAAATGTTACTTGGATTTGGAATTTACTAGACATTATTTTTTTAAGTTAGATGTTTTTGCAATGTAAACCTATGTAGATAATTCAGGCGGATATATAAAACATTGTGTTGACTAGCTAACTATAAGTTATTTTTTCTTAAATACATTTGTTTTTTCAGCCATGCGTCGCATTCTGGTAGTTCTAGCTCTAATATCTGCTCTAGCAGATAGAGCGTACAGTGATACTAACTACAGGTTAAACGTGCCTATCAAACCTATAGCCTATTCCATAGCCATCACTCCTTACTTCGACACTGGCGATGAGAAAGCTTTCACTTTCGACGGTGAAGTTGATATCACTTTCATCACTGAATCAGCTACAAAAGAAATCAAGCTTCACTCTCAAGACTTAACGTATGATGCTACAAATATAGCTCTTATTAATGGTGCTAAGAATGTAAATTTAGACGCAACGAATCCATTACAATTTGATACGAATTATACATTTGCGCATATAAACGTGCAAGAAGAACTACAAGTCGGGTCGGAATATACTCTGAAGATCACTTACAAAGGCCTGATAAGAGATGACTTGACTGGATTCTACAAGAATTATTACATTGAAAAAGGAGTAAAAAAGTAAGTGGTTTAAACTATTTGAAAAATAATTGTTTTAATTTATCTACTTATAACAGGCACTGAAACCACAACTACCCTATATAGTGGCATTTAGGCATAATTTACCTGAGGAAATTAAAAAAAAAAACATAAGACGCTTTCACACTCACAGCCCCACACTAAGTTACATGATTTGTGTTGTGGGTGCCGGAAACATTCACATCACACACACAAACAAACAATCAAACAAACAAAACAAAACGCATTCACACTCACAGCCCCACACTAGGTAAGTTCAAAGACTGGTATCGTGGGTGCCGGAAACATTCACATCACACACACAATCACAACCAGAACCAGAAACGCAAATTATCCATGGAGAGAAAACTTGTGTTCCCGTCGGGAATCGAACGCGATACCCCCTGCTTAGAAGGCGAACACTCACCCAACTTAGCAAAATCAAGATCAAAATCAAAGTCAAAATCGTTTATTCACATGGGCCCCAAAGAGGCACTCATGAAAGTTAATGATTTGCCAGATTCGTAAAATTACAGCCATCTCGAGAAGAACCTGGCAAGAAACTCGGCGGCGCATTTTTTTTCATTAATTTTTTTTTAAGCATTCTTTATCTCTAATACATAATTTTATTAACCTAGGTGTTATTATGGTAGTCGCTAGAAAGAGGTTGGGCAGTTTGCCTCCATGCATCCTTATCATTAATATAGTCAATCGTTTTATAGTAAGGTTTCTTAATTAATGCCCGTTTTATTGCAGATTTGAACTTTCCCAGTGGTAATTCAGTTACGATTTTAGAAATTCTATTGTAAAATCTAACCCCATTTGCCATAAAAGACTTATTCGTTTTCCTTAATCTAAATGCGCGCACTGTAATTTTATGCTTATATCTAGTATTAAGATTGGGTGCGTCGCTTCTTAATTTATATTTACCATTATTTTTGCGAACATGCATAATATTTTCAAATATGTAAAGCGAAGCCAACGGGCAGTTCAAATGAACCTATAAATAATAATAATTATTATACTATTATTAACAATAGAGTGATAAACAGTGAGTATAGAATTTAAAAGAACATAAGTGGCGATAAGAACTATCCTGCGTGCTACCGCTAAGTTTGTAATTTTGCTGTTGATATCCTGTCTTTTCTTTTCTTGATCCGATGTCACCTGCGGGATGAGAGATAAATATATAGAACTGACAACAAGGAAGCGTATCTAACATTTTTTCTGGCTGTACAAATTATTCATTTCTCATTGCAGAAGAAATAGTGTACCCTCTAGAAAGAGAGAGGAATATAAATTACAAGCCACGCAGGGCGAGCTTAATTGCTCTTTATTGAGGCGTAACTAGAGTCGCTATTCATTTAAATGTCTTAGCGGAAAGAAACTTCTTTACTTCACGCATAAGTATTCTATATTATAGCAACTATATATATAGCTCGTCGAGTAATAGTCATAAAATTACAATACAATGAACAATAAAGGATCATTTGCACATCTTAAGAACATTGTTTTTGTAAAGATACTAAAACACGCCGTCGCAAACAAATGACTTAAACAGCAACTCAATCTGTGAACATGCATATATATCACACATAATTGTATAAACATGGAATTGCTTACATTTATTTTCGGACCCAAATATTTTTTTTACTATTTATTTATGTTAATTGAAAAAAAGAAGATTAACTGACAAACTATTATGGCTATATATGGATGTCATTTATTTATGGCTGACTCAAACTCGCTCGAAGCGTTTTGCTTTTATCATCCGTACAGCGAAGGAGCGAAACTAACTACCCGCGTCTTTGTTCCCTTAACATTATAATTCTCGCAAAATAATTTAAGGATAGTTGATCAATCATTGATTTTACGAATAAGCCAAAAGCGTACTTTTTGCTTTTTTTTTAATTTCCCGTTAATGTTTACGAAACACCTAAAAACATTTAAATAAGAAAATAATGTTAGAAATGTAATTTTGTAGCTATAGAGGTAAAAAAATATAATACTTAGATATAGGTATATTACAATCTCATGCATATTCACTAAGTATAGCAAATTACGCGATTAATGCAGTTCATTTGAATTTCAATACGTTTCAATAGGTCATTCAGCGTGGCTTGCATTAGGCGAAACGGCTTAGCCTGTCTATATAAAAGTACAAAAAGTCCATATTCATGTGCTACCAAAAAAAAAACAGACAAGCCCCCACAGAAACGTAAATAAAGTACACAGAACGTAAACAGACAGAGATATAAAGATACTTTCAGATTTATATTAAATCTGCCCGCTGGCATAGAAAGTTAGGTCCGATTTATGAACACAAGTTTTTTCCTTAAGGAAAATTTCTAAATCTGCGTCTGATTGTGTTTGATCTGAATGTTTCAGTACCCACGACATAAGTAATCGGACTTAGTGTAGGCCTATGAATGTGGTAGCATTTATGTTATATACCTATAAGTGTAGTGTGAGAGGATAGCTAGTGGGTATCGTTGTACGCCCGCATCCCCGCACGCCGATCTGTTCGAACCAAATTAGTCTTGTGTGGTGAAGTATTAAAATGAAACAAAGTACGTTATTGCTTGCTATAGACTAGAGGGCAGTCCTAGTGTTAGGATTTTTCATGAAGCCTGAAGGCAACCGACACGAAACTTAAATACTATTGTTAAGTATAGATATTGTTAAATATCTTGCGAGTATCGGAGAGAGATTATTTTAATCTATCATCGAGTTGACAAAGTATCATTTTGCAATAGCTGAACATCTATGTTGATCCGACACTTAAACCTGACATTATACCTATGTATTGTGAAGATTGTGAAACAATTGTGTAATCTAATCTCTAATAATACTTACGTCTCAAGTTGTTTACAAAATTTATTGAACTGATGTTCGGATTTTCTGCACATTGGTATATTATTTATTCTCTTGTTTATGTATTACTGGTTTGATACCCCTAAATAATTCTATATTTATTGCATACCATAAGATAATTATGTTACATTAAACTAAAAACTAAATTAAAATTAACCGAAAATAACTATAATAATAACTATAACTATATATAAATATGTACAAAATTTAATCTAATAACATACACGCTTTCACACTTAAAATTCCCACACTAAGTTCGATGACTTGTGTCGTGAGTGCCGGAAACATTCACATAACACACACAACCACAGCCAGAACCAGAAACACACATTTTCCTTGGGGAGAAAACTAGTGTTCACGCCGGGAATCGAACCTGTTACCCCTGCTTAGAGGCGAAGGCTCACTCAACTAAACCAACGGACAGTTTAATATGGCATTATAGAACGGAGAGCGAGCATGGCAGGCGGTTGGTCACAATAACTCTACGACCTACTTGTTGCAGTGGGCAAGCTTTCTTTTTACGCCTGGATTCGATTCACGGTAGCACAATTTTCTAAACCAAGGAAAAATTGGGCTCCCGATTCTGGGTTTGAATTTACGTATGCCGATGACTCCATAATATTCTGAAGTCAAATTTATAAAGTCATCATATTCTAAAAAATCGAATTGAGGGCCGTCCGCATGCCTATCTATTCGAACCAAATGTGTGCAGCCTAATAAAGATATTAGTAATAATAGTACAAAATCGTCTATCAGGTGACATTGTGATGAAATGCTTGCCTATCGGGCATAAAAAACGGTAATTTACTTGTAATTATTGTAATCAAATCGCTTTCTCTCTGTACATTTGAAACCATTTAAAACTATTCTAGTCACTTGCTCAATGCATGTTACTAATAGGTAACATAGGGCCAACTTTTGGAAGTGGCACATCAACGGGAAACCACTTACGATAAGAGATATATTATTTTAGCTGCTTCTGCGTTCAAAATGTTAAGTCACAACGATCTTATCTGATAACATGAGTGATAGATGACAATGCAGTAATATTAACCCCTTCTTTATTTTTATTACCCGACTGCCAAGGAAGGGTTATGATTTTGCACGTATCTTGTATGCATGTATATTTGTAAATTTCTTTTTTACCTCGTATCTTTCAAACGGGATGGCTTTCAACAGATAAGTATCGTTATATTCATCTTAAAACTTAAGTGTCCTTACAGATTAATAAAAATGATGGATTTTTCAGCGCAAAATAGTTAAATGTTAATTTAAAAAAAATAACCAAACCTATCAAGTACGAGTACTCGTACATAAAAAGTAAGATCACATGTTAATCAGTCGAGTTTTTTTTAATTTTTTGTACATTATTTTATTCTCCTTCGAATCACAATTTAGTGGCGCCAAAGATCTTCGAGAATTCGAGAATCTTTACTGTATATGTTCTCTTGAATCCACAATCCTTTTTAACAAGAACACAGAGTGGTGTATGTCAAAAGCGTGAAAATATTCCTGCATTTTTCATCGGCATTTGACATTTATGCCGCAGCTTTAGTCTGGTAATCCTCTACATATAAGGATATGTACACACTAATGGGTCACCTAATTTCAGATGGCTGGGGGCTACGCAAATGGAACCCACTCACGCGAGGAAAGTGTTCCCATGCTTCGACGAGCCGGATCTTAAGGCTACGTTCACACTGACGATCGATAGACCTAGCAGTTACAAGCCATCACTAGCTAACACTAAGTTGCAACAAACTGTGCCCTTGTAAGTTGTACTCCTCAAAAATGTACCTATTTCTGATGCTCAATAATTCTTTACTTTATTTTTGTTTTCGCTCCAAAATCCAACAGAAGTTTTAGTAAGGTATTTGCAACTTTACTAGGGCATGACTTGACTATGACTAGACTTATTTGACTGTGACTCGTGACTAGGAATTACATGATGAATAAATTATAAACTTGAAATACTTATTATCTATTACCTGACACTGTTTAAATGCACAAAGACTGCGGAGCCATATATATAAACAATATCTATAAATATTATGTTATTGCTTATCTAAAATAAAGAAAACCTCAATTTCAGAGCCAACGGCTACGTGCGAGAAATTTTCTTCCCCACACCAGTAATGTCCACATACTTGGTCGCTTTCTTGGTCTCCGAGTTCGAAGGAGTAGAAACCACATTCAACGGCACCACAAATGAATTTGGCATCTTTACCAGACCTGAGGCTATAAACCAGACCGATTATCCTTTAGACTTCGGGATGAGGGTGGTAGCAGCCCTTGGAGACTACTTGGGAATTGATTACTATTCCACTGATGTTAATTTAAAGTTAGATCATATTGCGCTTCCTGACTTTAGAGCTGGCGCTATGGAGAATTGGGGACTGATAAAATACAGGTATGGACATAGAAGTTAACATATTAGTACAGCAAATTATACAAAATGATCCGTACCCCAATAGTAAAGCCATTACATTAGTTGTTATATTAATCGTGTTTTGCTTCTACATTTATCATCCGTAATGCGAGGGAGTGGAACTCATTGCCTGCGTCGTTGTACCCCGAACGGTATAATCTGAGAGTCTTCAAGTCAAAAGTGAATAGGTATCTCCTAGGCAGGCATGCTACATCTTCGGCCGCATCAGCGCTTCCCACCAGGTAAGATAGCGGTCAAATACTTGCCTATCAAACATACAAAAAATCGCTCTTCCAATGTTTTGACTAAACCTAGTCTATATCACAATATTTGAGATTGTTAACAATTCTGTTATTTAGTAACATATTTCGATTTTCGGTAAGGAATGGCTGTATGTGTAAATATGGTGACCGTTTCGCAGCTAATTTTTGATCATTTATTTATTTATTTATTTATTTATTTATTTATTAATTGTAGGGAAACTTACAGCTAGTTATAAAATATAGATACACTGATACATCATGAAAGCCAATTAAAAATTTCCACTTATAAACATAATTATGTTAAATATAACTAAAAAATTAAAAACATGTAGACGTTAATTTATGCTGATACAATATCGCTTAAGTGACAAGAAAGAAAATAATAAATATAACATTCATCATAAAGTTACAATATCATCATAAGGTTAAATAGTAAAAATATTAAACATTGAAGAATGCACTACTCAGCAGCCTTTTAATTTGACCGCTAGATGTGTTGTACAGGTCAAAATCGTATTCCGCCAAAAGCTCGTTGAAGGACCTACACACTCTTATTAGGTAAGAATTTTGTCTATAATTAGTATTAGCTCCTGGCACGTACAGGGTGCATGGTCGCCTAGACGACACGTGTGCTTGCAGCCCGATACGCTCCAAAAGTTCTGGACAATCGACCGAGCCATTTGCAATGTTATGTAGGTAAACTAGATCAGCAATGCGCCTTCTCTCGTAAAGCGGTAGCATATGAAATTTTCTGCATCGCGATTTATAATCAGGAATATAATTTTTAATTCTAAATTGCAGATATCGTAAAAAACGTTTCTGGATGCGTTCAATTCGTATATTATAAACGTTGTATTTAGGGTTCCACACCTGTGAAGCGTATTCTAAATGACTTCGCACGTAGGCACAGTAAAGAATTTTAAAAGTTTTTATTGAGTTAAAGTCAGCTGACATTCGCAATACGAAACCAAGAGCTTTAGTTGCTTTATTTACAATATTGTTTATGTGATCATCGAAAAGTAGATATTATAAATCATAGATAAATCATATTTTAAAGATCCTATAAAATCTATTATAGAAATCGCTGGAGTTGTCTGTCTTAATTAAATACTGTGCCTATATTATACAATTTAAATGTTAATTAAGTCAGATACCATACCTCTAACAGACCAGATACTTGCAACAAGTGCTACGATGCTCGTAAAAAATTGAAATTCTTGAATAATAACTTACAAAATTAAACTTTTAGGGAATCTCTGTTCTTGTACGTGCCCGAGGATTCGAACCCGTACTATAAATACAGAGTAGCGCAGATAGTGGCTCATGAGACCACCCACATGTGGTTCGGCAATCTGGTCACCTGCCATTGGTGGAGCAACACCTGGCTGAACGAGGGATTCGCTAACTATTTCCAGGATTATATTACTCATTTGGTAAGATATTGAAAATGGCTTCCAATCCGTGAAAGACGGAAGTGCAGAATTTTAAATATGCTTTTTTCAATCCTCACTGACCCTTTTGCTCCTGAATATCTGAAACATGAGTTCTGCTTCTTAGAGGATACTCACATACGGACTCTACGTTCATCAGATACAATGCTATTAGCTTTTCCGGCTCATAGGACAAATTTCCTTGACCACTCCTTTGGCATAGTTGCGGTGCGGCTATGGAATGATCTCCCAACCGATATTAAAAAATCACCCTCAAAAGCTTGTTTTAAAAAGCACGTAAAAGATCATTATCTTAAAATGATTACCAAAGCCTTATAATGTTAACAAACTTCTCTGAGCACAATTATTAGTATATATTTATTTGTATATATATACATATATATATATGTTATATATTTTTTAGAAGTTTTCTTATATATTAAATTTTTAGATATTTATGTTATTTAATTTTTATTAGTATGTATAATCTTAAGTATTTTATATTTATGTACATTACAATTCGATATAAATTTCATTTACATATATTTTCTTTACCCCTTATTGATGCACGCCTCATGTCATTTCATTTTCCACCGCTGGATGACTGGTAGAGAATGCTTTTAGCATTAAGTCCTCCTTTTGTACACTTTTTACTGTGCAATAAAGTATTAAATAAATAAATATTATTATTAAAGTAGTATTATGTTAACATCACTTACCAACAGGTACAGTAGCCTAGCGTTTGATTGAAAAATAATCTGCCTTGTAATCTTCTTTCAAATGAGAGAAATGCATGCGCAGCCTACCTTTTCTCAAAGAGAGTTGATGTCAGACCGGCGATCGATTGTAAAAACTCGTATTAATTTATTTATAACTAAAAGGCGGCTTAAAAATTTCACACCTAATTTGGAGCAGATAGGTGACAAGAGCCATCCTCCGCCACATAAAGGAGTTAAAGAGTTATAAAGACAACAGTACATGACCTGTGACATGCCCTTCAATAATTATCAAGAAGTATTTTTGCTAAGTGGAACACTAGGCGCTGATTTTCAGTCACAACTCAGAGGTGGCGTATTTAAAACAGTAAAATAGATAAAGATGTATGGAATTAGTTTCACAGTACTTATTAGTGCTATTTTATATCATATCATAAGCATAAAATAATATTTTAGATCGAACCAGAAGTAGCTTCAGGGAACGTGCTGGTCACAGGTTCAGTCTATTCCGCCTACGATGCCGACAATTCTCCATCATCAGCAGCCATCACCAACGATCAGGTGTTTTCACCAGCGCAGATCAGCGGTCACTTTGGCACCATCAGCTATCAGAAAGCTGGGTCGGTGATCAGGATGATTCATCATCTGATTGGTGATGAAGCGTTCAAGATGGGATTGAATAGTTATTTAGAGACTAAGTAAGTTTTTAGTGGTTCCCTAGCATAGTGTTTATTTATTTATTGCACTATATCTAGATGAAGTACAATCTAAAACGATACATTATAAATAATAATGCTTTTACACTCACGGTCCCACTCTAATTTCTAAAACATAGGTCGGCATAGTAATAATACAAATATAAACGCTTTCACACTCACAGCTCCACAATAAATTCGATGACTTGTGTCGTGGGTGCCGGAAACATTCACATCACACATACAATCATAACCACAACCAGAAACACACATTTTCCTTGGGGAGAAAACTTGTGTGGAAATAGTTCTCGATAACCCCTGCTTAAAAGGCGAACACCCACCCGACTATTAAGACAACGGGTAGTTCGATAGGTTACTGCAGAAGTAACATTATACATATGTAACAATAGACAATAGCTTGCATTTAAATTTCTTTATACAAGAAATAAAAGTAACAGTACCTACTAACTAAATGATAGTTAGAATAGGTAATGTATCTACGTCGGATGTTATTAGACTCTATTCAATCATAACTGTACTGCGTTTAATAAGCAATTATCTATTATGCCAGTACTTGGATAGGTGACTTAGTGGGTTTTCGATAGTGTTACCGTTCACGTAGGTACGTTAAGTTGATAATACCGGAATGTCTTCTAAAAAGCTGAGCATTCATACCCCATTTTCGGCATCCAACCCAGTTGGCGCGGTGGGCAGGTCTCTGCCCTCTGCGTCGTGGGTCCTGGGTTCGATTTCAGACAGGAGCACAAATTTCCTCCCCAAAGGGGATATGTGAGTCAGTGAAACGTGAGGGCTGTGATTGTGAATGCTTTCATAACTAAACCTTATTTATCTATAATATTTGTAGCAATATGTATGATATGAGAAAGAACACTTTCTTTTCAAAACACTCATATCATTTAAAAATGTATGGTAGATAAAATATTATGATATCAGTTTATTTTTTTAACCATTTTGCTTTTATAACTATTTTATATCAGAACATCGTGATAGTTAATTAAGATACTAGATAAAGATATTCTTCGGCTTAATTTATTCGTTTTGAGGCGCATTTTTAATGAATTTGTCTAAAACCATGAAAAATTTAACATTATTTGCTTATTTTCCGCAGTAAATTCAGCTCAGGTTATCCAAACAAGATGTACGATGCCCTTGAGATTGGAGTCAAAAACTTTAGCGCCTTATCTGCCTACCCCAACACTGACGTTACTGAAGTGATGAGCTCCTGGATAACGCAAGCTGGACATCCCATACTGCATGTAGAAGTTAATTATGAAGACGATACGGTGGTTCTGAAACAGGTAACTTTCAAAACAGATAGGCCAAATAAGTTGCTTCGTTTTTTTATACCTGATAGGCAAGCATTTGACCTCCATCTCACCTGATGAAAAGTAACGAAGTGGCTGAACATGTAATTTTGTCTTATTATATATTTGAAAATTTCCATGTCCAATGCTTTCAATTATGTAAGTAATTTTAAACTTATAATATATTTGAAATCGTTTTGTAGGTTCATAAGAATAAAAATCCTTTATTATTGCAGAAACGTTTTTACATAAACTCAACATATTCTTCTAATGAGACTTATAATATCCCTATCACATTCGCCACTCAAACATCTCCGGACTTCAGCAACACAAAACCCGCCTTCATCATGAAAACTGAAACTCATTCGTTCAAGATTGATAACATTAGCCAAGATCACAGCTGGGTCATATTCAATGTTCAAGAAACTGGTAAGTCTACAATTTCTAATTTGGAACTCCTTAGGGCCAAAACTGCGTCGCGGAGACGCCCGCGCGGTCCCATACAAAAATGCACGCGCGGGTCCCCGCGACGGAGCACTTTTGTATGGAACCGCGCGGGCGTCCGTTTAACGCAGTTGTGACCCTTAGTCTATGTCCAGGTCATTCATAAAAATCATACTGAACATTAGAAAATTACATTAACCCTATAAACGAAAAGACCCTTGAATATATTCTTCCACAGGATTTTATCGGGTGAACTACGACGATCATTCATGGCAAATGATTGCAAACGCCTTGAAAAGTAATGGAAGCAATATTCACCACCTCAACAGAGCTAAGGTAATCACGACGTCACTGTTAACAATAATTTAATAAAATCATAAAGTTGAGGTATTAGTTTGAAGCTTTTTTTAGGCACCTTTATTTGCCAGTGTCAATGTAGGATTTTATTACCTAGTTTTTTTTTGTAATTTGCTAACAAACCATCGTAACGATTTTGGCTCTTGTATGAAAATTAGTTCGTTTTTAAATAAACCCGGCTGAATACGGGTCAGGCCAGGCACGCTTGCTGAGCCCTCGACTCCTTGCTGGTTTTTTCAATTCGAACCTCATACGCTGTGTATAGTAAGACGACATCACGTGTGAGGTATTTTTACCGACTTCACAAAAAAGGAGGAGGTACTCAAGTCGACTGTTTTTTTTTTAATTTGTTTTACCTCATATCTTAGTACGTGAATCGATTTCGATTTTTTTTTTGTTGTTTGAAACAGATTGCTTTCCAATTGGTCCCATTTAAATTTGATCAAGATCTGATCTAGTAGTTTTGAGATAGCGTCAATAATGCGTGTTTAGTACCTACATCTAATCTGATCAAAGTTCCGAAGATAAAGCGGTGAAGTCGGTTTTTTTAAGCTTTGCTTGCATTTAATTATAAAAAATATTTATTTGGCTGTATTACCACATTTCAGATTGTCAACGACCTCTTCGCTTTTCTGTACGCCGATGAAGTAAAATTCGATCGTCTTAAGGACGTGATGGATTTCTTGTGGACTGAGGAGGATTATTCTGTGTGGTACGCCACCATCCGTGGTTTCAACAAGCTCTGGCACAGTTATCTAGGCAGTGAAGCTTTCGACAACATTCAGGTAATAAACACTTAATTTTTTACCGACTGCAAAGAAAGGGTTATGTTTTTTGCGCGTGAATGTTTGTCAATTTTGTAAATTTTATAAATTCCTAGTATATTACCTAGTAACTTCCAAACGGTTGGACGGATTTCGACAGTTAAGGTATCGTTAGATTCGTATTAAAAATCCAAGTGTCCTTAGATAAGACGTTAAAAAAAATATGGCGGATTTTTCGCGCATAATTTTAGAGTACTTAAGTCATTAACATTTTTTAGTAATTATTATATCGTTACCATTAGTCTGTAAAAATTGGAAAAAAAGGTAATAATCTTGTTTCAGGCATACATCTTAAGTGTTATGGGTATTGCCGTTGATAAATTAGGCTACGAAATAAGGTCAACAGATGACTTCGAGACGTTGAGGAACCGCATGCAAGTGCTGGAGTTCTCGTGCAAGTTAGGACATGCAGGTTGCATCGAACACGCTCTCAAACTGTTCAAAGAGCTCAAGGAAAATGGAACTGAGTAAGTGTGGCTAAAGGATAGCCCAATAATAATTGCCTGTACCAAATTTTAATGACTAAACAGTGATAAAAATATATGGGAAATTCAAAACCACGCTCCCTTCACATGAACAGGCTTAAGCTTATTTGTTGAAAAGCACAGTAACCCTTTTACTTTGACGACCATCTCAGACGACATCTTTGGCCGCATCATCACTATTCATCAGGTGATATAGTGGTCAAATGCTTGCCTATTCTTCATTAAAAAATACACGACCCGTTCAAAAGAACGTATCAAGTAATTTGTTATAATAAATTACATTAATTTTAACAAATTAATTAATTAAGTGTTTGCATGACAAGGACGATTTGCAATTGCAATTCAAGTTCTAAGACTTGTACTGTATATACAGTATGAACCAGAAGCACACATTTCCCTTGGGTAGGAAAATTGTGCTCCTCCCGGGTATCGAACTAAGGTCCCACGGCACACTGCGCCAATTGGGTCAACAGTAAATTTATGCATCAATTGAAGCTATCAAATAGTAATATGTTTGTATTACAATTAATATTATAATTGTATCTTATGGTAATATTAGGTACATTAATTTGTAGCCTAGCCTATCGAATAAAATAAAATATTAAAGCTAACACGTTATTTACAATATCCACAAATTGTTTACGCCTTATTTGACATGAATTTCTTCATCACCAGAATCTCCCCAAGTCTCCGTCCTTTTGCATACTGTTATGGTCTTCGCTACGGCGATGGAGCCGACTACGACTATCTCTGGAACCGCATGGTGGCAACCAACGTAGCCAGCGAGTCTCGCGTGATCGGTGATATACTCGGATGTACTTCTGATGAAGGAAAGTTGAAAAGGTACGTGTTTCTAAAATTAACTAGGAAAATTGTTCATATAATTAGCAAAGCTTTAAAAACCGACTTCACTGCTTTATCTTCGGAAACATTGATCAGATTAAACTAATTGAATACGCATTATTGAGGATTACTGTCCTCAATAATGCGTATTCAATTACTATACTCAAAAACTACTTGTCAGATCTTGATCAAATTAAAATGGGACCACAAGCTTTCAAATAAAAAATAATTCTCAAAATCGGTTCACCTAGAAAAAAGTTCTGAGGTAACACACAAAAAACCATCCAATTCTTTGGAAGTTGTTTTGAAGACGTTTGTTTTGAATAGAAACGTTAGTTACTAATTTATATACACAAAATGTCGATTTAACTTATTAAAAGCTAGACGTAAAGTACGTCTAGCTTTTAATAAGTTAAATCAGTTTAGTTTTTAATAATAACTATTATATTATCAGTCGTACATTTTTAATGTTGCTTTGTATTCTTTTACAGTTACTTGGTGTCAATGCTAGTTGAGAACAGCCCAATTAAGACACAGGACTTGACTGTGCCATTATCAAGCGTGCTTTCTAACTACAAGAATTTGCACCTAGTTCTGCACGATCTGATGCAGAACTTTACTGAATGGACTAGCATGTAAGTTGCACAAGCTACAATCTATAGGGCAACAGACTAATTGAGAAAGGTATTAATATTAGCTCATCTTGACACTGACTTTAGGATCATAAAAAGTTGATAAAACGTCTCTCCATAGTCCTCTTGTAAAAACTGTGACAGAAAACATGTTTCTTAAAAATCTTAAGGCGTGTGATATCTGTCAATTATAATGGCTACTGTTAATGGTTTAGCGTAGTATATTTACAGTGATTAATTTGTCTGCATACCATTCTAAAATACATGTTATATACATTTATTTTTCAGTTACAAAACATCAATAGACACAGTGCTATCTACAGTCGCAGGGACATTGCACACCGAAGAAGATTTCACTGAAGTAAGAACCTTTATTCGTAGTTCATCAGAGTACTCGTCTCTTGGCCTAGTTACACAAATTAATAGATATTAATCTTAACCTTGCTGATGATAGCTTGGCACTTCACAGACTTTTTACCTTTAAATATGAAAGCATTGACATTAGTGTTACGCATCACATTATCACTATGCAGACTCTGACACAATTGATACGCCAAGCAAAACAATGGATAACCCCAGGTCCCCAGCTAATTAAGAACACTGACCTAAATGAGTGTTTACCCAGCACTTCATTCGAGTGATGGTTGTTTGTGCAAGGGAGGCTAATGAAGGGACTTGATTCTGGGAAGCGAGCTCTTTGCATACTCGTTTGTTTCGTTTAGGGGTTTAATGGTCGCAAGTTTGACGACCATAGACCACCAAAGTGTATATGATATATGTATATATGTTGTGTGCTAAATATATTAACTTAATGGTAGGGTGAATTGTTCGTAGTATATAGTATGGACGATACAGTTTATACTAATAAAAACAAGCCAATATACTAAAAAAATTAAGAATTCGACTTTTTCGTTTATAAAACCTATTATGCGATTTTAAAAGAACTTTATCACAGCTTTATCATAATTATGAAACATTTTAGTGAGAATAATGAATCGAAATGTAAAATGGTAAAATAAAACCTATATATGATTTTCAAATACCAATATTCAATGATGCTCCAGTTCGTCGTAATACACAGTTCGTCAATATGGCGTCTGGTCTTCGCCATACTCGAACCTGCTCGCATTTACAATGAAAAATATTTTAAAATGCAAACAGGTTCGGGCAAAATTATAAACGCGGCCATTTCATCGTATTGTCTCGTCCACGTAAATCTGGAAGCTGACGTCACGAATCAGTTCAGTTTCTGGCGTGCGTTTTACTATTTTGAATAAATATACCTATACTGGGAGTGGCGCAATGCAGGGATAACCTTAAACCTTCAGATAGGGGACATCATGATGGTACAGAAAAAATTGTGCCTTGTAAACGTTTCACAGTTTTCAATGTAATCGTCATTGAAAAACTACAAATAATACTAAAATTACTTGTTTTGTTGAAATTTACCTTTATCACAAATCTTTGCTATTTACTTTGATTAAAATATCACTTGTAGGTAATTTCAACTAAAGAAGTATATTTTAGCATTTTTTGCAGACTTTCACTTGTTTTATTCTGGACCGTCATGATACATGTCCCGTATCTATAGGTTATCCATACATTACGCTACACCCTGTGTAGATGTTGATATAAAAAACAAATGATCCTATTTTTTTCAAATCTTATACATAATTAAATTTGTTATTACGGAAACAGAAAATAAATATAAACTAGTTACGTACATAATTGTATTACGTTATGGGTCGTAAAAGATAAAAGTCATGCCACATCCAAGGTGAATTCATTATTCGCCAATTGGTTCTATGCCAAATGTATATCAGATTCAGATTTTTTCAATGAAAATGTTGAAGTTATCATAATTATGCGTGTTCTGTGAAAGTCTAAATATTTATCTACTTACACAAGAAAAAATACTCCAGTAATATTTCTTCTAATAAATGTGTACATGGTTTTATGTTTGAAGCTTAGAATGCTTATTGTTTAAATTAATCAATATTCATTTAATTTCATTTATTCCTTGAGAAGACATTATATAGGATATATTACAATGTTTTTTTTTAACTTTAAATAACAATAATGATATATTAATTCAATCATATAATACTAATAAATTTAATCAAATAATAATTAAACTAAGAAGAGTTCGCGTTCGCCTTCTAATTCCCGGCAGGAACACAAGTTTTCTTCCCAAGGAAAATTTATTTTTCTGGTACTGCTTGTGATTGTGTGTGTGATGTGAATGTTTCCGGCACTCACAACCTAACTCATCAAACTTAGAGTTGTGCGAGTGTGATAGCGCTTATGTATATTTACTTCAATATTTTTCCCAGTTTGAGACGTTCCTGTCATCATGTACCGACTGCACTGCTAGTGCAAAGACAAGCGCCGAGAACGCCCTCAAAGAAGCTCGTGCAGCCACCTCGTGGGCAGAGAGCCACAAAGAAGATATACTAAACAGTGTTACAAGTAACAGCGCAATCATAGCGCCTTCTATGATTCTAATTATGACTTTGACTGTACTTATGAAGATGTTTCAATGTTTTGCATAGATTCTAATTCGTTTATAATAAGTAAGTGGTCTTAATCCTTCGTATTAAGTCTTATGACAGGTATTTTAAAACATCTTAAGCCTTTTGACAGGTATTTAAAACGTCTTAAGTCTTATGACAGTTATTTAAAACGTCTTAATCCTTATGACAGGTATTTTAAAACGTCTTTAGCCTTATGACAGGTATTTAAAACGTCTTAAGTCTTATGATAGGTATCAGTTAGTCTTATATCTTTATTTTTTTTATACAAGTTATAAATTTTGCTATAAAAAAAGTTACAGTATTATTAAAGAATTAGCGAACTAGTATTTTAGTGTAATATACAAAATAACGTACTTATTAAATTTATTTTTATTTTTAAGGATTTTATTGTAAACTAAATATTTAAAGAAGAGATTCCTCTCCACTGAAAGTTTAGGGAAAATTAGGTGGTTTATGTATACCTTTACATTGATGTGTGTAAATACTTAATTATAATGTTTATTCTTAAGAATTTAGTCAAGACATTATGTATAAAAATTTATGGTACATAATATATAAAAAAATATACCGACTAGCTTACGATTTTATTTATAATTCGTCATTTTCTTTATAACGACTTAGTCAACCATCTAACGATATTTTTTTATAATAGGTAATTTTCTTGATATATATAATTATACGTATACAAAATTAAAGATTTATTATTGGAATTTATGTTTTTTTCTTAACTTTCTTTTGGCTGTGACTTCGTGCTAGGACTATTTGAACTACTTGCAGGAGCTATATCACCATCTCAGCCGCAAGAACTCCACTTGTTTATAATATGTTGTTATATATTTTTTCATTTTTATTTTCATTTTACTATTAATTATTTATCATAAACAACGTCAAACATATATTTATAAAGTAGACACGAATACAAAATACAAATTTTCAATTTGCTTGAATATGGGTACAATTAGCTAGTTGGAGTGATGACAATAGTGCTCTATATTCCGCCATTACGGCATGGTATAATTATACAATAATGGTGACCAGAGATTACATATACCATTTTAATGTATTAAATAACACATATAGAACACACATTTGGTACTTAAACGAAACATTTATAAGTAGGCACTAATCGAAATTATATAAAAAATTAAAACATTATAAATTAAATATCAGAAGTCATCACAAATATATTTAAAAAATAAACAAGTAAACGCAAGCAAAGCTTAAAAAACCCGACTTCATCGCTTATATTTTGGTTTTAGCTGAACCGATGTCGATAAAGTTTATATAGGACCACATCTGAAGTCTAATCTACTAAACAAAAAACCATCAAAATCGATATATAATTGGCGGAGATATCGCGTAATATACAAACAAAAAAAACAAGAGGCAGTCGAATTAATAACCTCATTTTTTGAAGTCGTTTGAAAAGAGTCCTCGACTCTAAATTAATTATTGTCATAATCGTAATTATTATAAAGAGACTCGAATATTTCCAGAAAGTTTAATACTGTGCTTTATTAGTACCTTCACAATATTTAATTTCAATCAGTTTGTATATGCATTCATTCGTGTATATAAGAGAAACTCGATCATTAGTCTATTTATATAAATTAACAGTACACTAACATGGATAATTAGACCACCGACATTATCACTCTTGGCCAAGGTTATTTCACATTTATGTATGATGTCATTTGCATTTGTTACTAGGTATATAACATTGATATCGAGCATTTCTGAGTGTCGAGCGACTGGGCTCTATTGAGTGAATATATTTACTCAGTTCAGTCACAAGAAATCAGATTTCACTCGATGACCAATTGCAGGTTTTAATTTATGGACCTTCATAATATATACCTATAGCCTGCCTGTGCCTAAGCACACATATGGTAGTGGTTTAACTATCGTAAATTTCTTAATAACGTGGGTGGTTATTAAGAAATGTACGATAGTCAAACCACAACCATGGAAAATGGTATTCATATATTATGTCATTTTGCTCCGCAATAAGAAAATACCATTTAACCAGTCTCCAAAGCCATAGTCAAGTCATGCCCTTGTAAAGTGGTAGAAACTTTACTAAAACTTCTGTTGAATTTTGGAGCGAAAGCGAAATGCAAGTTTTTCAACTTTGTATGATTTGGCTACACTTGTGCACGTTCATTATGTATTAACGGTTAATAACCTACCATTATTACAAATCATCAACTCTTAAAAAATTACAAGTTTTGGAAAATAACACATAATCAACAACACAAGAGAATAAAACAAATACGCGGCAAAATACCATAAAAAAATACTGAGTAGCCGTAATGAAAATAGACTTGTCTTATAGGTTAGTAATCCGAGGTCCAACTACGTTGTACAACATAAATTGTTCTTTCTTTTCTTTCTTTCTTTCTTTCTTTCTTTCTATAACGCTAGACCTAGACTTGATAATGTTGGAACACAACAAGTCAAAACCCTAAGATAACTGTTGGATGTGGCAGATATTACAATAATAGTCGAAGAATATAGTCGTAATATTTGAAGTATATACAACCTGTAACAGATAGGTGTAGTAATTATTTTGTGATGTGTCACATTCACATCACAAAAGTGCACAAAAGCGCATCGTGCACGAAAATGGAGATAATTTTTTCCATACAAAAATAATATTTTTCAAATATTTTTGACAACCCTACGGTTACATCAGTGGCGCGTGACCTTGACCTTTGTTTGTTATAGGCACCACTGATAGATGTCTAGGTCCTAAGACTATGCGGTGTAGAACGGTAGCTGACGAAATAAGACTGCAATGATATATTGTTTTAGAAACTGTAATTTATCATAACTCAATATTCATGCTGCTGCCGCGAATTCAGAAGTTTTATGTTAGACTCCATAAATGTAGCTAGATGCTTGAGTATTACTACAACTTTTTGTTACACATTGTATAATAACAAGGTCACATACATGAGCATTTAAAAAAATACAAGGTAAATAAATTATATATTGAAATAATATATTTGCCTCTATATAAAATGACTCTAATGAGTCAATGCTCATTAGAGTCATTTCGAGGCGATAAGGCCACGTATTTGTTTGTTTCTTTAATGTTCCTAAAAGTTTTACAGTACGTGGTTCATACACATGTTCACAGATACACAGATTTCCAAATCATACTTTTTCAATGAGTCCCAAACTAGACCGGGGCCTGTCTTTGGATTTAGAGAACTTATTACAGAACAAAGATATTTATAGTATTGTGTACCACTGTCTAATTACGTATAATGTAAGTATAATTATATAACAAGTGACAATGCTCATTTAATTCATACAATTTCATTAGTAATTTTAGGTTTGTGTGTATGTTTGTGAGGTTTGAGTGTGTGTTCGTTAATTTTGTGTGATTTTTAAAATTTTAAAGTCCTCAGTTCTCGTAATTTAAAGTTGATAACCACTTTTTTACTATTTTTATACCGAAGCGTTCTTGATATCACACTTATTGCAAACTTTGTCAAGTATTTTTGTGAGCATAGTTTGTGCTCCTTTGGGAGAGAAGTGAAGTAGCCTGAGGGAATGGGAGGCAAAAAACACGACTTGAAAGTATATCTTCCCTATCCGGTCTATTTAGAAAACTTTTGGGAGTTCTGACCGTAGCGTTAAGAATAAAAAGTTGACGTACCTTACTCGTAAAACCTTGAATTGTTGATATAAGTCATTTGTCGGAAAACGGAAAGGTTTCTTTAATATTACTTTCATCTGGGCTATTTTAATAATTACAAAATGTGTTTTATTAGCACTACCCCAGATTGCAATACAATATTGCAATATAGATTGGCATAGGGCTATATATATGGTAAGAATGACATCAAAGGGGGTGCAGTCTCAATGTTATTACTTTGTTCTGTTATTCTTTTTTTTCTTGGTGTGCAGTAAAGAGTATTTGTATTGTATTGTATTTGTATAATATATATTCTTTGTAAATTACTAGATATAGTAATAATTGGCATTGTAATCTTGTTTTTTTTAATCTACTAGGTGAAATGTCAAATGAACAGTTTACAAGGTGCAGATATTATATAGTTAGATCTATTAATGTTAATGTTATAAAAAAATTGTGCCAATTTTAGTTACCAATATTAGTTTTTTTTTCAAAATGTGTTGTTTCCTCGATTATATTATCGGCTTATTTGCTATTTTTCAACCGTTTAATCATATCCTCTCCACAAAAAAAAAATTGTCTCTAATACGATAGCGCTTGATAGATATATTATATGTATATATATATATATATATATTTCTTTATAGAGCCAGTCATTCTAGGCCTAGCGCGTTTACCATCCTCGACCACATTATCAATTACCATCAGGTGAGATAGTGGTTAAACGCTAGCTTATCAGAGGTAAAACAATTTCATTGACTAATTAAAAGGTACCACTAAATTGCCTATTTGGTTTGATATAGATATTTTTGTACCGAATACCGCCCACTCTACGCTAAAGGCTATAAACAGTGTAAAAGTTCGTGACTCTACAATGCTCTACATTAAGAAGTATTTATAGTAGCGTATGTGGGCAGTCAATAGCTATTGTCCATCGATAGGCGTAACAAAGTACATCACTAGAGTTGAACGATTAAGTTTAAACTGACATCGATGTTTTTGACCGATCTCCCAACAAAAAAGCAGTTATTATATCGCAGCACTATATAACTGCAGTATTTGGTGTAAAAAAAAACACGTTGACAAAAATATTTGTGCAAAGAAAAAATATTTGTGCAAAGTGCAGAGTTACAAATTTTGATGAAATTTGGGTGACTAAAATTTTTACTTTATGTTTACCAATCTATTTGGTTGAGTTTATAAGTTTAAAAATAGATAATTTCATTTTAGGTGTTTTAACCCATATCTATGTTCAGAGTAGTTATACATATTATACAGAAACAGAAGCTAGTCATCAGACGCATAAATAATCAAATATACCGATAAATTAGTTATACTTTTAAAACATTTTTGTAATCTTCCATCAACAAACAGACAAGAGCTTTGGCTTATCTTTCCATAAGGTTGTAAACAGTGGATTACTTTAGCAAGTAGCAAACACCCAGTACCCTCGACAGATTAGCTTCGGCTAATCTTCGGTTCCCTAGAAAAACAAAAGGTTTTTTTTTTGTCTTTCTTTAAGTGCCTGTTAAATTATCTCGCAGAAAACAATCGTATAAATTCAGTTACATTATTTAATGTATGTGATAGATAGTATCTGTCATACATTGTAGTGCAGGTCTGTTTGAGTTTCATTGTTCTTCTGATAAAACCGGGTCATTTCGCGCTTTTATTTTCAAAATAGCATTATTTTGACTAACCTCGACGTTTCGCCAGGATTGTATCGGCTGTGGTGCGACCACAGCCGGTACCTGCTGTGGTCACGAGAGACTGATAAAAACATGATAAAAAAATGATTGAAGCTTGCGAAAATTAAAAAAAAAAAAACTTTTCTCATGTGTTGGTACTGCCATTAATTTAATACATTTTCACGCAACGTAAGTTCTTGACATCGCACGTGAGGTGTTAATATAAATTAATTTAAATACAAATAGTGCAACATCCTTTCCTTAATGGCTTTTTTTGAACGAGTGCCAACACTGACCACAACTAACATTGCGTAATGGAGCTAAATTGGCATCAATTTTGTTATGATACTTTTTGTTAGTGTTAATGAGGTACCTACGGTGGATTATGTTTCTGTGTCACAAATTGAAAAACAGTTCCAGTTAATCTGCCACTGTTCGGAAGCACTACGCGAACGCATTTGGTTCGAACAGGTCAGCGTGCGAGGACGTGGGCGCTGGCACCGCTGCACAGGAGGCGAAGATACGTATACATTTTGAACCGATTAACTTAAGAATGGGGTTCTAAAAGTCGACAAAATATTGATTTATTGTCTGTAACTTATACGCCGAGTCAGCAAATCTACAATATTATTCAAGGACTTATGTAATACGTAACTACCAGTATGTAAAGTGCTTAAAATGTTGGTATTTTTATTTTAATTTAGATACCTGACTAGCGAGCCTAAATAACCACATTTAATTACGATTAAATTGTTTTTAAATCCTTTCACACTCATAACGCCACACTAAGTTCGATGACATGTGTTGTGGGTGCCAGAAAAAATCACGTCACACACAGAATCACACTCAGAACCAGAAGCCAAAATTTCTCTCGAGGAGAAAACTAGTGTTCCCACCAGGAATCGAACTTGATACCTGCTGCTTAGAAGGCGAACCCAACTAGCAATTTACTACACCAGCGAGCAGTTTACTATGCTAGCGAGTAGTTTACTACGCTAGCGAGCAGTTTACTGCGCCAGCGAGCAGTTCGTATCAAATTAGTACATATTATTTACTTGAAAGCTTGACACTCCCTTCTTGATTCATCGATATATCACTGAGGAATCTATAACTCCCACGCTAACCGCTCGGTCTTTCTCATGATTAGATGCATCCAAGTTGCATGCATTGTTCAGCTTCTCTCCAATGAGTGGGTTTAGAATGCGTTCCAATTGTCACAAAAGATCAAATGCAGCGATTACACTTACAGTTCTGTAGCTAGTCCTACCAGTTATTATTTAAGTTTTAAGTATCATACCTACTCACGGCTTTGTGCTTAAGTACAATGAGTCAGGGTGCCAGAAGACATTGACTTTGATTGATTAGGTACATCCATTAAGTAGCACGGAACTTGTTCTTCTGTTCTGTGCTAAGAAGTGACAGCTAGATCAATAAATTCAAATTGCTCTTGAAATAATTAAACGCAATCAAAGTTTAAAAAAACCGACTTCACCGCTTTATCTTCTGAACCTTGATCAGATTTCATTTAATAAACACGCATTATTGGCAATAACTAAAAACTTGAGATCAGATCTTAATCAAATTTCAATGGGACCACATGAAAAGCACTAGCTTTCAAATAAAAAAATAATCATCAAAATCGGCGAACAAAGAAAGAAGTTATGAAGTAACTTTAGAAATCGGTTAAAAATGAGAACATCATCAATGTAGTCCAAAGAATACGCATTTTTGAGGATAACTCTAAAACTACTAGTCAGATCTTGATCAAATTTAAATGGACCAATTGGAAAGAAACATCTATCAAACAAAAAAAAATTTTCAAAATCGGTTCACGTGGAACGAAGCTATGAGGTAACACACATAAAAAAAAATACAGTCGACTTGAGTACCTCCTCTTTTTTTGTGAATTCTAAAACCAAAAACATTTACTAAGTATATTATGCACTGTATTCTTTAATTTTATAATTTTATATCACTTAATCAAATATTCAAAGTAACTACTAGGAGCTATTAAACATACACACAACAACCATAACTGGTATGTACAGTAAGTAATATTTTACACTATGCTCTTAAATCATAAATTTAGCAAACTAAATTAATACAGTGGGGACGAAAGGGAGGGGACGACCGGGAATATTCCCACCAAAACTTTAAGTTATAGGTACTAATCCTCAAAGTTATTCAGAATAATGAGTTTTTAACTTAGACGTTCATCGAAAATCATCAGAGAAGACATAGGTACTATTGTAACCATTTATGTAAAATTTAATACTAATCTTAACGACTTAACCCAAATTTAGACATAGCTAAAGCAAATCTTATCCTTATTTAGATCACAAAACC
This sequence comes from Lomographa bimaculata, assembly GCA_948107665.1. Lineage (NCBI taxonomy): Eukaryota > Metazoa > Arthropoda > Insecta > Lepidoptera > Geometridae > Lomographa > Lomographa bimaculata. Next base: position 2,952,301 of record OX403592.1, on the reverse strand, counting down.
ACTCAGAATCACTCAAAGGTGATGTATACAAAATACATTTTAGCCATTGTAGCCATTATAAGAAAAGCCGTGACCTTATGCTGGGGAAGTCTTTACTGACTTAGATTATTTCAGAGGTAGGGGGAATGGTGGCTCAAATTATACTGGTGCATTAACGTCTGGCGCCAATCCGATATGCCGAGTGGTTCACGATTTTCACGAAGACCGAATCGACGCGCTTCGCGTGCGGACGTATTGCCCGCTCTTTGTAAATTAACGCGGGAAATATTTTTCTCTTAAAAAATAAACAATATCATATCTCTTATTACCTCTTTTCAAAGCGAGCAAGAAGTTTATTGTGTTTAATGAAACATGTGTTAGAAATAGATACTGGCTGCAAAGACTCAGTAAAAAAAAGTGAAAATGATTAGTGCGCTTTTGTTTTTTCTTCTAGCCGTTTCGGCAAAAGCGGATTTAATTGAAGAGTGCATGAACTATACTATCTACCCATTGCAATATGATTTGACAATAACTCCGTATATTTTCAAAGACAGTTCATACTACCATTGCGATATAACTATCGATGTGATAGCCAATGTCCCTGATATGAGAATATTACAGTTGGATGCGAGGGATTTGGAAATAAGAGAAGGTTCTATTAACGTATTCGACGGAAGGACCGATATCGTAAATGGAGCAAGGCCATACGAATATGACAAAAAAAATGGAAAACTGTATATTTATTTGCGTGATACATTGGAAAAATATGATTTGAAGACTAAGAAATATGTTTACAAGATACATATTGGCTTTACAAAGTATGTAACCGAAGATACGGATGGAGTGTTTTTGGTGAGATATTATGATGAAGAAAGTCAAAAACATAAGTAAGTACTCAGTAATATAATATGTGCATAATTTTGTTTTTAAGTTTTAATTTGGCTGTTTACGATAACAAATTGCCGGAAATTCATAATATTTCATGTAAGATAAATATTTTAAAATGTAATCAAGGCCGGGTAATTTTTAAACACGGTAATTTAAAACGTAGGTATATTATTCAGTGACATCCACGACTCAATCATAGCTGCCGTAAAGGAAAGTTAATCAATCGTTGTCATTAAAAATGTGTGTGCGTTTTACTATTTAGAATCTCACCTGCATTTAATTTTGTTTTGCATTTTACCAGCATACATACATGCACATACACATTCATTCCGACTCACTCCCAACACACGATTCTGTAGGTGTGTGTGTGTGTGTGTATATACACACACACACACACACAAACACCTACAGAATCGTTTACTTACCAATTAATCATTAAATATTTAACATAGGTACAAAACTATTATATTTTAAGATATTTTGCTCACGTTTGTCGACGAAAATCACCATTAGTTATTAATTAATTCATTTGATGCCTTAAACGCAGGTTTTAAACCTAAACAAGGCATTAATAATTCCTGATTAATCATTTATACTACCTTTTTTTAACTATACTACATACGTTATTTGTATTCTGTGACTAGCGATCTGGAGAGGCAGTCATTGTCCGAAATACAAGTATTACTTAGTTTGGAAACGACTGCCTTAAAAGATAGTGTTGTCACAGAATGTGCTCTAGGTCTCTATAAGTTGAATTGTGTTAATATTTAGTATTTAATTCGTTTTATTGTTTCTTTTATTTAAGATGGAATTTAATTTAAGCTACTTTGTTGTTGTGAATAAACATATTATTATTATTATTATATTATTATAATTTATTATTATCATCATTTTATTAATTGAAATTCCAAATTTAAAATAACAGGATAATAATATACATAATACAAGTGAAACTCTGTTTAACAGGAAAACATTATAACTAACCGATACAGTGTTTATTACCACCATATTTCGTCACACAAAACATTTTCGGATCGGAATTCAAAGCCCTCGCTTATAAATTTTCACGTCAAAAATTTGCAAACAAACATACAAGATACGCGCGAACAAACAAACATAACCCTTCCTTAGCATACGGTGTAAAAAGATTTGAAAATAATACTTGACCTATATATAAATACTACGCATATTTCGCAATTTTTATTTTACTACCTGCGCCCCTCGGTTTTACCCGCGTAAGTTCCTTACCTGCGGGCGTTCCGGGATAAAATGTAGCCTATGTCCTTTGCCAAGCTCTAGTATAACTACTCTACTATCTTTGTATCAAATTTAATCAAAATCGGTTCACGATGGGCACACAAGTTATTTCTCCTAGGAAAATTTTGGTTCTGGGTGTGATTGTGTACGTGATCTGAATGTTTCCGGCACCCACGACACAAGTCATTGAACTTAGTGTGGGGCTGTGAAATCGTTTATGTTATGTAAAATAACCCATTTTTCTCTCCGATTGTTTCTTCAGGAAAATTTATTTTATGCAAATTTTTCTTAATGGAGATTGGGAAAATTAATACTTGCGTTATATAAGTAATGTTGCGTTATTTTGGTAGCTTATAGCATTACAAAATATGAAATAACAATTAAAAGCACTCACAGATGCATAACAATATGTTGTACACCACTTAACACACACAACAACCAAGAAATAAACTATCTCAGCTCTACTTTTTACTCGTACTATTTTCTTATTACGAAAGCTTCTTTCGTTTCCCATTAAACTGCATCGTACTATTAAACAATGTTGAGTGCTTTCAAAAGATTATGCTTCTCTGATTTTGTAATGCAACTTTTAAGTGTCTAATAGGAAATTACGAGAATTTTAATGCAGTTCAAATGTATAATTTTTTTTGGAAGACTTTATGGAAGTTAAAAAAGTATCATTACCAGTCCAATCATATTAAGTTAAACTCGGGTAAAATGATAAAAAAATATATAATGGAGATTTGTAGCGAAGACGAAAATTACGTTTTTCATCTTTTTATGATTTGCCTACACTTATGCACTATGATATAATGCCGGTTAATAGACGACCATTATATTAAATTAACTCTTAAAGAATGACACAGGTTTTGGAAAAACATCAAGTGTCACAAAACAAACCAAATCAGTACCGATAAATGAGTATAATTATCAGTAGCCGTTGAAGAGTTCTACTTAGTATCCACCTACCGACTACATCATCTCGATAGTACCATTGTCGTCCGAATTTTATACATTCGTATGAACTATCCGTCGGCTTAATTGGCTGCGCCTTCTATACAATGGGCAACGGGTTCAAAACCCGGAGAAAACACAAGTTTGCTCCCCAAGGGAAATTTGTGTTTCCGAGTGTAAATGTGTGTGATGTGTATATTTTCGGCATACACGACAGTCATCGAACTTAGTGTGGGGCTGTAAGTGTGAATGCGTTTGTGTTTATGTCATATTGTAGGGCTTAAAATTTATACTTAGACTTATTTAACTTAGACTTTGCCACATAGGACGCATTTGGTTTGAACTTTGAACAGATCAACGTGCGTCTACGTACGCCCTCCAATCGAGCCGAGGTGTGTTCTGTGTGGCGACGCCATGAACAGTATAAAAAATTGGCGTTCAGTATAAGATTTTAGTCGTATTAGTTCGTTTATTCGTAGAAGTGTATTTTTTATTTTTACCAATTTTGAATCCTTAAAATGCAAGTTGTTATATCAACATTATTTAGCGAAAACAATATAATTCACGCGCTGCGTATAATTAATTATACGAAATAGTTTTTCAGTATTCTAAACAGTGTATATAAAAGATTCATGGTTTTTATACGACTTTTGTCGAGATCCAAGAAACAAACGAGGTACAAACATCTGTGAAAATAATTTCAGACGATGCTTTGTTATAATTTATTTAATCTATATTGTTTAATTTTAACAGTTGCTATCTATTTCTGCTGTTTAAACAAGAAAATATACATTTACATTTTGGTCAAGTGTAATTAATATTCGTATTTTAAAGAAGAATTTTCATCTTTCTATTTTTTTATCTGTCAGTTGGACTACTATGATGTGCAGTCGAGGACGGTAAACATTGACTAGGTTGGGTCTTAAATAACTGGCTTTAAAGGATAGCTGACGAACATCATAGTGTTAATAGCGATTTTTCAACTAGGTGGGTACGACTGAATAAGGTCTAAGTAAGCTAGCCAGCCGAGCATAAGAATATGTCCTACAAACATTATTTTATCGCGATGGTACCTTCACAAGAAGCTTAAGCTCATCGTAGGATTCGAAACCACATTACTGAATTGAAAGCGGGATTCGACGACTTGACTGTGCCATCACGGCTTTAAATATAAGAGAAATAATTAAAAAGTTATTTATCTTAGGTTTTGTTGAACAACTAAAATCCAAAAATGACATTGTATTATAAAAATGTATTAAATAGAATAAGGATCTGTATTTTGTTTGGGCAATAAACAATTAAAAATCGAGTTAATAAATACATTTTATTTATCTCTAATAAGTTAGCGTTTGACCACTATCTGACCTGATGTTAAGTGTTGATCTGGTCGAAAATGGTAAATATGCTAACCCTACATTGAGATAAAAGTATTATTAGAATAAGGAGTCGGAATAAGAATATGTTGCATAAAATATTTTAAAGTTTTTGTCAACTATGCAGTGCTAATAAGATCGGCCAAGTCGCCCCTGCACAACTAAAAAACTTACGTGAAGAGAAGTTATGAGGTAACTAACACACATATTAATAAAAAATACAGTCGACTTGAGTACCTCCTCCTTTTCGGAAAATCAGTAAAAATAAAAGTTTCTTCGCACTGTGCATTACACATAGACATTTATTGGTAATATTTATTACAAGTTTACCATTATTATCAAAGTTATAAACAACTACTTAATACTCTCCTTACCTGAGTCTGTGATTCCTGATAAATACAATATGGGAGTCTTTAATTCGCGAGTGAATAGGCATCTTCTAAGCAAACGTGCTCCATCGTCAACCACATCGTCGCTTACCATCAGATGAGATAGTGGTCAAACGTTTGCCTATCATGAATTAAAAAGAAGTGTTGTTGCCTATAACTACATACTCTATTTCAAGTCACCGGGTTCAACCTAACCTTTTGTCTTGTCTAAAACTGACGTAATTTTGCGACTCATTCGACCAGGACCAATTGCCGCGAATTACTATTATGTCATTTATAGGTTACATTATGGGCTCGCTCCGCGGGGAATTCAAGTTTAATTGAATTGTATAGTGGTGACATCAAAGTCAGCGAGTGGGAATCGGCTCAATTACTTTAATATACATGTATCGTATTGTATACAGTGCATAAACTTTACACATGTCAAAATCAAAATCCAAATCGTTTATTCACATGGGCCCCAAAGAGGCACTCATGAAAGTTAATGAATCTATTGCCAGATTCGCAAAATTACAGCCATCTCGAGAAGAACCTGGCAAGAAACTCGGCGGCGCATTTTTTTCATTCATTTTTTTTAAACATTCTTAATTTCTTATACATAATTTTCTTAACCTAGGTGTTATTATGGTAGTCGCTAGAAAGAGCCTGTGCAGTTTGCCTCCATGCATCCTTGTCATTAATATAGTCTGTGGTTTTATAATAAGCTTTCTTAATTAATGCCCGTTTTATTACAGATTTGAACTTTCCCAGTGGTAATTCAGTCACGATTTTAGGAATTCTATTGTAAAATCTAACCTTATTTGCCATAAAAGATTTATTCGTCTTGCTTAATCTAAATGCGCGCACTATAATTTTATGCTTATATCTAGTATTAAGATTGTGTGCGTAACTTCTTAATTTATATTTACATGATACTTTTAACTACTAACTCTTGTAGTATCTCTACCTGGACGCAACTATCTATAAGGACATAACGGTCAGATAACGATAATCAGTGAGTTACAACACTCGGCAATGTTTATAGATTTTTATTTATATAGCATTAACCATGCCAGTCAAAACTATATAACTATATTTTTCTTTCTAAATTTATCGCCGATGTTTATTATGACGTTGGATCAACTTAACCAGATAATTAAGTAACTTTCCTTCATAGCCTAAAACTACTTACTGGAAGATTGTTCTCATAATATATATTTACCTTCCTATACTCGCGCCAATTTTCATTACGCCTATACTCGCGCACGGTCTCGTAGACCGAAAGTTTGGAACCCTATTTATTTCAGTTTTCAAATAAAACTTACATAGATATTTTTCTTAAAGCTTAAGGATGTATTAAAACAGTGAATATAACAAAATGGCTTTTATATTAGTTATTCAGTTAGAAAATAGCCTTTTAAATTGAATTTTTATCTTAGGTAAGTACTACAATAACAAAACAAAAAAAATCTTATAAAAATCAAATATTATCTTCTAAATTTTAATAAAAAATATATAAAAAGACTTATATTATATATATATATATATATATATATATATACACATGGAAATTGAGTGGTTATATTTCTAACATTACACCTTACTGGATTCGAGGCAGGTGTTTTGTTCTTACGGACCGATTTGGGTCAAGTGTGACCACACTAGCGCGAACGTGCGGTTAGCGTTAAATTGAAGATAGTAACAAATTCGGCAGCTTGCAAAAGACTTGACTTCTTAGCATTTCTGAGAAAATAAATATATAAACGAAAATATGTTCCGCCGGTCCCACAGACCAACGCGCGAATATAGGAAGGTTAAGTAATAATACCAATGTCAGATAATATTACAAAAGGGGAATAAAACAAATAGCTATGAATGTCCCTTATTAGTCATATATATATATATATATATATATATTAATATTAGTTTGTGTATGTTTATAATATAATATAATAATCATATTATATTATAAACATTATTATTTGTGTAGGTACTTGTATGTATATTATGTATCTAATATTAATAAGTATGTACAAGTACATTTATTAATTTAAATACGTGTTGAGTTACACCAACCACCGTAATATTTTTATCATCTCCATTTGGTTGTCTGGAAGAAATCGCTTTGAGCGATAAGACCGCCCTTTGTGCTTCTATGTTATATTAAAAATTTGTTTGTAAGTATTATTTTTGGTGTGCAAATAAATGTATCTATCTATCTATCTGTCTAGCGCTCAAACATTTTGTAAACCGCTTGCCGAAGGAAAAGTACCCAGAATACTAGCTACGTTTCCACGAAATTTAATAAGTAATTATGTAATTAATTGAACCTTTGTTGTGTATATATGTTATACACTCATACAATTTCCATTAATTTCTAAAATTAATTAATAGGTGACCATATTGTATAAACACGTAATTAGTATTATATAACTAGCTACGCACGGCTTCGCTCACTAATCAGGATAAAAAGTGATTTAACATATTATTGGGTGAACTCAGCTAAAGCTTAACATATTTTTAATTAATCTACTATTGTACTTTTTTTATTAGTGACAGGCTAGTGTTTGACCACTATCTCACCTCATGGTTAGTGACGATGTGATCGAAGCTGGTAAACACACTAGACCTGGAATACGCAGGCTCTCAAGGATAGCTGCCGGAACAACGTATTTGGCTTGGCGGCAGACTTTCAACTTGATGGTGGTAAGCTACTTTGGTAGCAAGCCAGGCGAGCAACTCACAAAATGCTCTACCACCTCTCAAATGTCACCTGATTAGCGCCACCCAGGGACCACGTGTAGGGAGTCAGACTTAAGGGGTATCTTCCTACGGACGTGGGTGACTCAGCCCCCAAATTATTATTCATTTATTGGCCTCTATTCTTTATATGAATAAATTGTGATTATGTACATATACAGCTTAATTCTATAGATTTACACTATAGAATGCCTTCTTTTTTATTGCGTTTCAAACACGGAAAACAATTTTTTTATCTCACACACAAAGTTTGTGAGTGAGACACAAACTTCAGATCTGTAAATAATACATTACTATTTTCCTGAAGCCGACTACTCTTCGTAAAAGAGAATGGAAAGCAGTTGTCGATAGTTGTTATTTAGCGTTTTGTGAATTAGACATATTGAGAACGAAGGTCGTTTTGCGAAAGGCTCATTACAGTCCGGATAGGGTGGTTGTAGAGTTAATATCCGTCTAACTCATGCTAGTTTGATATTCAATTTATTTTCAATAATTATTTATATTTTTTATAAGACATCGAGCTTATAGGTAACTTTAGTGCTCAAGCCCACTACCAGTGGGTAGCTTATATAGTTTTAGTTTAGTCTTAGGAAAAATGGCCCGTAGTTAGGAGAAAATAATATAAAAATACGTATTTCTGATTTTATAAGTAGAATCAAGTCACAATCGCGTTTATGTTTAACTATTATTTTATTTGCAGTGAAATTTATAAGAAAGACAATTAATTATTGTTACTTGCTCTAAATTAATGTGCATGCAGTGTTCACCTGTAATTGTAATGTCACTAATACCTTTTCAATAGTAACATGTTAACTTTATACTTGTAACGATGTCCATTGTGTTGGTGATCAATAAATAATGAATAAAATTCTAAATAGAATTTATTCTTTTTGTTTTCTGCTGTTCACGTACCATAAGAATCGTATTTTTTTTATATAGAAACAGTTAATTTATTTTAACATTATCATGTTGTCAAATTGCATGATTTGTTTGAGAGAACAAACGAACATTTAATGATGATTAAATAAATCTTTTATTTGCTTTGCTGTAGTCGGGTGAAAGCTGCTGCCGGTGGATCTAGTTATTGTTGGACTTACACTACCCTGATATTTTCTTTAACCTAAATAAAAATACCAAAAGAGTTAAACACTCGAATCTGCATCAATGTCCTATAAAGAAACACAAGTACACAGTGAACTAAACATCTCTATTAAGACTTAACGAGTTTTTGCATCAACCAGCCTATAGCCATAACTTACTAGACACTTAGATACTCACTAGGCGTTAATCTGTGTCCGTGGTCGACCTTCTCTCCCACGTGTGTTCTAGACCTCTAAGGCTATGCTATAAAGTTATAATCACTGTTAACATAGCAATGGTTTATTGATGTATATTGATAGGATCTTAAGTTTCCGTGGAGGTGGTTTTAAATTTGTTGATGTTAAATTATGTGTAAAACTGTACAAGGTTCGAAAACATAAAGATTAAACGAGTTCTTTAGATACTAAAGTATTCAATAAATACACGACAAGGTTAAGAACATGAGTGGGTTCATGGACAACAAGACACGATACAAGTCATCGATAGTGTGAAGCTGTGAGTGTAAAAAAATCGAGCACATTTGAACAAGTCTTTGTACTTAGTGCTGTTAGTAAAAAAGTTTGTTTTTATTCTTTGTCTATGCTCAAAATTTAGTTTCAAATTGTCCGAGTGAGACTACAAGGTAGTCGTCTCCTATCCTACTAATATTATAAATCCGAAAGTTGGTGTGTAAGTGTGTAAGTATGTTTGTTCCCTCTTCACGCTTTAACGGCTGAACGGATTTGGATGAAATTTGGTAAAAACGTACATAGATTATCCCTAGGATTAACACATAGGCTACTTTTTAGCTTGATAATAGCGGGCGAAGCCGCGGGGCACGGCTAGTATTGCATAAATGAGTCGTTCCACTAAGGATACGATGTCGTGCTTAATGGCCGAAATAAATCTTCGAGGCATCGTTACGGATCGTTAGCAACTGCAAATAGAGATATGGGTATCATTATTGGTTTTAATTCGAATATAAATGAGACGAATAGTTAGCGTTTAGAATGTCAAAGTAGATTTTTTTCGAGTTTGGATTGTAGAGCCATTCTAATGCGTTGTTAACATGTCGTCCATATCATCATCAACCACCGGTTAAGATATTGATCGAACGCTAGCCTATCAGAAAAACTTATATGTCATACTTATAAAGGTTATTTTCGGTAAAAAAAGGCTATAAATATTAAAGTCAAGAGTGTATAGGTACCTTCTAGGCAAACGTGCTACATTTTCTGCCGCATCATCGCTTTCCATCAGATGAGATTGAGGTCGAACGCTTGCCTATCGTACATTATAAAAAAAAATTGCAGATAATTTAAAATTACTTATTGAGTTAGTAGTTTACTTTATAATTGAGTTTTTTTTTCAAACCATCTGCACGGCACGGTATTACTCGCGGTTAAAAAAATATGGGAAAGAATCTGTTGTTTTAGCCAGGAACCTTCGCAGGCGTAGAACAACAAATTCTTAAAAATCTTAAATTTATTTAGGTATTAGATAAAAGGAAAAATACCACCGTTATGATTATGCCTGTGACGTAAATGTTTCCGGCACCTACAACACATGTTATCTAAACTAGTGTGGCGCTGTAAGTGTAAAAATGTTTATTTATATTTGTTTAATACATAATAACATTAAAAAATTATGTATTATTAATAGTATTGTTGTATTTGTGAAGAGTACTCTCTTTCACTGTACCAAACCCGAAAGAGTATTGGTAGTCACGATAATACCTGAACCCTGTTGATAAAAACCATCGTATCAAACTATCAACAATGTGTAAAATATATGATAACTTTAATAACACACGGTTACTATGTAAATAAGATATAAACTATGTCAAAACATACACAAACTATCACATAATCTGCAATAACCTTGCATGCCATCTGCATGGTTAGTACACTCTGTTTGTTTCGCGTCTGCCAATTTGCATCGTTTCGAGACTTCCCGTGCTATTTTGCGAATTGTGTGTATGTGTGTGTATGTATGTCTGGATAGTAACAAACTAGAGGTCAATCAAACCAGACCGACAAGGTTACAGTAACAATGCCTTTATATTGAATCGACTACTATAGAGGGAGAAAGTACTAGAACAGTCATGCTATGTATCAGGGATGTAACAATAAACAATTTCGATAGAGCAGCACATACGTCGAAAATATGGAAACCTCAGCAGTGGTTACGTATTTTTGCCTGTAGGGACAAGGTGCTCATATTATTTTCAAAAATCTATCAGAGTACCTGATTTATGCCTCACATGATCAAAATGCTGTTACTTATTTAGCTCATCGTATTAGTATTGTAATTCAGACAGGCAATGTCAGCATGATAGGAACGCTACCTACTGGTGGGTTTGAGCACTTGAGTTACCGATAAGCTCGATGCTTTGAAGGTAATTTAATTATTCTTTGCTGTATAGATGTAGAAAAAATTAATTAGTTTTTTGAAAATATTGTCAATTGACCCTTAGATAACCACAATAAACTGAATTGTAAAACACGATGAGGTTTTTCACGTCCGATCTACAATGATCTGGCTCTACAGTAACATGATAATTATTATACTCTATCTTCCACTTCTAACAAGATATATGTTATTTCAGGTACATTTACACCACGCGATTCTCTCCAAACAAAGCTAAGTATGCCTTCCCGTGCTTCGACAACCCTCGGTTCGAAGCCGGCTTCAAGTTCAAAGTATACGTGCCTCCACAACGGCCTGATTTGCAGTACACCAACACCAGCCTGGTTATATCGGAAGAATTGAGGAATGAGACGTAAGTCAGAATTTTGTATTAATAGAGAAGTTTGAGCTAGTTTGTCAAATTAGAGTTGGTTTGTATGGAGCACCTACAAACAAGTCTATATCCTAAAAAAAATAAAATCAAAGCTGCGTAAGAAAATTAATTGAATTAGGCGTTACTTTTCAGAAATCCATAACGACAAAGTTAATTTATTATATTTAGTGTTAATGCCGATAATGTTGTTAGGCTTCAAGCAGGATGCACCACCGTGCGGGCGGGCGGGTATTGCATCCTGCTTGAAGCCTAACAACATTATCGGGATTAACACTAAATATAATAAATTAACTTTAAAGCTGCGTAATATAAACTTTCTTTATTTTACACTTTAGAAGAAGCCCATGTGCGATTGTATAAGAACTTTACACAGCTTCACTAAAAGAATTGAACATTTAAGTGAGAATAATTCCCAAACAACTTTAAATCGTTGAAGATTCTAAATGGTAATTCGACACGAAAAATGATAAGAGTAACCTAAAGATGCTTTTCATATACCTACTTCTTTAATAATACCCCATTTCAACACAGTTCGTCGACTTTAATTTTAAATTTTTCACAATTGCGTGTGGTTATTGACATATTGTATTTTGGTTACTGTCTCGCATCGAGATCGAAAACCTGTAGGAACAAACCTACGGTTATTAATTGGCTGCAAAATCCTTGCTGAATCGTCTTGTGGCCTCTCAAAATCAAATCGATTAACATAAGAATCATTGAAATCAGTCTTCGCGTTCGGCCTCTATTACGCCACAAATAAATAAACATACATACAGTTTAGGTAATATCTCGGGACTTACTCGCGCTAAAAAACTATTTTTATTTACCTCGACGTTTCGGCCAAGTGGCATTGGCCACGGTCTCGAGAAGACTGGATAATGCGGGTGTCAGCGTGGGAAAGGGCGAGTATTGTCTCCAACTACCCGCACTTGGTCTTGTGAGAAATAATTATCACGACACACAACACTCACGATATCAGCAGATTTATCGCGGGATAAATCGCGACGCGAACACTTTCTTAAAACTGGATTCCACGCGGCAGCCAGCCTAAAAAATTACAAAAACATACATACATAAGCTGATAAACGCAGTCTGCTAATTCGGACGTAATGGTGCATGAAAAATGGGTAAACGTACATTAACACCGCAATGACAGAAATGAATCAAAGAACCTTCTGTCAATATATAATATTATGTAGTATTAGTAGTCTTACGCTTGACGTAATTTCTATAGAACAATGTTCAAATGAAAAATGTTAGCGTAGTAGGTACATAATACTGTAATATATTAACGGAATTAAGTTTCGATGGACTTTTAATCTTTTGTGACAAAAGTTTTTAAAGTGTTTGAATAACCCATTTTGAGTAGGTGCGTAATTTTACAGAAATATTAAATTTTTTATACATTAATGATTACAGACTTTCTTCGATTTTTCCGTTTAAAAACATTATGACTCCGAACCCGGTAAATAGCTTGGATTTCTACAAATGACTTAATAATGGTAATAATTGGAAAGGTCCAGCTGCGTTACAAATTGTTGCTCCCATAAAGCGACAAATAAGCGGTGCAAGTTTTTCTCGAAGTTTCCACGGCGCGGGCTCTCTACAATTTTCCCAATATGGAACACAGTTATCGGAATCGGAAATAGAAAATAAATGCTTGTTTCTAGCTTTTCCATAATCATTTTCTATAGCAATTGACTTAATTATTTCAAGACTGACTCATGAGAGAGTCTAAATATATGGATTTTTTCGTCAAACATTATGACACTTTTGAGTATGGTTTTTAGAATAGAATTTCCTTTATTGTAAACTGTGTAAATAAGATGGTATTACAAAAAATATAATATTATACAGGTAACAACAGTTTGCCCGTTTCGGGCGTACAATAGTGTGCTCTACAACTTTAACATAAAAATCTAAATTATATGCAACAGTCTGTCTTAGTTTACTTTGATGATTTGTTGTAATTGTCTTAACGCCACACTGCATAAATACGAGTTGTTTGTCCTGAACTGAGACCTCGCGCCTATAATTTGCCTAATTGAGATACACTTTAGAGGTTGATGGCTTACAAGTTTATTAGTTATAATTGTTTGATATTAAAGTTTTTACTTCAAATACTATTTAAATAAGACCCCGGTACAAAATGAGTCTTAAAACAGTGACAGACACATTGTTATTTAACAGCATGTTCTTTTTTTATATGTTTACACTGGCAGAAAGAAAAGAATTTGTCGTCCACTATATGAATATAAGTACCCCTCAAATTTAAATTATATTTTTAACGCGCCATTATGTACACTATACGTTACATAATAGTTTGTGATGACAATTTGACTGGACCGAATCGTAGCCTGCTTTTAGAGGAAGGGTGTTCTTAATAATTATTACAGACATATCGAGTGAAACATATACTCTCACACACTCACGCACTATTTATTCAAACATTTTATCGTACACCCACACAATTGTGCTTTCATTAAACTATAATTAAAAATTGCACACATAAACGTTAATTACGGTTTCCGCTTGCCAGAGGCATCGTTTCTATGGCGCTACCCACATACTGTGGCGCCATATGTGGTCTCTGAGAATTGTGTCAATTATTGTGATCGATGTCTCGTGCATTGCCGGTTTTAATGCAATCTGATCTCTACAATTCAAGAGTTTCTTTTGTATCTTCCAGCATTTTTGAAATGTATTTAGATGGAATAGAGTTGGTTTTCAATTGTATTGTTTGGGGTTATTGAATATATGCATTATCAGTTTTATTCTGCCTTGATTCTTATTTATGGCCACTGATATTTATTTGCCAAATGAACTACGTTTTATGATTACAGTTATGCTTTTGCTAGATATTATTTAATGATAGCATAATTGCATATTTTGCATAAAAAAAATAACAAGAATTATATAAAAGACTATAAAAAAAGAATATTAGGTCCGAATGCATTATTACATACTATCACGGTTATATTATAAATCCGAAAGTTAGTGTGTAAATGTGTAAGTATGTTTGTTTTCTCTTCAAGCTGTAACATCTGAACGGATTTTAATGAAATTTGGAATGTAGGTACATAGCTTATACCTAGGATTAACACATAGGCTACTTTTTAACTTGATAAAAGCGGGCGAAGCCGCGGGACACGGCTGATAGCTAAGAATGATTTAGATACAAACACGGTACCATATTGGATCAACATTTTATAAAATTATATATGAAACTAATAACTAAATTACTTTTTTATCGTAGACAATTAATTAAACTTCAACATAATATAAACGCTTTCACGCTCACAGCCCCACACTAAGTTCGATATCTTGTGTCGCGGGTGCCGGAAACATTCATATCACACACAATCACAATTAGATTGAGCACGTATTTTACCAATTAAATTAAATTTTTAATTATAACTAGTTGTTCCCCGCGACTTCGCCCGCGTTAATTTTCGAAATATCATCAAAACCTCAATTCCGTTACAAAATGTAAGAGAATAAGATTTTTTTTTCTAAATGTTTCCGATATGTTAATATTTATTCTGATATTTGGGGCGGAGATAAATCCAACAAATCAAAGACCATTAAAATCGGTCCACCCGTTCTCAAGTTATAAGTTTTGTAACAAACCCGACTTTGTTGTATGTATATATATATATATATATATATATATATATATAAAGATATAAAGATTATGTATTGCGGTAAATTTACAGCGATTCAAAACTATAAATACGGGCTTAACTTGAAAATCCATCGTTACTTGTCAAACTTGCAATTTTAAAAGTTGCTAACTTCAGGTTTAAGCAATGTACAAAGTCGTTGATCAGTCAAATGTATCATTTCATTCATCTTTCTAAAATGTCACAAAAGTAACGCATATGAACCACGTGGGTGCCTCACACAATACTAAAGATGAAGAGAGGCTTAATTTTATGGATGACCAAATTTGTAAATGGTTATGTTTCGAAACTTTATTGGGAAAATCCTATTATGGTTTTGGTCAAATGGTCATAGAACTATCGTCATTTTAAGATTTATATGTTTCTTTTGACAAAGCTGATGGAACTTTGTTATATGAGGCCCCTAATTTAGGTTGATATACATATATTTATACAAGATTACTAGCTGACCCGGCAAACGTTGTTTTGCCATATACAATATTTCGAGGCAATATATTTTAGTTAAAAAAAATAGGGATTGATCGTAGAAGGGTGAACATTTAGGGTTGTATTTATTTTTCAATGCTGAACCATAAAAAAATAAAAACAAAAATGTTGGTCCAAAAATTAAAACAAAATGTTAAGGGTGAACAACCATTATCTCTTAGGGGTATGAAAAATAAATAGTAGCCGATTGTCAGACCTACTGAATCTGCATATAAAATTTGGTTAAAATCAGTAAAGCCGTTTCGGAGGAGTAAGGTTCTAACATTGTGACACGAGAATTTTATATATAAGACAAGATGTAAAAGTAACTGAGAGAGATAGAGATCAGCTTGTGAATCTATAAGTGTGAAAGATTTATGATTATATTTAAACTTTCCTTTATATCTTTCAAGTAAAAACAATTGCTGTTTGATTGAAACAAACGTGAGACTTGTTATTTGACAAAAAATGATGAAATTGGGTCAAATCACTGGTCATGTATATGTATTATCCACTTGAATAAATAGTACAGTGAGTAAACTATTCTATAGAGAACATGTTTTTCGTTTAAGTTTTCTTTTCATGTGAGTATTATATAAGCATTTAATGTATGTAGGTATTTGTTATTGTACATTTAATAAAAGTTTCTATTATGTTGACCTTTTAATTTCAATTATACAATTTAATCATTTGATCAAACAATTACAATATATATAACTTGAAATTAGAACCTTATTGCTAAAATCAATAGAACTATATTATCATTAAATAAAAGTAGAACTATACAATCATAAGATGCATCCTGAACATTCGTGCTAGGTTGCTCTGTGTTACAAATGCTAATATATCTGCAGTTTACCAAGTTTCAGAATAATCAAAAGCCTAATGTTACAATTATATAAAATGTATTGTTTTACATCATTAAATCCTCCCATTTTCTTTTACAAAAACCAATCTTAGAATACAAAATCCCTGTAACCAAATATGTACAGAATACATTGATCTCATAAAGAAATGGACCAATCTTGACATTTTAGACACATTATCTATATTCAAACGATAGACTGAACAAAACAAAAGAAAACCTCACCTTAGCATGCTGTTCATAAGTCGATACTTCAAAAAATAATAACCGTATTACTTAGGTTTATAACTATAATTAATATCCTTTGTTTAATTTGTATACCTATACCTGTGGTTCTATTATTTAAATATTTAATCTGCGCAATAATCTGTAATACATAAGTATTTACTTTAGTATGTACTGTAACAACTATTTATCTTCTATTTCAGCAACAACGACCAGTACCAAATCATCACTTACATGCCCTCTCCTCAAGTGGCTCTTCACCAACTGGGCTTCCACTTCTCATCGTTTTCAAGCAACCAGCTCAAAGCCACCAGAACCAACGACACTCTTGTTGTCTGGTCACCGGCCGACGAGTTAAAACATTACAACTTTATTCTACAATATGGAGTTAGTATAATAGACTTGATACATGAATTCTCGATGGCTAAAAGACCTCTGATGAATGGTCCAATCAATCTGGTGGCCGTGCCGAAGAAGTTAGATGGGTATGAAATATCTGCATGGAATCTTTTGACGAACAGGTGAGCATTTTATATACTAAAATACTGCTTATATAATATAGTAGACGCAACTAAAACATAATTCTTAGAACTACCGATTGGCCTAGTTAGGTATGCGTTCGCCTTCTAAGCAGGGTAACTGGTCCGATTCCCGAAGGGTTTAAGTTTCCGGTCGTTTCTGCTCGGTTTGAAAATTGAATTCTTTTTTGTTTTCAAAATCGTGATAAAAGTAAAATAGTTAGGGCATTTTCCGTGCTCGTTTAGCTTGCTACCCTGTACAATCGTAGCTCACCACCCTTAAACAGAAAAACCTGTCGCCACAATTAATAAAAATGTGTTCCAGCACCCATCTTTGAGAGCCAGTAATTTTTCGCCTAGCGTATGTTTATCGTATATTTTGCCGTAGAGTACGAAACTGGTCTTACATAATTATTTCAATTAAACTTTGTATACCTACCAAGGTAAGTAAACTGGTAAGTAAAACAAGTTACGTATTTTTCTTGTCAAGCCCTTTTCAACGACACCCCACAAGGGTAGATAAAAAATATAAAATATTTTGCTCCCCATGTGTATAAGAGCCCCTTAAATTTTTTTTTTCATTTATATAATTTTCAATGTAATTTTTGGTTTTGAGCCGTAATTTGAAGTCATTCGCTTATATGGTTTAGACGCTAGATGCCTCTGACAGACGGACGGACGGACAAAGTACTGAACGAACCAAGTCAATTTATAGATCTCGCTTCGCTTGATCAATAAATCCGAAGATTTGTATTAAGTGTGTAAGTATGTTTGTTTTCTCTTCATGCTGTAACGGCGGAACGGATTTGGATAAAATTTTTCATAAGCTACGTAAGCTTATACCCAGGATTAACAAATAGGCTCTTACTTGACAAACGCGGACGTAGCCGTGGGATACTGCTTGTCGTGTGGAACATACATAAAAAAAAAAAAATTCCTCTTAAACAAAACAGAGAGTTTTAATATTATTATGCTTTAAATTATTTTCCAATAAAAATTCATCGCGACACATGATAACAATAATTATATCATGACCTACTCGTATAATCAGATATTTTGGTAACGGCGTGTATTTTTGCCAGAGCAAGGTCACTTTCAATGCTAGTTCTTGCGAAATGTTCGTCATCTGCACAGTGTAAACGGTATATGTGGAACGATTAGTAATGAATAGTGCTTATTATCGGTTAAGCAATATATCATCAGGTAATATAGAGATCAAACGCTAGCCTATCAAAGATGAAGAAACTGATGAAAAGAAGCACGTTTTTTAATGCTAATGTCTTCGTCGGTCAGCCGCACGCAGCACGCTCGCTTCGAACACTCAGCTCGCGTGTTTTGGTCACAAGTAACCTAACGCTCCTTTTCACTACGCTCATTGTCAAACTTATGTGTCTTTTTCTTAGACCAGTCATAAAATAAACTCATACCTATTTAAGTAACCTATAAATGATTTTAGTAAAAATAAAGGACACCAATCAAATCATAACTTTATTAAAGAATATATATCAATATTATTCGACAAATCTATCACATTACTTGTTTATGAAACCATATTATTTCAGTAGATAGATGTATCAAATGTTGGTTATAGCTTCTATATTATTAAAATTATATAAAACATTGTTATTTCTGTAGTTACTTATATGAAGTTAGCGATTTTAAATGAATGAATACATACAAAGTGTATTCTGGATGAATTACTGAAACTTTAGACAAGCTAACTGTCTAAGACTGGAGCTTATCCACTTGTGACTTGTTTTGAATATCTTACTCCCAGATTATAGGTAAACTTTATTTATTTCTAAACGTTTGTGAGATGATGTTCTGAATTTGGTTGTATTTCAGTGCTTATAAATTGGCGAACATAGACCATGTAACGAGCATCAGACAGATAGAGCAAATGAAATTTGATCTAGCTCAGCAGCTCAGCAGGCTTTGGCTTGGAAACCCAGGAGAGCCACAAGTCACTAGATGGAGAGAAGAATGGTTCAAACAAGGCATGGCTACATATCTAGCCTACTATCTATTGGCTCAGGTACGAAAAATCTCTTACATTTCAACAATACTTTAACTTAATGTTGATTGAGTGATTTGACTTAAGTTCTTGTGTCGCCTAAGTGGACTATAAGGCGCCCACACTCAAGTCCATAGTGTTTCGCCTTCCAGTTAGGTCTTGTGCTTCGTGTGTTGTTTGAGTAGGGCATACATTACCCAAAGCAAGTTAGAGAAACAGTAATGTTAATACAATAAAAATATAATCAATAAAATCTTATTAACCTTGCAGTACAACTACGGCTCCCAAACCAAAGGCTCCAAAGCACCGCTTGGCATCTACGGCCTCCAGATGAAACAGTATGCCATGGCCTCAGACTGGCACCATAGTACTCCAGCATTAACAAACTTTCATAATAACCTGGCTGTAGAGATACCGTCGAGGTACCAAGAGCTGGTGACTATGAAAACTGGCGCAATTTGGTGGATGCTGGAGAACTGGTTCCAAACGGATCAACTGCATGCATCGTTGGTGAAACATATTAATGCTATGTAAGTATATACCCATGTACCTGAACATTATTATGTCATTGTATAAAATTTTAAAATATATAAATAATTGACGCTAATGTAGGATTTATCTTGAAATTATTGGCACATTTGTACAATATTTGATATCCAAATACTGATTTATAAGAGCTACAATAGTTCCTATTACCCTTTTCCAGGAGAGGTCAGTACATTTCCCTCTGGGATCTGATCAGTGCTATCGACAAGGACACCATAGAGTGCGCCGCGCAAATTTTTAACGGTTCTACTCCAACCAGAATCCTGAACTCGTGGTTCCATCAAGCCGGATATCCGGTCGTTTACGTCAATGTACTGAGGGATCGGCATCCAAATACTATTCAGCTCAAGCAGGTGAGTTACAGTCAATATCTTCATGTGTTACTAATCACTTGGATAGCAGTCTTAGTTCAGAGGATTAGGCATTAATTTTATTTAGAAACATGGGTCCAGTGCAACTTTGCAGATGTCATATTTCCTCTAATCTTCTCTATATATATATAACTCAAAAGTGACTGACTGACTGACATAGTGATCTATCAACGCACAGCTCAAACCACTGGACGGATCGGGCTGAAATTTGGCATGCAGGTAGATGTTATGACGTAGGCATCCGCTAAGAAAGGATTTTTATTAATTCTCCCCCCAAAGGAATAAAATAGGGGATGAAAGTTTGTATGAAACTTTGTCAATATTAAACCGATCGGGTTTGCATGCAAAAAGCTACTATGACGTAGAATCATAATAATCATCCCCTAAGAAAGGATTTTGAGATGCAGGCTATATAAGATTAGTAACTTTTCAGTTTAAAATATACGAATTTCTGTATGCTAGCGCCATCTACATTGAGTTATTTTGGAGAGAACTTTGAATTAACCATTTTTGTGTATAGTGCATAGATAATATAACTAGCGGATTATATTTGACGACTAGTTTTTGCCCGCGGCTTTGCTCAGTCAGTCAGCTTTGAGTTACATAACAAATTCGAATCCCATTAATACCTAATGATATCCCGTTCGAATTTAAACGATTACAGTTTCCCCTAAAAGTCTGATTTGCCATGACAATAAACAAGTCTCAGGGGCAAACTCTCAAATTTGCGGGTATTGACTTGAGAGAACATTGCTTCTCTCATGGACAGTTTTATGATGCTTGCTCAAGAGTAAGTTCGCCCAATAGCTTGATAGTTTTAGCGCCTAATGACAGATTAGTTAAGAATATTGTGTACAAAGAAGTTTTGTAGGCCCTAATTTTTACACACGCTAAACAAAAGTAAAGCCGCAAAAACTATACCTAATTAAAAATAATACTTCTTAACGCGAGCGAAGCCGCGGGCAAAAGCTAGTCTTTTATAGGGTTCTTTCTATCAGAATATTTAGATTTTAAATTACGTATGATTATAGAATTTTTCAAAACAGATTCATATTTTAGCAGATTGACGCAGACGATTGAGTATTCAGATTAGAGTCGTGATTTGTATCAGCTATCTGTATAAGATAAATATGGGATCTAAATATTATAAGTTCTAAAGATCACAGAACAGTATTTTTTTAATCTGAAATTAATCCACTACGAATATCATCAAAGTTTATTTCGTTGAGATAGGTATCTGATTGTCTAAGCATGCTTTTCATCACTATCTCTACTCATAAAAGAACCAGAAGCTATATAACAAGTAAACAATTTTAACCAAATATATTTAACTTTTCATATATTTGTTAGTGAAACCTAAATTTCATTATTACGGTAGTTATTTTTCTGACTTGTTCTGGGGGCCTTCAATTTTGTATTGTTCAATATTTTACAGT
The DNA here is from genome assembly GCA_948107665.1 of Lomographa bimaculata. Classification (NCBI taxonomy): domain Eukaryota; kingdom Metazoa; phylum Arthropoda; class Insecta; order Lepidoptera; family Geometridae; genus Lomographa; species Lomographa bimaculata. Next base: position 2,930,716 of record OX403592.1, on the reverse strand, counting down.
TCTTCCCACGTCTAAGCCTAAATGCTTTATCAATTCCAGAGACACTTCAGCTACACACCACTAAACCGCGAAACCACCGACTTTTTGATCCCAATCTCGTATTTCCTCCAAAGCAGCGAAAACTGCTTCAACTGCCACATACCAAGGTTCACCATCTCACAGACATACTCGTTTAGTGACAACTTGAATGGTGGCTGGATTATACTCAATAGAAATGCTTCAGGTAAGAGTTTTTTTTATGTTATTGAGATACAAGACGAGCTTGTCGCTCGCTTGATGGTATGTCACGCTTGCCCATTGCAGTTTAGTGCCACTCAGAGTCTTGAACTTACAAGTATATAGGTCAAAATCATGCGCGGCAATGCACTCGTCACCTTGAGATATGAGATCTTAAATCTCTTTATGCTCTGTAATTTACTGTAAATGTAAATTAAATGAAGGGCAATGTTTCCAGAACATAGTAATGTGCACATTTTATAATGTATGATTATGTTTAAGATTGACATTTTAAATCGATAATCAGCAAAATTAAATAATAGGAGTGACGATAAAGCGTTGTGCAAATATCTTAGCAAGCTACTTCTTTGAATAAATGGAGCAGCATTCAGTGAAATTGTAACACTTATTCAGATCTAGATTATATGGAAGTCCTTGGCCGTAGTATAAGCAGTTCTATTTTAGGCTTAACCCACGCGCATTTTGCACAAGCTTGTAAAACAATTTAATGTAGTTATCATAAATATTAATGAGAGATTTATTGTAAACTGAATAGCAAGTTGTGTTATAGTGCTGACGATATATTTAACAACAAATGTTTAGCCTCAACCTTAAATTGTTAAATTTTTACATAGATTGCTGTTTTTATAATTAGTTTATTTTTTTATTACAGTAAAGATAGACGGCTATCTTTCTACGCAAATAGCCTACATTTTCTAAAACTAAATTGAAATAATATAAATCTAAACAGCGAAAGAGAATGTAATCAAATTTATAAGTAACTCAAGTGCACAAGTGTATAGCGTGCCCATCATGCTGGCAGCAAAAAAAAACAATACGATTCAAAACATAAACATTTTTTACTGTCCATACTAAAAAAAGCCCGTCTCATTGAGGAACAATATTAATAGTCACAAACAAGAAAAACGTAGGAAAGTACATGATACAAATATCACGAAATATCGTTAGTAAATAGTACTATGGGAATTAGTCAAGACCGATTTATTTTAGGAACTGTAGTTCACGGCGACAAAACATTAATAGATTTTGGCAGTCGTTGATATTTTGGTTGCATATTATATTCTAAGAAGTCATAACTATTCACGCCCGTTACTGCTTAGTGCCTATTATTTTACTGTGTCCACACCTGCGGCTTAATCATAATTGCTTACGTTTGATTTTTAAGGTTTAAATGAAATACAGAAACATTGTCCTTAAGGCAATATAATATTTACACACACAGCCCCACACTAATTCGACGACCCAGTTGGCGCAGTGGACAGCTGTCCGCCCTCTGTGCCGTGGGTCCTGGGTTCGATTCCCGGCAGGAGCACAAATTCCTTCCCAAGGGATATTTGTGCTTCTGGTTCTGGGTGTAATGTGTGTGTGATGTGAATGTTTCCGGCACCCACGATTCAAGTTTTTGAACTTAGTGTGGGGCTGTGAGTGTGAATGCTTTTGTTTGTTGTTTGTTGTTAATTTCGATGACTTATGTCGTGAGTGCAAATACATTCAAATCACATGCACAATCACGACCAGAATCAGAAATACCAATTTTGGGAGAAAACTTGTGATTCCACCAGGAATCAAACCTGATACCCGCTGCTTTGTTCGGGCCCAGTGTTCAGCCACTACCTCTCCCAGAGGAGACGGCCAATGAACTGTCTCAGGAGGGCCTCGGTGCCACTGAACAGCACTTTTCAGAGTCATAACCAACGGCACTTCCAACTTCCCCTATCAATGACTTATATAAATTTTATTATTCATAAAAGATATTAAATTTTTTATTTTATCATTTGGCTTACAAATAAGTGATTGGAGAGTGTGCTCAGGAATTACATGACATAATTCCTCCATGCCTTTTTTACCATCAAACAACAAGACAAACTGTCAAACGTCATCCATTTTCGCTCGAAGCGTTTTGCTTCTACGTTCATCATCCGTGCAGCGAAGGAGTGGAACTCATTGCCTGCGTCTTTGTTCCCTGAACGGTATAATCTGGGTGTCTTCAAGTCTAGAGTGAATAGGTACCTTCTAGGCAAGCATGTTCCATCTTTGGCCGCATCGTCACTTTCCATCAGGTGAGATAGCGGTCAAATGATTGCCTGTCCAGTATAAAAAAAAATAAATGTGACCTAGCTCTATCCGCTTATCTCCATGAATGTCAAGGGATTATTTTAAAATATTACAGTTAAATTAAAGGAAATGAAGAGGTGACGAGCGCATTGCACTGCTGCGTAGGATTTTGAAGTTTGAAGTTCTACAGTCTCGGTGGCAATGAACTAAAATTGAGTATACGTAACGATTACTATCAGTTGAGCAATTGCTCGTCTATTTTGATATTAATATTTCGCTCCATTTTTTTTATTCCAGCTTACTATCGAGTCAACTACGACATAGACACATGGCGGCTCATCGCAGCATCTTTGAAACAAGATCCATTCACGATCGACGAGATGAATAGAGCTCAGGTAAATAACGTTTGCATGTTATTGTAAGTAAATGTAGTTATGATGTAAAACAATACACACAAAGACACAGCTTTCTATTTGCTGCGTAAAAATGGTTACTTAAGATATTATACTCCTTTGTAAGGTGTCGGCTATTAGAAAAGAGTATTTGTTATGCATTCCACTACAGCTCCTTATCAGGTATCGATTAGGATTTATAAAAAATGCCGGGTATCGCTTACACCATTTCCTCAAAGACGGTGAGATTTTCCTGAAGTTGAGTTCCTAATGAGACAACCTTAGCATGCTCATACCTAAAATAGCGTGCATATTTTATTTATTTACTAGACGCACTTGCCTTATATTATGTATGTTTACTAAAATAATTGTCTCCTGCTCCAAGCGCTGAGGATCATTTTTATGCTACTGAGAGACAAGAAAGAGCAAGTTTTTTGCCTGATAATAAGCGTCATGTTTACCTATTACATTTCACCCATCGCCGCGTTTTTTAAACTGAGATAAAAGATGTTAAACATGTTCATAATTAGCTGTATCTTTTTTACCTATGATAGGCAAATATTGGACCACTATGTGATGATGCGGTCAACGATGGATGGCAATTTGAGCATTCCCAACATAATTGTCCTTTCATCATACGCACTAGCAGAGGTGGTTAAATTGTTGCCCAAGGGCTCTGCAAAATATTCCCACTACCACTAACTGAATCTATTGTTTTAAACATATCATAAAGCTTTATATTTATTCTTTTTTATTTTAGTCTTATGCGCCACCAATAGCTTATATGGTTGTGATTCTGTGTGTGACGTGAATGTTTCCGGCACCCACGATAAAACTATTTGAAATTAATGTGGGGCTGTGAGTGTGAAAGCGTTTATGTTTGTGTTTATCTAATGTTATTCTTGATTCCAGATTGTAAACGACGTATTTGCTCTCTACATGGCTGGTGACATAGAACGTACATTAGCTGAAGAAATACTCGAATATTTGGACAAAGAACGAAGCCCAGCAGTTTGGAATGCGGCTATAGACGGTTTTGAGATGTTAAAGATAGTTGGCGCTAGTACCCACGTGACGAAGCATCTGCTTTGGGAATGGGAGGTAGGTTTGTTTGCTATTAAAAATGTTTTTTTAACGAGGAATTATAACCAATATTTAAAAAAAAATATATGAGTAATTCAATATCAAAAGGCATGCATTGGCTAAGACAACAATTAACGCATTGTTGTTGTCAATGATTGGTCAACTTACCTTTACGGCAGCCATTTTGTATCGGCAGCCGTTCTTTGACATCACGGAAAGAACGTCAAAACCGCCGCGTTTAAAATTGCTCGAACTTAACTGTATTTTAACGACTCAAAAACGGAGGTTCTAAATTTGACTGAAAGTTTTTTTTATCTATGTTACGCGATATTTCCACAATTTATGGATCGATGGTTTTTGTTTGGTAGAGTATACTTCAGAAGTGGTCCCATATAAATTTTATCGAAATCGGTCAAGCTAAAACCGAAATTTATATTTCGGTTTTGCGACGAAGTCGGACTTTTAAGCTTTGCTTGCGTTTCAATTATCAAATATTGATTTTGATAAAATAGTTTTACTGCTTTTTTAACGTAAGGTATCGAATAAAAACATAGATAACAATAGTTCATATTCCATATTACCCAAACTGATACCGATTATTTATTTTTTCTTTTACAGGAATTCATGGGCAAGAAAATAGGTCAAATATTCAGCATACTTGTAAAAAGCAACGACGGACATCCTCAGAGCAGGATGTTCAGAAGTAACATCATCACATTTGCGAACGAAATCAACCACGAACCTTGTCGCACTTACTTACGTAGCGTACATGAAGACTATAGACTGGGCAAGCAGAGGTAAGATTTACAAAGGCTTTTTATTTAACCCCCGACGTAAAAAGAGGCAAGTTTCTGCCTACTTGTTACTGGGTGCGCGTTCGCCTTCTACGGGGTATCAGGTTCAATTCCCGGCGCAAACACAAGTTTTCTCGCTATGGGAAACTTGTGTTTCTGGTTCTGGTTGTGATTGTGCCAGAAAAAAATACATCACACACATGCAATGTGAATATTTCCGGTACCCACGACACAAGTATTTGAACTTAGTGTGGGACTGTGTGCGTGAAAGCGTTTCTATTTATGTCGTATGTACTGGGTTCAATTGCCAGCAGGACCAGAAATTCCCTTCCCTAGGGACATAAGTGTGCTTGTTCTGTTTGTGATTATGTGAGTGATATGTTAACGGACCTATGGTAAAAGTCTTTAAACTTAGTATGGGGCTATGAGTGTGCAAGTGTTTGTTGTAATTTTTCCGTCATGTAAGGTTATATCTACCCACATGCTATTATCCTTTTGAATGCTACAGAGTGATTACATTATCTTTGGCTACATAGACAATAGGCTGGTCCATCATTTACATTATCAAACAATATTAGACGCGTGTTTTTTCTTTTACCAATTAAACAAAATATTACGAAGATTTAGTGAGTATACATTTCCCGTGACGTCACGTCTATAATTATGTGTACTTTTTCAGGCTGGATCCAGACATTCGAGCAGCAGTATACTACATGTTTGAAAACAAAACCAACAGCGGGTTCGTTGACAGCAAACTAAACCCCATCGAGCTAGAAGACATGGCGTTCGCTAAACATAGAATGTAAGAATATTTATGTTTATTTTTATTAAAGATAGGCAAACGTTTAACCACTATCTCACCTGATGGTAAGCGACGATGCGGTTGACAATGGAGCACGTTTGCCTAGAAGATGCCTATTTTGGGGGCTGAGTTACCCACGTCCATAGGAAGATACCCATTAAGTCTGACTCCCTACACGAGGTCCCCGGGTGGTGCTAATCAGGTGACATTTGAGAGGTAGTAGAGCATTTTGTGAGTTGCTCGCCTGGCTTGCTACCAAAGTAGCTTACCACCATCAAGTTGAAAGTCTGCCGCCAAGCCAAATACGGTGTTCCGGCAGTTATCCTTGAGAGCGTGCGTATTCCAGGTCTAGTGTGTTTACCAGCTTCGATCACATCGTCACTTACCATCAATCAGGTGAGATAGTGGTCAAACACTAGCCTGTCACAAATAAAAAAAAAAAAAATTACTCGTGATTTAAAGACGTATTGTATTTATTACTTTAACAATATAATAAAAAATACACAACTAGCTGTGCCCCAGGGATACGCTAGCGTTACATAATTATATAAATGTAGCCTAAGTATTTCTGGATGTAAACTACACGTATAAATATTTATTTTATTTGTATACATTTTATTGATCGAGCGAAGCGAGATCTCTAAGTTGACCTGGGTCGTACAGCACTTAGTCCGTCTGTCCGTTCGTCCGTCTGTCAGAGGCATCTAGCCTCTAAACCATATAAGCGAATGACTTCAAATTCTCATAGAATATGTAAAACTACGGCCCAAAGCCAGAAATTACATTTAAAATTATATAAACGGAATTTTTTAGGGGGCTCCCATACATGTAAGTCGTGAGCAAAATAACTTTTATTTTTTTATCTAGGTACCTACCTTTTTGGAGCATCGTTGCAAATAACTTGACATTTAGAGTACGTAACTGGTTTTTAAAAAACCTATGTTAGAAAACAACGATTTGGTAGACACCAAAGTCACTGTTTTTAAGCCTATTTTGTCCCGGGGTCTATCTCATAAACAGCTTCACACAGAAAGCTTAAACTTTAGTATAATATCTGTTATATCCTGTACTTAAACAACAAATACAGAAATCAAACAATTATTATATAGGAAAAAAGTTATGAGCAATTAACTTCAAAAGTTTTTCTCCGTGAAGTAAAATGGAGACTCGAACGACTAGTTTTACAAGTTTTGTTCAAGTCCGTATAGCTTTTGCAGCGTAAAGAGAAAACAAACATACTTACACATTTATGCATTAACTTGCATCACCACCACAGACAAACACCACCATATATTAATCAGTTACAATTATATATCTTTTCCAACCCCCTCTCTCAAAAAATTTGGTGTTGGGACACCGGGTCCATGGGGACCGGGAGCTCATTCTATTTTCAAAATTCTATCAGAGCGCCTGGTTGAGGCGACGCGTGATCAAAATGCTGGCACTTTTTTGGCTCAACGTATTAGCATTGCAAATCAGCGAGGCAATGCCGCCAGCATGATGGGAACGCTACCCACTGGTAGTGGGCTTGAGCAATGGAGTTACCTATATGCTCGATGTCTTGTAGGTGACTTGGTTTTTTGCTGTACAGTATTTGTTTCGTTTTAGGAAATATAGGCAATTGGCCCGTAAATTCAGTTTTATATTTCAGTTTTTTGTTATTTTCAGGCAAGAACGAAATAGATTCTATATAGGACTACCTTATGGAGAACCAAGGCCGCTGCCCATCATTTCGACAGAGCCGGTAAGAATTTAAATTATATATTTATTGCCAACTGGCAGCGGTCTATTAGATAACGTTTTGTACATATTTATATCGTTATATATTGTTGAACATATTTATAATGTTATATATTGTTATTATATAGTTATTTTTCATTAGTGTTAATTTAGTTTTTATTTTAATCCTACTAATATCATAAATCCGAAAATGTATGTGTAAGTATGTTTGTTCACTCTTCACGCTTTAACGGCTGCACGGCTTTGGATGAAATTTGGAATATACATAGCTTATGTCTAGGACTAACACATAGACTTTTTAACTTGATAATAGTCGTGCCCCGCGGCTTCACCCGCTATGGGTGAAGCCGCGGGGCACGACTAGTGTATTATGATTAAAGTAACAGCTAGTTTTGATGTCAATAAAAATGTAACCTACGTTTACACAATAATTTGAATTAAAATTTCTACTATAAATGACATATATAATAACAGATTTATGAATTCTAGAAATATTAGTATAATTATATATTAATATTAGTATTATCTTTTCTATTTCAGCCGATACAAGTGGCGGTAACGGAAAAGCTGGAACACCATACGGTTGGATCTTCAGCGACTGTTCATTTAGGCTGTCTTATAACTATTGTAGCTTTATTGACATTCGCTTTATAATAAAACCTATAAAAACTACCATTTAAATAATAATTTATATTAACTGAATGTTCATTAGATTCAATTTTATTTAGTTCTAGTCAAGTTTGTAACGAAGTTTATATAAGTTATTTTAATATTGCACTTACCTATTATAATTAATATAACCATTGTTTAATTATTAAAAAAAATATGTATTTTATATACTTTGAACTGCCCGTTGGTTTAGTTGGGTGTTTGCCTTCTAAGCAGGGGTATTGGGTTCGAATCCAGGCGGGACCACAAGTTTTCTCCTCAAGGAAAATTTGTGTTTCTGGTTGTGATTATGTGTGTGATGTGAATGTTTTCGGCACCCACGATACAAGTCATCGAACTTAGTGTTAGGCAGTGAGTGTGAAAGCGTTTGTGTTATGTTTTGTTTTTTATTTATGGAGTATTTTAATTTGCATTTAATTTTAATATAATCATAAAACGTATCCTATTCTATCTGCATAAATGGGAAATCGTACTAATTACTAAAAGACTTTAAATTTCTTACTTCTATTTATTATTCTTTATTTATTTATTATAATGCAATATGTACATATTGTATTAATTTTTCATTTAAATCATTAACATTATAATGTTGCCTTATAAGTAAATAATTCTACTATATAATAATTATTTATAATTAGAGATATTGTTAATAATTTAAACATAATAAGGTATATATGCTGAAAAATAATAATAATATTAGTATAAATTATAATAACTACACTTTTATTCTAAATTTGAAGCAAGAGGACGCGTTTGCTTCAGATTCGGAATAAAATTACTAACTAAATTATTTGTATGTTTATATTAAATTTGAATAAATTCTTATAAATAACTAATATTTATATTTATTTAAAAATAAAATGAAAATGCAGTAAAAAATCTTAACCCAAAAATTGGTCGAATCACCAACGAACGAGTAATAACTAAAAATATAATAGTCATAAGTAATTCTGTAAATTGATAAATATAATAATTAATTATAAAGTTTATATTATGAGAAAATACTTTATTCACATTCCAATATAAAGATATACTCAGAACAATTTTTTGTTGAGTAGAATAAAATATCTTCTCATAATCGAAACCTATTCTTAAACATTAAATTGACCTTAAACAACACTTAAACTTATTATATATTATGACAAATTAATATAAGCTTAAATTATTTTAACTCACTTTGTGCAATTTTTTTGAATAACAATGTTATAAAATTATAATTAAACGAATAAAACACAATAACATTTATATCAAACGTTCTTAGTACACATCAAATGTAGAAAGACGTGAATAACACATTCAAACTCCTGGCTCATTTGGCTGACTCTTTATTATTGAAATCAACAATAACATGCTTATAAGTACATTCAATTGCTCAAAATACTATTCAACATATTTTTTGAGACCAATTGATAAAACTTAGTCAGCCTTTGTTCCTGAAACATAAAATGCTATTACACCAATAGCACCAAGTTTCCTCTCAGTCACTCCATATTTTTACAAACTAATCGTTATTCAATTAAACTTAATAATATAGCCGATTATCGAGGATTTTTTTATGCTTTCTATTCTACTAAAACCAATAAAATAAACCCATTCACCATCTTAAGTTTCAAAGATTAATTATGACCAAAATACGTTATATATAAATTAGGTCTTATGATTGATGATTCACTGTTTTCTATATGCAATGTTATCGGGAAACTTTTCTGATGTTAGGTACAGCTACGGAAATTTGCAATTCATTGTGACTTTTAAACATTCGCAATCCAAACTATAATTAATTTAATATCACGGATGTTAAATTTAATATAGTCGTCTAATCGAGACCAATGCAACTTGGCCGCAACGACAACGTACATAAAAATGTTTTTAACGCAATTATGTCCCATAATATTACCCCAACTATAAAAAAGAAATTAGTAGGTACCACAAAAATATCCAATTCTTACAATAGGACCGTCATGTAGTAAATCAAAAGTACTGCAAAAATACATTCTAGGGTACTAGTATTAGTAACACGAGTACCCTCAAAGGTACAAAACCGAGGGTACCTACCAAACATTACAAAACCAGTTGATTGCATATGACGCTTAATTTCCTTCATGACGACATTTTGCCGTAGTTGCAAGGAAACGAGATAAATGTATATTTGTTAATTGCCGATCCGTGCACGTAATTGGTCGTAGCGACAGCTGTCAGTGTCAGCGGAACCACAAATCATATCTACTAAACTGATGCTGAAAAAGGCATGTTTTCGTGAGGTAGGAAATCATACTAGCAGTCAACTGTTATTTTGTCTGTGGCGTATTTTGTACTAGCGGTACTTTACCTGTTCTTTATATTCGTATTACTTGTAAGGTTTTAGAACAAAATATATATTTTTGGTCACTCAAAAGTTGTCTATAGAAAACAGTGGTATGCAGGCAATCATAATCTTGCATAACCTTTAAGATTACCTATATTAAACAAATAATATTTTATACTTAACTACTATAGATCCTAGAAAAAGTAAATATAATATTATTAAATATATCTAATGATTTACTAAAGCAATCACAAATGATATACTAATAAGTACAAATGACACAATTAAGGTAGGTGCATCGTTTTCGTCGATCCACTCGTATACGTAGTCTAAGTGCTGGTTTTGCCATTCGAGATTTTCCATCACTAGAGCAGCAGCCCGTTCTGCTGATATCTGTGAGTCTTCTAGGTTGTTGTTTTGGGCGAAAGCAAATATGTTGAACTGAGAACAAATGCAAATGGTTAATAATTTTGTCGTAAATGGTGTTATTAAGCTCAGTCTCACTCTAAGCTCAATGATTTGTGTCGTGAGTGTTGAAAACATTTACATCATACACACAATCAAAAGCAAAATATAAACGCTTTCACACTCGCACACAAGCTCAATGAATTGTTTTGTGGGTGCTGGAAACATTCACATCATACACACATAATCTCACCCAGAACCAGAAATACGAATTTCCGACGAGATACGAAAACAAGAAGGTTAAATTGGCTTCTAAGATTTTATTTCACTTTTGTTAGTTACAAATGAAGCTTATAAAAACGTGCTCCTATAAGCTTCACTTACATACTCCTGTATACAGATGTAGTTTTGTTAGTAATTAAGATGATTTATCAAGTACTTTAATCTCAAATTATGGTCAAAAATTATTTATTGTATTTTAGGTGTCCTGCACTTGGATTGGGTAAAGTTTTCCAATTTCCGTCCACCCATCTCTATGTTAGCTATACAAGTCCAGTTAGCCAAGTCAATGTATAAATTATCAGGTCATTTACTTTCGAGGTTAACCCATGTCGCTCTGGCCGTCAAAACTTTTGTTGGTTAAAATTGTCACATGAGAGACAAGAGGCTCACATTGATTTGCAACTTTAGAACGAGCTAATCCTAACAATTTATGGTTGTAAATTTTTTAACTTGGTTACAATTGGACCAAAATATGAATGACATCTATGCTAATAATGCATGATTATGAGCTTTAAGGCTTTAGTTTCTGGAAAGTCGAAAAAATGTTGCCATTAAAATTTTAATTTATCAGCCACAGTAATATTAATTAGAATCTTTGGATCGTAATTCAAATCACGAGATTATTTCTCGAACTTTAAAATAGTAGGTATATAGTTTCTTTACTATTTAGATACAACGCCTTAAAAATACATAGTTCTGAGTATTTGCGACACTATCAAGTCTACAAGAACTTCAAGACCACTAGTTTAAACGTCAAGAAAGGAATAAAAGTTATAAAAGTGGATTACTTACGTCATTTGCTGAGTCAAAATCAGCCATATTTTCAGCGAGATGCTTTATCACTTCTTCTAATTTCTCAGCGCCGCCATACCTAACAAAAATATTATTAATTTAGGAAAACAATACTGAATTAACATGTCCAATTGTGATGTTATCTCATTTTTATCTCCACTCCAAATAAAAGACGGCGTAACATTATTGCATCTGTCAAAAATCTTGGGTCTTTTCTTTATCGACGTGGGTTATGTAGGTATGTTTTTTTATTAGCAGCTACGATTATGTGACGTGAGTGACTTACATATTTCTGATTTCATTAACACGCATTGTAAGGAAGTTCTGAGTAACGCGAGCTGACAAGAAACTGGCATCTGCAGCTGCTTTGAAGATCCTGACACGCTCTTCTGTCGTGTAGGGACTGTTTACTGCAATGGTTTCTTCTAGAAGACTGTAAAACAAATTTCCATTATTAATTTTAAGGCTGATAATCAAGATATAGATGGCACGTCAAGTAATTAGCCTGCTTCCTAGCCAAATTGCAAGAAGAGCGCAACTTGCAAGGATTCTCCGGAATTGTCTCACGGAGGTAAGAAATATAAAACTTTAAAGATAGACTTAAGTTCTATTGGCTAGCCGATTAATGCAGCCGATTGCTTATTTATGAAAGAAAACTTTAACGCAAAAACGTTAGTTTGCTAATGTTCAAGGCGATCGCAAAGATAGAGATCGTTTCAATTACGGTTGCCAATTTTTCCAACAATTTTCAGGAATATTCCGTATATGAATTGTTGCTCTACATAGCTAGAAAACGTCACAGGAAAAATATGAACAGCTAATGCCATATATAATAGTTTCCTCATGTTATACGGCTTCTCAGTCAGTACCTATAATATTACTTTTCGAAAATATAAGGTCTTGGATGGGTTTTTGATACTTACGTCCTCAAAAAGCCGTCATCTACCGAACATGTCAACGACTCTAAAATGACAACTCTCTCCCACATGCTCGGTTCGATTTCCAGCCGGTCATACAGAGCGCTGATGGCGTCATCTTCGGCTTCCCGCACCATCGTGCAGTATACTGCTGGCCTTATCTCACTGGGGATATTAGGATTCCTGGGAACGAAAAAAAGTTGGACTAAATGGTGTGTATAAAGATTTAAGTCTGTTTCCCGATAAATACAATTTAAGAGTCTTTAGATCTCGAGTGATCAGGTATCTTCTAGGCAAGCATGTTCCATCTTCGTCCACACCGTCAGTTTCCATCAGGTGAGAGAGTGGTCAAATGCTTGCCTATCGAGAATAAAAAAATAATCTACTTGACGCGCTCATTAAAGAACTGAACGAAATAAAGCAGCAAGGCATGTTGGCGTCTGCAGTTTCTCGTATGATGCATGCTTGGACCAGACAAAAAAAAGTAATTTGCAAGAAAACAAACAAACGTATTCACACTCACAGCTCCACACTAAGTTCAAAGACCTGCAGCGTGGGTGCCGGAAACATTTACATCACACACACACATTACATCCAGAACCAGAAGCACAAATATCCCTTGAAGAAGGTAACTCATTCGAGCTTCTACAGCGCGACCGAGTTTCCTTCTTGGTCTCTTCCCTTTTCTGTGGTAATATGTATTCCTACCTCTTTATACAAGGACAGATTCGGTTTGTATTAGTCGATGAGTGAAGACAAGCTGCTATAAATATAATCTTAAAATCGAGTTTTTGATGCGAAAGTAAAAAAAATACTACGTTGACATTGTATTACTTTCTTAAACTTGTAATTTTTCGAGTGTTAAAGTGTAATAGTGGTTTGTTATTAACTATTAACAGTTCAAACGTGCATGAGTGTAGAACTACACATTAAAATAATACATACTACGTTGAAAAACGTGATTTTTGCTTTCGTTTTAGAACTCCAATAGAAGTTCTCCAAGTAAAGTTTCTACCACTTTACTAGAGCATGACTTGGCTATGGCTGGACCATGACCTTTTACTTGATTTTGACTGTGACTGGAGACTAAGACTGGTTTTTTGAAATACCTAACTAATTTGAAAATAATTTATATTTTGACTTTGGTTCTATATGTACAGATTGTATGAGGAGCCATTTCTAAAAAAAATAAAAGTAGTTAAATTTTTATGACTTTTTTTTATCCGTGATGACGCTATCGTATTATACCATTCTAATCGGGATCGTGGCATCGAGTCCTAGATTAATCTCTAATAGAATATAAGTTAATCACTATCTCACCTGAAGGAAAGTTATGATTTGGTCAAGGATGGTAAACACGACAGGCTTAAACTACTACTGTTGACAACACCATGGTAAAATAGTGGTGATACTTTATCGTAATCGCCTGGCTGACTACCTTTTCCAAAAATACAACCCTTAAGTAGACAAAACTGTCGTTCTGGCATCATTGAGAATCATTCTAGGCCTACCATCCTCAACCTCAACATCGCTTACCACCAGGTGAAATAGAGGTCAAACGCTAGACTTTCAGAATATAATAAAAACCCTACGGCAGCAGCATCAAATTGGATAACTTTTCGATAGGTACTCTTGATCAATGATTTATTTGCGTCGAAATGACGAAGGCCATTTATCAGAGCTAAAATATTGAACTCTAAAAGAGTGCTTTTTATGAAAGCTTTAAAAGTTGGATATTTGTCAAGGTCTAAAAATTCCTACCTAAACTAATTATTTATTCTGCGTCTTTACAACAAAATGTGTATAACCATTGATCAAGGAATCGCCTATGCCTAAAAATAAACTATTTGGTCCGTCACTTACGATATCAAATAAAAAATATAAATATTATTTCTTTTGTCAATTAAACGAATAATACGAGGACGTCACAAAGAATTTAAACGCACTAAATTGTTAAATGTAGCGTGACCTGAAGCGTGACGTCACGAGTCCCAACTCCCTAACTTTGACATTTTGTATATTATAGACAATCTCTGTTGAGTTGTTAAATAAAAAAATCCATGTCCTTTAGTTCATAAAGAACTGATTTTTCTTTTTTTTTTACCTCGGCATCATCCCTATTCTCAACAATAAAATTAAATCCGTAGGCCTATTTACGACTAACTCACACTTTCAGGTCCGATTTAGGTAAATTTTGTTTTAAATTGTAATTATTTATAGCTATTCGTTTTCCTTTACAGCTAAACAGCTATGCTACTTTCGTTTAAATACTCATATGCATATATTTTTACATAACGTATTATGACAAAGGCTGATTTTAATCCTTATTACCACAAGTGAAGCCAGTAATTTTCTATAGATGATCAACTCACACTACATCATCATTATTCGGGTCGTAGAACCAATCCACAGCTGCGGCAATGCAAGGCTGGTAGTTAGCTTTGCAAGCGTGGTTCATGACTAGCCCTCGAGTCAGTGACGTCATAGCTGGCTCGTTGATCAGAGGGTCTGGGGTGAAGCCGATCTCATCTTCAAAGGCGCCTATCGTCCGTCTGACCATACGCTGAAGGAAAAATGTTTTCTATGTTAGAACCTCGGTTTATTAGTGGGTGCTTTTACGCTTTCCAAACAAGGTTTCACTTCCCGACGGGAACACAAGTTTTCTACCTAGGATTTTTTTTGTTTTTGGTTCTAGTTGTGATTGTGTATGTGATGTGAATGATTCCGGCGCCCGAAATAAAAGGAGAAAATAAAAGTTCGCCTTCTAAGCAAGAGTATCGGGTTCGATTCTCGTCGGGAACACAAGTTTTCTCCCCAAGGAAAGTTTGTGTTAATATATTGCTACGTTATTCGTTTAGTAATATTATTTTTAAATTACTTACAAGATAGATATCTGGGTCCAAATCGTCATCGTCATCGATCAACGCCTCCAGCCGTTTCCTCAGGAAGTTCATGTTTCTAACGAAGGCCCTCCAAGGAGCATACTCCGTCTCATGTTCCATCGTCAGCACCACCCGGAACGCGATCTCGTAATCGATCCTTCCGGCTCTTGCTAGGTTCATGGAGTCGTCTAACAACTGAGAAATAAAATGTACATGATTTGGTGTAGAGTCAACTATTTAACTGCTAATATATTTTTCCCTCTCACGAAAACAAAATGCCGTTTCAAGCATCTACTTAATAGATATGATTGGTCGTTTCACAACTGATGCTGACAACTATAACGACGGCCAATCACAAGCACGCATCGGCCAGGGATAAAGGGCAAAACAAATGTATGCATGTGAAAGCATACTTTGTGCTTCTTTTTCTGGGTGTTATTGTGTGTGATATGTATATGTATATGTGTGATATGTATATTTCCGGCGCCCCTGATACAAGTAATTAAACTTAGTGTGGGCTGTGGTGTGAATGCGTTTTTTTGTGAATGAGTAGAATAGAATAGATTTTTTTTGTCCATCAAATAACTTAAGTTACAGGGATATTCTTAAAAAACTAATATAACATGGGCGGCCTTATCACTAAGAGCGATCTTTTCCAGACAACCTTTGGATGGAGAGAGGGATAATTTTTAAAAATGAGGTCGGTGATGTATAAACACAATCATACACATAAATACAACTTAAATATATACCTATCTATATACATACACATAAACTTACATAAACAATATTTTCCATAAACTAGTACTGAACGTTCAAAAATAACATTGGTTAATTTTAATGGAAAGTTCCACTCACCGTAGCGCGATTTAGCGGATGTATTTCATCTCTGCGGTCTGGATCGTCAAGTGCATCAATAATCCTATCCCACAGATCGTTGTCATAGTTAACTCGATAATAACCTGCAATTTGTAGTTAAAATCCATTATTAAATAATAAAATCCTTCAAGTATTAAAATATTTTTATCGATATTATGCATCGACAGTGAGAATCACTTGAATGTGTATTATTTAATAAACATTAACGATCCATATTTTTAAGTTCTTATTTTGTTTTTTTTATTCGGGATAGGCAAAGGTTTAACTTCTATCTCACCTGTTGGAAGGTGACGATGTGTTCGACGATATTTTCATAAACTCATTATGTATGTTTATAACCTCTGAACCCATCGTTTATAAACTGATTTGGAATAATATTATTTTATTTGATAGGATTCCTATACTTTCGGGTTGGTCCCATTGACAAGTCATTAAAAAGGCCAAAAAAAAATGGTAATATTGTGTGGGTACCACTTCGGATGGCTTCCAACAGATGGCGTGGTACTTAGTTCATCGAGTCATCTTGTTCTTAATAATTTTCAGTGCTATCGCCAAATTTACTTTTTTTATAAATAAAGTTAATGTACCTTGTCCTTGGATGTTGAACAACACATAGTCCCCGTCATCTTCATTTAAGAACATGTTGAAGGTCATGGTTCCCTCCATCATTTCTATGGGGTAGATGTTGTCGAAGTCATGGTTAGTACTGACTGTATACGTGATGGGCACGTTGAAAGCCACGTGAGGCTGGGCGGTGAATCCAAAACGTTCCTGTAATAAGAGTCAAACTTTCAATAAACGGAACTATGTCATACTAAACGTTGAGAGCTACGTGAAGGCTTCAAGGTGAAATTGAAATTGAAATGTTCTGAGAGCATAAAAATATGATTTTTTGTGGGAATGTTTTAATGAGATATAGAGCTTTTGAGCTGGGCTGTGATTTTTATGGTCAACAAATTGTATGTCTTATCTTCACTTTATAGAACCTAACGTCACAAAATATTATGATCGTTATTTCCAGGGCTTAAATAGATTTGACATCTAATATCTCGGGGTGACGAACGCAATGCTTTACCGCGCAGAATTTTGATCTAAGTATGTAAGTTCAAACTTTGGGTGTCACTGAACTGTAGAGGGCAAGCATGACGCTTACGATCAGGCGGGAGACTTGCTCGTAACGTCTCTCAATTACATAAAAAAATCTTCACGTTTCAGTAGGTACCATTTGTAAAATTGGGAATTAGTTTGCATTAAGCTTTACGTACACACTGTAATAAGAGGTTTTCATATTCAATCATAAACCAATTGTCTCTAATGTATGAATATGTTGATGAAACGATGATAATATTATTAATATTATGTGCATATTAAACCTTGCTTACCTGTGTTACAAGCACGCCTCCCTGCCTGATGCCTATGTGAATGAGTGGATATCCATTGTTTTCTAGCCAGGGTTCCATATACTCGTCAATATCATTCACAGCGCCATTGCCACTGTGAAGCCAGCCACTGTTGATGGCGTCCATAAAGTTCATCGCATTTACAGTTTCAAGTGCCCTGTGAAAGTAAAATATAGAGATGCAAGTTGTGTTAATACTTTGACACCACTGCATCTTACTGAATCACATAATAGCGGTTAGGAAAATATTGTTACTTGACCAGTGGCACAGATAATTTGAGTCATTTGTATATTGATGGGAATAACTGACATAATCGAAATAAAGTCGTTATTTGATTATGTCAGTTATTCCAACATTACAATTGTAAAGCTAAAATCGACTCAACGTTAAGCATCGCGATCGAGTGGATCAACACCACCAGTATGATACTCATTCTGCCCAGTGGTAAGGACTAGATTTACCTATAAATTTGATGGCACTTTATTAGGTAAAGTAACGTCAGGACGTTTTATTTCATCAGTCGTATGATAGAAATAATATTTAATAAATTAGCCCGTAAATTTATGCTAGGATACAACTACATTAGTTTTAAAGTTAACATTTTTCACACCCTTTTTTTGCATTTCGGTTGACAGCTACGTTTGCATCAACACTCCCTTTCGCGCCAAGAAACACAAATAAGAAGCACTGTACCACCCTCTTGCTGAACCACGTATTAGCAAAGTGCAAGTAGGCTGGTTCTGGCCGTGGGAGTAAAGTTACCAATGATGTAATTACCAGTAAAATGGACTTTAAAAATTAAGGTTAACACTGCGTATAGCGTGAAGTTTACCATCTGATTAATTTTTTGCGTATCAAAATACAAAAAAAAAATACAAAAATATTTATTTAACAAAAACATAGTTACATGTACAAGAATTACTGTTGGTCCCCGCACTAGGGCATGCCTGTATCGCGGGAGGCCATAATATACGATTACTATACATATTTTAAAATGGAAAAACATGAGTACATAATTACTTTAAATTACCAATAAGTAGGTACTCATATTCTAACTATTAAATTTTAATACTATTGTTACCAGGATATTTTATTAATAACAGGCGTTTTATATTAATGAACAAGATTACCATTATTACATTTAAATTGTGTGTGTGTGTGTGTTTGTGTATATATATATATATATATATATATATATATATATGAGAGGGTGTTTGTGTATGTGTGCTTGTGTATATGTATGTATGTGTGTGTATGTACGGACTGTGTGTGGATTTACGTGTGAGATATATGATAATTATTTATTATTATTTCAGAACCTTAAGTAAGGATTCAGTGGCATCGTAGTCTAATGTTGTAAGCCATTTCCTAACTTTTTTCCTGACACCATAAAGTGAGCTATCGGTAAGGTTGCAATTCTTTATAGCGCGTCTGTAGAGGAAAGGACAGGTGTATGAACTGAAACGGCTTGCAAAGGTAGATTTTATTAAAGGGACCTTAATTTTAACCCTGCGTTTTTCAGGTGATTTATTTTTGATACAGTCCGCGAATAGATTTGAGCTTTTGTGAAATGCAATAACTGCCTTATCAATGTAGAGTTGCCGGACTGTGAGTGTTTCTGTCTCTCTGTATAAGGCTGTAGTCGAATAACGAAAAGGCTTACGAAACATCACTTTTAAGACTGATCTTTGAGCTCTTTCCAATTTAATCATGGAGCTTTTTGCAGCTCCACCCCACGCAAGAATGCAATAGGTAAGAATGGATTGGCAGAGCGCTGTGTAAACCAACATGAGTAGGTCTTTATCAGCTCCGTCGCGCAGAAGTTTCATAATGTGTATTAGTTTACGTACCCTTCCAGAAAGGACATTAATATGTGCTTTAAACGTCAATTTGTCGTCTAGTGTTAGTCCCAAGTACTTGATTGAGGCAGCACGATCAATTTTTGGACATGAGCAGGTTACAGTTTGCAATGGATATTCGCAATTGTGAATTTTTATCTCGTGCTGTTTCGAGGGACAGCTCGCATTAGTTTTGTGAAAACATAAGTATTTCGTTTTGTTCGTATTAAGTGTCAATAAATTTGAGTCGAGCCATGTCGCGACACTTGCTAATCCCGATTCAGCGTTGTTAAACACTTCTGTCCATGATTTACCCCGGAATAAGATTGCTGTATCATCGGCGTAACACACAATTTGAGAGTCTCTTCGATTTACTAATAGGTCAGCGATATCATTAATGTACACTGTGAACAGTGTAGGGCCAAGAATGCTGCCTTGAGGTACTCCGAAACTAATGTTTTTGATGTGACCTGTATATCCTGCCAATGACACATATTGCCCTCTACCCGACAAATAGCTGTTAAACCAATCTAAAGCAATTCCGCGTATCCCAACGCATTCAAGCTTCCTCAATAGAATTTTTGGAGAGACTGTATCGAACGCCTTAGCTAGGTCCAAAAACACGCCGATACATTTTTGACCATCGTCAACTGTTGTTGCTATACTATTTATCAGGGAGGTCACAGCATCTTCAGTAGATCTTTGCTGTCGAAAACCGTACTGAAATGGTGTCAAAATGTCACGGTGTTCCAAGTACTTTACTAATCTGTTATTTACTATTTTTTCTAAAATTTTTGAGAAAACTGGAAGAAGAGATATTGGGCGGTAGTTCAATAGTTTTGCTTTGGGCCAACTTTATGTATTGGAATAACGGCGGCTATTTTCCAGCAATCAGGAAAACAGCCGACTTCCAGAGAGAGGTTTAGGATATATGTCAGGGGTTCTAAAATAACTGGACATAGCTTTTTCAAAAGAGAATTTCTCAAGCCATCTCGACCCGGGGCTTTATCGTTTTTGAGACTTTTAATTATGGTCTGCACCTCTGTAGGGTCAGTGGGAGACATGAAAAATGAGTCATGCAGGTAATGAGGAAGGCGAACTTTTGCTGCTAATTCGTCTTCAGTTGTTTCCAAACTGGAGAGTATAGAATTTGCAAGATTACGGCCAACATTAACAAAGTAATCGTTGCATGCGTTCAATGAATCTGTTGGAGTGGACCCTGCGTTTAGAAGTTCATAATTAGCGTCTTGTTTGTTATTGAGATCACACACATTTTTAATAGACTGCCAAAGTTTTTTTGGGTTAAATTTGTTCTCTATAAATTGTTTCTTGTTATATTCTGCTTTTAGATTTTTCATTATGTCGAAGAACACATTTCTGTACCTCTTGTATTTTTTAAGGGCTTCAACGTCTTTAGGATTTTTTCTTACTGCAGAGTGCAGAGCATCTCTATGTTTCATACACTTAATTAATCCTGGTGTTATCCAATCCTTCAGAGGAGCATTTCGGCGACTAAGTTGTACTTTTGATTTATGCTTATTGAATACTTTTTCAAGTTTTGATGTAAACTTAGCAGCAGTTTCGGAAGCATCAGTTATTTGCATTAAATCAGACCAATCTTCATCACGCAGTTCGTTATAAATTGCTTCATAATCTGTTTTTGTCATAGATCTAGTGCTAGAAACTTTCGGAAGCTTTAAGATTAATCCAGCCATTACTATATCATGATCAGTTAAGTCAGTCTTGCACACTATGCCGACAGCTTGAAGTTTGACATCAGCCAATATGTGGTCTAAGCAAGATGCACCCCTTGTAGGTAAGTTGATTAAATGTTTTAGGCCTAATTCTGCGGTTAGACAGAGATATTCATTAGTTTGATTGGAGTCATGTAGCGTGTTTATATTAATATCTCCAGCCAGAATGATGTTTCTTTGATTAGATGCTGCTATTTTAACGACATTATCGAGAGTGCTTAAAAAGTCACAAATGTTTGCATAAGATGGCGAACGATAGATTCCTAAAATTGATTGAGTGCCGGGTAAGTCGATGATTATACTATCTGCTTGCGATATATTCGGTTCTTTTATACTTACACTCCAATCTGAGCGGACATAAACAACGATGCCTCCAGATTTGTTATTGACTATAGAGGTACAGAAATGTGAGTAGTTTGGAATAGGACGGATTAAAGAACATGTCCCCAAGTGACATTCGGTTAGAATTATTACATCAAAATTTATAGCTAGACGTTTTAAAGCAATAAGAAAGGAATCGAAATTTTTTTGAAGGCTTCTAATATTGAAATTAAGTATCTTTAGATTATAACTATCATTTAAAAGATATTTACAACATTCAACTTGGTCATAAGCGTGGCAATTAACAGTAAAGGTATTGTCAAGCTCGTTAGCTAAATCTAAAGAGGCCATAACGGCCATTTATATTTTTTTGCTTTATTTTTATGGACCAAGACAATACATGAGAATATTGCCACGCTTAGGATTTTGTGGTTGTGTTTATGTGTATGATATATAATGTTATAAAAGTGTGTTAAATTCTTGTGTTTGTGTATGTTCATAATTTTATATGTTTTATAATAGTAACCAGAACCAAGAACTCTATGCAAATAAGTCGCTATGACACCAAAAATACAGATATAACTAATTAATAAAACGATCAGTATAGGACTATTTAAACCGTTTCGTACGGCTATTCTGGTCCTTGGTGGATTGTGTGTCTGCGAGTTTTTCGGACAGTTCGTCCAAGTTGCGGATCTGTATTGCGGGGCTGCCTTCCCTCTTCCTGACATAGATGAGACCGTAATTGGTCCAGCAAAATCTAAAGCCTGCTTCTGCAGACCTACTCCTAGCATCGCCAAATAACAGCCGATTCTCGCGAGTCAGACGTTCATTAAAATATACCTTGTTAGAAATGTCACCGACACCTAGGTCACTCGCCAATAGAGGTCGTCTGCTTTTTGCTGCTTTAAGCAACTCGTCTCTTCTTTCCCGACGCGTCAGGCGTAATACTACCGGGCGAGAAATAGGTTCCGGGATGTTTGCGTCTTCTTTTGATGTGGGCTTATTACGCCTAGGGCCAGCTCTCTCAATCCAGTCTATATCTTCAAGAGTTATCTCTACACCTACCTTTTTAGCAGCAACCAGTGCTGTGTGATATAGATTTTGAGAAGGGACTTCTGGTAAGCCTACAATCTCAATCTGATTACGGAGCGACAACTGTTCTTGCTTATTTAAGTGATCTTTTAATGTATCTACTTGTTGTCTGAGTGACTCGTTTTCAGCTACGTACCGTGCCTGCAAAGAGTTTATCTTTTCATCTGTTGCTGAAATTTTGACTAGTACTTCTTCAATACGTTCGTCAAACCTAGTCACCGTGGCCATTATAGTGCCCATGTTGTTCTTAAAAGCAGACATTTCTCCACGAAGAAACCGGATGTCATCAGTTAACTCTTTTAGATCCGCTGAAGGTATCTCCTGTTATAGTTAAGTAGCATAAAATTAAAAAGACTAGCTTAATTTTTGATTTGCTCATGTTTCGACACGCCCAAGCTGCGATACATTTCACATGTTTCAGATATGATAAATTAGACTTGGCGATAAAACGAACACAAGATAGGCTTATCTCCTAAATGTATCTTAAATGTCCTCACCTGCCCACCAACAGAGCCCTTCCAGCCTCTTGGATAAAGTCTTGCGAATCATCTCCTAGAACCAGTCTAAACATTCTGAATAGAGCAGGAGCTTTGATGATATGGTTGCCATAAATGTAATCTCTGATGGCATCTTCATCAAACAAATCTTCTCCAATTTCCAGAGACAGAGTGCTGCTGTACCCGTCGTGGTAGAGGCTCTCTTGTATCACTTCAGTTACAAACAGAGTGTCCACGTCTAGAAGGGATATATCAATCCCTGAGGGATCATGTTGAAACTGAAACAATGTTATCATTATTTTCCTTATACACTCATAGTCCCACACTAAGTTCGATGACTTGTGTCGTGGTTGCCAGAAACAATCACAACCAGAACCAGGAACACAAATTTTCCTTGGGGAGAAAACTTGAGTTCCCGACGCTAATCGAACCCGATACCCTGGCTTAGAAGACAAACACGCACTCGACTATGCCAACGAGGAATTCAAAAATTACGGAAATCATTGACCCCTAAAAAGATAGATCATCTTTATTAATGATTGTACTGGATAAATTTAAACAAACATTTTTTGTATTACTTACATCTTTTAAAACTTCATAAGCTGCGTATGTTGCAAGTCCGGAGACAACCCATTCGTGTCGCCAGTTCTCAGGATAGATGACTTGACCGAACCACTGCCTTGCCAATCCTTCACCAATATTTACCATTGCTGTGTATCTTTGTCTCACTGAGCACGTGTTTTCCATCATAATATACGGTTCCCTGAAAATAATAGTTTTATATTCTACAAAGTTGTCCCATCTATGTGTTAACGATATGTACATTTAACGTTTTAGAAAGATACAGGTTTATAAACTACAGCCAAAGACAATTTTTTGTTGAATCTGAAAATTTGTTGTGATCTTAAATAAACTTTCAAAACCAGACTTACCAAATAGGAATAGTTGACAGGCCAACCCAATTCCTTGATATATCGGGGACAGCCAAAATACTGAGCTGGGTCGCTTGGTTCAACATAATTTCAAAGTAAGGCTTGTTCGTCCACTCGTTCAGGTTAAGGAAGAAGTTGTTCAAGGTAATAGAAGCTTGCGACTCTTGATTGTTAACACCTGGTCTGGCGAAAAGGAATACTCCCGCAGTAGGGACGTTAATATTGTTGAAATTGTGAGCAATCATTGACCAAAGGTGAGGTGGACCTTGCAGTGCTCTGAATTGGTTTCTGAAATGTTAATATAACTACACTTTAATAACTGTAAGGCTCATTTAGGATCAATCCATTTCATATCTTACACATGTCTACTGAACAGAAATTGAGATTAGATTAGATACATACGTTTCCAGAACAAAGAAGACCCATTGGCAATTATAGGCTAGTTGAATCAAATCTTGTTAATGACGTTGAATCACAACGTATAATCAGAACAAGTCTTGGTCAATGACGTTTAACGACCAACCTATACTCACGGATTACGAAAAAATGCATTCATATTCACAACTTCACATTCTTCTTCCTAAGTGCCGGAATAAATCACATACACAATCACGCTCAGAACCAAAAGCACAAATTTCCTTTGGAGAGAAAAATTGAATTTCCACCGAGAATCGAAACCGATATCCGCTTTAATTTCTATTAACCCTAAAATTATGAACATTACTGGAGCCGTTGTAGTTCTTTCCTCTTATTTTTTGTACATCTATCAATGATTTAGTTATTAACTCTTCATTGACTTAGTTGAGGGCGTTCGCCTTCTAAGCATCGAGTATTGGGTTCGATTCCCAATGGGAACATAATGTTTTCTTCCCAAGAAAAAAATATATTTCTGGTTCTGGGTGTGATTGTGTGATACCCGGCACCCACGATACAAGTAATATTATTGAACTTGAACTAAGAATGGGACTGTGAGTGTGAAAGTTTTTTATATAAGTAAAAAGTTACATACTCGTTGTTATCTTCAAGCAACGAATTAGACATGATGTTGTTGTATTCGATTCCATTGAATGTAAAACTGATCATAGATGCTTCAGTTGGCTCGTCCATGCACGGGAATACGCGCCTAGCATGCGTTGGGTGCAGGTTCATTGCCAGGTAGTCGCTGAAAAATGAAAAAAAATTAACATATCAGACAAAAGTATTTAAATATAAATAATAACAATAGAACTACATGTTGGCTTAGTTGGGTGCAGTGGTATCGGGTTCGATTCCTGGCTAAAACACAAGTTTTCTCGTAAGGGAATTTTTTGTTTCTGGTACTGGTTGTGATTGTGTGTGTGTGATGTAAATATTTTCGGCACATACGACACTAATCAACGAAATAAGTATGGGGCTGTGAAAGCGTTAATGTTTTATGTTTATTATAAACATACACTTAAACGCGAAAGTTTTATGTGTGGGTGAGTTAATCATGATGTCATGTTTAAACAATAAAGCTTATATTGCTTTAATACCTACTTTTTATTTTATTTGCATATGATGTACTCGTTCATAAAACACTTTTTCTTCTTTACTTTAACAGTCTTACTTATAAAAATGTCGCTAAGCGATTCTTAGCCACTACTTAATTAAGTAGCTCAGCCCATAATCAATTATTAACTTTTTTTACTCATAAACGTTAGTTAGGCGCTGCTTTGTTGAGAAACGCACAGAGAATCGAAAATAATCGAAATTTACACGATCGCAACAGATTATAACCAAAATAGTCGAATAAAAGTGAAATTATACGAATACAGCTGTCAAAAATGTGGT
The DNA here is from genome assembly GCA_948107665.1 of Lomographa bimaculata. Classification (NCBI taxonomy): domain Eukaryota; kingdom Metazoa; phylum Arthropoda; class Insecta; order Lepidoptera; family Geometridae; genus Lomographa; species Lomographa bimaculata. The sequence continues at coordinate 2,904,833 of OX403592.1, read as the reverse complement.
TTTATTAAGCTGTTGAAATGAAAATGAAAGAGAGGTGACATTTAACGGTTGTCGAAGTAAACGAAATTGCGCCTTAGGTAAAAAGTTTTGACACATTTATTATTGAAAGATAAAAGTCCAGTCATCTTGCCTCTTAGCAAGTTTTAAAATTAGGCAATGGCGGTATTTAATTTTGACAACTATTAAAGCATTCGTTAACGCTAAATCGCGTTTATGAGTGAATTTCTTGTTAAAATGTATCTAAGCAATTGATAAAAAATTAAGAGGGGTTTATAAGTAAGACTATTGTAGAGTTCAAGACATGTCACCACTTTTGATCAAGTTCGGACTTGTAGTTTTTGAGTTAATATCCACAACAGATACCTATATGAATAATATAAATATAATTTTTAGGTTTTTTTAATTTCCATGTATTTTTTGGTAGTAAATACCTAATAAATATCAATATAACATTTTTAATTCAACCTTAAGATACATTAGCGGAGAATTAAGTATATACAATAAGTTTAATTGTCCAGCATTTGGCCACTATCTCACATGTTAGTAAATAAAGGAATTTTGGTGGAAGGATTTCTAACAAATGTCCAGACAGAGACTAATGTGAAACAATAATATCAAGTAACAATAACAAACCATTTCCTATGAATAATATAATTAAAGTGTCTATAGTTAGCATAGCGTTACCGAACTGTTGTGATTAGTAATGTTTTAAAAATAATAATTAAAAAAGAAATACATGAAAAAATGTATTTTACCCGCGCAGAAGAAAGTTTTGTTTTTAGAGCGACGATGTAAGAAAATATTTGTATAATTTTGGCATTAACAGATTAAGGATGTGAAATAGCTTGCTTAATTTTTGGCTTATTACATTTTGACATAATTATGTGCAAGATCTGTCTCCAATGCGAGAGTGAAATAGAGTTATTATTACCAGAACTGTTTGTTTTTGTTTCCTTAATGGGTCTTAATTATGCATACTTGAAGTTGTTATTAGATATTTTCTTTTTGGCCGCCATTTTGACGTAAGATAACAATGAATAACAATCGCGATAGTTTTCATAATAAAAAAGTTAAATTAGTTTTAGTTAGTTTTACAAATGACAAAAAGTTGAATTTGTGATTTTCAAATTATTAATATGACTTGCAATCAAATGAGGATATATCTTATAATTATAATTATATGATCATATTTGTAGCATGTTTCATATTTTTACCGAAGTAAGGTAATGAAAAAAATATATATATATGTAGAGAAAAATTATGTTTTAGCACCATAATTATGTATGTATGTTCGTTTGTTCTCCCTAACAGCGCCCAAATAAAAAAACCGTTGTAACGTATAGAGTATCGTTGAATTCTGCTTAAGTTTTTTATAAAATACCAAAATGGACCATTGTATTCTTGAATAGTGACAAAATAATTGAAACGCAAGAAAAGTTTAAAAAAACCGACTTCATCGCTTATATTTCTGTTTTCGCTTGACCGATTTCGATAAAATTTATATGGGACGACCTCTGAAGTTTACACTACCAAAAAATAAAAATCAAAATCGATTAATAATTGGCGGAGATATCGCGTAACATACCACTAAACTGAAATTAACAACGTAGTAAAAAAAGAAAAATATTTACAAGTCGTTATATTCTCCTCTGTGAAATCCAAATCCAGAATTCTGCAGGTTTCCTGAATATTCAATAATCAAAACATAAGATGACGCCACCTGCGCCGGTTCTATTTCTAGAATTCCATCATCTATAAAAAAACCAGCCTCCAGGGCATTTGCTTCAGTAAACACACCGGCCATTACCGATTCGATTGCCAGATCTTCACAATTAAATACTATAGGGTCTTCTCTAGTGTCTAAAGTTAGAACAACGTCAATTATCGCTCTTCCGCTAAATGAATCACCATTTACTGTTAGCTCTATAGCATACTGTCTGACTTCTTGACCTGGTCTTACATTTTGTCTTAGTAACGCATTTGATTTATTAACAGCTGTGGAATTGACATCGGCGGCTTTAGTAGAATTATCAGCAGTTCTATTCGTTGTTTGTGATATTGTTTCATGTTCTATAACTGCTGTTTTAATCGATTCATGTTCTGTTATGGTAGCAGCACGAGCTTTCAGTCTGTCTACAGCAGCTTGTAAATCCGGCACATCCCCATGATTGAAAATAGTATCCGTAGTTGTTAATTCAGGCAGTCTTGACGATATTGGAAACGATTTTGTACACACATTCACTAATATTAAATAGGTGAAGAAACCGAACTTCCACTTGTACTTTGTCCTAGCCATTTTAAATATGGCTTCTCATCAGATCAGTCTCACAAGCACATTCATTCCGCTACACTATCTTGAAATAAATGGGAATGCAAAAGAATGCCGGTAGGGAAGATAGTGATACTGCGGTTGAGATATGAACATCTCGATAATGTCAAAATAAGATTTTGATAAACTTTTTGATTGGCATCTATTGCGCATTTGAAGATTACTCACTAGATCAGAATGTAAAATAATCATTCTGTCTTAAAGAAAATAACAAAATCAGTCAAAAGTTGAAATCTGGTAAATATGTTGCAGTCGGGATTAAAATGTATTTAAAATGTAATAACTATTAGGCGGTATTAAAACGGTCTAACTAGGCAGGTCCAACTCCGAGAAAGAGGTCAATCGTCGAGTTCAACTCAGCTGGGCAGCGTTTGGGAAACTACGCAACGTCTTTTCATCTAAAATACCTCAATGCCTCAAGACAAAAGTCAGTGTGTCTTACCAGTGATGACACATGTTTCTGAAACGTGACCCCTTACTGTTAGCATTATTAATTAAGCTCAAAGTTGCACAAATAGCTATGGACAGGGCTATCCTCGGGGTGTTTCTACGAGATCGAATCAGAAATGAGGAGATTCGTATACGAATGAAAGTCACCGACAAAGCCCGTTGGATTAGCAAGTTGAAGTGGCAATTGGCAGGGCACATAGTACGCAGAACTGATGGCCGATGGGGTCGTAAGATTCTCGAATGGAGGCCACGGACTGGCAAGCGCAGTGTCGAAAGACCGCCCACAAGGTGGACGGACGACATAATGAAGGCCGCTGGAAGATGCAGGCCGCTAAATAGTCTTACGAAAATTGAAGTATATTTAGCATATTTTAGTCCATCAGTCTGAGAGGTTTGTAGTTTTTAAATTCTATTGCATTATATGTATTACATTATTACTGACATAATAAGTATAGCTCGAATTGAGATTGGCCCAAAGCTGAAATAAAGTCACTGTTCAAAGAAAAACAAATCAAAATCTGTTCATCCGTTTTGGAGCTACGTATACAAAGCACAAGATATATAGGTACTTCAAACTTATAACACTTCTCTTTTTGCGTCAGAATTCAAAATAATAAAAATTAAGAAGGCGCTTTCACATTATGTATGAGATGATGATATTGAGTTTTATATTTGATTTTCTTATTCATACTTTTATTTAAAAGAATATTCTAGAGTCAAAGATTAATTCATCGTTTTTATGTTGAAAACAAAATGTTGCTTGTATCGAGTTTATCATCAGCAAAACTCATATTTATTTTAATCATACCTGATTACCACAGATGCGATATCTTATCTCTATTCGATAGATATATCGTATCATACACTTTGACATCTACAAGAGAGCCCATTCCCATTTTGAAATACTGTCTGATCTTTCAATATTTTTTTTCTTACAGCCAGCCATTCTCAAGTTAATATCTTAATTTCAGCCGTACTTGGAGATGTACTATATAAGTGACAGTCAAGGATTATTATCAGTTAAATTAGATGTTTAGGCTGTATATTAACTGTGCCATTGAATAAATCATGAAACTGTTTTTACGTCGACACGACGCTTAGATAAATTGCTGAAAACAACGCATGTGAAAGGGGCAGTTTTTTATCCAGCTGCGCGACGTAAATGAGGTTTATGTGTCAATTTTGGTGCTCTAGAGACGAAAAACATGGGTCGATTATGATGTTTCTTACGTCAGTCAAAAATGTCACTAAAGACAAGATAATATGCAATCAAAATTCAATATTGCGTTCATCGAGATAGGATTCAAAATTAGTTACAAAATCCTTGATTGTGACAACTAGACGCCATCGCCTTGTAGAACTTTAATCTTTCAACCCGCCATAGCAGCCTATTATTAAATTGAACTGCCTGTTGGCTCAGTCAGGTGAGCGTTCGCCTTCTAAGCAGGGGTATAAGGTTCGATTCCTGGTAAGAACACAAGTTTTCTCCCCAAAGAAAATTTGTGTTTCTGGTTCTGGTTGTGATTGTGTGTGTGATGTGAAAGTTTCAGGCACTCACGACACAAGTCATCGAACTTTGTGTGGGGCTGTGAGTGTGAAAGCGTTTATGAGTGTGAACTAAGCCATCTAGTTCAGTGCCTGTTTTTGGCAATTTTGTAACATGATGCTTATTTTTACCCGACTGCCAAGGAAGGGTTATGTTTTTGCACGTATGTATGTATATTTGTAAATTACTTTATTACATTATATCTTCCAAACGGTTAGATTGATTTCAACTATTTTGATATTATTATTTTCGTTTTAAAAACCCAACTGCCCTTAGACAAGTGTTTGAAAAAAAAAACAAAATGGAAGATTTTTGCCACGACATAGAAAAATTTAATCAAACCTATCGAGTAGGGTGTCAAAATAAAGGATATTAAAAGCAGGTTACATAAAAGGATTCACATTTTTTGAAGTCGGGTGTTTTGTTTTTTAGTACATTGATTTGTTTACGTGAGTAATCATGACACATCATAACACTGTGTGACTATCATTATTTCAAAAAAATACTCTGTCAGCGCATGACTGAAGTCGTTATCATTTATAAAAACGCTACCAAAGGTAATAATTAATAAAAAAAAATCTAAAAATGACGTATATTTATATGTAGTTAATCACAACACCGAACTACGTTCTTATTTTTTTTCTATCCAAAGGTTGACTGGAAGAGATCGCTTTTAGCGATAAGTCCGCCCATTGTACTTAGATATAAATAATATGATTGTTTTTTATGTTATTTTATTTGATGCAATAAAGTGTTTTGTATTGTATATTTAAGCAGAAAATTTTGCCATTTCAACAATATTTCCGTAAGATCAACATAACTACAACCATTTTTAACTGAAGGAATCTAAGCAGCGGGTTTATATTCCCTGTCATTTTCTACCCATAGAAAATTGTGTTGTATCTGGTTCGGGGCGTGAGAGTGTGGTGCGATTGTTTCTGTCACCCACGACACAAGTTTTCGGACTTAGTGCAGGTCTGTGAGTGTGAGAGCTTTTTTTATATATTTGATAGGTTTCCGTTCAATTATTATCATTTTTCAATGGTAAAGACAAATTAGGCTCATTTCTTACCTCACACAAATAAATGTATTGTATAGGCTATTAAAAAGATGAAGTTTATCGTATTAAGTAACTCATATTTACTAAGTTAGTTAAATAGTCTAACCCATAGCTAAAGTTTCCAAGTTGTACTTACATGTTATTAAAGCTTCCAGTATAAAAAGCCTGTCCAGCAACAGTTAAATCTCCTGTATACTCAATGATGAACGTATACAGGGTTGCTTGAAGTCCTGTTTCAATTTCCAAAATTCCGTCGTCTTCATCAATGGAGAACTCAGCTTCGAAAAATGCAGAACCACCAATTAATGAAAACACTACTGAGTCTATTTCTAGGTCTCTCACGTAAAACATTATAGGATCTCCCCTTGTATCCAGATCCGTTATCGTCACCCGAGCTTCAAGTACACCACTGAATGTGCCACTTTCTTCATCTGGAGTTAATTCAATATTATAACGAGTTACTTGCATTCCAGGTCTTATTTGATTTTTCACTATTTCATTGCGGGTAGAATTCAATTTTACTACTTGTTCCGTAGCATTCACTTTATCTGTAACATTCACTTCTTCATCTACACTAACTACATAATAATCTGGACCAATATCTTTCGCGACTATGTCCCTAACATTTTGAATGTTTATTGGTAAACTGATTATTGGTGCAATGGTTATCGTTAATAACAAAATAATTGAAGTCATTTTCATAAGTTTTGGTTCTGACCACTTTGACAGCGGTGTATACGTTTACCCCGATTTCTGAAACATGACTGATGATATCTTTGAATTCGAGAGCACTGATTGTTTTGATATATTGGGATGTTGTTTTATAGTGATAATATTTACAAATCACGGCAAAAAAATTGCTTTATTTCTTAGGAAAACTTGTATGATCCGCTCTATATATTACATTTATTATACAACTTGATGACTGACCTCTGAGATCACTGACCTTCCGTCGTGATCATCACTCGATGATGGGGATTTGACATCCCCGAAATCTAGATCGTAAGAAATCGTGAGCTCACTAATTATTTATGTTGTATCATTGATACTACCAGTTGAACTACTCAGTAGTTCGGAGATTATTTACTTTCTACTAACTTTATGACTGTTAAGTACCTATTGATTTGTCTCTGTGAATGCAATTTAAATTTAATTAATATATATGTACTTTTTCGTAAATAATGTTCCATTGAATGTGGTTGAAGTGTATCAAGGCCAAATCTACAAGATTTTGGTCAATAAATCAATGGTATCAATAGTAATCTATCACAATGACGTTAGAAAACTTATCTCAGTTATTTGCAATCAAAGTTAATGTGGTATAATCGCTTACGAAATTTTATGCATGCCTTAAAATTCTACAGATTTTTTGCTAACAAATGTGTATGTATAGATCTAAAAAAAAATGCTTTAATTGCATTTTATGGTTCATCAATATTTATTCTTACAGGATAATATGCTACGTTTATATTTAATTCTATTACTGACCCAAACGTATCGAGTAATAAAACGAAATTGTATCATATCGAGAACTTTATTAAAAATTGTTGTAATTATTATAAGCAATCAATAAAAAATGATTGTTTTGTCTATAATACCTACAAAAATATAAACGGTCTGTATATAGTTTTTGACTTCGAGCTGAACATCTTCTGTTTCATCAATATAGCACCTATCAGACTAGTAAGGACATTAATTCGCTAATTACATTAGAAGGCATAAGATGCATTAAATATTTTCAAATTGAATATCGCCCGAAACATCAACGTTATATTAACTATAAAAAATGTAATTAATAAGTTAAACGATCACATCAATGTCAAATATGTTCAATCTTTCTGTTTGTTTAAACAATACCAGTAAGTATAAATATCTGATGCTCGCAACATATTTTTAATCATGTTTAGTAGTTGAAAATCGTGACAATGAAGGACACAAACACAAGGAAGCCAGCTGTCATGGCATTGGCGTTGCTTCCAAAGTTTTCTCTCAGCCAGGACTCCACGATACCAGCGTTGAGGTCGTTCCAGGAGATGGAAGCACCGATGTTTTCGCGGATGGCGCTAACGGAAGCTAACTCGCCGGCAGTAAAAATATTCTGGTGCCGAGAGACGAATTGTTCAACCTGGAGAACAAAATAATTAATGAGATCATTATAACTGCAAGAAAATCACACATATCATTCCGAAACTCTGTCAAGTCCTGTATTAGTCATTTAAAAGTGTTAAGAAATTAATGAAAAAATGCGCCGCCGAGTTTCTTGCCAGGTTTTAATTGAGATGACTGTAATATTGCAAATCTGGCAGTAGAGTGATTAACATTAATGAGTGCCTCTTTGGGGCATGTGATGAAATGATTTTGAATTTTCTGATTTCATGTTTGTTCCTTCTTAACGCTGTAGCAGTTGAATGGATTTATCATATAATTATATCTCGAGTGAATAGGTATCTTCTAGGCAAGCATTTCACACCTTCGGCCGCATCTTCACTTTCCATCAGGTGAGATAGTGGTCAAATGCTTGCCTATCCAACATAAAAAAAAAATAAAAAAAAAAATCATTCGGGGAAATCGTGAAGCACATATAGTAATAAATACAGTTATCTGTTTAGTTCCTCCGTATACATATTTTTCTATCCGTTACATACATTTTACTAAAAATCATGCTACATCCAGTCAATGATTGATATTAAAGATATGAAAACCAGATGGCAAAATGGAATTCACGTCAAATATGAGTAATACTTAAAACTTGCGATATGCCACTTGACATATCAAACGAGCTATCACACGATATGGTGAAAATCACATAAGGTGTGACACGACGTGTCTAGAGATAAAAGTAAGAGAAAACACATCACTGTAGAATAACTACCAGCTAAAAAAATAACAAATGCTTTTGGCCCTACTCCACATAAGGTTCATCGCGATTACCGAAAAAAAATATATCACACACAAATTAACAACTTCATTCGGAAATTAACTTGAATAAAAAAAATACTGAGAATAGAAACAATGAGATGATTTTTTGGGATAGTTAAGAACACAATACCTTTTCAGATTGTCCTTGAGTTGTGAGTCTTCTCGCAAAGGCATTGAGAATGTTGGTGGTGCCTGTAAGTCCTTGTACTCTGGAAATAGCCAACAAAGCAGTTAAAAAAAATGTAAGACAGTCTAAAGTATTTTATCCCGAATAAAGATTATGTATAAGATTAAAATATTGGTAATGTTTTTTTTTTAATCTTTAGAGCTATATTGTATTACACATATTAGATTTTTTTATTAAAATCCTTTTAAATTATGAATTTTAATTATTATGATCGTGGGCTTCACATAAAGAACGTTAAAAAGGTCTATTTTAAAATTTCTCTAACTTGCTCTCTTTTTCAGATTTTGTTTTGATACGATAAATGTTCTTATGAATGATATTTTATTTTTGACAATGTTTTAGCAAACGATTACATGCATAAAACAAAAATATGCAAACCTATGCCGTCCTATTGCGAAAACTAGTGACGTCGTCGATACTAACATATTCATAGTACAGACATACACACTCTCTCTTGTTTAACCATTACAATAAACTAACAACGATTATTATTTATAGGAGAGGTTCATATTTATAAAATAATAATGATTTGGTACATTTGTATAACCGGTTAGTGAACATTAATAATGAATAACACTCGCGATTGTTTTCAAACTCATTTGTATAACACTTATTTGTCGGGCAAATTAGGTACTAATAGTCCAATTAACCTACTGTTACCAGATACTCAGTAGATGTGTTACTAAGTAGAGAAAATAACAGGTGAAAGTAGAGCTTGAATAAAAATCTGATGCTTCTGAATTATAAAACTCACCTTGGCTGAATTTCTGGCCAGTGCTCGTAGCAGAAGTCAAGCGCTGCCTCCATGTTCTCAGGACTTGCGTTGATGACGGAGACGATGATAGTATGCTTGTCCTGTTCCCTTACGGGAGAGTTGTCATTGATGACCTCGTTCAGATAGCTGTAAAAATGGGTATATTAAAAACCAATTACTATCTTCTTTCAAAAACTTTTCAGCTCTTCAATTTTGAGATCTTAAAGATAACACCGTGTTATTTTCAGATCTTTTAAAGCATAAGAAACTAAGATATTGTGACAAAAACCTTTGACTACATTAAATATTTTGTAGTCGATTTGAAAGATTTATTTAAGTCAACTAAGAATACATTTTATTTCGTTTAACTTATGATTCATAATAAAACACGCTTAGGTCATCTAGTGTTCTGATAAAGATATTTTCATATGACATTCTTTAGGGTTTTGCGTGGCACCCAGAAGGAATAGATAACAATTGGGATAATATTTGACTCTGTGACTGAAGTGGCAGATTTGCTATCCATAAAACTGATAAGAGCTGTAATATAAAAAACTCAATAAATTCAAGTAACATAGAAATTGGAGCGACGATAAGTAAAACGGTAACAAATATTCATAAAAATCTCAGAAACTATAAATGACTTAGCATGAAATGTAATAGCGCCTAAATTGATAAGAGCATTCAAAGTGTTTTTAAAATTATTTGTTGCCCTTGGTTCAAATGGGTCATCCAACTATGTAATGTCTACGCCAGTATAATCAGTTAACTCACAATGTGCGAAGTTCCTCGTTGCTAGTACAACCCAGAGCATTCAGTAAGATGGACTGTTCAGTGGAGTCGGTGGTTGCTGAGTACTGATTCCAGAGGAAATTGAAGTTATCTGTGTCGCCACCACGGAGACCAGAGCAGTAGACAATGGTTTGAATGTCAGGGTTGATGCGCTGGGCTAAAGAAAAGAAGAATAAGTAATTAAAGAAATCTAAATGGTTCATTAAAATGATATATATAGTTGGGTAACGTAAATGTTGCTGAAGAGAGTTAAACGTAAATGTTGAAGCTGGGAGAAAAAAATATACTTAATGTATGGAAGAATTTGAACACTTTCTCATAAAAATATTTTTTTAGATAGCGCTCTGTTCGGCAATCAAGACTAAATGCAGCATGCTAGCTCAAGTAAAAGTACCTTTTTTACTTTAGATTTAAAAAATAAAGGCGCAAGTGATTATTTCCACTGTTTTGGTGTTCAAATATATTTAATCAAAATGTTGAATAAAACTAGTATTTTAAACAAGAGTAAATTGATAAATCTTATGAAATTTTCAGTTTTTAGATCGTTATTATATGGTCATTCATTATTAGTGAACACCGGAAGTATTTAATTCCACTAGTTTTCTCTCCAAGGTAAATTTGTGTTTCAGGTTCTGCGTGTGATTGTACGTGTGATGTGAATGTTTCCGGCACCCACGACACAAGTCATCGAACTTAGTGAGGGGCTGTGAGTGTGATAGCGTTTATTCTTACATACTTGGGTTATTCCTGAAGTCTTGTAGTAGCCCAGAGGCAGTGTCAATGCAGTGCTGATTTCCGTTTCTACAGTTAATGCCAAGAATGATGTTCCTGTGGTAAGCGGTCACGTGTTCTTCTCCAGCTGCAACGTGGAAGCCAAGCTCGGCGTATAGCGGAGCGCTCAATTTTAGAAGATACTCCTGAAAATACAATAAATATACATAACTTGATTTCACTCCTTTGGAATAGGAAGAAAATAAAGGAGTATATTGGTAGAAATTACGACGCAGAAAGGGGTTTGGAATTTTGATTGCGAAGCAAATTTTCTACCCAAGAGCTTGTAGTTCTGGATTTGCAGGTCTTACCAGATTTTTTTATTTAAATATCTCCAAAAGGTGAAGATGAATATAATTGACGAGATTAGGTACGAAAAAATTGTTACTAAAATCACTAAATATGATGTCACGGCAGCTATGTTTGAGAATTAATAATTCTAGACCTATCATGTTTACCACCCCATGATCACGTCTGTACCATCTGGTGAGTGGTAAAACGCTAGTCGATCAGATATTCAACTGCCCGTTGGCTTAGTCGGGTGCACGTTCGCCTTCTAAGCATGTGTATCGGGTTCGATTTCCGGTTCGATACACAAGTTTTTTCCCCAAGGAAAATTGGTGTTTCTGTTTCTGGTTCTGGTGATTGTGTCTGTGATGTGAATGTTTCCGGTACCCACGAATTAAGAAAGGTTCTTGATTAATTAGGTCGCAAGCCGACGAGCTTGCACCGATCCTTAGGGTTTACCCTTAGGCTTGTTTTAATAAACTGTCCCTAAGTATACCGTTTGATCGTGAATATGTTCTCTAATTCAATTCTTGGGTAATAATTGAATTTTGACTAGACTACCTGTTTACATGTCCATCTTATTTTAAAATAACAAAGTTACGTAAATGATAATTAAATTGATTCTTACTCAAATATTGAACTTGCGCTGGGAACCGTTTATGACAAGAAGAAAACTGAATTACAACTGGGAACGTTTAAATCAATTGTAATACGAATGAAAATGAATGACAAGGGTGCATGGAAGCAAACTGCACAAGCGCTTTCTGGCGACTACATAATATAGATATATCTACGATTAGGTTAATATAATTCCTGTATTAGTCATTTAAGAATGTAAAAAAAAAAATTAAAAAGATGCGCCGCGAATTTCTTGCCAGGTTCTTCTCGAGATAGCTGTAATTTTGGAAATCTGACAGTAAAGTCATTAACTTTTATGAGTGCCTTTTTGGGGCCTATGTAAATATACGATTTTGTTTTTAAATTTGAAAGCCTTGATCTGATTGGTAATCTATCTAATCTAATGCCTTTAAACGAGCAATTCTTGTATATATATATACATAATCTGAATCTCGTAAACGGCTCCAACGATTATCATGCAATTTAGTGTGCAGGAGGTTTCGGGAGCGATAAATCGATCTAGCTAGGTTTCATTTTTAGAAAACGTCGTTTTATTACAGCAAAGCTCGGTCATCCAAGTACTAGTTTATTATCAGATGAGCGCAGATCGATAGTGGCATATTAGCAATTCAAGTACTGAATGGTGTATCAAAAGCGTTACTTGATACATGTTTTAAATTAGTTTTCAGTACGAGTTTAATTTATTGGTACAAGCTTAACTGCCTCACGACATCTTTGCTCTGTACCTTGTAAGTGTCATACTCGGAAGATCCACTGAGCACCAGGTCGAGGTAGTTGAAGGCAGGGTTCGCAGCAGCCCAGGGAATGTAGTCTTTTTCATCCTCGAGGTAGCGGGACAGCTCAAACACGTAGTTGTAGTTCTGGGGATATGAAATGTTCTCTTATACACAAGTTCAATGATCACAAGTAATTCCTGCTCTAAAAAGATTCAATTTAGTATTTTTAATTAAAACGAAACTGTTTTTATCAAAATTGAACATCGAAGAGTACTAGCTCAGCATGCACTGGTCTATAATTATGTAAATCGTCCGTTTCGCTTATGCTGTAGTTTCCACTCGTGCAGTTTGCAGAATACTGCTGTAGCGATTTTCAGATTTTCGGAAAAACTTTCTAACGAAATATTTAATGTAATAAACTAGCTTCAAAAAAGTGCGAATGTTTTTTTTTATTCATTATTGACAAGCGCTTGACCACTATCTCACCTGATGGTAATCGATGATGTTGTCGACGATGGAGCACGCATGCCTAGAAGATACCTATTCACTCGCGACTTGAAGACTGCCATATTGTACCTATTAGGAAACGCTGACTCTAGTAAGGTGTTCCATTCCTTTGCGTTTCGCATAGTAAATGTAGAGCAAAATGCTTTGTTCATTTGTGGAATATCTAACATATTATACTGGTGTCGATTGCAGTTTTTCCGCTTGTTCTATGATAGAATGGGGATGGGGGAACTAGATCGTGTAATTCCTTTAATTGTACTTCCTAGTTTCCGACGAGATAAAAATGCAATCTTGTTTAACCCATTTTTAAACCTAATATTTACAATTTAGGTCCAAACCCTTAAGGTGGTAAAATGATAAAAAAATACCTTGTTGATATATATATATATATATATATATACTCGTATATCAATATCGAAAAATTTGTTTAAAGATGTTGTCTGTACCAATTTGTAATTGATCGAGCGAAGCGACATCTCCAAGTTAACTTGGGAGGTTCAGCACTTTGTCCGTCCGTCTGTCGGAGGCATCTAGCGTCTAAACCATACATGCAATTTCAAATTCTCAGAGAATATGTAAAGCCAGAAATGGCAATTAAAATGAAAATAATATGGACCCATACGCGGAAGCCGGCAGCAAAATAATAAAATAAAAAAAATATCTAATATCTTTAAACGAGCAAATTTTCATGAAATGTAGTATGCAGGGGGTTTCGGGGGCAATCAATCGATCTAGCTAGGTTTCATTTTTAGAAAACGTCCTTTTAACGAGCAAAACTCGGTCATCCATGTACTAAGCTATTATTACTAATTAACTTCAAAAGTTTTTCTCTATTAGACAAAATGTAGGCGCGAGATCTCAGTTTGGCGCGAACGACTAGATTTATTTTATTTCAATATGGATCTATCACATACCGCACGAATTCTATCTCGGAAAGCAGACGAAGAATGCTAATATTTACAGTGACTAGAAATATACTATATGTACCTACTGTTGTACTGTATCTCCCAGTGCAACAATACAGTTTAAATACCAGTAGTTAAAATACTGCTACTCCATATCTGTAATTTATTTTTCTGAAAGCAATCATTTGCTATTTTACAAAATTTTAATTTGATGTTCCAAAATTTTAAAAGAATCGGTTGAGAAATGCGATGTATAGAAAACAGGTCGTTCGGTTGTTCTCCTCCGGACATACGAAAGCATTCTTGCCCAAACTGAAACGAAGGCTTTTCCCTCTGACATTGCGCTCGCTCAATAAGAAGAAATTATCGAAAGCGTTAGAGTGATGCAAATGAATTTTTGTGTGATATTCCTTACTGCCGACATACGGTTGTTGTATTAAGGTTATTTAGAATTCTCAAACGTTGGATAAAATCAATATTATGCATTTTGATAGCATTTGCATAGAAGTTGCTATGAATAAATATAAATTGCTAATAAATGTGGGTAGAGAGGCAGCGATCGCGGGAACTTATAACAATGTAGGAATCATGATATGATTTATTCAAAAAAAAGGTTTATGTTATGATAAAAACAATATATAGATGGAATAGCGAAGGCCTACCAAAAAAGTATGAGAGATCTTTATAAATTCTATTTTATCCTATTGATGGGGAGTTTTATAGCACGTAAAAGATTTTATTTAGTTTCTCCTGTCCCGTTGTCTGTCGGTCTGTAATCAAATCATGCACGCTAAATTAGACCCACTTCCCGATGTCCGATTGAACTCAAATTTGGTGTACTTATGTATCTTCGGTGAGAATATGATTAAATGGTACTATGGAGCTGGTCTAATGATGGAGACGGAAGATGGCCATAGGAACTTCTGAACTAAACAAGGTAATAACTTTTTAGTCCCTATTTATTAACAACTGGTAAAAGCTTGATTTTAAGAAACTTTTAAATATGACTTAGATTTTTTTTTAATTTTTGTGGGTAACTAAAGATTTTGTCTTATTCTTCTTCTTTGGGGTGCAAGAAAGGAGCCTTTTGGTACGGTTTTTACTATTAACATTGTATTTTTTTAAGGAAATCACAATATCTGTAGGAAATTCTAGATTTAAAAAGTAACCTAGATGCATTATCGACTACAATCTAAATGCTTTCAAATATGTGAATAAAATGTACGGTTTTATGTTGCAAAGTATCCGAGTTTCAAATTTCACCTACTAATTTTTTTTTTATTTAATAAGAGTAATAAAAGCCTTTATTTGCGTAGTAACTAGAGCATAAATTGTGACTGTGCCATTAGGTACTAGCCGTGCCCCGCGGCTTCACCTGCTATTACCAAGTTAAAAAGTAGCCTATGTGTTAATCCTAGATATAAGCTATGTACATTCGAAATTTTATCCAAATCCGTTCACCCATTAAAGCGTGAAGAGGGACCAAAGTTACTTACACACACTCAAACTATCGGATTTATAATATTAGTAGGATCCTTTCTGATAGTAGGATCAGCAAAACTGCGAGTCCGCTAGTATAAAATATACGCCTCAATTTGACTTTAAATAAAGAACTTTTGTACCTCTTCCCCTTCAAGGAAAAAGCATGTCTTTTGAAGCATCAATTCAGTTGTCTGCATCAGTCAATCACAAGCACTCATCGCGTAATCACATGACAATATTTACCTCTTCTTATTCCCTCGCTGCATGATGGTGAATTTTGCTATGAAGAAAAATTTACCTCAAGCGCAATTAGCTGGTCTTATAATCTTTGCTTTAGCACAGTGAAATTCAACAACAATTCAATGCACTAAAAATTAAAAAAACCCGACTGCGAAAAATGAGAAGCTAATTGAATTTATATTAAGTGTTGATGCCGATAAGGTTAGGCTTCAAGCAGGATGCAAACCCAGCCCGCTCGCACGCCGCGAAAGTTAGTGTTATTGGGGTGCGAACTTAATTATTGAATTAGTATCGTGGCCTTCGGCGGAGTTCTAACGACCTTATCGGGATTAATACTAAATATAATAAATTAACTTTAAATATGAACCTAATTTTCATGTTCTCAATCATCTTTAAATTTCCTTCATGTTGATACCCTACTCGAGAGGTTTGAATTATTTTATCAAAGTAGGTATTACTATTTTATATACGCCAAAAATCCGCCATTTTGTTTTTTCTTCAAACACCTATATATTTCAGGGCACTTGGGTTTCGAATATAACGATACCTTAACTGTCGAAATCCATCTAGTCGTTTGAAAGATGTTAAAAGTGGTTAAAGGCAATCACAGTACCGACGATAAACACTAATTTGTATCAGTTCCGTTTCGGCACCGCAGCGCAAGCCTTCTGTTAGCAATTCTACTCGCAATTCTGTTTTGTTCCATTCCAATTATTGCGAACCAATTGAAATTCCGCCTGCATTCTCATTTTAAGAAATAGCACGGTTGCAATTTTCTTTCAATGTTTTTTCGCACTTTAACGGGGAAAATAGAACAGTGTATATTAGTGCTTTGTTTCGCGGTGGTTTTGCAGTATTTTTTGCTCAAGGTTTGTGTGTTTTATAGTTAATTTCCAATGTCTGCTGCAGACAATTTTCACGGTTTTTGATGCTGTTTTACGAACTCTTGATAGGTTCTTGTTGATTTATCTGACAGGTATACCAATTATGTATAGTTTATACCAATTTTGTGTATTATTTTAGCGATCCATATCTAAATTCGATGTGAATCATTGACAATCTTGCAGTCAAGTTCCTTTATATTAAGCTTGACGTTTTTAACTTCAACGCTATTGAAAATAATTTACATTTGATCCCGTATAAACAGAAATTAATATCCAGATTTTTGACACTAACAAATAAATCAAGACCTAGGATCCTAAAGTTTGACAAGAGACAAAACAAGTAAAGGAAATGAAAGTAAAGAAATGAAAAGAAAAGTATTCGAAATGTACCAAAAAATATTTTTTTTTTTGTAAGAAAAACATAAAGTGGACCCATATCTTTTTGAAAAATGTTAACCTTGTCACACGTGTCAGATTCACGCTTACCGGGTTTATTAATTTATCTATTAGATAATGCCTAACTGGAAATTGTGATATAGACTGTTAGTAGGTGTTTTATTTGTGAATTACTGTTTTATCTGCACTGTATCGGCACGAATAAAAATAGCTAGAAAATTATTCAGAAGTTCCCTGAGCTATCAAGTTTTTTAAGCTACTGAAAGGCTTACCAAGCGATTAGTTCTGGCCATGTTGAAAGCATCGTCGATAAGTTGAGCCCTGTTGAGGAGGTGAATCCTTTCGTGGTTCGATTTCAGCTGGTTGGCCAGAGCCACCCAGTTGTCTGGTTCATAGTTCACTCGGTAATAACCTGTGAAAGGAATGGTTAAAGTTATTGATGCAACTATTAGAAATACAGTTTGTAAACGTGAGTCATAATAAGAGAAATTTAATGTATTGAGTCACATCAGTAGTCCATCTATAAATAGTTTGCTAGTCATAACAAAGCATGACTAATTTTTGATATTAGAAGATCAATC
Organism: Lomographa bimaculata; assembly: GCA_948107665.1. NCBI lineage: Eukaryota > Metazoa > Arthropoda > Insecta > Lepidoptera > Geometridae > Lomographa > Lomographa bimaculata. Next base: position 2,887,387 of record OX403592.1, on the reverse strand, counting down.
AATTGTCATGATATATTACTGATTGTTATCTATTTTGTGACTTAATCCTCCAGCTCCCTTCCATCATCGGACAACAAAGCGTACTAAAATAAGACATCTTTTCATGGTGGACATTTTTCCGAACCAAGCAATTCACCACAACTTTTATTATGCTAACTGCAAAGGAATGCCCTGCCTTCGTTTTTTTTTCTGGTAAGTTTTATTTAGGCCTCATCAAGTCAAAAGTAAACAGGTATTTTCTAAACAAACATATTATGGACCGTAACCACTTTCCATCAGATCGCAGTCAAATGCTTGCGTATTGTTCATAAAAAAAAACAATCTGTGAATTTTTGTTATACATCGTATGTTATACTTCTAGTAGTACTTCTAGAAGTTTTACAAATAAATAGATGATACTGGTATTGTAAATCTAAAAGTTTACATGAGTAATTGTGTTTGTTTGAAACATCTATTCTGAAAGGACTTGCCAGGTTTCAATTAAATGTTGGGTATAATACTCAAGTAAAGCCTAGTTTAGTGTTTATGTTTTTCTGCCTTCTAAGTAGCAGGTTTCGAGTTTAATTGCCTCCAAGAGAGCGATTCTGAGCGCGATTGTAAGTGTGATGTGAAGGAATATTTCCGGCATCCATACAAGTCTATGGATCAAGTATGGGGTTGTGAAAAATGTGTGTGTGTGTATCACAACAATCAAGTAAAAATCTCAAGAGAAAGATACATTCATACCAAAATTATAAAATTTTAATTATAAAATGAGACAAAATGATTTATATTTTGAAGCCAACTGGCTCAATTAGCCGATTGATTCGAACTGTTTGATTTAATGGCAGAATATCATTTAGGAAGCTAGTTGAACGGCGCCGTTTAGTAAAAAGGCTAAGCTATTAATTGAACGGCTAATTAAGCTTGTTGCCTGTGGCATAATAACATATTTTTAGGTTCTTGTTAAACTAATTATGCTTGAATTATAAATCTCATCATCAAGCTTTATTACTCTAGTAAGATATTTATATTTTTTGTCTCGGTATTTCTCACACAACCAATAGTATTTGGGTAAATACTTATAAAGTATTATGGGTATTTTTGTTTATATTTAGAATTCGTTATGGTGAAACATATTTATGTATTACTATTTTCTCATCGATAGCTTTGAATAGCTATGCATAAGTTGAGTCTCGACTACAGAGTCTCGACTACAGAGTCTCGATCATCGGCGAAAAGTAGCAAGCCTCTCAATTTTCTACAAATTGCACTACGGAGAGTGTTCAAAGGAATTGCATAATCTTATTCCCGTATCACAGTTCTACTACCGAACATCTAGACCAGCGGTCGTCACACTTTACTGGCCAAGGGCCACACATGACATTGTGAGTATCAGGGCCGGGCCGCAGAGTATATGAAGGGCTTCAAGAGCCTTTGCACATATATCCATACTAATCCATACTAATCTTATAAATGCGAAAGTGTGTCTGTCTGTGCGTCCCTACACTTAAACCACAGAACCGATTTACATTAAATTTTGTATGGAGATACGTTTGAGTTCCGGGGAAGGACATAGGATAATTTTTATCCCGGGCATAACTATTACATAATATGTATTCAGCTCATTTCATTATTCACTTCGCACTAGCCGTGCCCGCGGCGCGACGTCGTTCGTGTGGGAGTTGATATAGAAAAAAGTACTCTTATATATTATTCATTAAAATATTTATTAGAAAAAGATAATTTAATTTATAAACATAGGTAAGTAAGAAATGATTTTTTAAAAAGGTCAATGTCGTAATCAAAAATACTTATGTTTTATAATTAGGAATTATGATGTTGAACTTTTTTTATTATTTCTTGTATATTGGCATCTTTTGGACTACATGCAATCCTCATTGTGTCTTCTAAATGTGTGGAAAGACGATTACGGTATTTATTTTTTAAGAAGCTCATTTTAGAAAATGAAGCTTCACAGAGATATGTTGAAGAAAAAATAGTTAAAACAAATTGTGCACAGTCTTGTAAAGATTTATACTTGCTAGGGGCATTTTTCCAAAATTCATTGTACTCCTGCTTTTCACGGTGCTCAATGAAACTAGCTTTGAGGTGTGTGTCGTGCTTTAGTTCAATGATTTCATTCATTAACTGTGTTTTAGAAAACCCAAACTGGCAAAATAGTTTCATATCTTCGTTTTGAACGTGCCAAGGATTTTCCACAAGTATAAAGCAGTTCTTAATCTCTCGCACATCGTCAAATCTATTTTGTATTTCTCTCAGATATTCTTTCAAATAGGATATCAAATCTTGATGAATAGTACTGTTGGGAATAGACACTTCGGATTGCAGAGCAGCAACAGTTGGAAAATTTGAAAAATCTCCTGCTTCGAGTTCATTTATATATAATAGCAGTTTGTCTTCAAATGCAAAAACTTTATTTGTCATTTGCCCAATTATTTTGTTAGGTCCTTGCATCTCTAAATTAAGACTATTGAATTTCATAGTGATATCGGTCAAAAAAGCTGCAAGTGTCCACCAGTCATTTTGCTGTAGTTGGGGGTATTCTTTGCCACTTTGTTGCAGAAAAAGTATTATTTCGTGTTTCAAATGAAAAAACCGTTCTAATACTCTTCCCTTGCTTAACCATCTGACGGCTGTATGTAAGATAACATCTTCATAATTAGCTTGTAATTCTTCAAGAAGGTCTTTGAATTTTCGATGATTAAGTTCGCGCGCGCGAATAAAATTTATAATGTTTACAATCGTATTCATCACGTCTTTTAATACGTTATTCGAAATTTTACATGCCAAAGTTTCTTGATGCAGCAAGCAATGAATGGGCAATAAATTAGGTAAATTCCATTCCTTCTTCATTAAGGCAATCAAACCATTATTTGCACCCACCATTGACGGACAACCATCGGTACACACTGATATCAACTTATTTACAGGTATTCCGTGTTTTTCAACAAATTCTTTTAGAATTTCCATAAAATCACAACCTCTCGTATGACCCTTCATGGTAATCACTGCTAAGAAGTCTTCTTCTATGATTCCGTCCATTGTGCAGTACCGAACAAATAATGAGCACTGAGACATAGAAGTTATATCTGTACTGGAATCGCAAGCAAGACTGAAGTATTTGCAGTTTTTCAGTTTCTTAATTACAGCCTCAAACAAATTTTTCGAAATATCTTCAACACGGCGGCGACAGGTCGATTCAGAAAGAGTAAGCTTGTTTACTTGTGCCATTATTTGTTTACTATTTGAAAAATTTTGAAATAACGTTTGAGAAACAGTTATCATACACTCTTTTATCAATTCAGCATCAGTAAAGGGTTTCATGCGTTTTGCAAGAATGTTACACACTTGGTATGATGCTTTTGTAATAGCCTCATTTTGCCCAACTGCTGTCGTCATTAGGTTTTGTTGACGATGTATTGACGATTTCAAATGAATTATTTTATTCTTTCTTTCAATCGTTTCTAAAGGGAAGGCTTCGGTAAATGAACTATGCTTACTTGTGTAATGGCGAAATAAATTGTATCGCTTAATTCCGACGACAGTTTCCCGGCATATTAAACAAATAGCAGTACCTTCCTTATATCCACTTAAAAAACAAAATTCTTCTTCCCATTTCTCTTGAAAACTTCTATTTTCGTCAGTTATCTTCCTTTTAGTAGCACATTTAGACGATACTCCCGCCATTATAGGTACATAGATTACCGCGCGCGCATACGATGCAGCAAGAAACGTCTAGTCTTGTGCGTTAAAACAAATGAAATAGATCGCGCGCGGAGACAATCGTCTCGCTCTCGACTCCCTGCAGTGCGGTGTGTCAGCGCGGGCGGCGCGCGGGGAGCACGGGTCAACGCCCCAGTATATGAGTGTGTGTGCGGGAGACTATCGTATCTAAAAATGGGCGTTTAAACGAAAAGCAAATAATGAAACAGTACTTTTCAATAAAAGCAGTTAAGCACAATTAAAATTTTAAGCACTTTTCATTATTTGCTTTAATTAAAATTAAAAACCGACCATGTTTCGCTGAAAGTTCAAACAACGCCATCTACTAGAACTGGGGGTAAATTAAAAATATGTCATAAATGTATCGTCATATTAGGTTCTAAAATGAACCTTATACTCAACAGTATAAGCTTTCTTCTCGATTGCATAATTTAAAAGTTAAAAGGTAACCTTACCAAATTTGGTATGTGCCGATTTGAGATAAAATGCTTAGAGTAGACAACCTTCAAGATTCGTTCGGACTATTAATTGCTTATTTCATTATTTGCTTAAAAAATCGTGGTGTCAGTCCTTGTCAGTCAAGAAGCCGCCATTGTTAGTTTTGATTTTTTTACTTCGAACTTTTAAGTTGAACTTCATGTGTGATTAATTTTTGTGTCAAGTACGAAGGAAAATTAATTGAATTTATACATTGTTGTTATAGTAAGCAATAATTGCGTACAATTCTTGACATCGCTTTTTACAATGAAAACCAAATATTTAGTTAATTAACATAAAATAATTTTAATGTAAATAAGCAATTAATAAAAGTTGTTAAAAAAATAAGTGTATAGCATAAGTTTGTTAAAAATTTTAAGTCGTTATTCACATCGCTAAATTCGTATCGACAGTTCGTCACTTTTTAGTAACCGTCGCCGGATTTGAACCCAAAGTCGGATTGATTTTACATGTATGTATATTTGACTAAGCAATTTACTTTGCCGCGGGCCGCACAAATAACGCCCGCGGGCCGCATGCGGCCCGCGGGCCGCAATTTGACGACCACGGATCTAGACAGACGGCAATGCGGCATCCGCTAATGGTAAAAATACCGACTATTCGCACGAAGCGTTTCGCTTCCACTTTCATTATGCGAACTGCCAAGGAGTGGAACGCCCTGCCGTCTACTGTGTTTTTTTTTTATTCATGATAGGAAACTTTTAACCACTATCTCACCTGATGGTAAGCGACGATGTGGTCAACGATGGAGCAAGCTTGCCTAGAAGATACCTATTCACTCGTGACTCGAGGCTTGAAGACTCCCATATTGTACCTACTCATCATATTGTGTTTCCCGAAAAGTATAATATAGGGTTGTTCAAGAAGAGAGTGAATAGGTATTTACTGAGCAAGCGTGCTCCATCTTCGACCGCATCGTCGCTTTCCATCAGGTGAAATTGTGGTCAAACGCTAGCTTAATCTCAAATGAAAAAAAAACTATGGTTTATGTGTTTTAATTAAATTAAATTAAATATTTCAATATTTTGACATTATTTAAATATAATAATATTGATATAATTATAATAATAGAAATAGATATCATAAAAGTATGCATATGTAAAAGTATATACTTATATTGCATTATGATAAATAATGTTTATGTAAAGAATTTTTATTTTTATCAAAATTATGAAGAATAATATATATTTCAACAGTCAATCTAGTAATTTACACTTACCGGTCTGCAGCTTGTTCACAATAAACCATTCGGCATCAGCCAAGCCAGGAATATCAAAGGACACAGCTGTAGTCGACACCGGCACCCAGCCCTGAGGGCTCGTGTCAGTGAAGTTTGGATTGCTGGACAGCACCCAGTTGACAGGAATATGCCAGCGGTCCCTGGATGTCAGTGAGGTGTCAGTAAGGTACCGTTCCTGTAAAAAATCAAACGAAATTTATTTAATAACATTGGAGTGAGTTGAGGGAAGATACCTAGCTTGCTACTAGTAGTACCAAACAGGAGTGTTAGCACCAAAAGGGTGCGGATTAATGAGTGTAGAGCCATTTATCAGTTATACCAATTTAACTTTACGGTATCAATAGCTTTACCTTTTAATTAATGTTGTGATTTCAAATTGTTATTTTGTTACCCGGTATAAATGCTCACGTTTCACTACCGTCTAATGTATTACAAACGTAAACACGAGAACTTAATACTGTTTATCCATTTCAACAGAAAATCATAGGCGGCTACGGCTAGGGGTGGTTATTTGCCAATGTCGGTATATCCGGTTACTCTCATTAGCTGTAATAAGCTTGCGTTCGACAGAAGCGGTATAATCAGCTTGGTTCCGTTCCCAATGGGTTTTGCTGAAACGGTAATTGTGACAAAAGCGCTTCATTTTTGTGCTGTCGTAAATGTACTTATAAAGGTAAAATGATAGGCTTTTATCTCTTGCCGTTGTTTAATATAAATATAGAAGATGATGATCGGAAGGTTTCAACAATGGTTTTGCCTGTAAATTGCTTAGTTTTTGAGTACAGTTACTGTATTCAAAAATCACCCGAAAATAAACCAAAAAGCTGGTAAATAAAAAACAACTGGCAAGTATTACAATGGATCTAAGAATTTGTATTTTATTTTTATATCGCGGCAAAAGGACTGTTTCCATGGAAGTGAAATAAATAGCTGAAACGTTAAGCCACGAAAGCTTTTAAAAGTTACTAGATTCCTTTGAATTAATGGAATTAAGTACTGCTGATGGAGAAACAAAATGACATTCCTTTTTCGTCTCTGAAACTACTAATTCGGTCCAAAAGATCAAACCAGTGAAACCGTGATGAAATAACAAACATTTTGGGAGAAAGAGATAGACAGAGTACCTACTTTCGATACTTTCGGATCGATGTATAAGTGTGTACAGAAGACTCACTCGGAAACACATATAAATAAATAGCTACTCTTGATACGACGCAATAAAGTTACAATTTAGATGGCATAGTGTGCGTGCCGAAATATCTTCTCCATCAATCGCGTACTCTTATTTTATTTGGCGCTTGGAAAGCCATTGATAGGTCCAAAGCGGATTAATTCATTGTTTATATAATTGGGAGATGAAACTAGCAAGTCCCTTGGCTGATGGTAAGCATCAGGCTTGCCAACCCCGAGATTTATGAACTTACATAGGTCAAAATCGCGCGCAAAAGCATTGCGCTCGTGACCCTGAGCGATCTCTTTAAACCCTATAATTTCTTTATGTAGTAGCACCTAGTCGCGCTCACAAAGTCTTGCTAGCGGAGTTACTAATGACAATATAAAATCTGACTAAAGAAATACACTCACCTGCGCAATAGAAATAGAGTTAGCATTTGGAGCAGTTTTCCTCACAGTGATTACTGGGAAGCCACCTTGGGTGGTCCAGCGGGTTAAGATTGTATTCAATGCGAAAGGAATAGTGTGATTTGACTCGTCCAGAGCTTGTTGCAACGCAGCGTATAAGTCAGAAGGAGCAGCTGCACGGCGAGACCTGTTCAAAATAAACAGTTAATAATATCCTACAAATATTAGATATCACGATTTCTTAAAATCTAAATTAACATTGTTTAAGCGCAGGTCCTACAGAGGCGCTCATAAAAGTATCTAAATGACTCTAATTGCCACATTCTTCTTTCTTTCTTTATGTATTGTCAAAAATAATTACTTATGGTTACAAAAAATGCACTCCATCTGAGTAAAAGAGGATAAATAATAGTCCGTAGATTAAATCTACTGGTAGTGGGAATTAAAACTAAACCGACCTTTATTTAAAAAACTATATCTTTATACTTACTGGGCTCGGATGTAGATAATCAAACCCTTTCTGAATATTTCTGGAGTCATGAAATGCTGAATCATGCGGATTACGGAACCAGCTGGAAAGCAAAAAAAATCATTTCGTGAAAATTGCATAACTGATAATAAATATAATATGTCAAAAAATAAACCGACCTCCGGAATCTACGATTTCAAAAAATATGTTTTCTTTATCAGTAATATTAACATAATAATATGTTCTTAATATGTAAGAGGTTGTTTTTTATTCAGTTCAGGCAAACGTTTCACCATTATTGCAGCCAATGCTAAGCGACGATTTCGACGATGGAGCACGCTTTCCTAGAAGATACCAATTCACTTGCGACTTAAGGACTCCTCCAGGGTTAATGGTTTTTAATTCTCACTCTACTCGTACGTGCTATTATTAAGTCTTACATGTGCTAATAATAAACATGTTGTAGAACATAACGGGGCGTATAACGTAGTATAAAACCATCTCCTACTGACCGCCCCAAAAAAAGAAAAGTCCATCCAGCAAAGTATTTGCAATGGTAAAAAAAGAAAGACAAGGTATGAAATGTTATTATATAAAAATAAGCTTTAAATGTATTTCGTTTGTATTTCGCTCGTGTTCAGTAAAACCATTCGGATATAAGTGTCCGTTGTTGCCATAATCAATACTGCCATTTATCTTTTTTTTTCGATAGACAATCGTTTGACCACTATCTCACTTGATGGAAAGTGACGATGCGTTTGAAGATGGATCATGCTTGCCTAGAAGATACCTGTTCACTCAAAATTTAAAGGGGCAAATCTTATCTGGAAACACAGATTCGAGCATATTATTATTTCAATGAAGATTAAAATAAAAGTTCCTGTTGAAATACAAATTCCAATACAGGTTTTAAACATGGATGCCTGTTTCAAATCTATTTTCGTGTAACAATTATTCTAATTTAATAAACGAGACAGTTTTATCACATTGTTCATTTTACACTCGCAAATCAGTAGAATCTTAACTTAATGACTGCTAATTACAGATTTTTCATCAAAGGGACTACGAAGTCAGAACGTAAAGACTTCCCTAAATTGCATTACTTTGGGGAGAGAGCAACCATAAAATGTTTGCTGGTTCTTCTGAAGAGTTAGCCTATAGGCTAAAACTATTGTTACTTACTTTCATTTTTACTATCTCAATCACGTCAATAATTGGAGTTTATTTATTATGCATTACATTACTTTTTTCATTAAATTCTTTAAAAAGTATTTTAACAAAAGAAGAATGGTAATCTTACCTATTGGAAAGTAATGAATAAGTCTTTGTTCCCCGAACGGTATTATCTGGAAGTCTTCTAGTCAAGAGTCAATAGGTATCTTCTGGGCAAGCATGCTACCTCTTCGGCCGCATCATCGCTTTTCTTCAGGTAAAATATTGATGAAATGCTTGCCTATAGAGCATTAAAAAAGAAATAAAAAACTAGAGTTCGACGATACCTGTTTACAAGCTTTCATTTAACTTGCAATGTATGTATGTATGTTTGTGCGGTTGGAATCTTCCAACTCAATTTTAAAGCAGATATCTTCAACCGATTGAGCTGAAATTTTGTATTCACGTTTAGTTGGGATGACAATGCAGGTTAGCTTTGTGACGTCATTCTAAATCCAACATGGCGGAAAATCCAAAATGGTGGACAATTTATTTTTGATGCACTCCTCCAATATGGATATCGAATGAAAGGGCTATAAAGTAAAGTGACGTCACACAGTGGCGGACTATTAAAAGCTTGTTTTTTAAATAGTTTTTAATAAGTAACTTATTTCTACTTTGGTTATAAACCAATGTATTTTTATAGAGAAGCTAGCTAGACGAGCACAAGAATATTAATTTAATTATACGATTTTAGCTTCACTGGACGCTCCAGTCTACCGTTGGATTTGAAACCACAACCATTAAGAGGCGCAATTTCTACAAAGGAATTATTACCGCTTCAAATATTAAATAATTTTATTACATAATTTTATGTGAACGACGGTCCAATTGTCTATATTTCCCAAAACTATAAATACCAAAGACCTAAGTGAGACCTCCTATGATGTTAACTTATTGATTCTGAAGATAATTATTAGTTTCCTAGTTGTTATAGTTTTTCAACATTTAAGATTACGACTTGTATTTGGGAGTAATCATATTAAATTTTCAACCGACTTCAAAAAAAGAGGTCTTCTATTCGATTGTATGTTATTTTTTTTGTGTGTTTGTTACACGATATCTCCGCCAATTATGAATCGATTTTGATGTTTTTTTTATTGTTTGGTTGATTTATATTTCAAAGGTAGTCCCATATTTTTTTATCGAAATAAATCCAGCCAAAACCAAAATATAAGCGTTGAAGTCGGTTTTTTAAGCTTTGCTTGCGTTGAAGATGAATCTTATCTGTGCCGATCACCAACCATTTTTACAAAAATATGTTTCGTATTTTTTTTTTTCTAAATGATATTTAAAAACAAAAATACTCGTTGGTAGTGGGCTTGAGCACTTAAGTTACTTATACAATGTTTTGTAGGTAACTTAGGTTTTTGCTGTATATATGTTGCTCAGCTTAAGGAAATATAGGCTATGGCCCGTTGATAGACATTGGGAGTTTTTTTATCAAGAAAAGGTAAACATTTAGTTTTTACATTTTTTAGCGCAGTGAGTAGTATACCTACTAAATGGATAAACCCTAATTTATACAAAACTTACATTTCTGATAGGCAACTGCATTGAAAGTCCCCAAGATCTGAGAGGGTGTGAACACGGGGTGAGTCATGGGGTTGATGCTGAGTACAGCATCAGATTGGAACACGTTCTGCAGTGCGATAACAAACTGGTCCATCATGCGCCATTCTGGGAGTACCTGTGATAATAAATTAGTGTAATATTATCAAGGCGAAAGTTTTTGAGGGTGTTTTTATGTTGGTACTTTTTCACACTAAAACGGCTGGACCAATTAAAAAAAAATCCCTATCTTCATCACAACGAATTCAAATACATATCAGTCCTTATGCCTGTTTGGACTTATGGTATACAGCTTTGGGGCTGTACCAAACAGAACAATAAAATGATTATCCAACGCTTTCAAAACAAAGTACTAAGGGAAATTGTCAACGCTCCCTGGTACGTCAGAAATGACGATCTTCATAGGGACCTTAAGATATAGATCGTTGAAAAAGTAATAGATACATACGCAGAAGCTCACCAATATAGACTTCTACTAATATAGACTAGTCGAGGCAATCCAGCTCCTCGACGTAACAGACTTAGTGAGAAGACTTAAAATAACTAAACCATTTGAACTTCTGTAATGTTAATATATGTCAGTGTAATAAATAGTGAGAGTGCTGCAAAAGAACACATGAACAAAGTGTCTTACCCTTAAATAGAGACAATAAGAAAAGTGTTAATGGACACATTCTAAGTTTAGCAATGTAGCAGTTTAAGTTAAAGTTAAATTACTGATTAGCCATAGTTTGGCTAGATTGTAATTATAATAGGGCAACTTGTAAGAGGTACTCTAGAAGTAAAAAAAATAATAAAAAAATACATATCTCCGATTCGCTTGAAGCGTCTTGCTTCTATTTTCATCATCAGTACAGCAAAGTAGTGGAACTCATTACCTGCGTCATTGTTCCCCGAACGGTATAATTTGGGAGTCTTCAAAATAAGAGTGAATAGGTTTCTTCTAGGCAAGCATGTCATATCTTCAGCCGCATCATAACTTTCCATCAGGTGAGATATAGGTCAAACGCTTAGCATAAATATATAAAAATAACAGCTTTTTCACACCCCTTTGTGTTTTTTTTATTTTTTTTTTTATTTGTGACAGGCTAGTATTTGATCACTATCTCACCTGATGGTAAGTGAAAATGTGATCGAAGCTGGTAAACACACTAGACCTGGAATACGCAGGCTCTCAAGGATAACTGCCGGAACACCGTATTTGGCTTGGCGGCAGAATTTCAACTTGATGGTGGTAAGTTACTTTGGTAGCAAGCCAGGCGAGCAACTCACAAAATGCTCTACCACCTCTCAAATGTCACCTGATTAGCACCACCCGGGGACCACGTGTAGGGAGTCAGACTTAAGGGGTATCCTCCTACGGACGTGGGTGACTCAGCCCCCTAATGTGTAGTGGGTTTTAGTAGCGGGTTGTAAAAAGCTATCGCAAGCAGGAATAATAGGTAATTCTTAGTTTTGAAAATATTTCTTACCAGATCAGTACCGTAGTTCTCAAAGAAGTTGGCAAAGCCTTCGTTCAGCCAGGTGTAGGTCCAAGAAAGAGGTCCGACCTCATTTCCAAGCCATTGGTGAACGTTCTCGTGGCAAATGATACGGCCGATGTTTTGTCGGACAGCTGTGGTGGTTACACCCTCTTGGACTAATAGGGCGACTTCCCTGTTGACAAACGATGATACAAATATTATAAGACGCAAACGTATTCACACTCACAGCCCCACACTAATTTCAAAGACTTGTATCGTGGGTGCCGGAAACATTCACATCCCACACACATTACACCCAGAACCAGAAGCACAAATATTCCCTGGGAAGGAATTTGTGCTCCTGCCGGGAATCGAGCCCAGGACTCACGGCGCAGAGGTCAGATACCCGTCCACTGCACCAACTGGGTAGTCAAAACATCATCATCTACAGCCTTTTTGATCCTACTACTGGGTATATAATAATATTAAATCGTTTATCAATCGTTTATTACACACAAGGAATCCTTTTCTATGTACCTACTCCCTTAATATCCTATACCTAGTACCTACTACATATAATCATAGGTACATATTATATAGTAACAATTTTAATATTTAGAGCTGGTGTGAAATGAACAATATAATAATGTACCGTTGTTGAATCACTATCCCCCACACTAGGAAAATCAATAGTGAGGTCACAACGTTTTTGTTGGGAAATAATAATTGCATTATAATAATAATATAATAGTGAGAGTATTTGCTTAAACTCGTTTTATACAAACACATGTAAATGTAGTTTTATTCTGAGATAATATAACGTCTTTGTCCTAATGCTAAGCGTCACGCCTATATACCTAGTATATATAACATATATAGTAGTATATAACAACTAAGCACAATGCCAAGAGACTTAGAATAATAAAGTCCTGTGTGACTGTATGAAATATAAAGTAAGATAAAAATAAAAGCTTTCAATTTCACTTTAACACACACAGCCCTACACTTAATTCGAAAACTTGTGTCGTGGTTGTCGGGAACATTCACATCATACACCCAAACATATCCAAAAACAATAACCACAATATTTTTTTAAACAAAATATGACACAGTTACTGGTCCATATAATAATTTACAAATGATATTATCTGGATATAATCAATCTAACAGGCAGCTGCCATTCTCTCAAGAAAACTAGGACGGGATACACTCCCGTGCATTTAACTCCGTTTACTTCACTAAAAGTAACTTTCCTCGAATTTTCACGGAGTTAGACACCATCTTGTTTGCCTCCTGTCACCGCAAGCATAAGTAAATACTGTTTGTTAAATACTGCTGTACTGTTGCACTTAGATATTAGATTGTTGGTAGTTAAACAAGAAGGCTTTGACTGGGCCTCTGCAGCCCAAGTAAAACCTAGCGCTAATACTAATTCTTTTTACACGTATTAGTCACATTGTTTTCTTGAGAGAATATCAGCCACCCCTTAACATTTTTCGAAATTATTAAGAAATTTAAATTATTTCTGCCTGCTATCTCCAAGGACAAAATATGGAAAAAATTGCATTTTATACGAAAAAGCAATATTATAATAAACTTCCCAAAACAGAAAAAAGATGCGTAGTCTTTGCAAATGTTAAAAATAGACTTAAATTATGTGTATTCGAAAAATATTGTTAAATAGTGCCTGACATTAAATAGTACTGAGAAAGCTGACTTTATGTTGTTTAAGGTTTATTACAAAAATGAGACATTATGATTCTTGTGATTACGATTAAAGAAAAAGATAAAGAATGTATTTCGACTCGTTTAGAAGTATGTGGGCGTATGTAGGTATATTTAAACGCTACTCAACTTAGAAATAAGTATGCGGAAATGGATTTGCCTCAGCACAAAAGTCAAGCACAAAATGCTGATTTTTAGATAACTCTCAAAATTAAATAAAGATCTCTAAACTTAACCTTTTCAAAAATTTGCTTGTAGATCTGAAAACTATTTGCTAAATACAATTCCCAATATGGATTGAACGAAGAAGATTAGAAATTTTGAACCGACCCTAACTGGGAAAAGGAAAGGGATATGATAACCTAAAATTTCATGACCTTTCGTAATGGGACTTCCCATTGGCTCGGTTAGGTTAGATTCTCGGCTGGAAAAAAGTTTCCTCCTCATGAAAAATATGTGTTTCACTTTGTGGTTGTGAATGTGATGTGAATGTTGCCGGAACCCACGACATAAGTCATCAAATTTAGTGTGGGGCTGTGAGTGTGAAAGCGTTTTTGTTTATGTAACACATCAGTCTGATATTATACGAATGCTGACTCGTCCAAACTAGTAATTATTGTGATTTCGTTACACTCAAATTCAAATTTGTTTACTCACATGGGCTCCAAATAGGCACTCATTAAAGTTAATGACTCTTCTGTCAGATTCACAAAATTACTGCTATCTCGAGTAGAACATGACAAGAGAGCGGCGGCGCATTTTTTCATTAGGTTAATTCTATTCCAAATAGTCTTTATGAAAAACATCATCCAATTTTTCTTTAAGCAGCAGCTTCTCTTGAATAATATCAAGAGACAATCTTGCTAGTTGGATAAAATGAGTTTTATAATTAATTAACGCTGAGAAATCGAGCGCTCAAGAGCGTTCCAAGCGCAACGCGAAGAAGGCATAATGTCAAAACGAGGTGATCTACGGACATTCATATTTCATATCATGTAATAACTTAGCACGAATAAAGACTAAAGGAATACGTCTCGTTTTGAACAAATATATTTTAACTTGGCGAAATGACGTCATTTATAACCCCATTGATGAAGAAAGAAAAAGCAGTTACAGAATAGCGTTTTTTCTGCGCGTATAAGCTCATTTTTGGAATGGCATGAAGGCGCGTATAAGCGCGCCTTCTGCCACACGCGGAACTCGTGCGAGTGTTGATGAGATTATAAGCTCATGTAAGCGCAAGCCGCGATCAATATACTGATTACAGTATCTCTATTACAATATCGACATGGATTATTATTAAATAATCCATTTTGTTACTGACTCACCACTACTGGTTTGAGCGAACACGTTGGAATAAGCCCTGACGCGAGTCCGTTTATTTGAAGCGCAAAATGTTGCACGCGTTGCGCGTATGCTAAAACGACGCGCAGTAAAAACGCTAGACTGAAACCACCCTAAAGCGTTTGCGTTTCAATTACCTAGTTTTGGTAGCGATTAAAAAAGAGTATCTCATTTCGTAATATTCAAGGACAAATATCGATCCAATAAAAACTGCCCGGAACTTGGAAGGCTTAAAAAGTTCATGGTAGGCCTGCACTGTAATTCTCACTACTCCCAGTGAGAATTACAAACTCGGACTAGTCGTGATGAATTTTGGTCCCTGAAAACCTAATTAATTATTATATACACACTAAACCTGAGCTAACCCGAGTTGCACAAGATAATAACACATTTTAGTATTAAAATATGGTGTTTAGTTAATATAATTAATACGATAAAAACAACGCCTGAACAAATCCTCCTTCATTTGAAATGTTAAGCTAATTTACATAATTGAAGCCGATTTAGCCATATTAGGGTCATGTGTTTACTTATAATGTATATTTTTGTAAACATTATTGCAACAAATGATTGAGTATTGAGTATATATCTCAGATACAACGAATTCCTTAACACCGCGCTGACTCACGATATTTACGATCCTTCACGATAAAGACTCGTATTGACACAGGGTGTCAACTCATAAATAAATGTATAAATACACTTATTTATGGGCTCATCATAAAATATTTGGCGCTTTGCTCTTTTATGTCTAATAGGGAACTGATTTTATGCCCCATACTTTTGCCGCTTTACGTTTGATTGCAGAATTCGACGATTAGCAACTTTTTGCTTCTTTCTCCCACTAGATGGCGTTGGTTTATTTTGGAATTTGGAAACAAAAATACTTTATGGCCTACCTGTGGAGCCTACCTTTGTAGAGATTGTAAAATCAAATCAAAGAATTTTCAGCCAAAAATAGTTGGTTTGACTCCTATCTCGTAGACTCAAATAGAAGTTTCAGTTTTCGATGACAAGATTGGTTATCTGTTAGTTACTCATAAGTCATCTTACAAACGCCAAGCGCCGAAGTGGGAGATATGGTGATGCTTTTCAAAACAGTTAAGTTTATGTGTCACGTAATCACTTAAATATTATTATTCAGACTCATTCGGACTAATACTGAAGTTTGTGTGTAAGTATGTAAGTCTTAAAGTTTGGATTCTCTTTACGCTGTAACGGCTGAACGGTAATTAGCTTATACCTAGGATTAACACATAGGCTACTTTTTGACTTGATAAACGCGGGCGAAGCAGCGATGCATGGCTTGTATATTATTAATCTGAAAGATTGTGTGTAAGTTTTGAAGTGAAAACTTCTTTAGCGACGTTGTGCACTTTTTGGGATGGGTAAAAAATGTTAAACTCGCGTCAGGACACGTGACCTGATCGAAAATTCGTAAGACGGAGGAAGAGTAGATATCCCCTTCTTGCTCTTGCTGTTTACAAAGTTAATGTTCAAGTTTTTACTTCTGCCGGCACTCCCGGAGTGCAACCCGTAGTTTTTTTTTTATCTTCACACAGTATCAGCTGATTTTCTGGATGAAATATGGAATATACATAGCTTATACCTATAATTGAACGTTTAAACGTAATCTAGTATTATATAATTTGAATAGATACTCAAAATCATGCCATATACGATCTGAGATTGTACGCTGCTTGTCGCGTACAATCTCAGATAGTACATAGCAAATATCATTGTGAAATGAATTGTCTTACTAGATATTCCTTAGCAACACGGATGTACCCATATTAAGTACGAATTTAGTAAAATATACAGGATTTGACTAGCGACTAGGGATTACAATAGATTATTATATAAGATTATTTGATATAATCATATACAGATTAGATATTTACGTAGGTAAATAATCAAAAACTCTAAATATATATCAAATAGGATCTAACCTTCGAGATAAGAGATAAACCTACGTCTCACCTGCAAAATCCTTGGATCTGGTATATATAATACTATAATTGAAAAGCAAGCAAAGCTTAAAAAAACTGACTTCATGTATTTCGGTTTTGGCTTGACCGATTTCGATAAAATTTGTATGTACCTAACCACCTCTGAAGTATACTCTACCAAACAAAAAAAACATCTAAATCGATTCATATTTGGCGGAGATATCGCGTAACAGACAAAAAACATACAGTCGAATCGCGAACCTCCTTTTTTGAAGTCGGTAGAAAAGAAATTTAATTAGATTTTTTACGCCACAGCTGCGCCATCTAGCGATAATAAAATCTAATCCTGACTTATGAAAGACAAGCTTTTCTTTAAATTTGTCCTGCCAAAAATCCTCTTCGACATTATCAAGAACTCCGTCACTTTAAATAATAATATGTTCTCCTTCTATCTGTTATCATTACATATGGGAAATTCTACAAAAATATCTATAGATCGATTTCAAGTTATCAGTAAATATTATCAAAGCCCTTCCAAACGAGATTAAGTATGGATAGTGTAAGATTGTGGTGACTACGTTTTATTGTGTCAAAATTTCCGTTGATAATAATATTGATAGATTCACAAATTGGGCATAGTATAAATATAAATCAGTTGCAAACTAGTAGGAATGAGGAAGATTACCCAAAGATTTACCGACAGAGGGCTCTGTGTATTGTTCGTACTCAAACTTCTTCTCCTTAGGCCCTACTCTACATCATCAATTACATCATTACATTTTCGAAGGCTATAAATAATCACTGTTCCTATTAAGTACATAATTAGATAATAGTTCTGGTTACCATTATTAGAAGAACAATGCTCAAACGTAGGAGATATAAGGCTCAAGAAGATATAAGATTACCCAGTTGGCTCAGTGGGCAGGCCTCTGGGCGGGTCTTGGGCTCGATTCCCGACAGGAGCACAATGTTCCGTCCGACATTTTGTACTTTTAGTTCAGGATGTGATTGTGTGGTGTTAAAGTTTTCGGCAACCCGCAATAAATGTCTTTAAGCTTAGTGTGGAGCTGTGAGTGTGAATGCATTTGTAATTTGTTATTAGTGTTCCCGATCCCGATCAAAGCTAAACTTGCCTTAGATCGATTACATGTGTATGATTATTTTGTATATATGTAATTATATTATAAACATTATGTATGTATCATTATTGCCTTATAGAATTAATTTTGTTTAAGTATGTATACCTTAATGTATATTTTTATTTTCTCATAACTTGTATTTACACCCCCGTTTCACCGAATTATTAATATCTTCTCCATTCAAAGGTTGTCTGGAAGAGATCGCTTTTAGCGATAAGACCGCCGATTGTACACTTTAATTTAAGGTTTAAAATGTATTGTAAGTGATTTATGTGTAAGGTGTGACAATAAAGCGTTATCTATCTATCTATCTATTATTTATCTTATATACATAAAACAAAGTCGGGTTAGTTCCACCATTTATAAATCAAGAAAAGCTGGAGCGATTTATATGATCCTTGATTTGTTGTATAAAAGTATAATAATTTTATAGTTGTAGAATAGCAGAATAACAATTAAAATATCGAAAAAATTCACGAAAAAAAAGATCAATGAAATAAAATCATTTTCTCATACATTTCGTATGAAAGCTTACTTATTTAAATGACAGTACCTGGATGACCAAGCAATGCTCGTTAAAATGACGTTTTCTAAAAATTAAGCTAGATCGCTTTATCGCCCCCAAAACCCCCTGCATACTTAATTTCATGAAAATCGTTGGAGCCGTTTACGATATTCAGTTTATATATATATACAAGAATAGGTATTCGATATGTATATTTGTATATAAATCGTTTTCGTTTGCATTTCGGAGAGTGTGCGCAGGAATTATACGAGTTAATTCCCCCAAGCCCGTTTTACCATCTAACAACAAGAAAAACAGTTAAACGTCATCTATTCATGGTTGACATACCTCCAGCTCGCTCGAAGCGCTTCGCTTCTACGTTTATCATCCGTACTGCGAGGGAACTCGTTGCCCGCGTCTTTGTTTCCTGAGCAGTATAATCTGGCAGTCTTCAAGTCAAGAGTGAATAGGTATCTTCTAGGCAGGCATGCTACATCTTCTGCCACATCATCGCTTTTCATCAGGTGAGATAGTGGTCAAATGCAAGCCTATCAAACATAAAAAAAAGTCCTGTACTAAGAAGGAACACAACCAATCACTTACCTGTATACAACCAATCCCCAGTTTTCCATAGCTCCAGCTGCGAAGTCAGGCACGGCGACCTTGTCTAACTTAGGGAACAGATAGGGGAAATCGTAGTACTCCTCCAGAGCCACCATGTTCTTTTGGCCAAAGTCCAGGGCAAACTCGGCGAAAGTTTGGGTATCTGGGGATATTGAGTTGTTCTACATTATTTTGTTTATAGATATAAAGTAAAAGTATATAAAGTAAGAATAACAATGTAAATAAACAAACAACTAAAATAAATAAAAAGACAAGACACTTAAAATTAAAAACCAACTTTTAATTTAATTTGCTTTTTTTTTTATTAATACGGCCGATTATGCGATTATTTAGGAACGTTATCACACCAAAACTAAAGGTTCTCTGGGAGAGATCGCTCTTAGCGATAAGACCGCCCATTGTACCTATATTTTTAAGTTTCTCTGTAAGCTGTGTTCATTTGTTGGTGTCATTAAAGAGTTATTATAAGTAACTGTAAGTCGTTATAGTTGCTTTCGTTTTTTTAGTTTCGTCATATGTAATGCAAAATATTATTTTTTTAAATATTATATTAATCAACAAATACTAAAACTATATACAGCAAAGACCTAAGCTACCTACAAGACATCGCGCTTATAGGTAGCTCAAGTGATCAAGCCCACTACTAGTGGGTAGCGTTCCCATCATGCTGGCGGCATTGCCTCTGAATTGTCTCAACACCAAACGGCTCAAATATATAGTTTGAGTTTAGTTTTAGGAAATATATGCAATTGGCCCATATATATATATATATATATATATATATATATATATGTGTACTTACTAGGTCTGGAGAACACTTTGAAGGGTATGTGGTAGATAGGGTTGTTCTCGTTACTGATGTGTTCGAAGTTCGATACCAAATATGCCAGCAAGTATGTGGACATCACTAATGTGTCCTCGTACTCGTATTTGTTCCATCCAGCCACATCAGGCCTGATAAATAAACAAATAACTACTATAAAGAGGAAAGGACTTGACTTTTCACAGATTTCAAAGTCTTACAAATTTAACATAAACATAACATACAGCCCCACACTAAGTTCAATGACTTGTGTTGTGGGGACCGCAAACATTCACATCACACAATCACAACCAGAACCTTCCCACAAACTTCCCTTGAAGACAAAAAGGTGTGTTCCAGTCGGGAATTGAACCCAATCCCCCTGCTTAGAAGGCAAACGCGCACCCAACTAAGCCAACGGGAAGTTTATTCCAATTATTTGGAATAATCTTATGGTATTTTTATGTATACATAAATACGTCCAGGAATTTCCAATTAATTCCCCCAGATCTTAATCAAACTAAACTTATTAATGACATTTATAAACAAAATTAAATTAAACAATTATATCTAATATATAAAATTCTCGTGTCACAGTTTTCGTTGCTATACTCCTCCGAAACGGCTTGACCGATTTTGATGAAATTTTTTGTGCTTATCCGGTATCTATGAGAATCGGCCAACATCTATTTTTCATCATCGTCATCATCATCACTTTTCATCATTATCAACGCGGGTGAAACCGCGGGGCGCAGCTAGTAAAATATAAGTTTGAACTCTCCAAAAACACTTTTGCCGTTCTGTGAAACTCTAGTTTTGCGTATGAAACAAATCGAGTTGGGGCTGACGAACCACAGCAGCAAAGGTCTATTCCACTATGATCATCTGGGTATCATAGGCGACTTTTTACTGTCGACGTGTTATTTAAATTTACTTGAACAAAAACACTTTCATACTTACAGCCCCACACAAAGTAAGATTACTTGTGTTTGGGTACCTGATACATTCACATCACGAACACAATCCAGAACCCAAAACACAAATTTTCATTGAAGAGAAAACTTATGTTCCCGCCGGTAATCGAACCCAATACCCTTGCTTGGCAGGCGAACGCTCACCTAACTAAGCCACCGGGTAGTTCACGTACTTACTGTAATTAAATATATTTTGCGTGCTTACCGTAAAGTGTCATTCCTTAAAATTGTGTTACTCCTGACTACGGAGTACGCAGGGGGGGCGTATATGGTAGTTCTGAAGATAGCTTTCAAAGCAGGCTCGTCGTAGCAGGGGAAAGCACGCCGAGCGAAGGTTGGCTGAAGCTGAGAGGTGATCAAAGGTCTGAAAGAACGATATTAAGGATCAATAAATAACATTGATTCATTGCGCGCAGTCAGGCGTCGAGATCACCAGCACTGTTGACATCCTACTCCCAGATGGAGAGCGTCGTATACCTACGTGAGCAACTGATCGGAGTATTATTCGACACAAATCACGCGATTAACAGCCCGTTATTACCACAATGAATAGCAATCGCGATAGTTTTCATAATAAAATTTTGATCCACATCCATGTTTAGGCACATTTTTACCATACAATTCGAAATATAATAGGTAAATATAGATAAGTAAGCATTTCTTAAGATATTAAAACAACGAAGCTGTCGTCAACAATGTAATACTAATATCAAAATTTGAAAGTTTGTAGTCATCCAAATATATAATGTAAGTATTATTTCTGAATGACTCACATACACCATTTCGAATTTTTAATTTATGTATTAAATTGTATAATGCCAAAGTATGTATGTTAGCCAGCCAAACATACTAGGTATGTTTTATTTTTGGATGACTCACATACATACTTACACATTTTAAAGTTTTAATTGTATGATAACTACTGCATTGTTTTACTCATTAAAGAAAAGAATATAACCGCATTTACTGATATCTACGGCACCCTGTATCTGCTCCTGAATATTTTTCTAGGACCAACTAGGCACCTCTCTAAGCAAAACAATTATTGACCTGAAAACTTCGTAGAAGTCAGTATCGTGGCGACCTTTTGAGCATTCACATACACCTGCGTTAAAAAAATTAGCTTATTCTTATTTTAAAATACACTTACACATTAGTTCCATTCTGATCATACGTTGAAACATAGATGCCGAACATGTTAGTTGCATACTGTCCTGTGTAGTTGATATGTACTGTATACGGTTGGAAAGGCTGAAGCTGTTCAGTGAGCTGAATCCTCAGGAAATGAGTGTCATCAGAAGCCAAGGTAAAGTTGGCGTACAGGTTAGTTCCAGGGTCTCGTTCAGTATGCACAAATAGGCTGTCAATGGTCATCTCCATAGCGTGCAGAACGATAGTGTTTGTTGCAATGTATGACGATATCCTAATGCTGACGCTGCCAGTAAAGTAGGCTGGGTTGCCTGGGTCAAGGAACAACCTAACATCGTAGAAGGTAGGGAAAGTCTCCGTGGGAAGATTGTAAACTGCACCTAAGTCCCTGGAGATTTGGACTTCGTCTGTGACTGGGACGCCTAAGGCGCTGCCCAGAAGGGCTACTAGGCATACCAGTAAATACATATCTGTGAAGAAAAGAAAAGTTATTTAATACAATGATGAATGAAACTAGGTAATCAATTTTTAATTGTGACTTGGCTTTGCTTTTGATATTTTTGGGAATAAAACATTCAAAAGAGTTATCTTCTCTTCTAGATCAAAATATTTATTTGGCTCAATATAATTATGTTTCATAGAGGCAATGACCCAGCATGATGAGCACGCTATCCATTAGAAGTAGGCTTGAGCACTTGAGTTACCTATAAATTCGGTGTCTTTCAAATAGTTCGTTTTTATTGAACGCTATTTGCCCGTAGTTAGTATTTAACATATTAAGAACCCGTATACATTTTTATGTCTGTCTCGCTCGCACAATTCATTCATTTTGAGAAATAAAAATTATGGAGCGAGTTATGGAAAATGTTGTCAATAACTTTACTAAATAATTATGTAACGAATACTTTAAATTAATTTTCGTTTAAATACCTATTAATTAGACGAAGAAAGAGTGAAAAAAATATAAAATCAATTTGACATCGATTTTCTCCGCCAATCCAAAAGCTAAGAAAACGAATATCAGTTTATAAGATCCGTGATATTATTATTTAGGGATTATATTGACAACATTTACAATAACTCACACCGTCAGTTTCACAAAATCAAGAGAAAGACATAAAAATGTATACGGATTCTTAAGAGATGTAATAGCAATTATTTAGTATGTAATTTTCCATAAAATTGTTTTATCCTGACTGTATACTGAATTGCAACACATTATTTTATTAATAAATAAAGTTGTATGATATGTACAACAAAAATCTATAGAGATATCGGGTATTCAGGTACATTTGTCACTTATTATTAGATGTGTCAAATAGGAGAACTTAAATGTAGTTTACGAGCTAGCGATTCTTTGACAACACATATAAAAAGGAAAAAAATAAAATAAACACAAGTTATTGAGTTATTGTAGTTATCAAAAACTATATTTAATATGAAAATACAATTATAAACTTCTAAATTAACTGGCGTTACCGCTAAATACAAGAATTAAATAGATCTTCGCGTACCGTGATCATCTATACTATCCTACTAATATTATAAATCTGAAAGTTTGTGTGTAAGTGTGTAAGTATGTTTGTTCCCTCTTCACGCTTTAACGGCTGAACGGATTTAGATGAAATTTGGAATGTATATAGATTATACCTAGGATTATCACATAGGCTACTTTTTAGTTTGATAATAGCGGGCGAAGCCGCGGGGCACGGCTAGTATACTATATAATATTATAAAGAGGTAAAGTTTGTGAGGTTGTAGGGGGTAATATCTGGAACTCTCTGAACCGATTAAAAAATATCTTTTACCAATAGAAAACCACGTTATTTGTAAGTATCATAGGCTGTGTTGTTTTTACCCGGGCGACGCCGGGCAGGTTAGCTAGTGTTTTACAAGTCTCTAGTGACTACGGCCGATGCGACTCTGCCGAAACGTCGAAATTCTAATTATAATGTTATTGAAGAAAAGGCGTATAAAGCTTTCACAAAAAGATGTTTTAGACAAAAAAAAAACATTGGTTGTCTGTAAAATCGGTTTACCGACTAGTTTTACGTGATAACGTCATAAAGGCTCTGACGTCACGCGAAGAGAGAGATACATGTGTACAAGCCGACAAGCCGACGCTTGGGCCGATCGTGCCTCTCTATCGCTTGTTCCGCGCTCTCGCTTGCACGCTCAGGCTCAGGCGGAACGTGAAACTTTTTCGTGCGTGCAACCGGTGTTCATCAATTTTTAAGACGTTATCACGTCAAAAATTAAGACATATTTTTTAAACGACCAACCTTGGTTAGTCTTACTGGATTAAGTTTAAACCAAGCCGCTAGAATATAAGAAATTGTTTGAAAAATTGGAGCTTACATCAAGATGCTACATCATTTGATTCTTTTATTTCTGAATCATCATCAGATAACAATTAGGCATCTTGCTTCTATTTCTAATGTATATAGGTACTCTAATTTTAATAACCCTTCATATGCTTCATCAGACAAAGTAATTGTATGATGCGAAACAATCAAGCTCGCATCCTCTATTATTAAACTTAAACGCCCATAAGAAAGCTGACAACAGCAAAAACGCTCCCATTTATGATGAAAAAACGATCAAACAAAACAGGCGTATTACAATCGTTCATCAAAACAACTTTACTTTGAAAAAATAGTCCAGCCCATCAGTAAAAAGAACTTTAATAACAAAGATTAAGGTTTAGATTGCTGAAGTTGCGTGCCCGTTTAAAGGTTTTGTTGATCTTCGTTGGACGATTCCGGTTCAAATATCCTGAGAGCCTTCAGAGGTCCAATTCTGATAAATAATTCTATTTGATTTGTATATAAAACGTAGCGATAACCAGATAGTTCGCCTCAAAGGAGGCCCCTGGAGACTTTATATCAGTACAGTATAATTACTCTTGCTAAGAAAATACCAAAATGTACCTAGAAACGAAATTAAATAAACTTAACATAACGTAAACGCTTTCACACTCACAGCCCCACACTAAGTTACATCCAGACCCAGATTTTTTTTTTCTTGGGGATAAAAGTGGTGTTTTCATCACCGGGAATCGAACCCGATATCTGCTGCTTAGAAGACAAACGCACACCGATCTAAGCCAACGGGCCGAAAGTAATGACGGTATCATTTCGTCGTTGGGGTTGGTAAAAATTGAGAAGCGGGCGTTGATTTCACCTTTTTCCTACACGATCAACCAGTATAGCAGCAAGATAACCTGTGTCTCGTTGAATATAACAGAGTTAAGCTATCTTCTGTCACACTCCGGACACTCCATACAACTGTATCAAATCAACGTCGCATATGGATTATGACTGTACGACGACTGCGTGCTAAGATGGTCCCGTTTACGCGGATACTTGTTTCTTGACAGGTTGTGTAGCGGTGTACGTTGTATCCCATGAGTATTCAATCTGAACATTCATCAGCGCAGTGGATAGTACGGTGCGGGGCTGGACAGTGACTATTGTACGTTAATCAGAAAACAGTATATTAATTATGTACCTCTATTTAAATCTCTCGGTATGTTTTGACGTGATTGAGTAAAAACAAACATCACAATTTTTAATAAGGTATGAGAATTATGATTTGATAGTAGAATTGGTCTCGGCTTAGGATTTTCGATGGAAAAAGTTGGCGGGACTTCAAACCAACCGCAAGCGCGGGTTAGCGCAGGTCGCCCGATTTATGTACATTTGACTGCGGTTTAAGGTTTCGAAGTTTGTCTTCTTGTTGGGGATTGTCATATTTAATTTCAAATTTTCCCTGTCCTTTTTACAAAAGATTAGCCGCTCATTTTTGTATCTGAGTTTGTAAGATGTTTCATTTCTATTCTTATTTCCCAACCCTTGTAACCTTCTAGCAAATCTGATA
This sequence comes from Lomographa bimaculata, assembly GCA_948107665.1. NCBI lineage: Eukaryota > Metazoa > Arthropoda > Insecta > Lepidoptera > Geometridae > Lomographa > Lomographa bimaculata. Next base: position 2,861,536 of record OX403592.1, on the reverse strand, counting down.
AAGAAAACTTAAAATAAAAAAGAAAACTGAAATGGATAGATGGTTTGTTTTGGTCTGTTGCAGAGTCCGCCTGGGACAATAGCATTCCCAGATCTTCAAACGCCAAGCAGTCTTACACAATTTTTGATGTATTTCTGATTTTAGAGCAATGAATTTAGGAGCTAGTAGTATAATATTTTTTCTTTTTTCTAGATAAAACTTTAATGATTTAATAGTCATAAGATTGTTTTCAATACACCATAAAATCACATTAAATTTTTTAAAGATTGATTGGTGGTTTTAGAACCATTTTAATATTAAAAATAAAAAATATTGTGAAATATATTTTTCAAAAGAGATAACTGTTACTCCTTTTTATCACTGTCATTTTAAAATGTATTTATAATGACGGTACCCTACTTTTTGATGTTAATTTTGTTACACAATTAACTACATTAATTATGAGGGTCGTTACTTAATATGATGAATTTTAAATTATTCAACCTTTTCCGCTCCGAAATATCAAAATGTTGAAGGAAATTGTTGTGGAATTTAAAGTGTTATCTCAAATATTGTTTCGCGTAAGTTATCTAAAGTTATCTTGTATCTTAAATTTTCTAAGTCTCCAACTGATAAAAAGTGGCTATCGACACAAAATGTGGGTTTATACCGTTATCAATCTCGATATGATAAGAAATTCCACTTGACAAAGTAAGACAACTTGCTCAATCGATGAAAAATGTTCATTCGCAAGAGTTATGATGATGAGATATAAATGGGTCACAGAATTTGACTACACGATGTACGTCGAATTTGCTAAACAAGCATTGAATCTCAAGTTTGAGTTCTTTTGATTCGTCTTGACTAGTTCTCTGGTTATATAGCTTTTTAAAACTTTCTTATTTGAAACTGGTAAATGCTTGATTTACTTATTATTTTGTATTTAATGAACAAATACATAAAAAAATACACAAATGTAGCTTGCGAGGAGCTCTGTGGTATATTCATAGTTGGTCAAAATGCTTGGCCAAATATTTGTTTACTCATGACTTGAAGACTGTAAGATTGAACGAATTGGGAAACACACATTTAAAGAACGAATTTCAATTATCATAAATGCGGAAACACAACACTTAAAGCATTGAATTAAGAAATTATGGTGTATGTTAGAACGTCTGATAGTCCGATATTGAAATAGTGTTGAAGTCATCATGCAATTTCATGGTAAATTCTCTAATATTTTTTAGAGAATTTACCAATTTACTTTTATACTTATGTTCACTTATAGGAATCGCGAATTTATTACTTATGTTCACAAGAACAAAGTGTCTTCCCGATAATAGAGACAGTAAGAAAAGTGTTGTTGGACACATTTTCAGTACACTACTTTACTTAGCAGTTAAGGTCAAAATTAATTACTTTTTAGTCTTAATGCTAGATCTTAAGGCTAGATCGATTCTAATGGTGTACCAAACGTAATTGGTAGGTCTTAATAAGAACTTTTTTTATAGGAATAACAGTGTCTAATTATTCATACTCAACATAATATTTAAGAGTTTTGGGGACTGTTTGTACCATGGAAATTAATTATGTTTAAAAAACAAGTGTGCCCACTTACCAAATGTATTTACTTGCACACCACTATAAAAGTACTGGATTATATTAATTAAGTTTAGGAACGATAATTTTGTTTATATTATCTTAAAACGTTATCGAAAGCAGATTATACTGATATCATAATATTGTAAAATAATTGTTAAGTATGTACCTTTGACATTTGATTTTTACGAAATATTAGCCGTGCTTCACGGTTTAGCCCGCGTTTATGAAATTAAGAAATAGCCTATATGTTAATCCTAGTTATAAGCTATGTACATTCCAAAATTTATCCAAACGCTTTTAGTCCTTACAGCGTGAAATCAAACATACTTACACACAAACTTTCGTACTTATAGTATTAGTGTGATTAGAGTGACTAGTGCGTCCCCGATTTCGGTCGCAACATCAGGTTTGAAAGTAAAATTTCTTTTTTTTTTATCAAGATAACTGAGCTGAATTTCATCAAGTCCAGTGACTTAGACATTTAGTAACAATAAACAGAGTACATTTACATACATTTTATTGTCGTATTTAAATTTTAAAATGAATTTTGTGTTTTAATCGGTTCAAAACAAAATCGTGAATAAAAATACAATTAGGGAAAATAAAAAGCTTAAAAAATTGTCTTCACCGCTATATCTTCAGAATCTGATCAAGGCAGATTATATGAATAAAATACGCATTATTGAGAAAAACTACTGGTCCAATTTTGATTCAATTTAAATGGGACCACATAGCAAGCACTACCTTTTTAACATTAGCCATATCATGGAAGACGTCGGCGGCATCGTCGCTGTCAGAAGGTGAGATAACAAATGTTTACCTAATGATCATAAAATAAACTTTGGTTATGATGTTTGGAATGAAGTTCCAAGGGGTTTGTGGTATTTAAAAAAATACCCTGTATTATCCATACAGCATAGAAACCTAAGTTACCTACAAGACGCCTAGTTGATAGGTTAATCTAATGTTATTAATACCTACTTAATATTCCTTGCAGACTTAATTTAATGAATGCCAATTAGAGAAACTGTACATTATTCGAGCCACATAAACCCATTATGCAGCAATCAATAGGTTAACCAACTGTTACTGTCAAAGACTGATAGGCCAAAAATATTACTCATTTATATTTATTTTGGTTCTACTTGGTATTTACGATACGAAAACTTATAAGTACCTGTAAGAAGTTTTTGAAATAAATAAGTAAATAGTCTCAAAGGTTTTTAGTCGATTTATCCTCTATGTTTACCTTTAAACAAAAATCCTTGAAAACGTTTTATCTACACTCACTAACTAACGATAAACTGGTGTGCGACATTAATTATTAATTGGGTATTGTTTATTATATTTAAGGAAGTTTATGTAAAATATTGCTTATGTAAGTTTATATGTATTTATGTATTAAAGTATATAGATAGGTATCTTATAAGTTGTATTTATGTCTGTTATTATGTTTTTACACCACTGACCTCATTATATAAAATTATCCCTATGTGCACTACCATATCGAAATATCCTCGATACACCCAGGTTAACTGGAAGAAAATGCTTTGTAGCATTAAGTTCGCCTATGTACCTATACTTTTTTATTGTACAATACTTTTCGCGCAATAAAAGATTTTCTATATATCTATCCCTCTCTCCATCCATCCGATTAGTCCGTCCAATGTCTTTTAGTTTTTTAAGCTTACTCTATTACTAACTTTATTTTGTGTACAATAAAGAATGTTCTATTGTATTCTATTCTATTCTACTCTACTCTATTTTATTCCATTCCATTCCATTCCGTTCCGTTCCGTTCCGTTCCGTTCCGTTCCATTCCATTCCATTCCATTCCCTTTTAATCCATTATATTCTATTCTATTTTATTCCTTACTTTGTTCTGTCAGAACTTACTACTTGCCAAATTTCAAGATTGTTGGTCAAGGCGAATAGATTTCATAGTTTTTAAGTTTCAGATTATATATACATATACATATATACAAGAACTGCTCGTTTAAAGGAATTAGATGACGTATGAATATTTTATATTTTCTCTGATACGCTTGCGTTTGACCACCATCTTAGCTGACAGTAAGTGATATAATCATTGTTTACAGACTGCCAAACATTCAATCAAACAATTACAAACTTTCTCTAAAGCAAATGTATGAGTCATAGGCTTCACAAAGGCTAATTTTTAATATTTTAATTGATTGATAATTGTTCGATTATTACATGAGGATTAACATTATCAATGCAAAAGATAGAAGGTATTAACGTCTGGCTGCACGTGTTCTTCAATCAAAAAATTTAAATCTAATAGATTGAGGAGACTTGACAAATGCAGAAAACTAAAACAGGAATAATTTAGAATTTATGTACTAACTCAAACTGTTTGAACTGCCCGTTGGCTTAGTTGATTGAGAGTTTGCCTTCTAAGCGGGTATCGAGTTCGATTCCCGACGGGAACACAAGTTTTCTCCCAAGAAAGATATGTGTTTCTGGTTCTGGTTGAAATTATGTATGTGAGGTGAATACAAACAAACCCAAACAAACGCATTCACACTCACAGCACCACACTAAGTTCAAAAACTTGTATCTTGGGTACCAGAAACATTCACATCACACACACATTTCACCCGAACCAGAAGCACAAATATCCCTAATTTTTACTCCTGCCGAGAATCGAACACAGGACCCACGGCGCTGAGGGCGGAGCCCTGTCCTCTGCGCCAACTGTTTCATGTTTCCGCCATCCACGATACAAGACATCAAACTTAGTGTGGGGCTGTGAATGTGCGTAGCGTTTATGTTTTTTTTTTACTTTAAATTAAAACAGTAATGAGTTCAATACAATTCTCTATTTCTACGTTGGGGTATAAACGCCTGTCCAGTCCCCATGGGCCCATAAGAACTGGATGCGTTTTAAAGGTAAGGAAGTAAGCCTATCGGTATTCTATCGCTTACATCAGGAGTTCCATGATATAATTCCTCCATGACAAACTGTCAAACGTCATCCATTTATGGTTGACATACCTCCAGTTCACTCGAAGCGTTTTGGTTCTACCTTTATCATCCGTACAGCGAAGGAGTGGAATTCATTGCCTACGTCTTTGTTCCCACAACAGTACAATCTGGTTGTCTTCAAGTCTAAAGTAAATGGGTAGCTCCTGGGCAAGCATGTTCCATCTTCGGCCGCATCTTTACGTTTCATCAGGTGAGATAGTGATCAAATGCTTGCCTATCCAGTAAAAAAAATGTCTATGAGACAGATTGTTGTATTCTATTTGGGGCTGCTAAGGATAAGCTTTGCTTTTCAGCAATGTAATGCTGCCAGCATTTTGGGCATTTTTGCTATACCACCTAAACCATCATTTACTTTATACTTTTTTTTGCTTATATATCATAAACATAACATAAACGCTTTCACACTCACACCTTCACACTAAGTTTAATGACTTGTGTCGTGGGTGCCGGAAACATTCACATCACAAACATATGGACATAATTTTTTTGTAGCTTGAAACAGGATCAATTGAGTAAGCTTAGCTTTTTCCAACGACAAGATTAGTCTGTTGACAAAATATTTTTACAAGGGATCGTATACATACCATTCTAATCAATTACCTTTTTGATAAAATGCGTTTCTTCATTATGCTTCTCTTTGTAGGAATGCCAATAGAGATTATGAAATAACTGCAGCTACTTAAATTTGATTGTAGAATGATGACGAGAGCGCATGTTTGTAACATTTTCCTGAAACAAAATATTACTAATTAGTAACTGAATGTATCTTTAAAAATTTTACGATATAATAACGTTAAAAGATTTAATGCCACAGTAACATTTTAATCAATATTCAAATGAAACTACTCGTTCTTGTTTCTAAAATAAAAACTATATCATTTTTTTTTGTATTCCACGTAGAGTTTCGCAAGCTCAATTTCAACATAGGAAATAATGTTAAAATACAATGTAACACTTTATCAACTTTATCATACAATTTTAACAAAAAGAAACTGTCGTAGCATTGATATGATAGAGCTAAGAAAAACCATTTTATATACAATGTCTCAAAAGTAGGGTCTACAAATACATGTAATATATTATCATCTGTATTTGCCAGTCAGTAGTGTGATAACTGTAGCAGTAAACAAAATTCTGCCAAAATCAGTGAGTCGCGATACTTGTTTCAAAATATTAATCATTATAATTTTATAGCTATTAATTGCCTGCATCATTGTTCCTCGAGGGGTACTATCTGGGAGTCTTCAAATCAAAAGTAAAGAGGTATCTTCTACGCAAGCATGTCACATCTTCGGCCGTATCATCACTTTCCATCAAATGAGATAGCGGTCAAACGCTTGCATATTTAGATTGAAAAAAATTTGGCTTGTAATGCGTGAGATTTCGACAAAAATGGTGTAATAGCGTTTCGTGCCAAGTCACTTCCAAATGCATCTAGTTTGTTCGCGTTTTGTGTGTTCTTCAATATTTCTGATTGATTTTGAGATCAATTTCCGTGATATAAAACTGTGATGTGCCCTATTCTTATACAATAGTAAGTAGTTGTTGGAACATCATAAATAACAAATGAAATAGGTACAATTTCAAAGCTATAATATATCGCCTCGTACCTATAACGTATAAATATCTCGTAAAATTACTGAAAACGTGTGTTTCCATCGAAAAGACGATGCTATCACATTTTCCTCATAATAGTTTTCGATTTAGGGTAATCCGATAAGCACAGTGTTGATATTCAAATGTGATTATGTAGAGTTGGAATTTTGTAGAGATACAAAACGGTAAGATTGTCTACTGCAAACTAAATGTAATATAATCAACCATTTTGATATCGAGGACATTTCGAACAGAAAACGTTGAATAAATTGATGTTGAAACATTCGATGTCTTGATGGTATTATCATCGAAAGTGCTTGAAATAAATATCTATGACTGCGGTATTTTTGGAGTTAAACGGTCGTGGGATGTTATGCTGGATTACACCGTTACCATTTTATATGTTTGCATACAAAACCTTTAAGAATACAAAAGTAAGGTCAAATAACTTTTCATAACAAACAAGCATTAACGGATACAAACAAGAAAAAACTAATGAAACCTTAATTAACTGATTAAACCCAGCAAACTATACTGAACAGAATGATAGAAAGAAAATACATTTATTTGGCACTGTAAAAAAAAACAATTAACTTTAAATCTAACATAAAAAATTTGATTTATCATTAATATGAGTATTTGTGATGCCAAAAAGGTTTAACTTAGGTTTTTCTGCAGAGAACTCTACATTGATTTTCAGTTAAACCTTAACCAAACGGGCAGCATTAAACTAAAAAATTAATAGAAAGCTGTGCATAGAATAAACAAACATAAATAACTACAATGATAATCTTAATTTTATAATTAATAACTACAGTAAATATATGACTACACATAATATACATATCTTCATTACTACACTATGTAGTAATGAAGATATGTATATTATGTGTAGTCATATATTATAATATAATATTATAATATTATTATATGTAATATATTATTTACTTTATAACATACACATTATTTTAAGCCCGTAAGACAGGTTTGAATAAGTATATAAATAACCCTCAAAATGGTAATTCGATAGAAATGTAATTCTTACAGTCGAATTCTGAGACCACCAGTTCTCTACTGACCCAAAAAAATAAGCAAGCAAATCGCTATCCAGCAATATAACCTTAGCAGAAAAACGAGACGTTTACCATCCACACTAGGAACGAATGCCATCTATATGAAAGACTTATTAACATTTATACTTCCAAAGAGCCTCTGTTCGTTGAATTTAAGTTTCAATGAGCTTAACGTTTATACTACTCTTATGGGAGGAGGAATATTATTCCAGCATTTCGATACCGCCTATCGAATGCGACGCGACTACATTTTTAAAGCGTAGGTTTTGTTTAAAAATCGTGTATACCTTGGAGGTAACGAGAAACAAAACCTTGGACACGCATTCTGGATCGTGTATCAACCGTTGCGTTCGAGATAATAGACGTATGCCATAAACTGTATCGGCATAGTAAAGTTTTAACAATACAAGAGTTTCAACTAGTTGAATACGCTGTTCTTCACTAAGATAAGGTCTCAACGTGTTCAGTATTTTCAGCCTACATAAGCTATTTAAGCTATTCTAAATAGCTTGCTTTTTAACATGGGCATATTTCCAAATAATTACAAAGACACATTGTTACAAATGCACTCATTGCATGTTATTTCATGCATATTTTTGCAGTAAATCTAAATAAATAAAAGCATGAATTTCCCTTGGAGAAGATAACTGTGCTTCTGTTCGGAATTGAATTCGGTACAAGCGGGGTTTTAAAAATTTATACCTACCAATTACGCAAATCTTGTGCCGCAAAATGATATTACTCAGACAGATCGTTCTCCGTCATTCTCTCTCCGATAAGGCCGTGGCCTCGATGAACAGCGGACAGAGGGGTGACAGCCGTATATTATTTATTCTGTGTCACCGTAAATTATTCGTTCCTTTATCGGTACCGCTGCCGCCCCGTTACCCACTGTGGTCGAACCCAAGGCCTAATAAGTTCACTACATGCAAGTGTGGTTGGTTTGGGCGGATATGTATGATACCTTGTCCTCAACGGAAGACTTCCAAAATCGAATAGTTTTGAGAAGCAATTGCCCAATTTTCTATTTAAAATGAGACCAAGTTAACGCAGCGGCCATATTTCTGCCGTCTGTGTGGTGGGTTTTCGGTTCGATCCCGTACGAGTACAATTTGTCTTCCCAAAGAAAATTTGTGCTTCTGATTCTAGGTGTGGTTGTGTGTGTGATATATAAATGTATCCAGCACTCACGATAAACATATTTAAACTCACTGTGAGTATAAATGCGTTTGTTTGTTTACTATTTTAAACTTGATGAAAATACCACATAGCATTACTCTAATTTGTCTTCTTATTAGTCTTAAATGTATCTTATTGTACGAATGCAATTAGCAGCTAGTGCTGTCAACAGTTGTTTTATTTATTCTAGAGACTGTGTTGATACAAGGCACACTCCAACTTGCGAACACCTTGAATGTTACAACGTTGTATTTACATAGCCAGCGAAGAGAAAAGTCTTGAGCGTTCCGTGTCTGATTTATTTAGCTACATTTCAATTGACAAGAGCATCTGGTAATATAATAAAGCAAGTATAGCCCAGTTTAAATTATAAGCAAGCTCCTCTTTTTCTACTCGGCCATGCAACAAAGATTTTCTTAAGATATGTTTATAACTCTAGAAATGGTGATAAACAAAAACATGTTTGTATTGGTATATCCAATGATTACAATAATCCAAAACATGTATGGTCTGTCAGCCCGCACTGACACAGTAGTCCACGTTGTGGATTAAGGCATAATCCCTTTCCAAGTTAGAAAATGCTTCAATTTCAAGGAGTGGAAACGAAATGGGCTAGTGAAATAAAATCACATTTAAAATGTTACCCGATTGATAATCGTCAGTCTGTCACTTTGTAGTTCCCGTTCCCAAACCAAATGATATAGTATATTTCAAAATCACCGATACATGGATTTCGGGCCCACAAGTCCTCCTCGCTTAAAACTTCATGCTAAGTTCGATGACTTATGTCATGGGTACCGGAAACATTCACATCACAGACACGATTACAACTGAATAAAAATATATTATCACGTTGTTTAATTTTAATAATGATTTGTAAATTTTCTTTGGAAGTTATGATGTTTGATATTGAATACATTCACCTTAATATACATAGATACCATGGCCAATGCAATGAGGCCAAAACGTCGAGTTAAGGAAAAAAATGTTTTAGCGGGGCTATGTACCGAGATATTACCTAAGCTTATCACCGTTAAGTTCTTAACGGGAGTTTGGTGTACTCGGATCTAAGACTATACTTAAATATTACTTATCTCGAAAACAACGACGTTCTAAAAATATGCTTCATGCGCAAAACAATAATCTTATTAATTAATTCAAGCAAGTCATGACGACTCAGTTGGCGCAATGGAAAAGTGTTTGTTTTTGCGCCACTTGTTCTGGGTTCAATTACTGCCAGAAGCACAATTTTCCTTTTCAAGATATACTGCGGTTCTGATGTGTGTAAATGTTTCTGGTACTGGTATCTTATTGTAAGGCTGTGAGTGTGAATGGGTTTGTTTTAAAAAAATATCTTCCTGTTTTAGTTCATTTTGAATAGCTTAATGTTGCAAAAGTCCTGTGTAGAGCTGGAGATTGCATACAAGTAATCACTTTCATATTAAAACGTCTCAAAGTTGGAGCAAAGTCCTGCAGCGAGCTGAGCTCAGTAGATATTCATAGCTTCATTCAAACTGCGTCGTCCATGAATAGAGACGCTAGGCATGCGGCTTACATGCAGTCCCAGTACGGTGGAACATTTATTTCTATAAGTAGTACTTGACGAATTAAGAGCAGGCTGCCTAAAAACTAAGATATATCGCAATGGTATCTTGCGTCCCATTACTTATGCTATCAATGTGTAGTTTTTATATATTTTTTCTATCCTCCGTTATGAGTTTCACTCGACAGATTTTGCCTTCGATAATTAAACGCAAGCAAAGCTTAAAAAAACCGACTTCACCGCTTTATCAGATTGATATTGATCAGATTCAACGTATTAAATGCGCATTATTGGCAATAACGCAAAAACTAGTGATCAGATCTTGACCAAATTTAAATGGGTCTACAGGGAAAATACCAGCTTTCAAATAAAAAAATAATCATCAAAATCGGCGCACAAAGAAAGAAGTAAAGAGGTAACTTTTGAAGTCGGTTTAAAACTAGAACATCGTCAATGTAGTTATTGAGGATAACTCAAAAACTACTAGTCAGATCTTGATCAAATTAAAATGGGACCAATTAGAAAGCAAAACCTATCAAACAAAAAAAAATTTCAAAATCGGAACGAAGTTATGGGGTAACACACATAAAAAAAATGCAGTCGACTTGAGTACCTCCTCCTTTTTTGTGAAGTCGGTAAAATAGTAAGCATTTTTTAGTCTATTTTGTTCTTAATGTTGAATCTGTTTTACCCATATGCCGTAAATAAATAATAACAGTTGGATTATGTAGTTTATTAGCCGCTACTTAACTAAAATTTGGATAAATTACTTACCTACTTTTCGAAAATTCTACGTAATATCTCAAAATCTAATCGCGCGTGTCATTGATTTGTCCGCCATATTTTTACTTTGCCAAACGCGCTCCCATGGCGCATACGGTTTACGGTGACAATCATGGTCGGACCGAGAGCAGTCTGTTCTTAAAGATGAAATTTGGTAGTGATATGACTATTTCAAAATATCAAATTTCAAACATGTTTACGAAAGCTTAGGCAGGTTAAATGAAAATGTTCGTGTTTTTTAATTAGTTTCAAGAATTTTAGTATACTGACGCCTATATTATGAAAGTTTATGTTACTGTGCGTATGCGTGTGCGTGTGTGCCTATGATACCCGTTGAGTTGAGATAAATTTGACGATATCTTGTAATTGGTTTATTTATCTGCGTCCCAAGGATGGCAATGGCTTTTAGTGTGGGATGCAATTGGCTCCGTTAACGTTACAGCATGATGATCACGTTACCCACTGATAGTGAGATTGAGCACTTACGCTACTCATAAGTAGCTCTTTTGCTGAATAAATGTTATTATAGTTCAGTTTAAAATTTTAAGAACGCTACCCACTGGTAGTGGGCTCGATGTCTTGTAGGTAACTTAGTTCTTTGCTGTGTATAGTTTCAGTTTCAGGAAATATAGGCAAATAGCCCTTAAGTACATGATAAAAAAAAAAAAAATAAGATTGTAGAAAATAGATTCAATAATTTTTCATAAAAAATAACTTCTTAATAAATTATTCGCTATCGAAAGCGGTATCGAATTGCCTAATGGTGAAACCCTCTAAATTATTGTTTTTTAATGACTGCTGATTGTTGGTATCCAAAGAATCCATGTATCATTAAATGAAAGAAGGAAATATTAGAATATAAATTATTTTCCATTTAGTTAACAAAAATCAAAATCGTTTATTCACATGGGCCCCAAAGAGGCACTCATGAAAGCTAATGATTCTACTGCCAGATTCGCAAAATTACTAATAATATATGTTATTATCGACATAATTTATTATCATACCACGGATACATTCTACCTCTACCTACTTAACAAGTTGAACATTAAAAAGTTTTTTGAATTCAAGCTTTAACCAGTTGTAAATAAAAGAGGACTGAAAAGTTATATAACCAGAGTGAGGACGAATTAAACGCGCCCAAACTCGATGGGTTTATCTTGTTTAGTTGAGAAGCTCATATGACCATCTTCCGTCTCCATCATTAGACCAGCTCCATGGAACCACGTCATTATATTATCACCAAAGATACATAAGTATACCAAATATGATTCCAATACCGGGAAGTAGATATTAGCTTGCAAGATTTTGTAAAAAACCAAGAGAATGGTACACGAGTATACTGGAGTTATATCGACCATGATCGATACAACTCCAGTTAACTCAAAGCATTATACTTCTACATTTATCAACATCATCAGCATCGAAGGACTGGACCTTATTTGAGTCACAAACGGTATAATTTGACTATGGAATTAATTGGTTCTTGGCGAGCTAGTTACTTTTTTGACCGCTTCTTCGCTTTCCATCTGATTCTAGTGATATAACCGTTAAATATTTGTCTATCACGTATAATGAAATCAGTTGTGATAAAAACCATTCAAAATTATTGTTAGTGTCAAGCGTTTAAAAATCTAGAGCAACAAACAGTGACAGACATTTGCTCGTTGTTTTTTTTAAGGTGCAATAGTTCATACACGCTAACACTTCTGATTAACTGATCATGATAAACACCAAATTTGCTTTTATTAGCGTTCAAACCATTTAGTGATTGGTGACGGATTCTTATACTTGAGGTGGTTAAATACAACTGTACTTATATTATTTCGGGATACAAGAGCTAGCCGGGCGAGCATGAGAAACTGCCCTATGGATTTAGATGTTACCTTGACCGGAAGCTCAAGTCAGACGTATTATTTAAAACCGCGAGCACCTTTCAATAGTACCGAGCTAACTTCGCCTCAAAATTAATAACAAAAAGCAAAAAGGATGATTATGATATTATTACCGTATGTATGCATGTTCATTTATTCCTTAACATTTATTCCGTCCTAACAAGCTGACTGTAATGAATTTGCCTTGATTCTCGTTAAAATGTGTGAATGCGTCACAGGCTAGGTTTAAAAAGAAAACAAATGGCGTTCGTAAATGGATGACCAAATTGACAATAAAATATAAATGGCCATATGTTTATATCATAGACTAGCCTTTAGTTTCTTGTTCAATAAACTATGAAATAAATGAAAGAGAAAAAATTTAAGTGGAATTTTAGATACATGAAATTCCTTACACAACACACTATGGTATAATAGAAAAAATAATGGTTTTATATATAGGAATCCATTATGTGCATATAACTGAGCTAAATTATTTCATCAACCAAATCTTTCAGATTGTTGTAAAGCTTTGTAAAGTGTGCAAAGCCTTACTTTGTAAACATGTTCCGCGTCGTTAATTAAATTGTTCCGTACTGCGCGGCCACAGCGTCCGCCCAAATATGATAAGAAAAATACGGGTCCCACAGGTATTTTTAATGCCTGATTTACCGGACATTTGATATAAGTAATAACATAAACGTAACCGTTTTCACACTCAAAGCCCCAAACTAAGTGTGATGACTTGTGTCGTTGGTACCGGAAACATTCACATCACATAAATAAAACTCACATAGTGTCCGTATTTCTCGATATGTCGAAAGCGTTATTACGTGGGAAAGCGCTTAAGTAGCTAGAAAATTAACTAAACTTCTAGTATCGTACTGGGCCAATTCCCCGAAACTAAACTTAAACTATGAGTATATACAGTAAAGACTAAAGTTACCTATAAGACATCGAGCTTACAGGTAAATACAGTGCTCAAGCCCACTACCAGTGGGTAGCGTTCCCATTATGCTGGCGGCATTACCTCTGTGAATTTCAATACGTTGAGCCAAATAAGTGCCAGCATTTTGATCACGCGTCACCTCAACCAGGCGCTCTGATAGATTATTGAAAATAGAATGTGTTCCCGGTCCTCCCGGGCCCAGTGTCTCAACACCAAACGGCTCAAATATGCGACCACTGCTGAGGTTTCCAGATTTTTGCGTAGGAATCAGACCCGATACCCACTGCGTTGATTGTAAGCAAAACTTTACTTGCCTTTTCCACCACCTAACAACAAGACAAACTGTAAACGTCATCCTTATATGGTTGACATACCTCCGGTTTGCTCGAAGCGTTTTGCTTCTACGTTTATTATCCGTACAGCAAGGGAGTGGAACTCATTCCATGCGTCTTTGTTTCCCAAACGGTACTGGGTGTCTTCGAGTCTAGAGTGAATATGAATCTTCTGGACAAGCATGTTACATCTTCGGCCGCATCTTCACTTTCCATCAAGTGAGATAGTGGTCAAATACTTGCCTATCCATCATAAAAAAAAAACTTTTCTTAATTAACTACACAGACTATATTGTAAACCTAACATGGTTGAATATATAGAGACAATAGATATTGAAAATATTCAACCGAGTATCTTAACAAAGTGGTTCATTTTAATTCGCTTTTGGTCATACAATTTAAATTTTAATTCCTATAATAGCATTTTGATTATGCTTCACCTCATTCAGGCGCTCTGATAGATGAATAAACATTAACATACTTTGTTAAATGAAAAATTTGATAGCTCTCAATTGATATCGAGCCCATAAAATAATTTAATAAAACGTTCAAACAAAAATTAAAAACAATATTTTTTGTTGCTGTGAGGGCGTGCGGTCATCTCAGCCCCGCCTTCTACGTAGGTCGTGGTTTCTAATCCTACGACGGGTTTGAAGTTCCAGTGAAAGTAATATCGTGATACAATCCATGTTAGTAGAGGGTTTTTCCTCGTGCATGTCGGGCTCTGTGCCGAAATAAAGCGGAAGTATTTTATAAGTAAAAAAATATTGCCTTACTCTAAGTCGTTTACCAAGCGTTTTTTAGGCCGAGCGTGTAAACCAACTTCGACCACTTTGTAACTTACAAATAGGTGAGATAGTGGTCAGACACTAGCTTACAGATATAATAAAACAACCTTATTGTAAAGTTACTACATCTCCTAGAGTGATCCTCCCAATTCCCATAAATCTTCCCTAATTTTATCTTATTATAACTTCAGTTATAAATATTATTGTAAGAAATATAAGCACGTTTCTGAACTGTTTCTCTACTAAAGAGAAACAAATTCCATTTAAATTCGAACATACATCTTGAGTTTAAAGGCTTAGTCGTTCCACGTTGCCTGTTGCGTCGTAGCTTCGTAGCACCGTAGCACCGCGGCTCGTAGAGCGCTCGTAGCCAGTTATCTCGCGCGTTTCAGCCCTTCCGCCCGTATCGCGCTCGCATCCAACCAACTAACCTACTTGTCATACGTCACTTTCATACAATTCAAAAAGTCAACGTTCTGATTTTAAATGGAGACTTTTTATCAGTGATATTTTTTTTGTATTTCTTTTTCTGTTGAGTTTTAATAATGACTTTTTATTTCTTAGTGGCCAGTTTTTTTTGAGTTATGCTCGTGAATTTTGGAACTTTTTGGAGGAATAGGTGAGTAAATAAAGTTTATTAATAAAACTGTAATTATTTAATTCATTTTATTGATTGGGAATATCTAAGTATCACATACATTAATCAATGAAAAATCATACATTAAAGAATGAGAAACTAGCTTTAAGAGTGTTTAAAATATAACACGTTTCTGATAAACATTTATTTTAAAATGACCAAATCTTTATAATATTTTTGGTGTTAGATATTTGTCAAATAATGACGCAAATTAATTTAATTTATTATCTAATATCAATACGTAAAAAAAGTCAGCTGAATTTAATTTAACTAAAACTTTATTAACCTACATTAAAACAGGACGATCTAACTAGTAAATAAATTCAACGTGATTTTATAGTATATGTAAATTTATATTTTGTTGATTATCGTGCTCATTGCTTAATTTTTTTTTATTTACTAAACCTGATGTTGGCTTAAAATTCGCAAATCCCAATAACGGAAAAGTATACATTTAGTAATTAAAATGCTTGTTTTAAAAAAAAAAGATTAATTAATATTATAAACTATTACTCCCTATTAATCCCTATATTGTCTTCCTCCGCAGTCTATGACATAAAACGTAAAAGATGTACATTAAAAATAATACACGTGTATGTTCGTATGTAACCTAACATTGCTTTAGATTAACTTAATAATCTGGGATCCATCTAACTAGTATTCATATTTTTTTTAAATAAATATCATAAGCTGTATTTCTTCTTATTGCTAATAATTACTACCAAAGCCATTTTGTTGAAATATTAACTGCAGTGTACTAAAATTCCAGAGTCTAGACTATCTTTACCATTTTCGTCTCAAGCCATCCAACCGTTACTGAGATACCTCTTATTAAACCTACTGCCACACCCACACAAACACACATACAGTGTGTGGATGTGTGTTTGTGTGGGTGTGGCAGTTTGGATTTATAAAATTAGTAACTGGTAATAATTTCATCGTTATGGTATTATTTGATAATAGCATTACCTAATATTAACAACCTGAGATACCTTATATTATACCTTCTGCCACACCCACACAAACACACATACAGTGTGTGGATGTGTGTTTGTGTAGGTGTGGCAGTTTGGACTAATAAAAATAGTAACTGGAAATTATTACGTCATTATGGTATTATTTGATAATAGCATTACCTAATATTAATAATAAATCAATATATTAATGATGCTCCAGTGAATAAAAAATCATGCCCATAGATTGACGTAAGGCCGGTCGGTTATTTAATCTCACGTCAATCTTTACAATATGTCTTTTGAAATCGAATCCGTTATATGGAATTACCAGTGAGATCATGTTGTGCTGACATGACACTAAGTGGCACAAAGAAATGATAATCTACTAGATGTCAGATTATATAGTATTTGATTTCTATCTCACCTGCTGGTAAGTGATAATGTTTCGATGATGGTAAATATGTAATACCTAATAGAATGGAAACTGGCTTGTTTGCTTGTCGTATAGACTAGTCCTACTGACATGGCTGAACGACTGTATTCTTACGAGTAACCACCAGGACCGGCGGTTTAACATGGTCTCCGAAACACAGCACCCTTCGGCCGTCTACGAAACCGTAGTTTAGTAACTGGTTTCGGTGGAGGAATCATTCTTCCATGTACGTAACTAGTTTCGATAGAAGAACTTTTCTTCTTTTTACGAAACTAAAAAACATTTTTCTTCTTTTGTGGTGTGATAGCTATGAAATGATTTTTTATAATCGCATTCACACTCACAGCACACACTAAGTTCGACGACTTGTGTTCTGGGTGCCGGACACATTCACATCACACACTCACAATTACAGCCAGAATCAGAAACACAAATTCCCTAGGGGCGAAAACTGGTGTTTCCAGTGTTTGTTACAGTTTCGAATCCGTTACCCGCTGCATAGTGGGCGCTTATAAAAACCGTTAAACATATTTGTTCTCGTAAACATTAATAAATAACAAATCTAATTGCGTTCCCGTTCTGGTTGTGATTGTGTGTGTGATGTGCGAGTTTCCGGTACCCATGACACAAGTAATCGAACTTAGTGTTGGGCTGTGAGTGTCAAAGTGTTTAAAATATAATTAATTTATTAATTTTATAGGCATACCATGTAACAATATTTTGATTTTATCTGCAATTAAATTTAATTTACGTTATTAGGCTTGAAGCATAATAAAATTACTCGCGCTATAAGAACGCCTTCAAAAGGCAAATAAAAAAAAACTCAAATGTAATGAAAACCACATCCATAAACAAAATTAAAAACAATCAACAGAATGAAACGAGGAAAGAATAGAATAAAGCTTCATAAAAGTACTAAAATAAATGTTAAAAAGTGAATTTCATGGCTTTGTTTCTGAGAACTTACTCTACTAAATATAGAAAACCTCCCAACGAGTACTGTACCTAAATTTTGTTCCGCTTAATGTTCGTTGAATGAGATCGTGATTTTATAATAGTACTAGCGATCCGCCCCGGCTTCGCCCGGGTGCATTTGTATGGCAAAAAGAAAAGGGCTATTTTTAGGGTTTTTCCAGCAATAATTCTAATTTTTCTCGCCGTAAAAACCATCCTTGAACTTCAACGAACATTTTAAAAAAAGATTTGGCCAAATTGGTCCAGGCGTTGTTGAGTTATGCGCTTACCAACACATTTTGCGATTCATTTTTATATTATAGATATAATTAATATATACATGATTGAGTTACAATTTTCAGTTGTTCTTATTCTCCAAATAAACGATGAATTTAACTAGTTTTCTTTCGTTTTGTATTTTTTAACGTTCAAAAAACGTCGCACATTTGTGTTACCTTTAATTTTTACTTTGATCTGATCTGTCCCCAAATAGGTATTGAACTTTTAGATTGATCTGTTCACATATATAATAATATGTTACTTTTGAGGACAAATAAGAATTAATCATAAGTGTTTTTTATGCTTGATAGGCAAGCATTCGACCACTAACTCACCTAATGGAAAGCGATGATACGGCCGAAGATGTAGCATGCTTGCCTAAAATATACCTATTCACTCTTTACTTGAAGACTTCCTGATTATACCGTTCGGGAAACAAAGTCGCGGGCAATCAAGTGCGAGCTGTCCTGATTTTTTAAACTCTCTTATGTAAAGAACAATATTCGAATAAGTACATATACACATTAAATGTACATACGTTTAATTTCCCGAATATTTCTATTTACAACTGCCACCACGTTTACGCCTGCTTTTAACATAATACAGTACCGCCTGGAACATTCAATGCAAGGGTAGAGTTCATCAAGATCAGTTCCTAAATCCAGTTAAGTCTTACTTGTTATTCATTATTGCATGTGATGATATTGAATTTTTACAACATTTAGGTGACATTTGAGAGGTGGTAGAGCATTTTGTGAGTTGCTCGCCTGGCTTGCTACCAAAGTAGCTAACCACCATCAAGTTGAAAGTCTGCCGCCAAGCCAAATACGGTGTTCCGGCAGTTATCCTTGAGAACCTGCGTATTCCAGGTCTAGTGTGTTTACCAGCTTCGATCACATCGTCACTTGTGTTTGACCACTATCTCACCATCAGGTGAGATAGTGGTCAAACACAAGCCTGTCACAAATTAAAAAAAAAAAAATTTAATCACCATCTTAAGGTTATTTCCTAGTCCTAGACCTAGGTCCTGGTTATTTCCTTAACGGAGATTTGGGAAAGTCAGACCAATACCCTTCATTTGTTTAGTTGGTTGGCAATCTAGAAACAATATTTTATTGTTTAGCAGTACTAACTTAGCACAATTTTCTATGTTTTTTTAAAAGATTGTTCCCTATCTATTGAAATCGAATCTGTTTGTATATTCCAAGACTTCATTAAAACTAACTTCAATAAAGACAATGCCGTCTAGATGAATGGGAAAACTTCTTAACAAATCAAATAGTTCTCCTTCATTGGATCGAGTTTGAAAGTTGTTAATTAGACCAGTCGGCCTGATTGTTATGTTGTTGGTGGGAATGTGAATAAAAACACTACAACTTGAATACAATATAATTTGAAAGATTATAAATACTGATTATTTAATTAAAATTAGTCAATGTAAGGTGTGACGCGGCGAGCGCTCCGTACTTATTCTGACCAAGGCTTCTAATGAACTCAAAACAATTGTCGATCTACACATCGACGACGCGTTAGTCACACTAATTTCAATTTAATAGTTCAAAAGCTGGGTGAGTGAGAATTAAATATGTAGTTTTATGAAATGCAAGTGCAGCGAGAGCACTACTTTACTTCTCTAACTAAAAGCAAATTGTTGCCATAATGTATCAATCTCTGGTTCTGTTACTGCAGCAAATAGTCAATCCTATGTGAACCACCATAAATACGTTTGCTAACATTGGGTTAACATTGTTCTCCTTACAACTAACATAGTCAGTCATAAACTATTTTTATAATTCTAAGGTAGGTGGGCTAGTGCTTGACCATTATCTTACTTGTTAGTTAATGATCTTGTGTAGTGGTAAGCACGCGTTGGTTTAATGGAAACTGAAACATAACAATAGCATCTGGAATTCAAATTGTTGACAGGATCTTCGACTTCTGATATCTATGTAAAAAAGGTAGAAATGTTAGGTAATATTGTTATGCCACATCATAATGTTGGTACCTTGGATTATATAAAATTACATTCAAATCATCAAAATTAACATGCTTGAAGCCTGATAGCATACGCTTGGGACGAGTGGTTGAAGTTCAGGTTTGCCAATTAGGCGAGTTTTGACGTGCCACTTCAAACAGTTGGAAAGCGCATAAAAAAACGCACGTAGCCTACGCTTTTTTACACGCTCTAAATAAGCTTCACCTATATGTAACTTAATATGAAATATGAGTTTATAACCTGTTCATAATTGTCATATTGTTTGGAAATTAAAAGATCTATGTTATTCAGATGACAATACAATAATTTGGTTGCACCAAGCTAATCAAATGATTAAGTTAACAGGTATAAAGTAAAATGTTTCAACGCGTATGAGTAAACTCTTTAAGTTTGAAATTTTTGGATTAATTTTGTTGTTTGGATTGTTAAAGTGCCATTTGATATGAAGTGATGCTCAATAAAGCTCTATTATTATCCTTTTACACGCTCTATTTTGAATTGTGACTTAGCCAGCGTTTGACTACAATCTCAACTGATAGAAACCAACGATGGAGTCTAAGATGGAACACGCTTGCTCAGTAAATTTCTATTCACAGTCTTCTTGAACAACCACATATTTTACTTTTCGGGAAACGCAGTAGGCGGCAGGGCATTCCATTCTTTAGCAGTTATTATAATGAAAGTGGAAGCGAAACGCTTTGTGCAAATGCTAGGTAGTACCTTGTATTTTAACAGTAAGAGGGTGCCATTTAAATGAATGGTATGGTAGTAGAATGACGATAAGGCGGGAATAAGATCATGCTGTTCCTTGAAATCTACTTATTTAGTGTTTTAAACTCTTATTATTTTACTTAACATAATTTATTGTCCCGTTTTTGCAGTGCCTTTGAAATGTTTGCAAAAAACCGTACTGACGGTTTTCATGGCGTCATTCGGAAAAAAAAGCAGCTTCTCTTTTAAAGAGGGTCAGGGGAAGTTACAACATCATACTGAAAACTGTGGCAGAAGATCTGCGCGCACCTATGCTGAGGCATTTGGTGCGGGTAATGACAGAAGTTGGAGATACTCACTCCTCTGTTTACCAGTCGCACGGAATGCTCCTCAAGTACGGAATTAATTAATTCAAACAATGTTTCTAATTATATTTTATTTTATAGGTACTAACATATTTTTCACTTTTGTGTTACTAACAAATGGATCATGGTACCCAAAATAAATATATTTTGATTTGTTTTGATTTGATCATTCAGCCGCAGCATACTAATAAGGTAATGCCTTAAAGGTGGACGTTATTTTAAAACGTAGGCAATAGCTGCAGGTTTAGGCTAACTCCTCCTCTCACTTCAAATTTTAACTGAAAAACCCATCCAAACCAAAATAAATTTACTTTAGCTAGAGCTTCATGATCGCATTGTTATCTAAATCCGGGCTATGAGTGTCATAGTTATTCGGCCTATCATTCAGAGATAAGATATTGGGTAACGATTAACTGATAATGGTAATCATTCAGCCAGAAAGTAAACTGTATCTGTAAATTAATTGAAGAATTAAACACCGAACACTACATAGAAGGCACTGTAGATAATAGTGATCTGTAATAATGTCTGTATTTGCCGAAAGCATTAAAATTTAGATAAAAAAATTATTAAATTATAATTTTACAACTAAGCAAAAAATTTTATGATTAGCGACAACTTTTTACAAAATAACTCAAATAACGGTTTAAGACTAAAATAAACTTAAATATTATGTACTAATTTTGATAAAATTGGTTCAACCGTTCGAGCGTGAATTAGTATCAGACAAACACACTCACAAACTAACGCCATAAACAGTGACACGTTCATATATTATATACAACCGAGAAAACAGAAACAATTTTCTGATAGCAGCAGCAATATCCTGTATATTCCTGTATATTTCTGCATATCGAAGAAAGTTGTCCGTAAGCAAGTCTGGTGTTTGCACATTCGAAGTTTGGAACTCATATCGCGGTGCCGCCGGCCAATATCCGTCAGCTAGCTCATAGATTATCCCAGCTGCTGCTCTGATAAATATTATAATGTTGTTATACATAACATGAATATTTGCATCTATTTTCATGTTTCCAATATTTTCTTTTTTTACTCCAGATAGGTAAGTATTTGGCTGTTATCTCGCCTGATAGAAAGTTGAGATGCGACCGAAGATGTAACATGCTCACCTAGAAGATACATATTCACTCGAGACTTGAAAACTCCTAGATTAACTGTTCAGGGTACAAAGACGCGGGCAGTGTAAGACGACAGTCGTAAAACCATGTTAAATATTTTCAGACAGGCTGATAAATCATACAAATAACAACTTGTCAAATCGCTTGCTGTTAACAATAATGGTGTATGAGTTGCAATTCGTATCAGTAGTTCACTTAATTTATTGTGGTTTCATATACATCAGATAAGTAGGTACACTGGTTAAAGCGGCCTCCAATCGGCCTCAGTTCCACCAATATCGTCCTAAAACTGCGTCCAATATCCGGCCATATCTCACGTTGATTATCTTTCACTCCGGCGTCAATCACTGAGCCAATACTCGACGCGGGATGGGTAGCTAGTTTCATCCTCAAGAGGAACAGAAGCAATATATTATACTTGTACTAGTAAACCGTGATTGTCACTTTCACTCAACCACTGCGAAGCAGAAAAGAGGACTATGATTTTGCACCGTATGTATGAGTGTTTTTTCTAAACCGCTCATACATGCGGTGATAACGTTCTAAACGATTTAACGTTATTGGCGTTATAATTATAAGGTATCGTTGAATTTGTTATAGAAAAATTAGATAACAAGGTTTGTTTTTCAAACAAAATGGCATCCGTGATGCACCTACAGTGGGCTTGAGTACTTGAGTTACATAATAAGCTCGATGCCTTGTAGGTAACTTGGGTCTCTGCTAAATACATACATCTATTTAGCAAATACCCAAGTTATGTACAAGGCAATTTAGTTTTAGGAAATATATTTCCGATGCAACGTTACCACAGAGGATTGAGTGTTTGAGCATAGCAATCCAAGCTTTTTTTTGTTAAGTTTTGGAAGAGTTAAGGATTTAGAGAATAGGCCTGCTATTTTTGATAACAATTCAGTCGATTGGGAAAAAAAATATGTTTAATACAAATAGCATAAGATGGTATTAAAATAATTCACAAATTTTTTTAAAAATACGCGTCTACACGCAACCATATATTTTTGGGCACTATAATTGGGCGGATCAGTTACCAGTCCCTTTTATATTACCCTTTGCAAAAAAACTAACGCAATAAATATTTGTCAGTAATCTTAAAAAAGGAGCTCGTGCCGTGATACATTCAAGAGATGTATGGGAAGGTTGGGTACCTATAAATAGACTCCACGACTACTTCGAAAGAATCGAATACAAACCATCAGACAAGTGTTAGATTTAGTACAGCGTGGCCGTACTAAGGGAGAAAATTTTACAAGCAAATAATTTAGTAATGTATGCATCAATGAAAATACTGAACGAATAACATAATTATTTACTAAATCTAAATAAAAATTGTTTATTTACATGGGCTCCAAAGAGGCACACATGAAAGTAAAGTCTACTGCCATTTTTTCAAAACTCCAGCCTCACTCTTTATAAAATCTATTAGTGGACTTAAAATAATGTAAGTTGGTAATAACTACCATGATATAAAGCAAGAGCTAAAAACAACAATAAATGATGTAGCCGAACTTTTACATTTAGGCTATGCCGTAAGGATTTTGGAATAACACAAGTAACTTTATCAGCTATTCTATTGTTTACGTTTTGGAGAGTTTGCGCAGGAATTATACAGTTAATTCACTCCTCTTTTACCATTTAACAACAAGACAAACTGTGGAACATCTTTCATTAGAACTCATTTCCATTCTATATTTGTCCCCAAACTAAATCTAGGAGGCTTCGAGTGAATAGATTTATCTTCTAGACAAGCATGCTAGAAGATGTACTATGCTTAACACTTTAGTGATAAACCCATTTGATCAATACATCTGATGAAAAGTTATTTGCATCAGATATATTGATCAAATGGTTCTTTATCGAGCATAATAAAAATACTGACAAAACTACTGTAGAAACTAGAAAATCAAATTTGACTGTACATAACATCATTAATGATTTTGCGACATATTTTTTTCTTGAGGTTGGTAAATAATATACAAAATTGTTTTTAATGAATTTTTTACCTGACTGCCAAGGAAGGGTTATGTTTTTCGCGCGTATCTTGTTGGTATTTATATAATTATGTAGCTATGTATATTTGTGATTTTCTTCATAACTTCGTATCTTACAAACGAAAAAAAAACTAACCTTTCGATTAAGGTAATATCATAATGAAGGTAATTAAAAGGGGATTATAAAAAAATATATAATAAATAAAAATTAGGTCCATTTTTTTAAGTCGGGCTTTCAATTTTTTAGGACATTAACTTGTCTATGGTTTCTGATAGAAAATATTGAAAACAGTTTCTCATACGACCAAACCAAATCCTGGTTACACCCATATGCTCTGTACACGTTCCATCTTCGTACGTAATTTGTCAACGTCTGCTGCCAGAGAAATCCTTTCCATCTAGAACCAAGATGCGGGTGTGCGGGTGTTCGGTTTCAACCCTTTATAAATATAGAAACAGAAACCTTTTGCGGTGTGCCGTCTACGAGCTCGCTTTTATGAATATTTATTTTGCGAACCAAAACGGGACTTTTTATGTGTCAGTTTAAACTTTTTAGATTTGCTGTGAATGAAGTTGGCATTATAATGAAACTAACTTGCATTTTGTCACTCGGTAAACGAGTCTATTTTATGCTTTGATTAATTTAACTTGCAATGTATGTAACTATTTTTGTTCGGGTGGAATCTTCCTACTCAATTTTGCACGCTTGCAAAAAGATACCTATCCACTCGTGACTTGAAGACTCCCATATTGTACCTATTAGGAAACACCGACTCAGATAAGTGTTCCATTCCATTTGGGTTCCCATAATAAATGTAGGAGCAAAACGCTTTGTTCGCATTTTTGGAGTATCTACCATATACCGGTGTCGATTAGCGGTTGGTGTTCTTGTTCGATGATAGAATGGGGATGGGACTTGTTCGTATGATTCCTTGGCACATTCACCGAAATGTATCCGATAAAATACCGAGAGACTAGCTACCTTGCGACGATGTCCCAAGCTCTGAAGCGTTACATCAGCCAACTGCTCATCTTCAACCGATTGAGCTGAAATTTTGTATTTTTGCTCGTTCAGTTTGGATGACAATGCATGGTTATCTGTGTGACGTCATTCTGAATCCTATATGGCGGAACAACCAAAATGGCGGACAGGTTGTTTTTAATGCACTCCTACAATATAGGTATCAAATTAAAGGGCTTTCTGGGAATAACTCAAAAAATACATTGACGTCACTCTAAATTCAATATGAAAAAGAAAAAAAGCGGACCTCCAAAAGCTTGCCTTAAAAAAAGTTTTTCAAAGATATTATTCCTTTTATTATTCTATTTGTATATATTTGTAAAATGTCTGCGTTGCAAAATTTTATGGTTATGAATAAAAATATTATATTGCACACTCACATTCTTGCGCAGACTGTTGTAATTTTAATATGAAAACCATCCCGATTGCTATTAATTGTAGTAGGTCGACACAAAAATCACGTGATTAATAACAGGTTTGTACCACAATCATTAGTGAGATTATTTAGGCCTTAGTATGAGGTGACCCATGTCTTTCATACTGATTATTTTTGAAACTTATTTCTATTTATTAAATGTAGATCCTTGTTCACTAAACTCCATAAAAATAAAACCAAGAGATGGCAATTAAAAGTTAAAGAACCAATAAAATGGAACGTTTTCACGTGGTTTCACAGAAAGTATATCTAGAAGAAATTGCTTTACGCGATGAAACTGCCGATTGTATCAAATACCTTTAACAATCTATTATTCATAAAATTTGTTTACTTTGAAGGATGGTTATATAATAAAGAGTTTTATATTGGAACGAAAGTTCCTTATCGCGCGTTGCGAAAGGGGGCTAGACGGAAAAAAATAAGACCAAAAGTTGTAACGACACTTTTTGCTATAGTTGTAAGCCATACCACGTTCTCGTCCGATCACCGAAGTCAAGCAACGTCGGGCGCGGTCAGTACTTGGATGGGTGACAGCCTGGGAACACCGCGTGATGTTGGTTTTTGCATGTTTCTTTTAATTTTGGAACGAAAGTTCCTTATCGCGCGTTGCGAAAGGGGGCTAGACGGAAATTGAACTTCGTTCCATCGGGGTGTCCCTTGACACCTCTCAAGTTTTTTTTTATTATAAACTGTGTATGACAGTAATTAAAACTTAATCAGAGAATTGAGCATTGGAACGCTAGCTTGTCTTGTTGACTCAGGTCTTAAGTACCAGTTTTAAGTAATTGCCCTCATTTGTTATACTGAACGTTATTTTAATAAAAGGTGCGCCCCGCGGTTTTACCCGCGTAAGTTCCGGACCCGCGAGAATTCCGGGATAAAAACCCATAAAAACCCTATGTGTTTATCCAGTTTGTCAGCTACCTCCATACCAAATTTTATCAAAATTGCTCCAGTCGTTTGAACGTGAAGAAGTAACAAACATACAAACACACTCACAAACTTTCACTTTTGTAATATTATTGTGATAACGTATTACTTTGAGATGTTCGATAGCATATCACTTTGACAATAGCGCCGCACTTGGAAGCATATATAGGCTCAAGAGGACATCGGATATGTCCGAAACTAGGTCACAGCGGATTTGCCGGCCCTAAGAACATAAGTGAAAGCTGGTTGCATAATCATATTGCAAAGTACGCAAACACATACATATATAAGGCGCATAATTAACTTATACAGGTTTTTTTAAATAATCATTTAGATACCTATATATCAACACGTTTGAAATTCATTTTTTCTCATATAGAATTGATATAGAATTTTGAACTATACATTATTGTTCAAAAAACGAATAACGACTTCTACCGAAAATATCTCCGATCAGATTTAGATCAAATTATAATGGGACCGATAGGAAAGTATACCGTTTAAAAAAAAACTCGAATTAGTCCAGGCGTCTTTGAGTAATCGAGAAACATACGAAAAAAAGATTCCGACGAATTGAAAATCTTTTATTTTATTTTGATGTCGGTTAAAAATTACCCTATAAGATGGGTAATAAAACTAAACTTTTATTTATAAGAAACTAGTTGAGCCCCGCGGCTTTGCCCGCCCGATGATGATGATTAAAATAGCCTATGTTTTAATCCAGAGTATAAGCCACCTACATTCCATATTTCATTGAAATCGGCTTAGTAGTTACGGAGATACGTTGTAATAAACATTCACACACACACAAACTTTCGGATTTATAATATTAGTAGGATAAGAACATTATTTATAACATAAACATAGCTTATACTTAGCTATAACTTTGTTTTACTTTGCATACGAAAATATATAATAAAAATGTCAGACAAGATTACAAAAGGCGAATAAAACAAATAGCACTCAATTTTTTTTTAAACCGCTTGCCAAAAGAAAAGTGCTCAGAATACTAGTTACGTTTCCACGTTAAATAACGATGCTATTTTTTTGTGCTAAATAAGAGCCAGAATTCTGGTCTTACGCATTAATTCCTTTTTAGGAATCATTTGGGTCCTAGTATTGTGTATTTTTTAGGTTATGGTATTCTGTAACCTAAAAAATACGCAATACTAGGACCCAATAGATCATCAAGATAAATTAACGCTCCTTTGTATACTCTGGTTAAATCTTAATTATTTTTTCTTTTAATTTTGGCTTTGCAATCTTGTGCATTAAGCCGGTGTCAAGTAATAATATATTTCAAGTGTGTTTTATATTAAAAGTCCCAGTCAGATGTCATAGTCAAAGTCAAATAACAGAGTCCAGTTCCAGTCATAGTCAAATCATGCCCTAGGAAAGTGGTAGAAACTTTACTAGAACTTCTATTGCAGTTTTGGAGCGAAGACGAAAGTAACATTTTTCAACTTCATGATTCTTATGCACGTTTACTAAGTTTTAAAGATTATTAACCCACCATTATTACACGTTAACACTCAAAGAATCACAGGTTTCTGAAAATTATACAAAATGAACAGCGCCATTTTTTCACTTTCGCGGCAAACTTTACCACTGCATGTGATGACGTCTGATTTATACAGGTGTTTAAATTTGATCGTCATTTCATGGTTATCGACCTTGATGTCCTTATCCAGAGTTTGGTGGATCTAGACCTGGAATTATCTTCAACTTGTAAAGTCAATTTTCATTTGCACTTAGTGAGCTCGAATGCACAAGTACTGTTTCATGCAAATGAAAACCGCACGTAGGGACGTTTAGTCAACTTAAGTGGCTAAGTTGCTTAGTTAGCCTCTACCGCATAAGTACGCTATTGCTACAGTTACGTTATAAACCAAGTAATCCTACTTGATATTATAAATCCGAAAGTTTGTGTGTAAGTATGTTTGTTCGCTCTTCACGCTTTAACGGCTGAACGGATTTGGATGAAATTTGGAATGTATTTAGATTATACCTAGCATTAACACATAGGCTAGTTATTAACTTGATAATAGCGAGTGTAACCGCGTGGCACGGCTAGTTCTGTTATATTGATGCGGCACTATAGTGAAAGTGAAGCGCAGAATTTATACGATGTATGCCAAAAAATACACAATCAATTTGATTTTAATTTGTATTTCTTTACCATTCAACTAAATAGATATCAAACTATTATTATTAATCCGTAAGTTTGTGTGAAGGTGTATAAATATGTAAGTGTGTAAGTATATTTGTTTTCTCTTCACGCTGTATCGGCTGAACGGATTTGGATGTAATTTAGAATATTTATAGCTTATACCTATTATTAACACAGGCTTTTTTACTTGATAAACGCGGGCAAAGCGGCGGGGCACGGCTAGTTATAATATAAACGTAGGTATTTTTTATTTCTACATCCTGAAGTGTACCCATGTTTAAAATTTTCGTTATTGTCTTTAGTTATGTCAATAAGAAAGCAGGCAAGTTATCGAAATTGTAACATCACAAATGGTTAATGAAAGTTTCATCGAAGAAACATAAATGAAAATAGATTATATTTATTCCATAATTATGTATTCTTTAAATAATAATAACGATGTCAGATAAGATTACAAAAGGGGAATAAAACAAATATTGATCAAAAATTTTGTAAATCGCTTGCCGAAGAAAAATGCCCAGAATACTGACTAGGGTTCCACGTTTTTACGTGTAGATAGAAATGAAAGACCGAAACATTCCAAGATTTACCGTATGCAGTTGACGGGTCTATCTTGTTGTAGATAGAAGAAATCTAGCTCTCCTGGGACTGGCGATCCATGTAGTAGATTAAATGTTAATTTATATTTATTGTTACTGAACTCCCCGTTAGCTAAGAGCGCCATGATCCGATCCAAGCAGGGGTATCGGATTTGAAAAAAAATAGGTAGGTACAAATTTGGAAGGTCCACTAAAGTCACTTTTTTTAGACTTATTTTGTCCCGTGGTCTGTTTAAAAAACAACAACTCGCTTAAAAGTGAAATTTACCTATAATATCCGGTATGTCCTTACAAGAAGTACAAAATCAAACAATAGTAACTGAGAAAAAGAAAGTTACAAACGATTAACTTCAAAAGTTTAATAAGTAAAATGTTGGCGTGAAGTCCGACTTCGTGGCGAATCACTGGTTATTTTAATGTAAAATCTATAATTTCTATGAACAATTTTTAACTTTTGACAAAGTGTACAGTGCAGGAGCGTTTAGTTTGCTTCGTCACGTTCATGCAGCGTTCGTCCACACAGAATGTGGGTCACTTACCAAGCGTTTACAATGACGGCTCACATCATGCAAACTGTCTTTCAAATGTTGGTCAGTTTCTCTGCTATGATTTTTAGGTACGAGTTCATGGAACTCCAGTTAATAACTAAGTTACATTATTTATTGAGATAAAAACGAATACATTTTCAAGAGTTCCAGGCAAACGTGCTACATTTTCGGCCGCATCATTTCTTTCTATCAGGTGAAATAGGGTAAAATGTTTTTAGCTATCACTAGCGACCCGCTCAGGCTTTGGGCGGGTGTAATTCAGAAAAAAAGCGAACAAAAGAGAGAGATGGGATTTTAGAAGAACTACAATTCTTTCAAGGTTTAGCGTACGTAAGACATGTAAATTTTTGTTTCGGCGACTTGGTTGCAAAATATTAATTGTTTTTTACAAAGATAAAATATGTATAAAAATCTTTCCTTAAAAAAAAATCCAACAGGTTTTCGCCATCAGTGCTATTTAATGGCGTGGTTTAGAAGGAGTTAGCAGATATTGTTGGTGCAGGGCCGAATGTGGTTGTTTCCTTCTGTGAAGCGGTGATGGCGCAGAAGGAGACCGCGGAGCGATCCCCGATCTGACCCGCTTCGGCGCAGACGGACGGGGGGGAAGAGGAGGCAGTTCGCCCGCCTCCTGTCTCCTCCTCTGTAGTGGGATCACTGGTGGAGAGCCAGGGGGCTCTCTACCGACTTGCACTGCCCCACACGTCTGAGGGGTGGCCATAGTGATCACGAGGTTCAGTGGCCCGGTTAGGCCTACCGCCGCCGAGGCAAGATAGTGACTGCTAGCGCGACCCTATCTTGCCCCACCTCGGCGAGGGACTGCTCCCGGGCGGGGTTTTAAGTGGGTTCGAGCCCCAAATACCCCTTTCCTTCACCACTGGGAAGAAAGGGAAGTACAAGGCATATTAAATACAAAAAAAAAATGCCCCGAATGGGGTTCGAGCCTTGATGCCTAGAACTCAAAATCGCAGGAGCTATTCCTAAGCCACTTGATATTGATTTGACTTTAATATTTAGCATATTTTATTGAAAACACATAATGCTATCTCGTTCTTCTGTTGCGCTCATGCAACCACCTTAACCGTCCATTATGATTGCACAACTAGATATCCAGGTCGCTCTTGGAGGAAGTTTGTCGGGAAGTAGGCTAGGTAGCTGTTTATGAAGCTAACAGCTTGCTTAAGAGCTCGTCAGATCTGAAGTTCGTTAGCTAACTTTATTGGTTTACTAGATACAAATCAAGTTAGTTGCAAAATTGCATTACTTAGTAGCAGTACCGGATTAAGCAAGCGCGGGGCCCGTAGCAAATTCTTTCAAATAGCCCTAGATCTGATATACGTTCTTAAGTATTAGGTGGTAAAAACAATTCTATACTCACTATTCAATACGTTTATTTGCCATCTATAGGTTACAATTTTGTGGGTAAGTAATAGTCTATTTATTTATTTATTTATTACTTTCCAACTTACTTCTATCATTACAGGCTTAGCCTAATGCGATAGTGTAGTTAATGCCTAACCTTATTGTAACACAAAATTCCTAAAGCTACCTTTGTGAAAACATTCAGAGAGCAACAAAATAAGTCTGTTTCTCCTGCAATAACGTTTAGAGTACGGAGTCTATAAGTACAAAAAGCCAGAGATGAAATTTTCGACTTAGCTTCTTTTAATGTTTGGATTGTATGAGATTTTTTTCAGATTGTCATTGTTTTATTAATACTAGGAAAAGTTGTAACGTTTCACGTGTTTGTAACATCAAGTCAATTCAATATACCACATTTTAATAAGTTTCACTCAAAAAATTACGCACAGGCAAAGATGAGTGGGTTTAAATATGCGGGGCCCCCTCCGCGCGGGGCCAGTATCAATTACTACTCTTGCTACGTGGTTTATCCGGCACTGCTTAGTAGATATTCACCAGATCCATGACTAGCGTAGGTACATATGTTTATTCGTAGTGTGGTTACTACGAATAATGCAATAACTACAATTAAACATCAATTGATACGGGTTTGCTGCAAAAGAGATACAACTCCGCATAAATGCACTACTAATGCAGTGAGGGTTTCTAAATTAACTCTTTTAATATAGGATTACAAGAAATAATTCATACAACACATCATTCAATATAAATATGCATTAGTAGCTTTGAGTTTTGGTAAGTAAAAAATGGAATTGACAATTTTGTCTAATTTTTAAAAATTTTGTGATTGAAGGACTTAACAGTTTGTAACCAGAGAACTTATCAAGACGATTCAAATGAGCCCAAACTCCATGCGCTTATCTTGTTTAGGTCAGAAGTTCCTATGGCCATCTTCGGTCTCCATCATCAGACCAGCTACTGGGTACCATGTCATTGTATTGTCACCTAAGATACATACCTAAGTACACAAAATTTGAGTCCAATCAGACATCGGCACGTGGGCTTAATTTTGCTTGCAAGATTTGATTGAAGACCGACAAATAGACAGACAAATAGAAAGCTTGTAAGAAAAGAAGTAGCTGGAAAATATTAGCTTAAACAAGACCTTCAAGCTTCTGCTATTAAACCCAAAACGCTACGACTTTACGTAAATCTAGGTTTATAACCGCCATCATCTGTGCTAACATCCAAAAACCGCTTTAAACCAGTTATTACCAAGCCAAATAAAATTGCAATCGAGGAGCAAAATGTACGAAGTTACGCAAAGATGTTTTCCAATTTTATTGTCCGACATAAAAATGTAAACGTCGGCGACAGGTGCTCGCCAGAAATGAAAGGTTAAGGTTGGCGCACATGTGCTTGTTGCCTCCAAAATGTTTGTGGTGCTGATGGGCAGCCCAATTTCAGGATATTGTATGTGTTTTGTAAGCAATCTATATTATCTAATGTCTGTATTATATCGAATAACAATTGCCAGATATGCTAGTAAAAAACAGAATAGCGTCTATGGTGCCAGGTTTTCATTTATTTGACTTTCGAACACTTGATTTGACTAGATAGATTTCATAGACTATCAATTGATACTAGTTGGGTTGGCTTGGAAAAAAGTTTTTTTTAGGATTTAACGATTTCTCTCATTATTACAATACTACACGTGACGCCAGACGGTTTATGCCATACTCGATCATTGAAGGAACACCGACTGTTCCGAAACTAGTCTCGCAACAATGCGAACAACCGACCGTGAGTGAAATCGTTATATCCTAAATATGTGTAATATAAAACATTACACGATCTCGTGTACGGGGAAGTTGGAAGCAGTGCGTTTTATATGCATGTCCATGTTATTGACTATGCTAGTGTGTACCTACCTCAAATATCCTCAAATCTGGATAACGCCGTAGTCATGTCACGTTTACCGTCCGAGGGTATTTTAAAGTGGCATCGGGATGACGTCGGTCCGCAATATTTATTTTTATTAGATCATATTTTCTCGTTACTTCATTCTCGGGACAAGGGTTGCTAGACGTCAAGATTCATCCTGATTATTGTCAGAAGGATTTTAAGACCCTGGTCAGATTGGACTCGATTTTATTTGTTTCGGCTGTTTCTATATCAAATAGAGGCTAGGTGGTGGGTTGAATAATGCCCGTTGGAAGGTGAAACTTCCAAAAAAAAGGTGAGGGAAAGTAACTAGTTTTTAAATGGCAAGCATTTGACTACCACCTCAACTGATAGAGAGAGACAATGCTGTCGAATATGTAAAATGTTCCTTCTGCGAAATATCTTACAAATAGCTGAACAGTATAGTAGGACTGTCCTAGAAAGACTGATTCCGCCTAAATGAGCAAGTTCTTAATTAAATTACTAGGCTTATAGACCTTAATTCTCAGGGATCTGAGAATCTCAGGGATAAGAGCGCTTATTTGCTGACGATAAATACCTTGTGCTAATAATACTTCGTTTAAGAGATATTAACACAAAAGTACAAAATCTACTAGTACTTTCAAACATAAAGGCTATAGTAACAATCCAAGCACCCTTTGTATAATTTGTAGCCGTATCCGACTATCAAATTAACTGAATCGAATTAGCGACCAATCAAGTGTAGATAGTTAAATTTGCTTCGCAGATACGGCCGTCTTATTTGGAAACTGACTTCGGTATCAGTAATTCAGATTGGATTTTGCTTACATCAATAAATGAAGAAATTAAAAGAACTCCAATAAATACAGTATCTGTTTAAACAGTAATAACATCAAACATCTAAGTTTGATTAACAGATTAAATTTCTTACATATTTACAACAAATTAAAGGACCAAATATTTGTGTATAGCGTTGGGTAAATAATTTTTTGATAGAAACTTTTTACGTAGAAGTTATATAAATTCCTCCATTGAAAACAGTTATGGACTCGGATTCTGTAGACGGGTGAATAGTAACTGTAACTAATTTCATAGAGACTGCAATTAAAGCCATAATAAAGCTGATGAGGTGCCATTGTTTCTACAGTCTCACTTCACTGTGCTTCTTTGTCACTCAAAGCTGATTTGAAGCTTAATTTGATACTATTAATCAACGTTATGCTTATTAGGAAGGTCTGTTTTAAATTAGGGTTCATGAACTTTGTGAAAGAATATGATTATATAGTAATAGAACTTAATTGTTTACGATATTGTATTATATTATGATTGTTAACAAAGCCTTTCAAATAAATTAAAAAAGAATAAAAGCTAATTAATTAATCAAAACAATACTTAACTGCTAAAATTGTACGGATAATATCTTAAGTAACAAAGTATGTAGGGCTCCTAACAGAAACTAGGTATAGTAATATAAAAAAAATAAGTGACTTCATAATTATACAAAACGCCCGTGCCGCACGCTCCCGGCGCTGTGAAGATAAAATGTAAGGCGCCTTAGGGACCTTGATATACAAAGCGATCGGGGCGCGCGGCCGGGCGACGGCGCGACGCTTCCCCTCCGCGCTGCCGACGCTTATTAAAAGGCTTTTGTGTAACAAAATATAAAAACCTACGAGCTCGTTTATAACAATCATCGTCAATTACGTTTATATCAATAATATTTTGGTATTACAAACAATCCAAACGCACGTCTGATGAAAAAACATTATCGTCACTCAAAGAAATCTGAAGACATCTGTCTCAAGTTTTTACTGATGACGCGTTGAACTACCCGTAGGCTTAGTTGGATGCACGTTCACTTTCTAAGCAGGAGCATCTGATTCGATTCCCGACGGGAACAAAGTTTTCTCTCTAAGGAAATTTTGTATTTCTGGTTCTGGTTGTGATTGTGTATGTGATGTGAATGTATCCGGCACCCACGACACAACTCATCGAACTTAGTATGGGACTGGGAGTGTGATAGCATTTATGTTTACGTTTATTATTTCCTTTTTTTCAACCTTGTACTATCTAAGGGCCAATTGCCTATATTTCCTAAAACTAAACTAAAACTATATACAGCAAAAAGAACGATGTCTTGTAGGTAGTAACCTACAAGACATCGAGCTTAATTCCTTAACATTAATATTAATCCTAGAGTTTTTCAGACTGACTGAGCAGTGGCAGGTTCAAGTGCATCTGAAATATCCGACATGGTTTAACATCAGTGTTTACACAGTTTTACAACTCATTTATCAGAGTAGTTAAGTCAACGATGGTTAGAATTGCTCTCCAAAGCATAAGATTAGAAGAAAGTCTCAATAAACTAGATCGTGACTAGCTGTAAATCAATTTAAATCAACTTAGTAAATTTCTACAACTACTACCTAAGAACCTGCTGTCAAACAAATCACAAAAAAATACGCCAGAGCTTGCGCAATCATTTACTGCCACCGTATACAAAATAAACAATTTCAGCGTTATACCGGCAGATACATCGTCCCTGGGTTTATTTTGCAAGGGCCCGTAACCAGTTATTCAATAACTCTACCCTTCACGTCGCCAGTGACCTCGAACGGTGTTATTTTGAGACTACCTTTAGGGGTAGCCATCTGTATCGATGAGTCTATATTGTAAGTGATTATGTATATAGAATGCGTTCATCCGAGAAATGTGATGAAACGCAGATAATTCAAACATGTGATTAAGATTGTTACTGAAGAGGGAATCATTATACAATCATGATACAATGAAGTGATAAAGAAATATGATGTTGATCTTTTCAACACATCTGGTAGGCAGTTAAAGTTGTTGTTATCCTATAATAAAAGCTTTCTTCAAAAACCATTCAAACAAAAGCTTCTCCATTACATTTATAAAAATTATTATTTTCATTAGTAGTGTAGTTGACAACGCATATTGTAATATAAATTTTCTGATTAAGGTTCCGATTTGCATTGTTTCTTACGTTAACTTCAATAAATAATAAATTATTGTTTCTAAATTTAGGAACATATAAAACATGATCATTGAATGATGCTTTCATCATAGTTTCTTGAGAAAATCTATGTAGCTTTTTGCATCGTAGTTCAAAGGCAGCATAGCGCTCCTTATGTACTACTTCGGCAAACTATTTACTATGTGTATTATGTCTCTACTTATGCGGTTGTTGGCGTCATACAATTAAATGCTTAGAACATCTGTAAGTTTAATCGTTTATTTGTAGTCTTGGTTCAAAATCTACAATACAAATCATTCAATTTCCTTAAAAACAATTGGACCTCGGGTCTAACACAAACTTCACGAAATAAAGATAGGTACCTATTAAACTAACACAAACGTGGACACATGTATATCATTACAAATAAACTTAAATAATTTAAATTATGTCTAATCTTCATTACCACACAGTTTACTCTTGCTTGCAACAATTTATCAGCATACCGACAGTTTCCACTGATGCCTGTTACGCTATTTTCACCTAATGAAGTTTTAGCAATGCGGTTTTGTCGCTTATATTTCATTTCGTCGCGTTTATTCCGTGGAAACTTATGAGCGCGGACCAATTTACATTTATTGGTAGATCGATGGTATGTACATGCACTATTCCTTGTAGAAAACTTAGAAGAATTAGTGAAGGAAGGACAGCTCGCTTCTTCGAGTGAATAAGTTTATTTGAATTAAATCTGACCCTGCCACAATATAACACATAATACAATATACTATTATACATTATGCTAAAACCTTGTCAAGACTTCTAAAACGTTTTCCGAGACATCAATCTCACTAAAGCATCTACTTACATAACTTCGACTTAGTGCCAAAACCCTAAACGTCTCCAAATAGTTCTAAATTCTCAAATCCCTGAACATCACGTATTCCCGACACGCCCTTAAAGCTGATCTCGCGGTCTGGCCTGCGACCCTGGATTACGCCACTACATTTGAGAACAAGGACGTAGTCAGAACGGATCACAATGGGGAATTAGCCCCATTCACCAGAAGCAAATAAATTTAATATATTGAAGAACGGACACTATCCGCCCCTGCAATCCAAGCCCAGCTTCACCGCAGCAATCAAGTGTTGGCGTTAAACATTCCACATCCTACACCATTTACAGGCCGTACACACACAAGCTATCAATAAAGTTAAGAAAAATATACATAACATAACATAAACGTTTTCAAATGTAATGACAAAACATCGAACTTGGTGTGGAACTGCATCCACACCAAGTTCGATGATTTGTGTTGTGGGTGCCAAAAACATTTAAACTCGTAGACTCAAATCACACTAAAAACCAGAAACACAAATGTTGATAGGGAAGAAAACTTGTGTTTCCACCGGGAATCGAACCTGATACCCGCTGTTTATAAGTTCGATGGTATATGTCAAGGGTGTCTTAGCATAAAAGTAAAGCAAATTTATAAGAGGTTTAAAGCTTTGATTATGAACAAGTTTGTTTGCCCCTAAAGCCAAAGCTCTTAAGTACGTCCAGATTCAGACCCTGCGCATTATGATACAGTTACATTTTACTTACGTAAACGAGTTTTCCTACAAAGTTCAATAGGTTACTAGTCTTTCGAAGCTGTCTTCTATAAAAAGTGGATAGGTTCTTGTAAATTCCTAGTTTTATATATTCTGCATGTTATTCTACGGATTTACGATGGTTTTGTAGTTGTTTCATAGAGGAGAAGGCTCTCGTAAACAAATCCAATGTTTTCTTTGAGTGCCTACTTCTAGAAGGCACTTAAAGTGTAGCTTGTTTTATTGAACGGTCTATGTGTTATCGTAAAAAAGGGGGCATATGTGCAATAAAATTTTACAACATGTTGAATTGCACGAGACTTTTTTCAACGTTGTCATTCTCAAAAGTTTTCATCGGTTGCCTAATAATACTGCTCCAAGAACGAAATAAACACTTAATATTAAATTTTTCCTCCATATAGTCAAAATTATTTGCGATAGAGTGCCCGACATTCATTATGATTTCAATCATGATGTAATTTTTAAAACCTTTGTACAATATGGAAGCAATAAAGAATTAAGTATTTAATAAAATGGTTTCCCATACATTAAATATACGTTAAATCGGTATTGTAAACTTATTTATTAGAATCTTAACAAATGCCATCAATATACTGTCGCTAATTACATAATTCCTATGAACACCCTCCGACTCCATTATCAGATCATTTCTATGGGGCCATAATTTTGTCTTTGCATTTTCACCGATGTTACTTGAAAGCATAAAGAACGCTGGCATGAGTAGTTGGTTTTTCTAAAACTATATGCTATGAAAGGAAAGCTATCTAAATGAACTTCTTTAATAAATGCCTAGCATGGCTAATGATAAATTACCTTGTTTAGCGGCTTGTAATGAGCTACTTTGCAATAAAATGTACCTACTAATAAATTTAGTTGCGTTTTAGAAAAAAAGCAATTGGCCTCTTAAAAATTCATAACATTAATAGACAATCAGGTAGGTATTCATCCGGGGCTCAGGTATCTGAGTCCCTGAGGACTCAGACTATCATCCGTCACATCTCGAGTATCCCCGGGGCTATTATCCGACGGATGTGCATTACCTGAATCTAAAAGCTTCATCTCCATCATATACTTCCCAATTCTAAACGAAAACGTTACCTTTTATTATAATAAACTCCAACAGTAAGTGTTTTTTTTGATGCGAAATAGACAAGAATTTGACCACTATCTCAACTGATGGAAAGTGATGATGTGGCCGAAGATGTGACATGCTTGCCTAGGTATCAACAATTATGGGCGAATTTCCTATATATTTCAACCCCCAACTCGAATGAGATACTAATATAATCATCGATCTACCAATACTGGGCACAGTTATTAGTATATATGTATATACTAGCTGTCCCGGCAAACGTTGTTTTGTCATATACATTATTTCTTGGATATATTTTTTTAATTCAGTAAAAAATAGGGATTGATCGTAGAAGGGTGAAAATTTAGGGTTGTATGTATTTTTCAATGTTGAATCAATAAAAAATAATCATTTTTTTGGTTTGGGCAACCCTCATATAAAATTTCATCAAAATCGATTTAGCCGTTTCGGAGGAGTATAGTAACAAACACTGTGACACGAAATTTTTATATATATAGAGATATATAGTATATATGATATATATGTTTAGATGTGTTTATATAATCTTAAGTATTTTATATTTATGTACAAAACAATACGATATAAATTTCTATTATATATTGTAATTATCTTACATATTATCTTTATCACTGATTGATGCACGCCTCATGTCATTTCATTTCCACCACTAGATGACTGGTAGAGAATGCTTTTAGCATGAAGTCCTCCTTTTGAACACTATTATTGTGCAATAAAGTATTAATAAATAAATACATGGATTTAAGATCCGCACCCTAATATGTCCACGGAAAATAGTGGACAAACTTCAAAATGTTTTCTAGTTAGCTTATTTCAATATTTAACAAAAAAAAAACTAATATAATTTTCCACAGAGCAGAAAACTTGTTCGAAATTCGAGC
The DNA here is from genome assembly GCA_948107665.1 of Lomographa bimaculata. Taxonomy (NCBI): domain Eukaryota; kingdom Metazoa; phylum Arthropoda; class Insecta; order Lepidoptera; family Geometridae; genus Lomographa; species Lomographa bimaculata. The sequence continues at coordinate 2,821,788 of OX403592.1, read as the reverse complement.
AGAATCGATTATTTACACAAAGCAGGGATGCTCGGTGTAAATGACTTACCAATTCTGGGCCGTGAGGACCGGGAGCTCATTCTAATTTTCAAAAAATATCATCAAATTTAGGCATCGCGTGATCAAAACGCTGGTACTTATTTGGCTCAACATATTAGTATTGCAATTCAGAGATGCAATGCTGTCAGCATGATGGGAACGCTATCCGCTGGTAGTGGGCTTAAGCATTTTATTATAAGTTCGGTGCCTTGTAAGTCCTTTGGGTGCTTGCTGTATTAAGATGTATTTAGTTTAGTTTTAGGAAATAAAGGTATTTTTTGTATCCATATTCAAACAACAGGCCAATTGCCTATAACGACCTACGTTACCTATAAGACATCGTTTCAAGAGCTTATAGGTAACTCAAGTGCTCAATCCCACTACCAGTGTGTAGCGTTCCCATATATATAGATAATTGGGCCGAAAATATAGTAACTTTAGTCACTTATTCAGTATATCCTTTACATTTAAACATAAACGCTTTCACACTCACAACCCCACACTAAGTTCGATGACTTGTGTAGTGGATGCCGGAAACATTCACATCACACACACAATCACAACCAGAACCAGAACACATATTTGCCTTGGGTGGAAAACATTTGTTCCCGCAAGGAATCGAACCCAATATCCCTGCTTAGAAGGCGAACGTATGTCACTTAGATTAGACTTCATCTAGAGATAGCAATAGTTAAATCTGTGTCATCTTCCGCAGATGAGCTAAGTCCAAAGCGCATGGCCGGGGGAGAGCGGGGCCGGACGGCCGCTGGTCTGCCGCCCGCCTTATCTACAGTAAGTATCTAGTATGTATTGTGTACGACAGCTCTTATGAAACATCAAAATGTATAGTAAAAGTACATTTAGATCATTAAATCCAAACCAGGATCAGGATCCACTGGTAGTGGGCTTGACCACTTGAGTTACCTATTGGCTGGATGTCTTGTAGGTAACTTGGTTCTTTGCTGTATATAGTTTTAGTTTAGTTTGAGGAAATATAGGCAATTGGCCCGTAGATAGCTTATACAAGAAAAAAAACCATGATCTTTGCAATATTGACAACACCAAATAAAACAAGACTACAGTTTTAAGACCTGAATATAAGCTTACTTCTTTTAATATTTTTTTTTACGGTTTCACACTCATAGCCCCTCACTAAATTGACAACTTGTCGATGTCGATGACTTGTGTCGTGGGTGCCGGAAACATTCACATCAAACATCACAATCAGAACCAGATACACAAATTTTCCTTGGGGAGCAAACTTGTGTACCCGCCGGGAATCGTACCCGTACACCTGCTTAGAAGGCGAACACGTCTAACTAAGCCAACGGGCAGTTCAAACCAAACAAATATAAATTGTTAGTTATTATCTTTTATCTTATTTCTTTTATTTATTGGTAATCACTCGTGGAGACACAGACCCTACAAAAGTAATAATTTAAAAAATAATGTAGTATGTCTATAATTGAATCGGAGAGTGGTTGACGATACTCTTTACTAAGTTACGATTGGTTAATTAGTTTATACGCTTTAAGGGAACAAACGTACAAATATAAAATAACTTTAGTAAAATCATAATCCTCCTATTTACTTCGCTTTAGTCGGGTAAATTTAGAGTACCACAAATACAATAAGTAATTTTAGATCATTGATTAAAATAATATATTTTTACGGATATATCATCGTTTTTATTGTTTAATAAACAAATATTTTACCACTATCTTACTTGATGAACGGTGAAGATGCGGCTGAAGATGTAACATGCTTGCCTAGAAGATACCTATTCTCTCTAGACTTAAAGACTCCCAGATTAAAACGTTCGGAGAACAAAGTCGCGGGCAAAGAGTTTCACTCCTTAGCAGTACTTACGGATGATAAATATATAATCGAAACGCTTTGAGCGAACAGGAGATATGTCCAACACATACCTATCGATGACGTCAGTCTGGATACGGCAATTATATACCATAGTTATCATTTAACCGTCTTGCCAGTTTTCTATCTTCATAGCATAAAAATCCTTAGTCATATACTTGGAGGGCAAATAAATCATTACCTGTAAAATTTATTCAGCACCATTGTTACAGATGCGTCCGTGAACGGGGGTGGCTGTCTCTCAACTTGACAATAAAAGCGCCTTACAATGAACTCTACAGAATTGGTCGACGTCAACCGCTCTACAACTATAGTCACTATCGGCACCAACTTTATCACCCAATGGTATGTTATTACTTGTAGATAATCGTTGATCGTTGAATAAAGACTTCGAAATTTAAGTATCAACAAGGGGCAAAATCTAAATTGTACCTCTTGAAAATTGCTGCACTGATTTTAATCAAACATAACAAAAACATTCCAAGTTAGACTTACTCACCACTGCCTGCCGTGATCTGATTGGCCAGTTAGATATCAGTTGAAGTATGATTGTACTTCTTTTCTTAAACATTAACCGTGCCATTTTTTTAATAAAAGAGAAACAAACAAAGAGTTTTTTATTTCGTTCTCTGTGTCACACAAAAAATAAGTGTAATCGGCTAACGAAATAGCAAACGTCATAAAATTTTAGTTTCACCAAGTGTTCTCGTGTATCCAGATCCGTGTGATAAATTATATAAGCCTGAACACGCCTATTGCCAAATCCGCAATATCAAACGTCATCACACGGACAATAAAAACAACCAAAGAATTAAGCAACATAGGGTTAACTTAGACAAGTTAACCCTCTTAGTGGGGTGACGAGCGTAGTGATTTGCCGACCTACATAAGTTCCAAACTTAAAGGTGGCACTGAACTGTAGTGATAAAGCTTGACGCTTACCATCAGGCGAGCGACTGAGATTTCCAAGATTGATCAAGATTGAGGCGACCCAGTTGGCGCAGTGGACAGGTTTACGCTCTCTGCGCCGTGGGTCCTCGGTTCGATTCCCGGCAGGAGCACAAATTCCTTCCCAAGGGATATTTGTGCTTCTGGTTCTGGGTGTAATGTATGTGTGATGTGAATGTTTCCGGCACCCACGATACAAGTCTTTGAACTTAGTGTGGGGCTGTGAGTGTGAATGCGTTTGTTTGTTTTGTTTTGATCAGCTTGGGTTTTAGAACCTAGACTCATTCAACAAAGTATTTGTATGTTTTTTTTTGCAAATTCCAAATTTCACAACATCAAACGTTATCACACGAACAATCAAGAACAAGATTTATTAACCGAAGAATTAAGCAATAGAGGTTAGCTTAAACGAGTGAACCATCCTTTGCTTAATTAATTAATGGCTCAAGTTGATCAAGACTGATCAACTCGGGCCTCAGTACCCAGACACTTGTTTTTCGGTAACTTGGTTGATGTACAAGCTTCTAGGTAAATACGATCTTCAACCATTAAACGGTATGTGTAGCGAATTTGCACTTAAACTTAATACTAACTAGAATATAGTAACTTTTTTAAGCACAGTTATTGCTAGTTAGTGAGTGCCAATTAGTTCGATGTGGTGGTTGTTTGCATAGCTATTACCTTTCCAATACAGTTGCAAACAATAAGCTTGTGCAATTAAGTAACAGTCAATGTAACTAATGTGGCTAGTATGTATTTTAACTATTCTTATCTGTATCGATAGTCGAATTGAAGTATCATTGAATTTTTCATGGTTCGAAATTCAAATTTTCAGAAGAGTTTCTTAATAGCAAAAGTAAAGTCCCAAACATACGATCGCCTATGATAAATATCAAAATTTTTGATAACTATTCAGACTTTAGGCGGTTTTACATTCGTATCGTTGTTTGCTCGGTCAATTGATATTTACTATTTTTACAAACGTTTACAAACATTTCAACACAACCTCCAATTTTATGTAAAATATGGATAAGAATTGTACTCCAGCCAAGAATCGAAAAGAAGCTATAAAGCGTACGAAACATATCAACCAGTACACAGTATAGAAAGCAAATTCATTTTCCAATACAGAGTAGGTCGTCAAAGAAAAAAAGTTTATGTAGTTGTTTATTTATTTTTTGTTTGTAGTTGTACAGTATTTTTTGTATATATACGAGCCATTTCCCATCCTACTAGTTTTATAAATCCGAAAATTTGTGTGAAGGTGTGTAAGTATATTTGTTCCCTCTTCACACTTTAACGTCTTTGGAGGAAATTTGGAATGTACATAGCTTAAACTTAAGATTAACAGATAGGCTACTTTTTAACATAATATTAGCGGGCGAAACCGTGGTACACGGCAAGTAATTCATAAAACTAAATACATATATACAGCAAACACTTGAGTTACCAACTAGGCATGTATTAAGTTTTAGTTTTGTTTTTGAATTCAAAGTAAATGTTAGACTTCGATTTTTAAATAACGAACTGCCTACGCATCTTTTTCAGACTTCAAGAAAAACCTAATCCACTTATACCCTCTAACATGACAGTACTTCCATGCATATTTTATCAGGATCACAAAAGTATCCCCACGACTCGAATCCTCGAAACGGCACTACAAGGCCCCATTCTAGCGTTTCTATGTTAGAAATGGTGCATATTAAATTTTATGACTGCTATACGAGGACACGATGCACTAAATTTTGGCTATGTGAATTATTTAATGGATGCTAGACAGTTCATTGCTAACGGAAAGACGTGCGGAGCGAGTTTGTGATTTATTACGCTAAGTTATGATGCATAATACTACGTTTTATGTATCATTACGTCGAGCAGTTGGCCCAGCGGGCATATCTCTGTCCTTTGCGCCGTGGGTCCAGCTCGATTCTCGGCGACATAATTTTCCTTCCTAGAGGATGTTTGTGCTTCTGGTTCTCGTTAATTCTGGGGGTGATATGTAAATGTTTCCGGTACCCACGATATATATAAGTATGGGCTGAAAGTGTGAATGCTTAAATTTGTTCATTTGTTTGCTTGTTTTGGTATGAAATATGGTACTACTGAAATTCATGAAATCGAGGCCTATTGAGGCCTACGGCTGAATCCAAGAAGGCGACAGAAGAGAATGCTTTGATTAATTTCTTTCACAAGTTCTGGATCCCCATAAAGAACGCGATCTTCCTATTCAAGAGATATTTGTGCTTTTTGCCTATGACACCCATAGAATTGAGACGAATTCAACGATACCCTACACGTTACGATCGTTTTATATTGGAAGCTATTAGGGAGAAAAACGAATATACATACATACTTACATACCGTGCCACATACATACATATATACACATATATTGTGCTAAATTCATAACCATTTTGCTTCACAGTTGTCGTATAAAAAATGCCCACTCCAGATCAATCTGGACCAGAATATGTAGCATTTCCATCTTTAAAATCGCTCTACTATAAACGAAGAATAAATAACTTCTATCCAAAGATTTACTAGCTTATCCAGTAGTTTTTTTCACCAATTGGTGCTCAATACGATTTTAAGTGTGCCATAAAAAAGCACTTCAATCGGCCAGATGTAGAGTCGCGACAACCGCCAGAATCTCAGCGGACTCGAGATATTTTACGAGCCATGAGCAATCGAATAAAAACTTTACAGACTAGATCTGCTGACTAAAAAGCGGCTTTTAGGTGCCGTCTCTCAATATATATATACGTAATTCTCAACTCAATATATACGTAATTTACTTATTTCAATTGTTTAAATGTACTTTTTTGCTACCTGTGGAGGCTTGTTAATGGCTCTTCTTAAGTTAAAGTTATGTTTATTTTGTAATGATAGCTGTAAGCCACCCAAATACAATAAAATAAAATAAAATATATCAAGTCAAGTACTTATAATAGGTCTATCCCACTATTGTATAAAGTCTTTACGAGTCTTATATACATATTAAATATGTACGAGTATATGTACACCAATTCCCAGAAGTGTTGGTTTAATTTAAGTTTTTTAAAATTATTGTAAGTGATTTATGTAAGGTGTGACAGTAAAGCATTATCTATCTATCTATTCATCTACTTAACTTCAACCAGCGTCATTACGCTTGAACACTCAAAATAAAAATAAAAATCGTTTATTAGCAAGGGCCCCAAAGAGGCACTCACGAAAGTTAATAAATCTACTGCCAGTTTTGCAAAATTACAGCCATCTAGAGACTCACAGAGTGTACTAAGTTTGAATACTCGGCGGAGGCTGGAAAAACATACATAATACACACAATTACAATTAGAACTAGAAACACAATTTCTCCTTGGGAAGAGGTGGTCCTATCGGAAATCGAACCCGGCTCACACAGCGTTGAAGGCAGACACTGCGTTAGCGGCGTAACAATTATTATCTATCTTTTTCTATGTTTAGTTATGATGTAGACAAATAACATTTTATATATTTACGTAAAGCAAAACTGATATATAGTGAAAGTTCTTAATTACATCGTTAGGTTTTATTCCCGCGGCTATTTATCCACCTTCTTTTAACAATTTTTCCACTTAAAAATCTATTGCCAGTAATCTATAAAACGGTAGATAATCTGAAGAAAAAATTTTTTTTTTTAAATTCTAGATAGGCAAATGTATGACCTCCATCTCACCTGATGGTAAGTGACGATGCAGTCGACGATGGAGCACGTTTGCCTAGAAGATGCCTATTCACTCGTGACTTAAAGACTCCCATATTGTGTTGTAATACATATCACACCTTATAACTTCTGGACGCATTACAAGGGTAATCACACTCTGATTGTAAATGAAGTTACATTTCTTTTTTTTTTTACTTTAGTAAAAAAAGTAGTTAAAACTTTCCTGAGAAATTACTGTGCATATGAGAAACGACCGTAAGTTACATTTGTTTGTTTCAAAATACCCAACTATTATTTTCAGGCGTCATTGAGAGAGACGATCAAGTCGCACGCCTGATGGTAAGCGTCATGCTTGCCCATTACAGTGCAGTGCCACCCAATGTTTTTTTTAACTTATATAGTTGATCTCCTGCGCTCGTCACCCTGAGATATTAGATGTTAAATCTCTTTAAGTCCTGTAATTGCACTGGTAACATTGCCCTTCAATCCGAAACACAGTAATATTAAACTGTGAAATGTCATCCATATATGGTTGACACACCTCCCGTTCGCTCGAAGCGTTTCGCTTCTAGGTTTATTGTCCGTACTGCGAAGGAGTGGAACTCATTACCCGCGTCTTTGTCTTAAATTTTTAATGCATTTTTTATGGATTGCCATCTAATTCAAGACTTTTATTGCTAGATGGTTCAATTAATTTCAGAATTAAACAATTACGTCATACTTAAACTTTAAAGCGCCTCTTTTTATGCGTAGGTACATGACATATCCTTCAAGTGTATGTTAAAACTTATAATAAAATGATGAAGTTTTTTCTTGATGGAAAGCGATGATGCGGTCGATAATGTAGCATGCCTGGCTAGAAGATACCTATTCACTCTTGACTTGAAGACTCCCAGGCTATACCGTTCAGGAAACAAAGAGTTAATTGTACAAAGAACAATACTTTTGTAACAATATTGCACGAAGGCTCTCAAAGGAACTATGATTCGAACAAAAAAATAAACTCTTCCACAGAAAATACCACAAAACCATCAAAACCTCAACTTAAATATCGTTTGCGGTAAAATAAAATCCAAGCCTTACAGCTCTGCGGATCCCTTTTATTTTTACACTCTTATAAAATGCTTACGTTAGAACTTGTTGAATATTTGTAAAACTATGAAAGAACAACCACGAATAGTACCTACTAAAATGTTTTTTTAAATTTGACGTTCTGTGCTAATGGGAAATTTGTGTTTGTGGTTGTAGGTATGTGTAATGTCAATGTTTTGGCAACCACGATACAAGTCTTTAAACTTAGTGAAAAGTTGTGATTATGAACGCGCTTGTTTTTAACCGACTTCAAAATAGGAGGAGGTTCTCAATTCTAATTTATTTTTTTCATGCATGATAGGCAAGCATTTGACAACCATCTTACCTGATGAAATTTTCATATGTGTTACCTCAAAACTTTTTCTAGGTAAGCCGATTTTGATGATTCTTTTAATATTAGTGCTTTTCATGTGGACCCATTTAATTTGGTCAAGATCTTACCACAAGTTTTTATGTTATGCTCAATAATGCGTTTTTCATTAATTTTATCTGACCTAGGATTCCGAAGATAAGGCGGTGATGTCGGATTTATTATCACTTTTTTGTTTTGCTCGGGTTAAAATTATTATTTTATTTGGACGTGCACATTTACATGATTACACGCACGTCATAATGTGACGTGCGTGTAATCATGTAGCTGTGCTCTTTTAAATATGCTCGGTAGAGCTTTTACTCATCGTTCAACAGCCCCAAAAATGACTCACTACAGCCACCCCTGGGCATAACTCTTCTATTTAATTGTACGGATATGACAGTTCAAGTGTTCATCGGTCTGTCATTATATATCATGACAGATATGTTCAATAGAGTATTGCGCATGACGTTTAGTGGGTGGGTCTCGTGATCACTTGATGTAATTGCTCAAAAACTAGGTAGAAACTGTCTCGTGGTCACTTGATGTAAGTGCTCAAAAACTAGGTAGAAACTGTCTCGTGGTCACTTGATGTAAGTGCTCAAAAACTAGTTGTTACTTTGCCCTTTTGCTTTCATTATTGTCTTATAGTTAATGAAAACTTGTAACTCTACCAAAATATGCTCATTTATTTTGCTCATTTCATATATACTGATAGTTTTCTACGTGAAAAATAGCATGGCACTGAAACACACCAGAACATTACTTTAGATAGAATCTACCCTTTCATGAAACCGGTTTGTACCAGAATACATTTCCGAGCTATACTACCGCTATAGAAGTAGATAACGCTTTGTGACTGTAGGGAACTGTATGTGTAGGTGTCTCGGTTTCCTAGTCTTGAATGGAGATAGCAAACTGTAGTGTGTCCAAGCATAATGCATGTATCTGTTAAGCATAAGTATTGTGAAGAAGAAATTAACACTCTCTTTTTAAAAAAAATCTTGCCTCATGGCTTAATTTGTTTTAAATTTGAAATGTTTCTTTTTGAAACAAAATTGTAACCGACATAACAATAAATACATGTGTGAAACAAACTCCCCGATGTGTCACAGTGTAAAACATGTAAGTGTGTTTGTAATTTTTATCCAATTATGATAATGTTGTCGTAATAACTAACACATTGGTTGTCACTTACAACAACAATGGTTAGGAAATTTATATGAATACTGGCTGGCTTTCCACAAATTACTGTATATGTTTGTTCCTAAATAGGAACAAAAATATACAGTAAAAACAACCTCTTTAAGGTTTTCTATACTTAAATAAATATAAAAAACCTTAAAGTGGTTGTTTGAGAAGAGTTTGATTTTATTGTAAAAAATATTTTTTCTCTCTAGCAGCACACAAACCTGCGTTCGGTCTACCCTCTTCATCTCATAAGACTTCGTTAACAATGTGCAAAGTTTCTGAGAAAAAATTCTTGTCGACAACTATAATTATTTAGTTACAATCACAACATTATTTTATAATAACTAGCTTATTTGGTAAAAAGAACGAAGTAACTATAATCTGACTAGAAAATATGTATCTGAGAGCTTTAGTAGTTATAGTTGTCCCAATTATTTGTCTCTGTGCAGCACGATTGTGAAAAGTATATGAGTTTGGTTGAACTCTCTTATTTTAGGTTGACACACATAATAAATAAATAGAACTGCTCGTTAGCTTATTGTTGTTGGATGCGTGTTCGCCTTCTAAGCAGGGGTATCGGGTTCAATTCCCGGCGGGAATATAAGTTTTCTACCCAAGGAAAATGTATGTTACTGGTTCTGGTTGTAATTGTGTGTGTGATGTGAATGTTTCCGGCACCACAACCGACACATATCATAGAACTCAGTGTGGACAGTGAGTGTAAAAGCGTTTATGTTTATTTAATAGTTCTATTGTACCTATTATATCAGTTCGGATACACCAGCCTGACCGGTTTGCGTATCGATCCCACAGACGGTCTCAGCAGCACTATGGCATCCGTGTCGCTAATATATCATACAATATCAAAATGTATTATACACTTCGATCACACATACACATGGATACGCGATCGTTATTTCGAAAACTACCATTATACAGGCACCACGCAAACTACGCCAAAATTCAAAGATAAGCTTAGTTTTGCTCTCAGTCACTCTGTGAACGCGGTCCAAGTTGATGCCAACGTGTGCCGTAAAAGAGAAACATCAAGTTACGACAACCTAATGAAACCCACTACCACGTAATAAGGTATAAATTTAATCAAAGTAAGATTTGCAAATCTCTTAATTATTTTTTCTATAACTAATATTTATATGCATATTTTTTTATGTTACCGTGGATCCGTGTGACCGGTTGATACACATTGAACGTTTTGAAGCCAACACATCCAATCAAATTCATTTTTTTAACTATGCTAAGTACTATATCATTACGGAGCAAATCAGTAGTAAATTAAGAAAGGAAAAATTCAATCCTGACAACTATCCCATACGACATTAATAATAAGAAAGGAAGGTACATGAGGCAATGCTTGTGTAGCTCAGCGGTTGCAATAGACCACGACACAATGGCCATGGGTTCAAACCCCGCCTAATTACAGCGGTATTTTCCCTCTCTTACTACTTACTTCCGTATTGCAAAGGAGTGGAACTCATTGCCCTCTTTGTTCCCCGAACGATATATATCTGGGAGTTTTTAAGTCAAGAGTGAATAGGTACTTTCTAGGCAAGATGCTACATCTTCGGCTGCATCATCACTTTCGATCACGTGAGATTGTGGTCAAATGCTTGCCTATATGGCATAAAATAATTAAACGCAAGAAAAGCTTAAAAAAACCGACTTCACCGCTTTGTCCTCGGAACCTTGATCAGATTTTACGTATTAAACACGCATTATTGACAATAACTCACAAAGTAGTGATCAGATCGTAACCAAATTCAAATGGGATCACATAAAAAGGACCAGCTTTCAAATAAAAAAATAATCATCAAAATCGGCGCACAAAAAAAGAAGTCGGTTAAAAACGAGAACATCGTAAATGTAGTCCACAGAATACGCATTATTGAAGAAAACTCAAAAACGACTAGTCAGATCTTGATCAAATTTAAATGGGACCAATTGGAAAGCAACATCTATAAAATTTTCAAAATCGGTTCACGTGGACCAAAGTTATGAGGTAACAACAAGGACAAAAAAAAATACAGTCGACTTGAGTACCTCCTCCTTTTTTGGGAAGTAGGTAAAAAATACTACTGTTTGCACTAAATCTAATATGTATATTTTATTTACCCCAAATATAGTTATAACTACCCCAAAATTAATTTATTTCGTGTCGCAGCAACATAATCCACTGATTATGTTGACATTATGCGCATTTATAATGTGAGCGGTTTGTTAGTTTTCACCAGTTTTCTAAAAACCTTTCCAGAACCGTCCCAAACATTGTTTTTGTTTTGTTTTCTCTCCAATTACAAAGTGAATCATAACAGAAAACAGGCAAACGAGATAACTCATCAATCTCTCAAGTTCATTTTAATCTAATTAGGGAGATATTCGAAACACGGGTAAATTAAAAAGTTTTTTCTGTAGGCGTAATTGATGAAATTTTTATAAAGTATCTGTATTAATCATCCATTTGCATTTGGGGATAAAGTTTTCTAATTTTATCAAGTAGCGCGTGTTTTCAGTGTCTGGGTTTTATTTATTTATGAACAATATTTTCCTTTTTTTTTACAATATCTTCAATCTACGGGCCAATTGCTTATATTTCCAAAAACTAAACTAAAACTATATACAGCTAAGAACTGAGTTACCTACAAGACATCGAGCTTATAGGTAACTCAAGTGCTCAAGCCCACTACCAGTGGGTAGCGTTCCCATCATGCTGGCCGCATTGTCTCTCTGAATTGCAATGCTAATACGTTGAGCCAAAGAAGTGCCAGCATTTTATTTTCCTACCCCTAATTTACAATTACTGGTTATCGTTGGATTATTTGTTTGTATAGAATTACCCACGTCATACGTTAGTCCCTATAATACGGTATTTACCGACTTCCCAAAAAAGGAGGAGGTACTCAAGTCGACTTTTTTTTTTTAATTTTTTTTTTTAATATTTTACTTCATTACTTCTCTCCACGTGAGCCGATTCCGATTTTTTTTTTAGTTTGAGAGATGTTCCTTTCTAATTAGTTCCATTTAAATTTGATCAAGATCTAATCAGTAGTTCTTGAAATATCGTCAACAATGTCTATTTTGTGACGAATAATGCGTACTTTGACAATGTTCTCGTTTACCCGATTTCAAAAGTTTCCTCATAACTTCTTTCGTTGTACAATACACATTACACATAAAAAGAAAAAAAAAACTGTCGACTTACCTCCTCCTCCAACTATCGAGTAACTCCTCCTTTTTTGGGAAGTCGGTAAATAAAAAGATTCTGACGAATTGAGAACATCTTCCTTTTTTAAGTCGGTTAAAAACATATGCTATAAATGCTAACATAAGATTTTTTGACAGGAAACTATCAAAACTGAAGCAACGCACTTGTCTCAATGGCTACCAGGAATGTCACGGAGGCGTCTTCGTGGCAAACGGCACAAACTACACGGACGTCTACTACTTCAACAGCACGGGCGACAACGTTCTTGTAAACGGTCTGGTAAGTAATTTTTACAGGCACATATTCAATTCTATGTTATTTACTTAAAATATTTAGTATTTTGTAATATTATAGTATCTTTTTACGTATATATAAATTTATAGTTTAAATATATATCTTTTGTTTGGCACTGTTCTGAATATTTTTTTATGTGTTTTTGTTTGTGAACGTAGAACGACCTTTTATTATATTGCGTTATTTCTCTCCATCCAAAGGTTGTCTGAGAGAGATTGCTCTCAGCAGGCAGTTATTATAATATTAATCGATCGAGTGAAGCAAGATCCTTAAGTCGACTTGGGTGGTCGCGCGTCGGTCCGTCTGTCAGAGGCATCTAGCGGCTAAACCATATAAGTGAATACCTTAAAATTTTAAGAAAATGTGTAAAACTAAGGCCCTAAGCCAAAAATGGTATGGGGTGGACTAGTTTAATAAAAATGATCCGAAGATACACTGCATTATTTAGGACTGTACCTACTACTAGTAGTGATAGTTAGCTAGAATTGCAATTAAAATAATGGAAACTCGTTGAAAACGGTGCTATAAAGTAACTTTATGGTATATTCCTTGACAAAAATAGCCCGGAATTTCTAGAACCGGAAATACAAATAGATTCTATCCCGTGCTAGCTGTATTTGCATAATCTGCGAGTATTTGTTCGGTCTAGATTTTATTCCTGTATTCTCAGAAATTCACAATTGGACTAGAAAATTCAACACGCAACACAGCTTTTACACTAAGACAGATATTATTAACATTTTCGGAAATTGGAATCGACATTGATTTAATTAAATATGTTATGCTATATCCAGCCTACTATACCTGTACAGCATATTACTTGCTCTTATTGATTAGCTAAAATTTGAAAGCGCCAGACTTTTTTTTTATAAATAATATACTGTACAGCCACTGCTGTCGCCCCGCTGTCCGCTGTTCGACAAGGCAGCCACGGTCTAAGTCGTTTTAAAGACTTTTCAATCTGTTTTCAAGATTACAACCTAAGAATATGTTGAAACCAGCACTGTGTGCTCATGCAAATGACACGCAGTACAATCTAAATTTACTGCGACTGCTGTATAAAATGTATATATATATACAACACTAGTTTGTAATTACCAAAAAAAAAATTACCAGCATCATCTACTGCCGTTACTGATACACATCCACAAAAAACTTACGAAATAAATTTTGTCGAAAAAATATCCCAAAAAATAGGTAATTATTGGTCAAAAATCCGGCCGTACTCATAAAACGTTTATTTCCACACTTTCATTCATTATTCCCACTGAGCTCGGGTTAGCTCGGCAAAACTCGATCGCTATATCGACGTTCGAGTGTCGCCGCCTAGCTAGAAGGAAAGAAACAAAAGTCGCATTTTCATTCATTATTCCCGGAAGCTCGGCTAATCATCGGAAGTGAACGGGACGGCCTTCCGAGGTTGGGGGATGCCGGAAAGAAACAAAAACAATAAATTCCTTCATCCTTAGTCGCAAACGCAGCGCCGCGCGTTGTGGTTATCCGTGCATTTGAATTTCGCGCGCGCCGCCCCATTTTGTCGCGATGGCGATGGCGTATCCGTTTACGTCCGCGAATACACTTTAATGCTTCGTGTGTACTTCATGGCTGGAGAAAACGTCTCACGGGAAAAAGTTATTTAGTGCTGCTCTAAACGATTCTGTCGTCTATGTTAGATGACGTTCCATTACCATACCTATCTGGCTTGTGGTTCCAGCAAGATGGGGCGCCACGCCACCGCATTATCATCGAATTGTGCGCGAATTCCTAAATTCACACTTCGGAGATCACTGAGCGGAGATCAATCGGTGGGCCAGTAGCTTGGCCGGCACGCTCTCCCGATCTCACTTCCTGTGATTTGTTTTTGTGGAGTGAGATAAAACGGCGTGTTTACTTTAGTGAACCGGACACAGTAGAAATGTTAAAACAGCGCATAATAGACGCTTTTGGTGAAGTGATTAGATTATACCGTTCGTAACTATTTGATCTCAAAAGTTCAAGAAACTCAAACATTCTCAGCTGATTGCGGGCGGTAAATTTGAAATCTTAAATGCATGTCTGTGCGAAAGAGATAACACTAACGCACGTTCATTGATGACTGGTATGTTACGTTTTAATAGTATTTTTGTTCACAGTGTCCATAATTTTAGGCAGGATTTCTGAAAAATAATAAATTTAATAGATTTGGCATAATGGTGTAAAAATAAAAATTTACTGTACCTTTATGTTGTCTTACGTATTCTACATAGCCCATTTTATTATTTTCGGTAATTACAAACTATTATTGTATATATTTTTTTTTTTGCACTACATCTATTCATTTGTAATATTAAAACTTACAAATGAAGTACAAACATAGACCCTATAAGGGTTTAGCAAAAAAATAAGAGAGGGTGGAGCACAGTTTCTCTTTGAATTTACAATAAAAATAACTTCCAAAATGCAAGCGATAGAATACTGATAGACTGGCAACCTGACGTCGATGACCGAGACTCTGCAATTTGGACTCGACTAGCTTGTCATCGCCAATGAGTCTTTTTGCTAGTCGGTGTGACTCAAGAGCTTCAAGCTGTTACTTAGCGGATCCAACCAGCGGCCGCAGTACTGCACATACGATCGGTCTTGAGCTTGAAATTGAGAAGCTGGCCCGTGTGAAGTAATGTCTAACCTTTGCGAGGATACCAAGTTTTTAGCGGCCAGCTTAAGCTCGTATTCAATTGGCCAATCATTTCCTCTCTTTGTGACTGGAATTGTATTGCACTGGATATATAAAAGAGGACCCAAAAATACTAATTAAAATAATGTAACAAAAAATTCCTCTCAACTAAAATTTTTTGAAATATTATATCGTCATTCCCACATTGCAATTTTTTATATTTTTTCCTGCTGATTGTTAATTAATAAAATACTATGGTTCTACCTGGTACGTACCTAGCCTACATTGTTCGAGTCGACAGGTAATCGATGCTATCGATGCGAGTATGTCAGGGCCGACAGTGTTGGAATTATAAACATACCCCTGTTTGCGGGGACGTACAAAAGAGTTATTTGCATTAGAAAACATTTTTAGCCACCACATCTCTTAACAAAAAAATAGAGAACTATACTATATACTTTTCTAGAGCCGAAGCCCGGGCTCAACACCGTTCATACGGTTCTCCGTATGAACGGTGTTGTTCAACAGTGGACAAATATAGGCTGATGATGATGATATTTTTCCAATAAAAATAAATATAAATTAAACATATACTTTTTTTTACAAAACCGCAAATTCGACTATTCATGTTATAGTATACGTATTTATTTATACCAAAACCTAGTTTTACAAATATATATATTCAAGTTACAAAAAAAAAATTTTGGTCATGTATTACAGTTGTTTTCCACACGGCAAGATTAAA
This sequence comes from Lomographa bimaculata, assembly GCA_948107665.1. Lineage (NCBI taxonomy): Eukaryota > Metazoa > Arthropoda > Insecta > Lepidoptera > Geometridae > Lomographa > Lomographa bimaculata. Next base: position 2,805,694 of record OX403592.1, on the reverse strand, counting down.
TAAATTTATCACGAAAAATTTTAAACCATTTTTTTTTTCTTAATGACCTACAACCTCACCCCACCTAGCCCCACTACTGAATACGACCTACTTGCTCATTAGCGGTGCGCTGATGGTACGAGTCCATATTTGCAGATCGTTTGCTCGCAATACGAGGCGTGTATCGATGTCGATTGTGTTATTATTTTGTTTTATATAACAGAAACTAGAGCAATGCTACACTGTTAGATAGATAGATATATTCTTTATTGAACACCTTAAAATAACAAAGAACACAAAATAGGAAGTGGTACTGGTAGTGGGCTTGAGCACTTGAGTTACCTATAAGCTCGATGTCTAGTAGGTAACTTAGTTCTTTGCTGAACATAGTTTTAGTTTAGTTTTAGGAAATATAGGCAATTGGTCCGTAGTTGGGCAGTTGAAATAACGTCTAAATAGGAATGACATTAAAAAATTATATAAGTGTAACAAAAGGCGGTCTTATCGCTAAAATAGATCTCTTCCAGACAACCTTTGGATGGAGAGGGATAACGCAATGTAATAAGACGTCGTTCTACGTTCATAAAAGATCAGAACAGTGAATAAAAACAGAAGATATAGTGTACACTGTTAGTTATATATCTTCTTCTTCTTATATATAAAAATGAATTGCTGTTCGTTAGTCTCGCTAAAACTCGAGAATGGCTGGACCGATTTGGCTAATTTTTATCTTGAAATATTTGTGGAAGTTCAGAGAAGGTTTAAAAGGTGAGAAAATATAAAGAAATTGCAATAAAATTAGTAAAAAGTAGTATTTTATTTTCCCATACAAACTGTTCGTACCTGTCAAACAGGAGATGTTTCTGAATATTTGATCACAGACAATTGGCGGTATGAAGTTCGCCGGGTCAACTAGTTTACTAATATTTATCATATTTAAAACTATTTTTATACCCCCCATATAGAAATATCGTGATCATTTCATAAGAAACACAGACAGAAACAATTAAAATACTTGACCTGCCCGTTGGCTTAGTTGGGTGAGCGTTCGCCTTCGAATCGGGGGTATCGGGTTCGATTCCCGGCGGGAACAGAAGTTTTCTTCCGAAGGACAACTTGTGTTTCTGGTTCTGGGTGTGAAGTAAATGTTTCCAGCACCCACAACACAAGCATGCTACATCTTCAGCCGCATCATCACTTTCCATCAGGTGAGATAGTGGTCAAATGCTTGCCTATCGAGTATAAAAAAGTCATCGAACTTAGTGTGGGGGCTGTGAGTGTGAAGCGTTTAAGCGTTTATACTACCTATGAGCTACGGTTCTGCATTTAAAAAAAATGAGCCTTATATGGTTGCTGCCTGAGAAGTCTAAGCTGTATAAGTGGGTAGCTATGTACCAATTTTAATCCAAATTCGTTTAACCGTTTACAGCGTAAGCAGGGAACAAACACACACATATAAACCCTCAGATTCCGGTGTTTCTGGTTCTGGGCGTGATTATAATTATGTAATGTGAATGTTTCCGGCACCTACGATACAAGTTTTCGAACTTAGTGTACGGCCTGAGTACACGCTCTATTCGAGCGTCGGGCGGGGCGAGGCGTGCAGCGTTCATGTTAAACACGTGCTACCCGTAGTGGCCGTCCTGAGTGCCGGCCGAGCGGAGCGTGGCCAGCAGCGGGCTTGTTTACGTCGAGCGGGGCGTCGCGTGCAAGTTCAAACCAGTTTGTGTTTTGCAACGGTGACACGAGCGTTCTTGAAGGATGTCGTTTGAAGAAATAATTTCAGAAATACAAAATAAACCTGAAATATGGTTATCTTCGCATTCTTTATATATGAAATTTATCTTCATTCACCCTTAATGTTTCAAATAACGTAGAAAACTCTCCAAATTATTTTCTTTGCTTCACAATGTTACTAGGACTTTGTCTTGACTCATAATTAAATTTTAGTCACAAATTTTCTTCTAAATACATAACAATAATATCGTACGACGCAGACGCTACGCCACCACAAACGCTAAACGCTGAGCGTGCACTGAGGCCACTTAAAAAACGCGCTTTCGACCGCTCTTCCCCGCCCCGCCCGAAGCTCGAATAGAGCGTGCACTCAGGCCGTACACTTAGAGTAAGGCTAGGAAACTGAAAGCGTTTATATGCTTTATGTTTATTTCACTGTAAAATGAAATGATTGTGAGTGTTATAATTATTGTGATAATTCAAAAGATATTTTCTTCCACAGCAACCAGTCTTACCACCATTCCCGCTGTGGTTGGCGGCCATCTTCGCCACTTGCCTCGTGCTGGTCATCCTTCTGACGGTTAGCGGCAACGTGCTGGTACTTCTGGCATTTCTAGTGGACCGGACCATTCGACAACCCAGTAACTACTTTATAGCATCACTGGCAGCTACTGACCTGCTTATAGGTGAGTAATTAATATGATTAAAAGAGCTGTATTAGACGAGGTAGTAATTATGACCGAGTGAGCACGATATAAAAAAATGCAAATGATACGAAAGAATACAAACGAGTCTCTTTTGTTGACAAGAGCCCAAAGAATGACGTCATTGTCCTGAGGAGTTAACTAAGCCGTGGTCCCCAAGAACCAGCAGCAGTAGAGGATTTGCCATTGTCCAAGTCTTCATAAAACTTAATTATGTTTCATATGATCATACATCCGTATTCCTCAGTATAATTTAATCAAAGAATATTCCCACCGCATTGAAAGTATTTATAAAGAAATACCACTCTCAGCAATAAACAAAGCCCAAACAATTGTATTATTCCTAAATCAGTTCCAAATAAAAACACAAATTTACCAGAGTGACTAGTGACTTAAACGACTCTGTAAACAAATCGCTAATGATGCCTTTGACATTTCAAACGAAACAGAACAAAGGCTTACTAAAGTTCAATTTACTTTCCTTTGTCGCCAGGTACTCTATCGCTTCCATTTTACACTGACTACGTGCTGAAAGGATACTGGCATCTTGGTCCTTTGCTGTGCGACTTATGGCTATCAGTAGATTACACAGTATGTCTCGTCTCACAATATACCGTCTTACTCATTACAGTCGACAGATTCTGTAGCGTTAAAATAGCAGCCAGATATCGAGCCTGGCGGACGAAGAACAGAGTAATATGGATGGTTACAGTCACGTGGATTATCCCAGCACTATTGTTCTTCACGACAATTTTTGGATGGGAACATTTTGTAGGTTTCCGAGATTTGCAAGAGGGAGAATGTGCGGTGCAATTTTTGAAAGACCCAATCTTCAACACCGCTCTAATTATAGGATACTATTGGACGACACTCTTTGTTCTTATTTTTCTGTATGCAGGAATTTTTAAGACAGCCTACGACATGCAGAAAAAAAGTGAAGCAAAGCAAAGGAAAATGCAGTCGATGGTAGCTTTAAGCGCAGGTGTTATGTCAGGTATGGCTGGTCGTGCCGCCGGCATGTCGGGTCTTTCTAAGGCGACCATTCCTAGTGACGATCAACTAAAAGTTTCGGAGGCCGTTTGCAAGGACTCGACGTCAAAAGGATCTTTAGCAGCCCCGTTGCTTAACCTAGGAGGTTCTACTGACTCAAATTCTAGTCAAAAATCATCGGCGCATAAAAGTAGTGCAACCGCAACAGGTACTTCCACCACGGTTGAATCAGATTGTGACAAGAAAGAAGATCAAGTGGAAGCGGAAAGATCCAGCAGCCCAGCATTTGATTCGGACGAGGAAAGCACTACTCAGACCAATTCGAAAAAGCGACCATCAGTTGCCAACTTGGTAATGCAAACAGGAGCATTGCAATTGCTTAACAATATGCGTTTCAATGGAGGTATGCTTATAAAACCAGACATGAAACAGCAATCTCCCTTGATTAAACATGAGTTAGAGAAACCAAAAACGTCATTATCTCAGATTTCCGAAAAAAGTTTACTTGATACGGATAATCCTGATACCTTACAAAGCAATAATTCGACTTCTGTGCCCGCAGTCCCATTTTCAACCGCCAATTTTGTTTCCCCATTGTCTTCTGGTATAGCTACGCCATCCGAGCAACGGGAAGTGTCAACTACAATCGCTCAAAGGATAATTCCTCCACCGTCAGATTTCAGGTGTAGTCCTGCAGTCTCTGAAAGTCCACCGTCAAATTCGGAGTCATCTCGGACGAGGACAGTCAGAGTAGTAAAAAGCGATGGAACTTCATATGATATTCTAGTAGGTTTAGATGGAGCTGATTTGAGGTATATGGATGAAAGTTCTGTTATTTTACCGTCACCTACATTTGAAAGTCCCCCATCTTCAGTAACATTTGCAACCGCTACGGAACCATCATCTCCACCAACTCTAAACTCGGCAAATGCTACCACTACGCCATTATTACAAGCCGCTCTTATAAGAGCAACGGCGGAAGCTCAAACCATATTGCCACCAAAGAATAACTTTTCTCCACCACCGCCGGTTAAAGTCAACACTGAGGTTAGTATAACGCCAGGCGAGCGACCCAAACCGGTTATAACTCTCGTATCGACGTCTTCCAACAACAATGAGCTTCAATCTACGAAGCCAAGCGAAGCTAAAATGTCCCCATTGAAGTTAAATCCAGCAATAAGTCCAGCGGTTGAGAACAGCGATGTATCGAGCACGGTAGTAACTGGGTCAGGCCGCGGCGACTCCAAGAAAGAGTTTGTAAAAAACATTGGAAAAAAATTAAAAGTTAAGCGGTCGAAGCGAGATGGCCTGTTCCCAAGTATCGGCCGGCAGAAATCTAAATCGGAAAATCGAGCTAGGAAAGCTTTTCGAACCATATCGTTTATATTAGGTGCTTTTGTGGTATGTTGGACGCCATATCATATTTTAGCGTTGGTGGAAGGATTTTGTACGGATCCACCTTGTATTAACAAACATTTGTATATGTTTTCGTACTTCCTTTGTTACGCAAATAGTCCTATTAATCCATTTTGCTACGCATTGGCGAACCAGCAGTTCAAAAAGACTTTCACGCGACTTCTTCGAGGGGACTTCCATATCACCTAGTCCATGTATGTCGGTCACAGAGAGTAAAGTGGTAACGCTTACGCTGTGACGGTGCACGCAAAAAACGCGCACAATATAATGAATGAAGTGAATTCAATCGTTGTTTATGACGACAATACAATAATTAAATTAATGATTCTTTAGTCAAGCTTTTGATGTATAGCAATTAATGAAGTATTAGTACATTATCTCAATGTATAGTGAATAGTGTACATAGGTACATTTGTATCGTAAATGGTGTACATTTTGTTTTTAGTTTCGTCAAAAAGTTCAGAACTGACAATAAACTGTTAGATTTGTATAAATAAATGTGAGTTGTTAAGTGTCTTCATATTTCTAGTCAAATATTTGTGTAGTTAAGTTAACAAGTAAGTAAATATAGAAAATAAATGTTCGTTAAATTTCACTCGCGTCAAAGACGTATTTTTGAATGTGAGTTGTATTTTATGGTAAAAATTAAACAGTATTCTCCATTTGTTACTAAGATATTGTGTGATGATGCGTGAATAGATATTATGTATATATTGTTGTGTGTTTTAGAGCGATTTTTGAATTAGAATTGTGTTCGATTTGTTAGTTTTATTTATAGCGTGACTAGACGTGCTCTGAATCAAATTACCTCTGAATTATTCATCGTCACATAAAATTACAATAATACGCTTAAAAGCTTTCAGCCTTGAGCCCTAGCTAAAGTTTTTCAGCGTTAATAATAGTCAATTATCAATTTTATTCATAAATCCTGTAAATTTACGTATCGGGCCTAAGTTACTATTAGTTTAGTTGCTTTCATTCGAAGATAAAATTTTACCTTTAAATTAACTTTGTACATATTTGTAAAGATGCTTTAATTAAACTTATAGAGTTATTATGTACTTCCTATTGTTATATTAGATTAAGCAACTCAATATTATAGATTACACATCGTTGTCAGAACAGAAGGCTTTGATTGGCTAGCTTTAGTTAAGTAGGGATTTTTCTCATTGTAAGGTTTAAATGTACCATTTACTGTATGATTATTAGTGTATGACAGATAACTACGCTGTCAAACCGGTATTAGCCGATCGTAGCCGGAAAAAATCGACGTGTATTATTTTTGCTTGTGTCGTTATAAAAATATCTTAAAATACGTGCGGTCATGAAGGAAACATAAATAATCAATAATGTATCGATTTAGTAGAATCATAAAGAAGTCGAGTGTACGACTAGAAAAAGTTTATATAATAATAATTGTAGCTAATATCATATTTTATGAACATAAGTTTCTGAAAACATAATGAAAGACAAAAGTGAAATAATAGTAGTTAGATATAAAATACAGTACAAATAACATTTTAATTTCATTAGTCAACCCTATATGTACTACGGTTGATAATATTTAGCTCTAGATACACTTGATGTCGATCAGTGCAAACATCTAATTTTGTGAGAAAATAACTTTTATGAATTGTAAAATAGAATATAGGAATTTTCATAAGCTAATATTTGTCTGATGTTGTCTAGGATTACATTGACTTATCTCATTTGATTGAGTTAATATTTGTATATTCTGTCTTAGCATTTTGGAGCAAGGCCCTTTTAAGTTGAGTGTGATGAGTCTACAATAGATGACAGATCGGACGTTAGGAAATGTATATGTATAAAGTTTATTCATTTCATCGTAAGCGATTTTGTAACGCGATTTTTTTAAATATTTGACTACTTGTGTTAAGTATACCCAAATTAGTAAGAGTTTCGTAGACTACAGTAGGTAACTGTAGGTAGTCTATGAAATTCGAACTTATACTCTATAGGTTGTCTTTTTTATTTAAAAGTTATCTTGGTTTTAAATTATTTTAAACCGGTTTTTAACAGTTTTAGGAAAATCATGTAACCAATAATTCTCATTCCAATATTTTTCTATATAAATGCATTTTATGTGCTTTTAACTAATATGTTATCTGAATGTATGGTATAAATAATAAAATAATATATCCCATATACATGGACACTGTTGGTCGTTATATTCAATAGACAGTAGTTATATATTAAAATACCTATTCTCGCCTTAGTACAGTGTCAATAATATTATAATTATATATATTTGTAAATAGGCTTTGTATATTACATGTTAGGTGACAACATATTTATGTCAAAACAAATTTTGAATAAATGAAATAGTGAATAAAATTATTGGTATTATTTCTAATATCGTACTATTATCCATAATTGCGTAGATTGTAAGCTGCAAGGAGTCAAAATCTATGTTACCTACAAAAGATCAAGCTTTTTAGTAACTCAAGTACTCAAGCCCTATATCAGTTGGTAGTGCTCCCATCATGCTTGCCTCTGTAAATTGAAATGGTATACATTACACACACAATCACAACCAGAACCAGGAACACAAATTTTCCTTGGGGAGAAAACTTGTGTTCCCGCCGAGAATCGAACCCGATACCCCTGCTTAGAAGGCAACGCTTACCCAACTAAACCAACGGGCAAACTAGTCTTTTGCCTGATGGTAAGCGTCACGCTTGCCCATTACAGTTCGTGCCACCCAGAGTTTTGAACTAGTAAATTTATTGTTTTGGTTGACTCTACTTTCTTAAAATCCGTGGAACCCTGTGAGAATTAAATTGAGTGCCTAAACAAATTTCATAAAAACTGTACTTTCACTGGAAACATTGCCCTTGAATCTTGCAAAAAAACATGTTTGCATCGACTGCTAATAATAATTAAAGTTCAAATGAGACTGACTGTCATTTAATGAAACTCGTACAATACAACATTAAACAACTCTCTAATCACCAGAATCAAAAACGAACTTAGTCGTAATTTGTCTCGTGGGTATCGTGACGGAACCCATTACAATGGTAGCCGAAACCGAAATAGTCGAAGGCCTGTCTCCGAGGCCGAATTAGATCAACTTTTGCGATTTATTTTATATTAGAAGGCAAACATAACCGTCGGCAATATATATATTAGTTAGGCACACGTCGTGTCATTAATAGTCATGGTCATGCTGGTAATTCAATATATAATATATTAGTAAATTACATCGGATCAGCGAATGAGTAATAAATAATAAACGCTTTCATACTCACAGCCCCACACTAAGTTCGATAACTTGAGTCGTGGGAAGCCTTAGACATTCACATTACACCAGAACCAGAAACACACATTTTTCTTAGGGAGAAGACTGTGTAATTTTCTTTAACGAACGCTGTTGGCACTGTGATCAAGTTTTTTTTTTCTATGCTACGTGTCCTTGGTTCAATTTCCGATAGTAGCACAATTTTTCTCAACTAAGGAAATTTGTGCCTAGGTTCTGTCTCTTGGTGTGATTGTGTGCCTGAATATTTCCGGTACCCACCATACAAGTCTTTGAACTTACCTTGGGGCTGTAAATGTGAAAGCGCTTGTTTATTGTTTTACTATATTTTTAATTAATGCACCATTTCCTATCGAGATTGATAGACCAACAGCCACTGATTGGTAGTGTTTACACGTTCCGCCATGCGACCGTCCTGGCGTTAAATTGCCAGTCGCTACACGGGAAAATTGAACGGAAAATTCTGATGCAGTATTCGAAGTGTGTGAATATTGTACAAGGTGCAATCACTGCTTTTTGTATAGATGTATCGGTAGGGCCTAGTGATTGGCTGTCGGATGGTAGGTTCGAATCCTCTAGTTAGAAAATTGTTCAGTCCAGAATAAGACTTTGCTAGGGCATGACTTGACTATTAGACCTTTATCCTTTTACTTGACATTGACTTGTGATTAGGACTATATTTATGAAACAGTTAATTAATTAATTATACTTCGAAAATATGCATCACTTGACACTGGCTAAATGCACAAAGATTGCGGAGCCAAAAATTACAAAAGAAGTACCGAAAATCACTTCGTATTGTGAAACCAACTGAATGTGTACTTTGATATTAGTGTAATTGAACACATATCTGCAAATCTTTTTTGATTGTAGTATTTGTACCTTATCATTAAACGCAAGCAAAGCTTAGAAAAACCGACATCACCGCTTTATCTTCAGAACCTTGATAAGATAAAATGTTTTAAACACGCATTATAGACGATAACTAAAAAAATACTGATCAATCTTGATCAAATTTAAATGGGACCAGGGGAAAGCAACAGCTTTCAAACCAAAATAAATTCAATATCGGTTCACGTGAAAAGAATTTATAAGATACACACATAAAAAAAATACAGTCCAATTGAGTACCTCCTCCTTTTTTCAAGTTTTTAAGTCGATAGATAACAGAACTGCACTGACCGCTAAGAAATTGTAGCTAAGTTCAGGCAGACATAGTTTACTGGGAAAGCTTATGGAGCTAGCTATTTTTAGCCCCCGACGCAAATAGAGGGGTATAATTTTTACATGTGCATGTGTGTCTATCCGCGGCACAGTAGCCCCCAAATATAACAATAGTATATAGATTTTTATTTATGTCATAGCTATGTTTGGTGGAAACTGATGTAGGTAACGGCTACGTTCACCAAATAGGTCTTAAGGATTATTTTTAAAATTACTGATTTTGCCACTTGTATAAGCTCTTGTCCGATCGTGTAAAGAGTATTATAAAAAGTGCCATCGTTAGTACCAGCATTGACAGATTTCAAAAAATATGTACGTTTAGCTACAAATTGAGAATTAATATAAAAACTATTTTTGATGCCAATGGACCATAAAATAAAAAGTAAAAGTACTAGAAAGTAAGAGATTAAGTTTTTTTTATTATCTGCCTTAGTATGCTAAATGATGCTAATATGGAAAACAGTATTCCTCGTTGTACAATTATAGTAATTCTTAAACATTATTTTCTCTCCATTTCGAGTTTCATACAATTGAAGCTGTCCCAAGTCTTCTAAAGAAACATCAATTTTGCACAAGGGCTGCGAAGAAACATTGTGGTCTCGAGAGACCCTAGTCATTTACCCTAGAACACGAGATAGTTGTCACACTGTACAATTGGGTTGACAATATCTAGTAATCACAGTACACGCGATAAGCTGAAAGCGGATAACATTTTGGAAAACCATCTCTTTTCTGCAAGCTTATAAAATCACATTATCACATAATCTGGGAGTCTTCAAATCAAGAGTGAATAGGTATCTTCTAGGCAAGCATATCACATCTTCGACCGCATCATCACTTTCCATCATGTGAGATAGTGGTCAAATGCTTGCCTATTTGGCATAAAAAAAAACTCATTTGGCTGGACCAGTTCTGATTAAATTTGTTATGGAGGTACGTTTTATATCGGAATTCCCGCGAGTCCAAGACTTAGGCAGGTAAAACCGCGGAGCGCAGCTAGTAGTTTAATACTTTTAAAATTGCATTTCTACTTATATTTCAGAGGTATTTGTCACATTACATTATGGGACTGGCTTTATTTTTTCAATTGAGCGTAGGTGGTCGAGTACTATTTCATCTAGGAAAATGCGATTGCTGTATAAACAGCTTGTTAACCTAAGCTTAAAATATAGCCTATGTGTTATTCCGGAACCTAAACTATCTACATTCAAAATTTCATTCGGTTTATTCGTTACGGTGGTACGTGGTAACAAACATTCACACACACACACACACACACACAAACTTTCACATTTATAATATTAATAGGATATCTTAAATTCTATATGCTAATTTTAATACAATAGAAAACACTTCGTTTGCAACGTGGCTTTTGCAGCAAGTAACAAAGCCGTTACCGCTCGGCTCCTATCACTTGCAGCGTTCCTCACCGCTGTCACCGGTACAATAGTCTGCGAGGTACTCGTATTGTCAGAAACGCCTACCTCGCAATTTGTTTACTCCTATTGTATTGTTACGAATAGATTACTTGTTATGCTAGCGTGTAGTTGTTATCAGTTACAAGTTGTAATTAAGTTATGTTACAGATGTATTCACGTAGGAAGTTTTGATATCTAATGAAAAAAGAAGCGTCATCAAATTGTGAAACGTGCGGTGTAGTTGAAGATATCCACCACTTGCTTATGGAATGTGCCCGTAACAAAAATCAAAGAGAAACATTAATGCAGATACTTAGTTTAGGTAAAAATGATGTCGGAGTGTTTACTGGATTGTTAGGTGAACCAGCATCTGAGGCAGCATCGCTCCTTATAGATATGGTTAAGCAATCATTAGCATAAGTTTTATGTTCTATAGTTAATTAGTTAATACATTGGTTAAGTTACGATGGGACTGGCTTGCCATGTGGATAAAAGTCCCCAAATAAATATTGATAAAAAAAAAAATGTATTCACGTGTTTTTATGCACTCCAACATTAAGGGAATATCTTAGTTACTGATAGATCACCCATCATCGCCATTTATATAGGTACGAAAAAATTACGCTTTGTTATCTTACTGATATTATAAAGTAAAGTGGCCTTTGCTTAGGGTGATAAAAGCATCAGAATACTTAACACCTTAAACGATTATCTCTTGCGCTTGGTGCTCTTGCCGATCAACAACTGAGGTTCCGTTGAATTACACAAGCAAATGGTTGGCGCTTGAGAGGTGGTCGCTCATAGAAACTCTAGTCAAATCTTTTTAAAACAATCTACTCAGTAGACGAAGGACAAAGAAACAAACACCAGTCATATGAACTTATTTTACTAATTCTTTTTCCTTAAAACGCATAATTAACCTTGCAATGGCGCCTTGCCTTGAACTATTCTAGTTAATTTGTATCTCTAAAATGTTCACTATATACCTATAATATCCAAATAATCCACTGCTCAGCTAATTACAACGCCTGATTATTAATTTGGCATCAAAAGTTAATTTAATTTTGCTGAGGTCTTAGAATGCATGATTTATACACTGAATTGTAGATAATTTATTCACTGGTATTAATTCCTATGTTGTCATGATTTAATTAGACAACCCAGGTGGCGCAGTGGATAGGTCTCCACCTACTGCGCCGTGAGTCCTGGGTTCGATTCCCGGCAGGGGCACAAATTCCTTTGTGCTTCTGTTCCTGGGTGAAGTTGTGTGTGGGATGTAAATGTTTCCGGCACCCACGATACGTCTTTGAACTTAGTGTGGGGCTGTGAGTATGGAAGCGTTTATTTAAAGCTGTGCTGTTGTAGGTTTCTGTTAATGCCAAAAAGATTTCATTAATTTTATTGATGCTACAACTTAAAATAATAGATTAAATTAAATTTAAATTGAAACGGGAATAGCTGTACTCATCCTGAAGGAGGGAAAGCGAATATGCTGACCGTATTGTTACAGTTTCCAGACTTAAAAACAATGTTCCTTATCGTGGCTTCTATTAATTCCACCCTACATACTCAATATTATAAACATGAGGAATTATAAATTAAAAAACAGTCTGGTTATAAATTATTCCGAATTTATCATAGAGCGTTGAGTTTGATTTAGTAAAAATCTGTTACTAAGCACCAAATATTATATTCTTCCAACATTCTAGGGTCCTAGTCCCATTCTAGGGTACCTATCATCCTCTGATAAGATAGATAGATAGATAGATATACTCTTTATTGAACACCTTAATAAATAAATAACACAAATAGTAAAATTTTAACAGTACAGTTTTAGAAAAGTGTAACAATAGGCGGTCTTATCGCTGAAAGCGATCTCTTCCAGACAACCTTTGGATGGATAGGAATAACGCAAAATAATAGGACGTCGTTCATAAAAAGCTTATTCATAACGGTGCTTACGGATCTAATATATATATATACACACATCAATTACAAATTTACATATACATAGGTACATATAACCTAAACATCACCAGTTCATAAGTGACATGGGTCTACGTTCAAGAGAGGATGTTGAAATATGAACGCATCCACATGTTTAATATGATTTATGGTTAATATAGATGTCACTGCTCTCTGTTCTGCGGTTGTACTCTTTCTAGAAAAAATGGGCTCGTGCCATTTTTGCAACATTCGTTCCGTCTATTATTTTATCAGTTTAGGTCTAGCTAATCAATAAACTAATACTAGTTTTCATCAATACTATATAATAATAATATATATTTTATATAAACAATACACATATACACAAACAATACATTAGTCTATTTATTTTATAGGAGAAAAAAAATAAAAAAATATATAATAATAAAAGAAAGCAACGGAAACAGTATCAAAAACTTAGAAAAATTAACGAAATAGATACAATATGATTTATAATTAAATATAGTGTGCCTTGGCTTGATTCTTAAAAATATGAAGTGATTGTGCCCTTCTTATATCAACTGGAAGATCATTCCACAGCCGAACAGCTTCGACAGTAAAAGATCTGTCATAAAAAGAGCTACTGTGTGGGGGAATCTTTAACTTAAGATTCTCTGATGACCTCAATGCCAGAGAGTTAGATTCGGTGTAAAATTTAAAGCGCTCGTGAAGGTAGCGGGGAGAAGTGGGATTAAAAAGAACATTATAGTGAAGGGAGAGGATATGAGCATTCCGACGAGCTCGGATGGGAAGCCACATGAGCTTTGAATGAAATTCAGATACGTAATCATATTTCCGTAATCCAAATATGAACCGGATTGAAAAATTTTGGAGTCGCTCAAGTTTATTAAGCTGTTCTTCAGTAAGGTCTAAATAGCAGGCGTCAGCATAATCAATGATAGGGTGAAGAAGAGACTGTGCAAGCGCAACTTTAGTAGCTGTAGGTAAAAAGTTCCGGAGTCGTCTTAACGATCCGGCAGCAGCATACATCTTACGGCTAACGGCCTAATAAGTATCTATATGACTAAGCTTTGCTCGGTTTTTTTTAGCTAGATCGATTTATCGCCCCCGAAACCCCCCGCATACAAAATTTCATGAAACTCGTTGGAGCCGCTTCCGAGATTCAGATAATATATATACATTTATACAAGAATTACTCGTTTAAAGGTATTAGATAAAAAATAACTGGAGAATGAACAACAGTAACTGAGCACAGATTTTCTCTGACCACCTATGCCACACAGACTCTCAATAACAGTAGGTATAGTTGTTACGAGGCTCGAGCCATTGTCTGCAAAACTAACTGATGCTCGTTACACTATTCCTCTATTGTTCGAGATTGGAACGAATTCAGAGACTTTCAAGGGGTTTTCTACGAGGAGCAATTGGTGCTTTTGAATATTCCATGAATGTGAGGATTCTTGTCGTTGTGGTACTAACCGACTATTCGAGCGTCTACGAAGTTCTTCATCTGGGAGTAGGACGTCAACGATCTTGTTGTTGTCGTTGTTACGATGGTATGCGGTAAGCAAATTTCGGTGTATTTTTCTCCTCAAGGGAAGTTAGTATTTCTGAATCAAGATATTGTGCATGTTCCATCTTCTTTTCACTCTCCATTAGGTGAGATAGCGGTCAAACGCTTACCTTTCCAGCTATAATAGTGATTGTATGTGTGATGTTAATGTTTCCGGCAGCCATGACTCAAGTCTTCGAGCATGGTGTGGGGCTGTCAGTGTGAAGCTATGTACGTGCGCTCGTATGTTCTCTCACTGCACATTTACTAATGAACCGTTTGTAACATATACGGTTTTGTTGCATTCAATTTAAATTCTTGGATTCGTTTGCTAGAAAACAATATGAAACCGCACTATAACCGCAATATAAAAGAAGATCATCAAATACCATCCAGATGGGTATCAAAATGACAATATTGTCACTAACCATCAGGTGTGATGGTGGTCAAACGTTAGCCTATCAGAGAAAAAAGAAATGTAAAAGGTATAATTATAAAAACACTAGTCGTGCCCCGCGGCTTCGTCCGCTATTATCAAGTTAAAAAGTAGCCTATGTGTTAATGCTACATTCCAAATTTCATCCAAATCCATTTTGCCGTTAAACAGTGAAAAAGGAACAAACATACTTACACACAAACTTTCGGATTTATAATATTAGTAGGATTTTACAACACTAGCCGTGCCCCGCGGCTTCGTCCGCTATTATCAAGTTAAAAAGTAGCATATTTGTTAATCCTAGGTATAATCTATGCACATTCCAAATGTCATCCAAATCCGTTCTGCCGATAAAGCCTGAAGAGGGAACAAACATACTTACACACTTACACACAAACTCTCGGATTTATAATATTAGTAGGATGGTAATTTATTTTGGTAAGTAAGTTTCGCCCTCTTTGTTGCCTTAGTCCACTGCTGTGTACTAGTACTTAGAGGATAAAACATATAAGGTCTAATGGAGACCGGCTATACACCGCTATTAAGATGAGTAGAAAACACAATACTTAAGGTTCTGACTCATCTTAACCTAAAATGTTACTGTTCATGTTTCTACTGCTTTTCCTTAATTTGCGGATGATACAGTTTAAGTTTACAAACAAACGCATTCACACTCGCAGCCCCACAATAAGTTCAAAGACTTGTGCCGTAGGTGCCGGAAACATTGACACCACACACAGATGACACCCAGAAACAGAAGCACAAATATCCCTTGGGACGGAAATATCCCTTGCTTTTGCCGGGAATCGAACCCAGGGCCCACGGCGCAGAGGGCAGAAAACTGTCCACTGCGCCAACTGGGTAGTCATTAATTTTGATGTACGAAAGTTCGTCATTACTAGAATGCATTATAGAAGATCCTGTAGAGAAGATAGTATGTGTATCCATTGTAACACGTTTACTTATATGCTTCCTTATTTTTCAGGTTATAATATTAAAAATGTTTTCCATTAATCACATGCCCTCATACATTTACTCTTCTTCGCATACAAATGGCCTCGATAAAGCGAATCAGCTATTTCTGCTCATAATTTCCCATTTCCCGCTTCGAAATTCAAATCAACAGTGAAATATTGAAAGTCGTAACGTAAATAGCGTTCTGTGATGCATTCGTAACGCTGTTATGCTATACTTTGAAGCTGCTATTCGTTAAAAGCTTTTATTAAATCGTTATTCGTGCAGCTAGTGCATAGAATAATTTAAAACGTGACATTTGTAAAACGAATATTTAGAACGTTGGCTATTCGATGTTTTGTTCTTCAATTAATACCAAAACATAAGTTCTAATTGTTTATATATTCAATCGGTACAAATAAGGCTGGCTCTATTACTAAGCTTATTCTACCGGATATACCTACTGACGGTCGAGTATCTTCTTTTTTTTATTATTATTTATTATTTAACTCTTTATTGCCCAAAAAAGGTACAAGGGGTAGACTTAACCCTAAAAGCATTTTCTACCAGTCAACCACTCATGGTTGAAAAGAGAAGGCTGTAGGCATGCATCAAAAATAATGAAGTGGTAAAAATATGGCACTATTAAAATAATTTTTGTATGACTAAATTAAATTAAAAAAAAAAGATAAATAAAACTAAAATATAATATATATATCTAAAAAAAAACAATACATATGAATACAACATTATATTATACATAAAATATAATTATTATAACATTAAACTCATTGCAATGAATCGGGGTAATTCCGGTAGGTATAAGAGAATAGGAAACCGACTTCACAAAAAAGGAGGAGGTACTCAACTTGACTGTATAACTTCTTTCCACGTAAACCGATTTAGAAAATATTTTTTTGGTTGAAAGCTAGTGCTTTCCCATTGGTCCCATTTAAATTTGATCGAGATCTGATCAGTACTTTTTGAATCATCGTCAATGATGTGTGTTTAATACTTTTAATATGATCAAGGTTCCGAAGATAAAGCGGTGACGTCGTTTTTTTTTAAGCTTTGCTTGTATTTATTATTTTATTCAAGGGAGGCAAACATTTGACCACTATTAGATTTCACCTGATGGTAATAGACTATGCGGTCCACGGTGGAGAAAGTTTGCCAAGAAGATGCCTATCAATCGCAACTTAAAGACTCTCATGGGAAATAAAAATGTATAATTCCATTGCACACTCTCCAAATATATGTATCCGATAAAATACCGCGAGACTTGCCACCACGCGACAATGCTCTAAGCTCAGAAATTTTGCATCAGGCAACCTTAACGTGAAGTAGGCTCCAAATTGGACGATTCATCCTCACGAATATTAAAGATTTGACCTTTTAAAACGGTCGATTAATAGCATTTTTTTATGTGTAATAAATGTTCACAAAATATTTTATTCGGATATGTTCAGCGATACACGATTTAATAAATTTGGCTCGATATAAAAAAGATTTAAACTTTACTAAAAAACACCAAATTTCCCGTTCCCGTCAGTGGAATGAATCAACTTTATTCTGTTTCTATAAAAGATATTTTTTACAAAAAATATTGGGTGCAATCCCAACAAACATTCAAACCCCGTTATGAACTCAATTTTTTTGTAAAAGGGTAAGATTAATTTTAAAAAATATATGAAAGCGCGCACGCTGCCTATGCAGGCAATTCTACAAGGCTACAGTTTGGCTTCAGTCCGCCAACTCGATACCAAGTCGCCTTAATTGTGGTCAATTAAGGTTGCCGGATGCAAAATTTCTGAGACATATTTTAGTTTTCTTTTAAAATTATTTTCATAAATGCAAAACGTAACCGTATCATAAAAATCAAGAGTCAAAAATTCATAAACTTGCCAGAGTACTTACTTTGGTTCAATTTCTACTAAAAGTAAATACTCTTCTCCCTAAATACGCTCTTTGAATCATCGACAAGTCTACAAAACTCTATTTTCTAGAATGTGTATTGAAATTTAGCCCAGAGGATTCATACGAGTATAGCTTTTAAATGCACACTAAAATATTGTAAGATTGTACGGAGTCAAACTGGAATAGAAGAAACAATGTTCTTAGTTTCCTGCGAGTGAGAATTTTAATCTTTTGTACGCACAGAACATAAACACTTTCACACTCACAGCCCCACACTAAGTTCGATGACTTGTGTCGTGAACTTGTGTTAAGAACCAGAAACACAAATTTTCTTTGAGGAGAAAACTTGTGTTCCTGCCCTGAATCGAACCCGATACCTCTTTGCTCTGCTTAGAAGGCAAACACACACCCAACTAAGCCAACGCGCAGATTATGTGGATTGTATCCCAGACGGTCATAATTTCGCAAACAGTGCCCGAGCCGACGAAATCGTGTCATTGTTTTTCTGATATTTCTCTCACGGTTCTTTTCTCGCATTGTTACGAGACTAGTTTCGGAGAGACGAGAGACCGGACGGCCTACGCGCGTACTCGACCGATAAAGGAGCACCGACTGTTCCAAGACTAGTCTTGCAACAGCGAGAAAACAATCGGAGTCGAATAAATCCTTAATATTGTTTTTTCTGTTATTCCACGGCTAGGCATAAATAGTGACATTAACAAGCAACAAGAAAGCAAAAGAAGCTCATTCTCAGTACACACAGGAACGGATGGCGTCATAGCCATCGATTATGTTAATCGAGCTATTAAATTGCAAATAGCCTCCGAAGTGGCGATTTATAACTGCAACCTCACCTGGGCAGGGCTGCGTGGAGATAAAGCCTTTTTATGGCCCCCTCAACGTGCTGGTAAGGTGTTATGTCTGTTTGCGTTTCTGTACTGGTAATTATAATTATTATTGATATTAGTACTCCTTATGATAGCAAATATATTGCAGGTGTTTTGTTTTCCAATAGATGCTGGGAAAATGTCTGACAGAATAAGATACTAGTTTCTGGGTGTTGTTGAATTAATTATAAGAGCTTTGCTCAGTTTTTTTTTAGGTAAAAAATATTAATAAAAAAATTATTTGAAAAATAATATCATCTGGACTCGAACCGAGCTATAATAACCTTGTAGATAGTGGCGAAATCTACTTTTGTATTGTAATGATTTTGTAGCAGTTTTATATTGCCTGAAAACACGAATAAAACGATGTTTTCTAAAAATGAGACAAATAAGTTTCAGAAATTGTGTAGAATATTGTTGTAGAATACAAATATAAATACCGTAACTGTATTAATGACATAGACGTAATTTTGAGATTTTATTTTTGAAATATTATTATTATTGTAATTTTTTAGAACTACACGTTGGATTTGCTGCGTGCACGTTCGCATTATAAGCAGGAGTACTGAATTTGATTCCCGGCAGGTAAATACATTTTCTCCCCAAGAAAAAATTGTGTTTCTGGTTCTGGTTGTGCGTGTGATGTGAATGTTTCCGGCACCCACAACACAAGTCTCCAAACTTAGGGACTGTAAGTCTGAAAGCGTTTATGTTTAATTATGTTTTAAATATATGTATTCTTATGCTTTGGTCGTCGCAGGGAAATACTTTAGATTGTAATTGTTTTTAGGTCATTTTTTGTTTCACATATTTTTATTTCACTTTTGACGTTTATCTAATGTCGCCAACTTCATTTATTATTAACATCAATTTTTCTCTTCAGTGGAGGAATAGGAACATATTTATTCTCTAAAATTATTGTTGTGGCCCTAGTCAATAACCCATGAAATTATTATTGCTTTAGATTCATCAAAACATATCACCCACTTGCATTTTTATCACACGTCACAATAAAAGGGTGTTAGAGCTGTGTAATTAATACAATACCACAAATAAGAAGAAATGCCACTAACAAGGTTTAGTCACTTATTTTCAATAATATGACAACCCTGTTTTTAAGTGACTACGGGCTGTTATCTTGGTATTGAAGTTCTTTTTTAATCACAAGTTACCAGGGAAGGTAAACTTTTTAAAATACAATTTTACCTGATAAACAGTGGGTTTAAGATCACTATCAGCTATCTGATTACCATCCCTGGTTATGTTATATGAAATGAAATGAGAATATATATTTCCTCGAAACATGTTATAATTGGGTATTCGAATAATGTTGAAACAGCATGTTTCACCATAGACTGGCATGCAAAAACTTAAATAGATTTAAATTAGACAATTAATTACATACCATTACACTCGTGAATCATAACTGATCTGTACTTTTTATTTTATATATGTCATGTAATTATAATCAATGTAATGTATAAACAAAGTTGGTCTTGTTACAACACTCGAGAACGGGTGGACTGATTTTAATGATCTTTGATTTGTTGGATTTATCTCCGCCCCGAATAGAAGAATAACCATTAAATAATCGGTAAAATTATTATCTCTTACATTTTGTAGCGGAATGGGTTTTTTTTTATATTCGAAGTATTAAATTGATTATACGCTTAGAATATCATCACAAAGTTATCTAACCACTGTACTACATTGTTTACTAATACATTGTTACACATTATTTAAAATAAGAAAGAACTCAGAATATTCTGAAATTAATTAAAAACAAAGACACTGGTGGTAAACAAAAGCAGCAATGGTTGGGGAACAATGAAAAATGACCGGTTAGCAGAGCAATAGATTAAACTCACTCGAAATAAACGAAGAGTTATCACATTAAGACAATACATTTATCCAACTTACAATATAACTTATGACAACTCAGTTGGCGCAGTGGGCAATTCTTAACAATTTTCCTTTCCAAGTGTCTTTAATTGTTCTTCTGGTTATGGGTGTGATTTTAAGTGTGATGTTTATGGCACCCACTATACAAGTCCTTGAACTTGTGTAGAGTTGTCAGAGTAAAAGCTATTGTTTGTTTTATTAACTTAATATATAATTGGACCTTGGCAATGTGTGATTTAAGTACTGGTTCTACATTAGCTCAAGGCTACTTACTGGTACCTACTTATAAGAACATTCGTGTTGAACTTATTAAACGCAATTACAGTTTATGATTAGATTGTTTGTTCGACACGTGATATCTATGCAAAGAAAAAAAACACCTACTGTCTTATTTGATGTGTCTAAAGCATTCGATTTTGTTTCCCATGATTTACTTTTAGACAAACTTGATAACTATGGTGTGCGGGGTCTAGCGCTGGACTGAATAAAGTCGTATTTATCAAAACGAGAATAGTGCGTGGAAATATCAAGTCTACCAAAAAAATATTATGTTTTTAAAATCATTCATCATACCAGGTAAAAAGATACGGTGTTCCTCAAGGAAGCGTCTTGGGACCGATGCCATTTTTTTTTTTAATGTATATACGAGTAAATGACTTACCGGACATAACTAATTATTTGCCGATGACATTTCATTAATCTTGACATGTAATCATATAACTAACTTTGACAATAATATAAATAATACAATTCAATCAATTATACAATGGTATACCTTTTACTGTCTTAAAGAGTTTTTGAATACTTAATTCGATTGACATCATAATATTATATTAAATCGGTAACTGTATTCCTAGTTAATTCGTTATTATTATTTCTGACAATGTATTTTAAATTATTTAATTGATATTAAATTTTATACCTAATTTAATATTAATAATTATATTAAATATTACTATTGCATGCAATTTCATATGACAAAATAGAAGGTCGAATCAACAATAAAGACCCATATGTATACTCTATTTTGTGTGAAATATATTAATTTCATTTCAATGATTAAGAATTATGACGAAACCTACTTTGTTCCCCGAAACGGCCTTATGGAAGAACACACATACGTTGCAATATCATATCCGATTATGTTGCTTCTCTGAATTTCGACCGAAATTGTTGTTACTATATATAAAACCTTTATCAACTTTTGGTTATTTTTTTCATACTCCACAGTGCATTAAGATTAATAAACGTAGGTAGACGTAATTCCTTTTTTTTTTGTTGCATACAGCGCATAAAGACTAACATTAAAACTGGTCATATTTGTACATTTAATTTGTAGTACCCGGATGACCGGTTTTTTTAATGGTAAATAACGTTTTCTATTAATAAAGCCTAGGGGTTTCGGGGGCGATAAATCGATCTAGCTGATTTATCGCCCCCGAAACCCCTTGCTTACAAAATTTCATGAAAAACGATGGAGCTGTTTCCGCGATCCTAATTATATATATATGTATACAAGAATTGTTCGTTTAAAAGTATTAGATTTGTATACCTACAAAACTGAGTGCTCTCTTACCCATTCCGGCATTTTATAACGGGCCATTGTTCTGCGCCATTCATCGCAACCATTAGTGGAATGTTCAGTTGTGTTTGCAGTTCTTACTTTCATTATTGCGTTTTTGCTGGGTGGAGTGACAGGCTTCATGTTTTGTTTTACGAGCTGTTTCATTACAGTTTTAAGTGTTTTTTACTTTACTATTGTGCAGTAGACGCCAGTAAAGTGGCAATTTTTACTTTATGGCTGGTGGTTTAGATCTTGTTTCTTCTATATATATTTTTTGGAATTTACTGATATCAAGTTTTAATCATAAAATAAACGCAACATATTTCGAAAATACTTAGGTTATACTCAAGGTCCACCATCGAATAAATAATAAAGTACATATACATATGGTAACTGTAGAGAATTTGGTGTGGCTGGTGAATGGTCCAAGTCTGCCTTCTTGCCCGCTTGCTTATAATAAAAGAACCTGTCTAACTTTTATTTATATAATGCTTATACCTAAAACAACTTTGACCAATTGCGCTGTGCCAACTGTTACTGTACAAAAAGTCCTATAAAACTAAAATTGGTTTCGCCATCTTTGTTGTCAATATTCGAAGCTACAAAGTTCACTAAGATTTCAAATTAAAAAGGATTAAAGAAAGAAGAAGAAAGGAATGCATTGAATAAAAGATAGGGTATTTAAAAGTACTGACATCATACTAATATCATAAATCCGAAAATTTGTATGTAAGTAATAGAGAATTATATCTGTAACGGTTTGTTAGGTTTAATTAAAATTTGGTATGTAGAGAAAGTTGAAAATAGGAAATGAAAAAGGATAAATAAGCCAAGAAATGTTGCCGAATTATGTTCTGCGTCATGAATAATTAATGCCTCGGTTTAGTCATGAATTTATTCCATACAACACAACCGACTGACAGAGTTAATTTATAAAAATAATTGCCGCATTCATGAAAGATCATCACTTGAGAACGGATCAACCGATGTGACTGATATAATTTTGTTGGAATGTATGAAAGACTTTTTTGAAGAATAAACTACCTTTATAAATGCGTTGTATGTAGAGAGATATGAAAAGGAATATGGGCAGGATAACTCTTAGACGCTTAAGCCTGCACGTGGTGCCTCCGCTCTATAAACGAGGCTATGGTGAATGATAAAAGCAATTCCAAAGAAGATTAAAATTATGCTGGTACCCAGTAATAAAAAACTCTTACTAAATCTTTTTGTAATAGAGAAGAAAAATAATAATATGATAATTATAAGTATTATTTTGAAGACATTTTTCTGACTGAAAATGTATTTTTTACTATTTAAATACTTTCACATTCACAGCCCTACAATAACTTTGATGTCTTGTGTCGTGGATGCCGGAAATAATCACATCACACACATAATCAGAACCACAACGACAAACACAAATTTTCCTTAAGGAGAAAACTTGTGTTCCCGCCGGGAATCACACACGACACCCCTGCTTAGAAGGAGAACGTGCACCCAACTAAGCTTACCCAACTAATCTTAGTTTTTCTCTACCTTAGCATTAAAAATATTACCTACCTATGAAACAATAAGAGCAAAACCAGTAAGGTATTGATTATGCCGTCGCTTTTGAGGTGTTCGCGTGCTACCGGCTTACATGATCGCGTGTGAACACTAACTTTCTATGTGGCTATTAACTTCGAGACATTTTCGCCAAAGCAATACTTATAGTAGGAAAATCAGGAACTTTTTAAACCATTACTCAGCTTCCTCTGTCACTTTGACGGTACGGTAAGGTAGAACGCTACACCGACACAAATGATCTTGCTTATTTTTTTCCATCCTAAAGGGAAAGCAATGGGCTGGTCATGATGATGATTGAAATATGCATGTACACTTTGGCTGCTGTTTTGGATGTTTGGTGGCTAAGATTTTGATTATAGAGTGTGTAGTGAAAAGTCTGAACGGGTGCTTAAGAACCTTTACTATTGGCGGATACGATCAATGTTGGCGAGCCTTAAGAGTGGAATGCCTAAAAAGTATTAAATAATGTTACTACAATTTCACTAAAGGCTCCTCTCCCGACGTGATGCCTTTTAATACTAGGGTACTATTAGGTAGGGGAAATCTTTAAAACTTATTTCATACATTGTTTGTTAATGATCATGTCAAAATATCCGTTATTTTAAAGGCCACAGAAGTTGAAATGTTGTTCTTGTCAACAAAAAAATATTTACCTTAATTTGTACATAATATTTATAAAATGTAAAAATTTACTGCCTTATTATGATTAATTAGTTACATTGTTGTTTGTTGTCGTATAAAATAAAGTAAGTGTTTTACTGTTGAAATATTTGATAAATTATTAATTGTGTGCGGCACAAAAAAAATATATATATATACTGCCACCTAGTACTATTTAAGTCACTTCCAGTCAAACCATATCTAAAGAATTTATGTTTTAATGACTTATTCGTTCTCCGAGCTACTCGGATTAATTAGTATTACTTTACTAATTAATCTGAACATGAATAAAAATAGCAAAAGCGGGAGGGTGGAACTAATAAACAGTTATATTTTATTAAAAAACTGCGAAATTCGAAAAATGCTTTGTCGGGCCAGTTACGTATTTTTGCAGCGTTTTTTCGATGTAACTTTTTTAATTGATTTACTACTGTCGAGACAGAGTTTCAACTGACGTATACCGAACAGTTGTTATGAATTTAAAGTTTGGTCAAACATAAAAAGTTTACTAGTCGTGCCCTGCGGCTTCGCTCGCGTTTATGAAGTTAAAAAGTAGCCTTTGTTTTCCAGGTGTCAGCTACCTCCAAATTGGTCCAGCCGTTTGAATGTGAAGAAGCAACAAATATATAACCTAAAAATCCTTGTGGTTCGTTTGATCGAAC
This sequence comes from Lomographa bimaculata, assembly GCA_948107665.1. Classification (NCBI taxonomy): domain Eukaryota; kingdom Metazoa; phylum Arthropoda; class Insecta; order Lepidoptera; family Geometridae; genus Lomographa; species Lomographa bimaculata. The sequence goes on along the minus strand of OX403592.1, from coordinate 2,780,899 downwards.
TACGCGAACGAACCTCGCGACCGGAGCGCATACAAACACCCTCACAAACTTTCGCTCGCGCTTTATAAGATTTCAAAAGTGGGCCAAAATATCCAGAATTTGTATGAATTGTTAAAATAATAGACAAAATCAGAAAGGGGGCAAGCAGCGAAGATACCATAACATTAGTATGATAGTGTGATTGTAATGGTATCTTGTATTATATATGTAGTAGTATAGCGTGTAAGGGTCTTAGTATTCAAATTATTCGTAAATAAATATCAATCTAAATAAATATCCAGGTTCTTCTCGAGATGGCTGTAGTTTTGCAAATCTGGCAGTAGAATCATTAACTTTCATGAGTGCCTCTTTGGGGCCCAGGTGAATAAACGACTTTGATTTGATTTGAATGCACTATTACTAACTCGTATCAAATATCCAAACATGTTCCACTTATCAGATAAAAAAGCGTATTCCTTCAATGAGTACATGTAATAACTTGAGCAAAGGCACACGTATAAGAAAATGAGATCCTTTCATGAACATTTTAACGCGGTAAATATTTTATATAAACCTCATGTAAATATTTTTCCAATATTTTCATAGCGGAACAGGACAGATTACGGTGGTACAGTGTAAAGCAGTAAGTCAACAAGATAAGTATTACGGTATATTACAAGCTTTTATTTAGTTTCACTTGTCCTGCTATATGTCGGTGGGTAAATTAAAAAGTCCACTTTCTGGTTTCTGATTGGACTCAAATTAGCTGTACTACTTGTGTATCTTTAGGGATAATATAAAGGTATGGTACCATAGACATACCATGGAGATGGAAGAGCCATAGGAACTTCTGTACTAAACAAGTTAAACCCATCGAGCTTGGGCTCGTTTGATTCTTGACAAGTTCACTGGTTATATGATAACTTTTTAGTCCTTTTTTACTTAGGATCAACTATTAAAAGCTTGATTTTGACGTTAAACATTTTAAAGTATTACTTGTTTATAGTAGTGCGGTAATTCCTATATCATACTTTTTTTTGTTATAACTGAAACAAATTGTCCACCGTTTCAATATAGGATAAAACGTGCCTTGTTTTTTTCTCTTTAGATTATTTTTGCATTCAAGCTGAAACGAAGACGCTTCGCTCGAACTGCTTGCTCGGTCAATCGAAGATTAAAGAAAGTACTCGCCAGAACTACAATAATAATTGAAGCTTAAAAAATGCCTGAAAATGTTCTGTCTTATTTACACTGGGACCACAGTAAAAGGGTGAACTACGGCTCTCCTTATCGGGTCAGAGTTATTGGCTGTGTAAGTGCTGTGCGGTGTAGTACGTGTGCAATCATCGATAGCTAGTAGGCCCGGCCCATGTTTGCATACGTGTGTTGAGATGCTTCATTTGCAAATTTTCAACGTTTACGTGACTTTATACTCTGATTATCTATTTAATTTAACATAAACATAAACACTTACACACTCAAGCCCCACAATAAGTTTAAAGACTTGTGTCGTGGGTGCCGGAAACATTAACATTACACCCAGAACCAGAAACACAAATTTCGCTTGCGAAGAAAACTTGTATTTCCATCATCCATACACGGATAAACCCTAATATAGTCCGGTCAATTTAGACATTCGAAGTTACCTAAATTCCCACCAAGCTGAAAATCGGTAAGATTGTTTAAAATATCATTAAAAACAAAATTTGAAAGCTCCTCATCTTTCCCCTGTAAGGAAAAAAAATTATTCAAGGTCAAAGGTAAAAAAAATGTGTTTTTCGCGATTTTCAGCAAAACGGTAAGTTTTATCATAAAAATATTTCAAACAAAAATTGTAGATCATAAAATTATCTACAAAAAAATAATTAATATTTTTTTTTCAACGAGCCACTTTTTTGAGAATTAACGATTTAAAAAGTTGTAATCGTCATAATATGCACACGTTTCCTCGCCACCTATGAGGTAGTGTACTTAGCGCGAAATAATGGATATTAGCAGAGATTGAAAAGATGAAAGCAATTTAAATAAAAAAAAAGTAGTGAAATTTAATCGTCCGAGTCGTAACTTTCAAAATCTTCTTCTTGTTCTTCTTCTTGATCTTCTTGTTCTTGTTTGTCTTGTTCTTGTTCTTCTTGTTCTTGTTCTTCTTCATCTTCATCCTGAGTGCATATAAACTGCGTTAATAGCGATGTATCGCATGTTGCCTCGTTGGAATCAAACGGATCCTCTACTGTTGGTGATTCAATATTAGAGCACAACCGGCCTTGACAATGTGTACATGCCGAAGAACAGAACAGCATAACATACATTACAACTATAGAGATGTATATATACGTGGCGTACTCATGCATATTATGACGATTACAACTTTTACAACTTTTTGAATCGTTATATCTCAAAAACGGTGGCTCGTAGAAAAAAAAGTATTAACTAATTTTTTGTAGATAATTTTATGATCTACAATTTTTGTCTGAGATATTTTTATGATAAAACTTACCGTTTTGCTGAAAATCGCGAAAAACTCATTTTTTTTACCTTTAACCTTGAATAAATTTTTTTCCTTACAGGGGAAAGATGGAGAACTTTAAAATTTTGTTTTTAATTATATTTTAAACAATCTTACTGATTTTCAGCTTGGTGGGAATTTAGGTAACTTTACTCTTATTTTTTGGTCTAATTTGACCGGACTAATAAGTTAAAAGTTACGGTTTATCCATGTATACTAGAAATAACTACTCACTGATCAGCTTAGTTTATTTATGAAGAGACTGATTGATTCGGCACATGACCAAAATGCTGGTTTGTATTTGGGGCAGAGGATAAGCCTTGCTATACAGCGTGGTAATGCAGCAAGCATTTTGGGAACTTTGCCGAACATTAAAGATCGTCTAAACCATCTTTAACATTTCTTTTTATAATTTGTATCTTACTTCACTTAATTTAGCTATATTTTTATGTATGTATATCGTTATATTTTATGGTTCGTTATTAAGAGTTAAATAATTAAATAAATAACTTTTTGAAGCACCTGTATGAGCCAAGTTGTAATATAAGATGCTGAGTTTACATAGTGTTACTACTATTACGTTACTAGTACACCTAGTTATGGTTCAAACAACTTACGTCTTTGTCCAAATAAAAGGATGTTTTTTTATATTATTTTTTTGTGCTTCTACATATGGTACAAGTCTTTGAAATTGGCGTGGGGATGTGAGTGTGAATGCGTTGCTTTGTTTTACAAACAAACAAACGCATTCACAATCACAGCCCCACACTAAGTTCAAAGACTTGTATCGTGGGTGCCGGAAACATTCACATCACACACACATTACACCCAGAACCAGAAGCACAAATATCCCTTGGGAAGGAATTTGTGCTCCTGCCGGGAATCGAACCCAGGACCCACGGCGCAGGGGGCGGACACCTGTCCACTGCGCCAACTGGGTCGTACATTGACAAACTTACAGTAAAATCGATAACACGATACCCATGGGTGCTGGGAACATTCACATCACTCTCACAGAATCAGGTAAACAAATTTCCCTGGAGGCAAAAACTTGTGTTCCAACCTAAAAATCAAATTCGATACCTACCCGCTGCATAGAACGCAGACCCGCTATGCCAGCTGGCAGTTCAAAATAAAAGAAAGTGTTATAAATAAAATGCTTTGAAATATAGTATTGTACATAATATAAGATGTTAAATTACCACTGACGGACAGAATTGAAACATGGACTCACAAATTTGTATCTACCTTATTTAAAATTATTAAATACTAGCTGCGCCCCGCGGTTTTACCCGCGTAAGTTCCGGACCCGCGGGAATTTAGGGATAAAAAGAAAAATGTTCTTTCCCAAGTTCTAGACTATCTGTGTACCAAATTTCATTTTAATCGGTTCAATAGGTTTGGCGTGAGAGCGTGACAGACAGACAGACAGAGTTACTTTCGCATTTATAATATTAGTAAAGGTAAGGATTAAATCATTCAAAAAATCTAATGATTCAATCGTTATTTAGTGTCATCACAGTCCTAAATCGTCAACGTAACTAAATTCAGAGGTCTCTAATCCGAGCGTAATCGCAAATAGGAACAAAACTTTACCAAAACATTGTAAAGCTTAAAGCTCAACTAACTGACAGCGTAATTATGATACGCTTGGGAGTTTAATCTTCATTGTTAATAAATATTTGCCTCGAATTATTATGTGTAGAGTCTTTACACATATAGTATGTTTTCGTGGCAATTGTGACAAATTTCAGCGTGATTTAAACGCTTATCTTGGATGTGATTGTGTGTGCGATGTGAATGTTGCCGACGACCATATACTAAACTATTTAACTATATAATTAATTTAATTCAATATAATATTATTATTTAATTTTACATGTAATTTTACAAGCCAACACATGGCAAAATAGAAGGACGATTCAACCATGAAGACCAATATGTATACTCTATTTTGTGTGAAATATACTCATTTCATTTCATACCTAAATAAAAATGTCCATGGTACTCATGCAATAGAAAAAAAAACACCGCAATGTTGACAATACGGTGATTCATAAAAGGATCCGCCCCGACTACATAAAATGCCTTTTCTCTCCCGGCACTGATCTCTTACAAAAGTAATCGCATTAAGATACCAGTAATAAATAAACTACACTTAATTATTGACAAAAAAAATCTTATTTGGTGTTAACTTGGTTATTTCAGCAAATCGGTATATATTGCAACATTTAGGTGCTAACAAAAAACGAGCGTTAGATAAGCTTCCAACGTGTAAGGAAACTTAATGTCATTTATGTGAAGGTACTTGGGTGCCCTTTGTTGGGGGATCAAACGAAAACTATTATTAGAGCTTAGAATTTACCCTGCGGAATATTTCTGAAATAGGCAAAAACGATTGCAATTGTTTCTATAACCTTTATTAGAAGTTATTTGATAATCAAATACCAGAACGCTGATTTCACATTAAACAAACTTCACTTGCGTAACTTTTTACACATAATAAAACGTTGCTTTTTTAGCCGCTAGGAACTAGTCGTATTCTGTGACAACAATAAAGTAGATAAATCCCTCATATTTGGAGAATATAGACTTTAGGATATAATCTAGGTACATTAAAACCAGAAAAGTTTTCTTTATAAAATTATGGGGTTATTGAAAACTATACAATAGACGTTCATCCGCCGACTATAGGAAAAAAAATGTAAAAGATTTTACAACATCTCATAGGCAGTTAAAATAAATACAATTAGATGTCACCTAAAACGAGCTTTTATTATTTATCGCTGCCATGCATATACAATCGATGTGGTTCTATAACTTTCTCTTTCTTTCTGTTTGAACTGCCCGTTGGCTAAGTTGGGTGAGCGTTCGCCTTCTAAGCAGGGGTATCGGGTTCGATTCCCGACAGGAACACAAGTTTTCTCCCCAAGGAAAATTTGTGTTTCTGGTTCTGGTTGTGATTGTGTGTGTGATGTGAATGTTTCCGGCACCCACGACACAAGTCATTGAACTTAGTGTGGGGCTGTGAGTGTGAAAGCGTTTATGTTTTTTTTTTTTCTAGTTATAGGCGTAATTATGATATAGGAGTAAATAGCACATACTTGCACCTTCAGCAAAAATATTTGAGGAATGTCTTAATGTACTAAGACTTACAGAACATAGCCTCCCCCTACCCAATTCTTGCCACGCCCTGTCAATCAACGGCGCGGAATGTCGCGTACATCACTTACACAAGCTGTCAGTGGTAACACTAACTGGCACTTGTTTAAGCGCACGGGCAAATGAGGCAACCTTAAGACGCACACATTTGATGGACTGTCCTATCCACAGACAGGAGTGTGGTACTTTTGGATCATGCTATTTTGACCACTTCCTGTTTGATAACGCGATAAAATCCCGCTTGAGTACGAAATCAGACGGAACATCTAATTAGCAGCATGGAAGAATTCTACTCTCCTAAAGAGCTAATCAGAAGCCAAGGCTTCTTCATCAGGTTAGCTCCATGGTACCGAATTATTGTATCGTCATGCGAATTACCTACGCATTTGTATAGTTTCAAATTAATGCGATCATTGTCTATCTAGACAACGATCGATGCGGCCAAAGATGGAACATGCTTACCTAGAAGGTACCTATTCACTCTCGACTTGAAGACACCCAGATTGTACTGTTCAGGGAACAAAGACGCTGGCAATTAGTTCCACTCCTTCGCTGTACGAATGATGAACGTAGAAGCAAAACGCTTCGAGCAAACTGGAGGTATGTCAACGATAAATGGACCTGCTTGGTTACATACAAATAATACTAACATAAGGTGTGTATAAACAATTTAAGTACCTACGTAAGATGTCATTGTATGATTTTGATATTTTGAGGTGGAGTTATGATCCTCAATATCAGAAATACAACGCTTTTCTACTCAGAGCCCCGCACTAAGTTTGAAGACGGGTGCTGGAAACATTCTCTTCACAATCACCATTACAACCAGAACCAGTAGTTTGACAACCTTGAATAAAAGTAAATAAAAACAGTCATCCATTTATATTTTTGATAAAATTGTGTTTCCAACGGAAATCATAGGTACTTGGCCTCCTCAGCGTAGCAGGCAGAAGTAGTTCGAATACACCTGGAAATGGTATTTAATATTATGAGAGTTTCGTTAAATTACAAACTATTCATAACAGTAGGAATCGTTGAATCCAATTTAATTGAGTTTAGCAGACAAAGCACAACTCCGGGAGAAGCATGCGAGAGCCGTTTTCATTAAATTCCACTACGCGTACTGTGAGAATTTGTGTGGAAATAACTTATGGTTTTTGCTGCTGATTAAATACGAATAACAATGCAATTAAAAAGGCAAAGCTTTCGTTTTTTAGTGTTAAGTAAAAGTTATATTTAGTGAATACTATATTTCCGCCCCGGATTCACGCGAGTGCAATTTCCGGTGCATTTTCCATAATAAATCGAACAAGTAAACCTTGCCTTGACAATTATTACGAACACAACAAAAAAAAAATGCATTGCATAACCGGTTGAGCCGTTTTTGAGCTTTTGCGAGACTAACGGACGACGGTAAATTTTATGTAAAAAGATAAACTAATATTGTAATAGAATCAAAGAATTTCGAAAAACGCATATATTTAGAGACCTTAGGACCGTGTCGGCTGGTGGTATATATATACTATATTTAAATAAATGTCGGTACGTTTAGTCAAAGCAACAAGATAACAAGAAGCTGGTAAATTTTTAGCATAAAGATTGAGCGAAACTCTCCATATGAACTAGAGGTATGTGACCATATATGGATGGCGTTTGACAGTTTGTTTTGTTGTTAGGTGGTAAAAAGGGCATTAGGGAATTAACTCATGTAATTCCTGGGTACACTCTCCAAAATGTATACGATAGAATACCAATAGCCCTGCAACCGTAGCATAATACACTCCAAACACAGAAGGTGTTATGCTTCTTAGAAAGAAGATAAGCAAGATGCTTGCCCGATGATGAACGACATTCTTACCCATATACATTGTCTATACATATCTTTTACGGTTACCATAAGATAAGAGGTCCTAAAAGGTTTGGACAGACAGACAGAGAGCGTTGGCTTAATAATAGGGTCCCATTTGGGTACGGAACCCTTAACCAAAGCTATAGAATTTAGATATAAAAGAGTTACGATAGGCGGTTGTATCGCTCAAAACAATCTCTTCCAAACAACCTTTGAATGGAAAGGTTTTACTTTATATTTGAATTTAAAATGCGATATAATTATGTGATCAAATTAAGGTGTTCTACACTAAGAAGACTATATTTGTTTACTGAACTGAATAGACGCTGTGCTTAAATTTAACATTGACAAATCTTCTTGTATGTATGTATCTAAAAATGTGAAATTCACAGAGTGATCTAAACATTTTGAAAACAATTCAGTTTCTTGCCCGATTCTTCTGGAGATGGCTGTAATTTTGCGAAAGTGGCAGTAGGTCATAAAATTTCATGAGCGCTTCTTTGGGGCCCATGTGAATAACCGATTTAGATTTTTGATTTTGAAATACATGGGATACGAAGCTGAAATTTGGCAGACTGATAGTTTGGCAGACATAGAGAAAAGGAATATTATATCTATCCGGTCAGAACCCGGGTGCTAGTACATATTATATAATTAAACGCAAGCAAAGCTTAAAAAAACCGATTTCACCGCTTTATCATTGGAACCTTGATCAGATTTAATGTATAAACACGCATTATTGACTATAACTCAAAAACTAGAGATCAGACCTTGATCAAATTTCAATGGGACCACATAAAAAGCACCATCTTTCAAATAAAAAAAGAATCATCAAAATCAAACAAACAAACTTTTGAAGTCGGGTAAACGAGAACACGTCAAGGTACGCATTATCCGTCACAAAATAGGCATTATTGGCGGTATTTCAAGAACTATTGATCAGATCTTGATCAAGTTTAAATGGGACCAATTAGAAAGCAACATCTTTCAAACTAAAAAAACATTTTCGAAATCGGCTCACGTGGAGAGAAGTTATGAGGTAACACACATAAATAAAAATACAGTCGACTTGAGTACCTCCTCCTTTTTTGGGTAGTCGGTAAAAAACAATGTAGTAAAGCTGTTTAAAATCTAACTCTCTTTTCAGTAAAACGACAAAGCAACACCTATTACAATCGTTTGCATAATTCAACAATTTCATATGCAAACCAGTGAACACACGCAACCATGACTACTAATGTAGTAATTATACACAATTATACAATTAGAATTAAGATATGCACATGTAAGAAATACTCTATTATTGTAAAAATACTACACGTTGTATTCAATATTAGATAAGATAAGTAACTATATTATTACGTAAAATATTATATAACGTGACTATAATGTTCAATGACTCGTGTCGTGGGTGTCGGAAACATTCACATCACACACACACAATCACACCCAGAACCTGAAACACAAATTTCCCTTCGAGAGAAAAATTGTGTTCTCACAGGGAATCGAACCCGATACCCATGCTTAGAAGGAGGACGCGCATGTAACTTAGCCAACGGGCAGTTCACGAGTGTGTTATGACTATCAACGTGTCAAACGTCATCTCAATTTACGCTAGAGACGTCATCTCAATTTACGCTCTAACTCACTAGAGAAGTTTAGCTCTGAGAAGAGTACTATTTTGGTGTATCAATCAGTTCTTGTTAAATTTCATGTAGCAAATTGCTACGCAGCTACGACGTAGCAATACGTAGCTTCAAGAGTGAACGGTCGTAGAGCTATGCAATACCATGCACAGTACCTTGTAAATACAATAGTAGTACCTTGCGGCCATGCCTGCGTATATCAGTAGACTTGCTAATAAATTGCTATCTCATTGCTCATTGATTAAGCGTGAATAAATAGTCTACAAACAAACATCCAAATGTTAACAATTATTGTTCTGGTCTTTATTATTAGTTCTGTATGTGAATGTGTGTGATGTAAATGTTTCCGGCATCCGCGATACAAGTTTTTGGTCTTATTTTGGGGCAGTGACTGTGGTAAAACACAAACATAACTAAAATGTTTACTGTAATCGCAAATAAACAAGTTAAATCTTTTTGCATTATTATCCCTAATCACGACAGTCGTCGGCTTTTCAATTACTATATTACTATCATCAACACGCAACCACATTGATTTTACATTATTATATAGTAGTGTTGAGTAAATAAATAAACAAACAAATACTTATACAATTTGACTCTGTGCTTTTACTCGAGTGCGCGAATCAAAAAAAGATAAAGTTTTATTTGCCTATGCATGTATATCTGTTCCTTAGTACCGTAGTTCGTTTGACTATCTTGAATAAAAATATAAAAAAATTGTGGTGATCCAGATACCAAATTTTTAATGGTATCTGGATCACCACAATTTTTTCATGCGATTAATAATTTAAGCTAAAGTTCAACATGTAAAACAAACAAACGCATACACACTTACAGCCCCGCACTAAGTTCAAAGGCTTGTATCGTGGGTGCTGGTAACATTTACACATCACAACACAAAAACACCTAAAATCAGAAGCACAAATGTCATTTGGGAAGGAAAATTGTGCTTCTGCCAGGAATCGAGCCCAAACCTACGGCGCAGAGGGACGTATTTTTAGGTGTTCAGAATCGTGGTAAATTAGTAGTTTACTGCCGACAGTAGAGATACGTGATAATTATGATACAATGAATTAATCATTAGCATATAATAATCCACGCACATAATATTTGTAGAGTCTGAATACGTGCTCATTATTATTCATCACTTCATTGGTAATCCATATCTCTTGTTCATGTTTAAATAATTGTTCATATTACCACTGCTTTATGAGTTTCAGCATTACTTTGTAGCAATTAACTATATTGACTCTAGGTTGTGTTTATGTATAAACATAAATAATATCTATAGAGATTTGGCTGATGTTCGTTAGATAAAAAGATAAATAATATTTTATTGATCCACTTCATAAGATGAGATAAAATTCAAATTCAAAATCGTTTATCCACATGGGCTCCAAAGAGCTACTCATGAAAGATAATGACTCTACTGATTCATAAAATTTCAGACATCTCGAGTAGAATCTAGTGATAGATTACATTATAGAAGTTAGTGTTTTTTTTCTTTTTTTATACTGGATTGGCAATCATTTGACCACTATCTCACCTGATAGAAAGTGAAGATGCGGCTGAAGATTAATAATATTCTTGTCTAGAACATACCTATTCACACTTCTATACCTATTAAAACAAATTGGGATAAACAACTCCCAAAGTTTAACAAGATAATAATATAACAATTTAATTAACTAAATAGTCTAAAAATCCTTTTTTGTTAGTAAGATTAGAATGATAAATAGAATATAGAATTAACAATTATTAAAAATGTTAGTGAGAATAGTTGCTAACCAACTTTAAATCGTCTTAGTCTCTAAATGGTCATTCAAAATGTTAAGGTAAATATCCCACTTCATGTCATTGTGTTAAGTGTGATCTTTCAACAGTTTGTCGACTTTTTTTTTATTTATAGCGTCTGGTTATCGCCATTTTGACACTCGCAAGAGCAAAATCGATTGAAAATGCATTTAAAGCAAATCGATTGACGAAAGATCATCAAAATCAGCCCCGCATTTGGTCTCCAGAACGTATCAATGTCAGACACATATTGTAAGCCTGAGAGTCTTCTCGAGACCATGCCCAATGCAACTTGGCCCAAACGTCAAGATAAATAAAAATAGTTTTAGCGCGCTTAAGTCCCGGGATATAACCTAAACAAACACATATGTCACAAACATATACGTCTTATACATAGATAGAAGGTCTGTTAAACACGTTACCTTCCTAAACGTCTCGCAGTCGGGCAAAAGTGAGTGTATGAAAATGGTCGCCGTAAGTGGCATTACCTACCGAGTAACAGACGCGCAAATTTCTCGGTAACTACTATAACAGGAGCAATAGCATGCCTGTTTAGCTCCATCCAAACTGTAACTAAGTTTCGAACATCGCCGGATCTGATACACTATACTGGTAGCTCAGCTCGTGAACTGTTTGTTCATGAAGACAGCTTTGCATTGTTCAAAGATATCGATAAAAGTTTTAATGAAAAACAAATGAAAAATAGTTACACAGTCTTTCAATATGGAGTCTTGTTGTCGCCATGTTGAATTTTGATTGATGTCACTTTAATGACACTTGCAAGATTAATACAAACCGATTAATGTAAGAATCATCAAAATCGGCACACGCGTTTGGTCTGTAGAACTAACTGAACAAACACAGATAGGTACATGGGCTGATAAAAATAACAACCTCCTTTGCATCACGTAGTAAGGTAAAAGCTACCAAGACATTTAGTGGTTAGATAGATAGATACTTTCTATTGAAAACCTTAATTGTAACTAAAACTGAAAAGTTCATTTGCTCACTTGAAACAACTGATTAAATAGTATGTTTTGATTTCCAAATATCGTTAGTTTCAAATACTATATTAGGGTAGGTATGTAATAGTATTGTAAATGTTATTATAATATGTATATATTTATTTATTTGTTTAAATATAAACATATAAATTTATATTAATAATTCCACCATAAAAAACAAAACCGCTTTCTCTCTCACAGCCCCACACAAAGTTCGATGACTTGTGTCGTGGATGCCGGAAACATTCACATCACACATACAATAAAAACCAGAATCACAACCAGAACCAGAAAAAATAATTTTCCTTGGGTAGAAAACTTGTGTTCCCGCCGGGAGTCGAACCCGATACCCCTCCTTAGAAGGCGAACGCTCGCCCAACTAAGCCAACGGGCAATCAATGTTCTTATATTTATTTTCTTCATCCAAAGGTTGACTGGAATAAATCGCGCTCAGCGATAAATGCGCCTATTTTTTTTTTTATTTGTGACAGGCTAGTGTTTGACCACTATCTCACCTGATGGTAAGTGACGATGTGATCGAAGCTGGTAAACACACTAGACCTGGAATACGCAGGCTCTCAAGGATAACTGCCGGAACACCGTATTTGGCTTGGCGGCAGACTTTGAACTTGATGGTGGTAAGGTACTTTGGTAGCAAGCCAGGCGAGCAACTCATAAAATGCTCTACCACCTCTCAAATGTCACCTGATTAGCACCACCCGGGGACCACGTGTAGGGAGTCAGACTTAAGGGGTATCCTCCTACGGACGTGGGTGACTCAGCCCCCGAAACATAGATTTATACTATGATTGTTTTTACTTTATTTGGTACAATAAAGATTTTTATATTGTATTGTAAACCTCTTAGCTGTCACAGACCATAATATAATATTAGTGTTCTAGTTGCCTATCATCTGTCTCCATCATCAGATTAGCTCACGTTCTGGACAAAACTCCTTTATGACAAACACTAGATCGGTAGTGCATGGGCTTATTCTAATAACCCACTTATTTTATAAAATCTAATTAGAAAAACAATATTGTACATTTGAAAACACGTGAGTTTTGTATCTGTTTTTTGCAGTATGCTATTGGCCAAGAAACTAATAGAATAATGCACCGGCTAACCATACTAGGGAACAAACGAATTTCGCAACCAATAATACGATTTCCTCTTCTCCGTGTTCACCTTTTAGCTAGTTTGGTTTGGGTTAACTACTCTTATAAAAGGTATTTTCACAGTTTATGCTCCTGGATATAATACCTTGGACGTTCTGACATTTGGACTAATACCCCCCGAGTCGAGAGGAGTCGTAAAAATGCCTGTGTCCTGTTCCAGACTATACAATGTGCAACAGAGAGGTGTAGTAATACTCAAGTCACACACCTAGCTAAATGTATAGAGTCTAACAGGAACTTCTGCATTCGCGGCAGCACCATGAATATTGAGTTATGATAATTAAAGTTTAAAAAAAATTATGTCATTTGCAACCCTATTTCATCAGCTACCGTTCTACACTACATAGCCTTTGTACCTAGACATCTGACAGTGGTGGCCATAACAATGGTCAAGGTCACGCGCCACAGTTGTAATCGTAGGGATGGCAAAAAAATATATTTTCATTTTTGTACGGAACAAATATCTCCGATTGCCGCACATGTGACTGTAGGGTTGTTAAAAGTATTAGAAAAATATAATTTCTAATTTATGTACGCAAAAAAAATTGTCCGATTTCGACCTTTGTTTTCTGGCAGACGATTCCTGGCACGATACACATACACACCACCAAGTATTACTACCCCTTTTTGTTACAGGTTATATATATATATATATATATATATACACCAAATTCCATCAAAATCCATGATATAATAAATAGAAAATCTTGCGTTGAACTTACTTGACATACTTGTAATCCTTCGAATTTAATTTATAGGAAGTATTGACGATAATGTATTTTAATAATAAGTGTCCCTATACTGTCTACTGTCTTTTGCAATTCACAAGCAAGAGAGTCTTTGAATAGAGCATACTTCATCTTTGACCTCTATCTCACTTGATGGTAAATGATGATGATGTTTCAAAAGCTACGTTTCACTATGTTTTCAAATGCTTTCTGAAAGAAATCGCATAAGAGTGACAGTGGGTGGCCTTATCGCTTAAAGTTCTAACTTAACCACAGAAAATGCCTCATAATGGCTTCACATCAGAGGTTGAACTTTTATTTCACGTGACTTGGTATTTGATCTTGGTTTTGATCCTAAAATAAACGATTTTTTTTTTCATATTGATTTTATCATTAATAAATATGAAGTTAGATTATTCCTGAGTATCATGGACTATGATTGATTGTGTTTTTTTTTTCATTCAGAAATAATAGTAAATGCAAGAAAATAATTGTTAGCTTTGGCTCTACAAAACTTTTAAGCCAGTGGCTTTGTCTGGGCATACAAAAAATAATATTACAAGTTTGTGTAGAAAAAGGTTCTTTTCATTGATTTGTATTTATTAATTTTAATCTAATCTTAATGACGACTAAAAGTGACAAACTTAACTTAGGATAAAAGTTGCAGGTTCTGCAGTGTCCATAAATTGCATAGTTACTACTACCTACATTAGTATATAGTACATTTCATATAGTTAGGGCCTTGGCAATTGCTGTTAGCTTACTATTTTCTGAAATAAATACATAAATAGAAGATAAAGTGTATATACAACTTATATAAAAACTATATATATATCATAGTTTTCTATATATAACCAGTAGTATCGGTCTTAAAATTACCTACTACCCTCATGAATATAGGTAAAACTCATTTAATCATAAAACTTTTTCTTATGATTTGATTTGACTTAATATTTTATTGGCATTTTCTTCCAATTAAAACATGTAATGTAATATTTTTTATAATATTTACTTCAGTAATAAAAGCTAATAAAACTACCGGAAGCAAATAAACAGGCAATACAATAATTCCATTTCCACAAACGACCCCGTTCCAGTATCGCATTTAACTTTGGTCGACCATTATACCCGAGAACCGGTAATTTCCGCTTAGAGCCAGAATTGGACTCCATTGTATCGCTATTTCAGACCAATTTGCTATTTTAGTGCAGGTTTTACGATAAACGAATTGTTGTGAGTGTAATGTATCGAGGCGATAGTGCACGTTTGACTTTTATTTTATTTACATTGTTATGATAGTCCAGTAAAAGAATGGCCAAAAATGGGTGTAGAGTGCGTCAGCAGGGACCTAAGGGATTCATCCAAAAACTTCTTCAGATTGCTTAGGAAGTGTACATACTAGAATTCCTGGCATCTAGACCAGAAGGGAGGAGGACAAATAAGGCCCCACTTCCCCCCCTCCCCGGCCCTCATCCGACTCACCTCCTAGAAGCCAGGATTTTTAGTATGTCCACTCTTTAAGTACCCGGAACCAGTTCCTGAAAGAATCGGTTAGGTCCTTCGCTCCACACCTCCATTATTGACTGAACTATACATTTAGTACTAGTTAACCATACAAGTTTAGATACGTTCATTAAGATATGAATTAGTATAAAATATTAGGCCTGCGGTTAATAAAACTGCTAGGTAGAAAACGGTAACTCATACAGAAGATAATGAGAGACAATCCATTACCACTTTGTCGAGTGTGCCCCTAAGATGGTAGGATAATCCCCAATGGAAAATTGTGTTTCTTTTCTAGGTGTAATTGAGTGTGACGTGACTGTACGGCAACCACGACACAAGTTATTGAACTTAATTTGGGGACGTGAGAGTGAAAGCGATAAAAAAATTGTTGGGGTGTGGTAAAAATTTGACAAATCTATACACGTACCATTTTTGCCAATGATGGTAAAACTAAGACATGACTAGTACAATTTTTACCATTAATGGTGTAGCTTATTGTTAAAACTGGTCTACATGCTACGCGATAAATTTGAGAAATTAATTGAATTAGGCGTTACTTTTCGGAAATCCATAACAAAGTCCTCAGGAGCTGTTGACTCGCCGAACGCTAGAACGAGAGTGAATCACGCGTTTTTTTTTCCATCGGACGACATAGGTACTGCCCAACGGATCATAGTATCAGATTTTCACATTAACCGATCATAACTGTTGTTCCCATCTGATCTTAAGATCAGTTGCAACTAAAATAAATTATATATTATTATTCTCAACAGATCATAAATGCTTCTGGCAGTGTGTAGCCTCTGCAAGGCGAATCACGCGGGTAACCGCTCTTTTATACACTCGCTACGCTGCCGCCATCTGTTGGTTATGACGCACACTTTCCAAAGAAAATACGTAATAACAGCGATGAAACCGATCTGTTTGTTCTTTCAACAGTTTAAACATGTCATATTTATGTTTTAATATTTCTAATTGTTATAACACACTCACACGGAACTTTTCATTAGAAATATGTAAAATATTGAAACTATTATTATCGCAAAGCGAATGTCTGGTAGAAATTAAATGTTTGGCAAAGTGTGATTTATCGAGATGAATTTATAAATACCGGATTCTTTGGAATTTTCTAAATCATAAACCGTTTTAATTAAAGTAAATAAATATCTGATCTGTTAAAAATATGATGGATATTATAATTTTTTCGAAAGGAAATATTGACTTTATTTTTCTTGAATCGATTTGATAATTTATCTCATATGATTTAATTAACTTTGACGATAAATTTGGTTAAACATTATGCTGGTCCTATGCGACAAGAATTTCTATAGTAAGCTCAAAGCATAGACACTTGATTTACTTACGACCGAAAGCTAAAACAAACATTGAAACGTTTAGCACTTATGCAGCTCCCGTCATTTTCACCGAGTTTTCAGCTAGAAACTTTTAAAAGGAAACCAGGGATTAAGCACTCTAATATCTACTAAATAGAGTAACTTTTGTTTATAGCTATAACGTCCATCGAAAGTTTTCGTGCCATATCATATTTTCGCACGCGATTTTATGTTGGATGTGTTGTGCGGTGCGTGCTGGACGCCAAAATGGATGTATTTTAAAATTGGGGTCTTTGTGTTGGTGAATAATTTGGCATATTTCAAAAGTGCAAATAGATTTTTTTTCTTATATTTTTATATTCTTTTACACACATTGATAAACAATTTTACAATAAGGCCAAAACAAAAGATGTACAAAAGCGAGCTTAACCCTTCACAGAGTTTTCATCCAGCAAACCCTTTAGTAAGTAAGTCGGATATAATTTATAGGAGCGAGTGTAATAAATATATATATAATAATATATTAATTACACTCGCTCCTATAAATTATATCCTATAATTACACTTAATACCTACAATATATATTAATTTTAATTTTACTTTAATAGTGATTTTTCACTCTTCTTTTAAATATTTCGAGAGAAGAACCGTCTCGTAAGTCATGTGGTAGGGAATTCCAAAGCTTAACTGCCTTTATAGTGAATGAGTCACTATACCGACTAGAATTGTGAGGAGTAATCTTAAGGAGCAGAGACTTCGTTGTCCTACACTGTACGTCGCGTGGCACAAGGTAGCCAAAACGCTCCCGAAGATAAGGAGGAGACTGTGGAATAGAATAGAATAGAATAGAAAATTCTAATTCTTTCTCGGATACCAATTTGTCCTTAGTTAGTGATTGTAGATAAAACATTTTCACCTTATTTTGAAACACGGCTAAAGAAGTAGCTTGCCTGATTGTAACAGGAAGACCATTCCATAAACGCACTGCCTCTACAGAAAAGGATGCATCATAAAAACCGGTTTTATGGACAGGCATCTTCAATCTGAGGTTTTCTGAAGATCGGAGGCTAAGAGAGTGAGTGCAATGAAGATAATCAAAACGTTCTTTGAGGTAAAGGGGAGAGAAAGGATTGTGAAGGATATTGTGTAGAAGAGAAAGAATATGCGTATTCCGGCGAAGGCGAATTGGCAGCCACTTGAGTTTTGAACGAAAATTAGAAATGTGGTCATATTTCCGAAGACCGAAAATAAACCTTATGCAATAATTTTGGAGACGCTCAAGTTTATTCAGCTGATCCTCCGTAAGATCGAGGTAACAGGCATCGGCATAGTCGAGGATAGGCAAAAGGAGTGATTGTGCAAGCATAACTTGGATTACTGATTACTGTGGATTGGAGAGTAAGGTAAGTAAGGAAAAAAGGAATGACAGCACGTGCAAGTTTATTAATTATTCTTATTAGATTATTATATTTTAACGCTGCCTGTTGTAAAAAAGGTTTATAGAGAGTTTTAATGAGTTTAAAGTTGCATACATTACTTTAAAACCCTGCTAGCGCCCAGAAAAGCGCCACCTAGCTGTCAACATGCCATCAACGCAACTTAAATCTCACTAACAAGGATTTGTGCTATATTTTGGTTTGTATTATATAATATTATTTTTTGTACATATTGGTGTATAATATAAAAAATTCAAAAGTCGTGAAAAAACATAACCCCCCCTTTTACGTCGCCGTAGACGAATAATTAAGAAGTCTCAAATTGGTCTCGAACAATCCTTAGCAAACACTACCTAAACAATGAACTGAAGGGAGTGGATCAACAACAATCAATTAAAGATTAGAAAATACGATAAAAAAGGGTAAAAGGGTCTTACAATATCTCTTATTAAAACGTTCAAACGGCCAAGTTTTAAAACTTCATCATAACAAAGTTAAAGACAATAATGAGTTTTATCTAGAAGCTTTCTTGTTTTCAAACTAAACAGATCTTGTAATAATATTTACTGAGTTAAGAACTAAATGAGTTACGACCGATGCCTACCAGACTGTTTAAACAACATTTAAGTAATGCTTTTCTTATATATTGCTGTTTGAAACTTGTTTTGTTTAGACTAATATGTACGCATTTTTCTTTTTCCTCTTCTTTTTTAGGTTAAGTGTCTAAACAGACTATGCCGTAGAAACGCGACCGAAGTTCCGCACCTGATTTTAAGTACACACTTATACACTTTTTACGTTAATCAGTTCAAGCCCAATATTTCACAATTTATTTAACAATATTAATTAAATATCCATTATTGAGAATAGCTACTGATCAGATCTTGGACAAATTTATCAAAGGGCTTTCAAATATAAAAAGAATCATCAAAATCTGTTCACATAAAAAAAAGTTCTGAGGTAACACAAATAAAAAATACAATCGAATCTCATTAAAATACAGAGAACCTCATCCTTTTTTGAAGTCGGTTAAAATATCAATGATGGCTCTAGTTGTCCTCATTTTTCCAATCTCCAACCTCAAAAGGGCTGGCTGGTTTGAGTGGAAACGCGACTCTGTCCACAGCCCTTTGATGTGTAGCCGCTTTACAGCTTTTTTATCCAATTTCAGCTCGGCTTGACTGAACTCGATCCTTCTGAAAATGTACAGTTATTATACAAAGGTACGGTTTTGACGATAGAAGTCTATATTACCCCTACGTTCTTATCTATAAGTACACACTAATAGGTCTGACGATAAGCGGTGATAGCTGCGTTTTAGTAAGCTTGTATAAAGCTTGCCTCCCGATCGTGGCTCAAATTCTATGACGGTGAGGCGAATTGCCACTATCTGTGGTGTCCTAATAATCAAGTTTTTCGCGAGATTGTCACTGTCACTGGTTAGAACTCCCGGCAAAAAACGAGAAATTATTACTTTTGTGTTGTTATTACATGTTATGACGATGTGTATCTAAACTAACTAATATATGGTTATTGTTGACGGTGTTCCACGATTATAACGTTACAAATACAATACTACAATTGTACTCCAGACGTTACCTTCATCAAGTTCCCCTCACCCTTATATGATAGAGCAATGCGTTAGAGATAAACCTTGGGGTGCTTCTGGATTCCCCGAAACGTCATTTGCGTCGTAGAATTTTCCCTTCAACCTTCTGGAAAAAATAACATCGTAATGAGATCCATAGGGGTAGAGCATTCTTGTGCTCGCCTGGCTTGCTATATGTACCGAAATATAGAAGTAGTTAACCGCATTAAGTGTAATCTGTTGCTTAGTTCTAAGCACAGCGTGATTATCAATGTAGACTACATCATCGCCATAAGTTTAGATATTGGTCAAGTGGATTGCTAGTCTCTCTGTTGAAGTTCATTTTTACCGAGGCCGTCAGCGGTATTAGAACATTAAAGGAATTGACATATTATAAATTATTAGGTAATAAAGTCTTCTTTAGAGATTAACATTAATTTAAAACGTGATGATATTTGGCATATCGTCGGATATCTTTACTTTTCGAAAGTATATGGCTAGTAATGGCCTTGCAAACAGCTGAAGTAAACCTCCTCCATAAGTAGTATAGTACCTTGGGTATACCATACCATTGCCAGATATTCAACCACCAAGAAGTGTGCAAACATTGCTGTAGTTAGGATTAAAAGGCAATTTTTTTTATGTACGATAGGCTAGCGTTTGACCACAATCTCAGCTGTTGGAAAGCGATGATGCGGTCGAAGATGTAGCATGCTTGCCTAGAAGGTACCTATTCACTCTTGACTTGAAGACTCTCAGATTATACTGTTCGGGGAACAAAGACGAGGGCAATGAGTTCCACTCCTTCGCTACGGATGATAAACGTAGAAGCGAAACGCTTCGAGCGAACTGGAGGTATATCAACCATATATGGATGACGTTTGACAGTTTGTCTTGTTGTTAGATGGTAAAACGGGCATGGAGGAATTAACTCGTGTAATTCCTGCGCACACTCTCCAAAGTGTAAACGGTAGAATACCTAACAAACGGTAGATGCAATGCTTCCATGACAATTACAGGACATAAAATAGATTTAAAATCTAAAGCTCAGGGTGACGAGCGCTGTGCTTTGCCACGCAGTTTTTTGAATTATTTAAATAAATACAAAACTCTGGGTGACACTAAACTGTCTTGGACAAGCGTGACGATTACCATCAGGCGACTTGCTTGTCTCGACTCTTAATTACATAAAATAAAAAACTTGTTAAATATTGCTATCGAAGCATCCTATTTTCTACCAGACAGCCTATTGAAGCATCTTTACCCGTCACGACAGGGGGGTCTAAATCCGGCTTGACAATTAAGATACCCTCTCCAAAAAATAATGTAGATTTCGATACAGCGTAGGTGTTGTTACTCATCCATGAGAAGGATAATCTTTTTATCCCCCGATTTAACTCTACTGTGGGTGGTACACTTGACCTTATCGCCCTTGATTTTAAAATACTTTATAAAAGGGTAGTATAGTTCGAAACTCAATAGTTATCAAGCGTGCCTACGTAAGTTGTTATTGTTGTACTTACGTTTTATTGACGCATTTACAGCTTTACCAAATGCAAAGACACGTCTCGTAGGTACCAAAAACATTCATATTACACACACAATCACAACAAAAACCGAGAAAACAATTTAAAAAAAATCAAAACTTATGCTCTCACCGGGAATCGAATCCGATAGTTGCTGCTTAGGCAGACGCGCAACCATCTTCGCCAGCTAGCAGTGCAGAGCAGAATTACTCTGCTCTGCTCTTACCCAAGAAAAGTTCAAACATAGAAAGGAGATGATGACGCTCAATAGTAGCATTAGAGCTGCTTATATATTTATTCCTCGTACGTATGACTTATTTAATCTTTAAATTCATCAATATTTCTAGTTTATATCAGAATTGCCTTT
Source organism: Lomographa bimaculata (assembly GCA_948107665.1). NCBI lineage: Eukaryota > Metazoa > Arthropoda > Insecta > Lepidoptera > Geometridae > Lomographa > Lomographa bimaculata. Next base: position 2,759,293 of record OX403592.1, on the reverse strand, counting down.
ACAAACATATAAATAGTAAAAGCTAAATGAAACAGCGCTCCTGGCGCGAGGTTTGATCCCGTAATTTGATCAAGCGAATCACAAGGATTTTTAGGTCTTTATGGTACAATTCAGCAATCGAACTGTGCAGAGTTTGCTATTAGATGTCCAAACGGTTTGATCATCAAGCGAACCACGAGGATCTTCAGTTCCTTACGGTTTGATTGGCTTGACAATCGAGCTGAGGTTAGTATTACAATAAATAGCATTTATAAATGTTATTATTTATAGTATTTTAATATGTTATTGGTAGCTGTCAGCAGCTCTGAACCCCGGCTCAGTGTACTCCTACACAGCCGCGGATGAGCTTCTGGAATCCGCTTTGCGTGTTGGAATAAACCGAACTATTTGTACCGTGTCAGATAATTATTAGAATTATTGTTGGAAATGCAGACTTGATATACAAAGCGGCCAGGGCGCTCGCATTGTACGCGCGCCTCGGTCGCCGCTACTGAGCTATCCTACCTCCAACATGATTGGAGCCTTTTCGTTTCTTCACTTCCATTCATATATCGCATTTAATTAATACATTCGTGATTCATACAAATCTTCCTTGTTTTCATTATTGCTTCCATTCTTTATTAGACTATTTCTGATTTTGTTCTATTTACAGGTAGTTAAATAAAGTTGTACTGTCTTATTACATCTTAGTGTCCTAACATTCTACCCATCTGACTTGGTGACCTTCGTACCGCTAATAAAAGTTGCATTATCTTATCTATATAAATAGAATAATTTTTATATCTTAAACCTTTAAAACCTTCAAAACCTTTTAAACTTTTAAACCTTCCTTGGACTTCTACAAATATTTCAAAATTAGGCGAATCAGTTAAGCCGTTCCCGAGTTTTTGTGAGACTAACAAACTTAATTATTTATATACTACCTGACCTGCCCAGCGTCGCCCGGGTTAAAAAAACATAGCCTCTGATACTCACAAATGACGTGGCTTTCTATTGATAAATGATTTTCAACTCTTTCGCACTCCTTTAGCGCTTTGTATGTCAAGTCCCTACCAGAATATTATGTCTATAATTGTTTTTTTCTCATTTTATTCCCGTTTCTAACAATAATTGTAATGTCAGTGACCGTGTCAGTTTAAAAATATTATAATGATAGTACAGTTAACTTAAATGTAATACCGGTATAAGTCCCTTTTTATCTATCTCCTCGTTCGCAAATACCTTATTCCTGACTAATGGAAGCCTAATGAGGGCAGGTATGGTATGTGACACAGAAAACAAAGTAAAGGTGGAGGTGTACCGATGTTAACCTTCATTTAAATAATAAAGAATGAAAATTATCTATGAACTACTAAAACAATCCTGAAAAAAACTATTATGCCATAAAGATTTTTGAAACCCAAAATTAGTCAAGTCAGATACTCTATTACATATTTTTACTATGCATTTAGCAAATTATTAACTAATTTTGCTAAAACTAATATTTTGTTAATCCTAAAATAATATAATGACTAGTTTCAATAAATTAACCAATTGAGTATTATTTAAAACTTGCAACTTTTAAACTTTGCAATAATAATAATACGAGAAATTATTGTATTAAACAAAACGTTTCATATTTTAATAAGTGTCATATATTATAATTTTCATCTCCATAGCCATAGAAATATAAAATTATTTTCTCGTGTAAATACTTTTTGTAAGTGATTTTTATATATATATATATTTTTACTGGTAATGCATTTACGTTGACTAAAAGCATAATATGTGCATTTTTATCCGGCTTAAAACGTGTGGAGCTGAAACTGAAGTCAGAAATAATGGCCAATGCAAATATTTTTTTACTGCCAGAAAACCTTTGAATATGAGATAAACTCGCACCAGTGCCAGTTTTTGAACGTTCCAATGTCAGCATACGCCAAAATAGTAAACCAAAATTAGCCTTCCAGTCTCTTTTTTAAGTCATCGAGAGACGAGACTAGCAATTAGATCGCCTGATGCGACACCCTTGCTCATTACAGTTCAGTACCACCCAAAGTTTTGAACTAAGGTACCTAAGTGGAACTCCTGCGCGGCAAACTAATAATAATTCGTCCACAGTTTGGGTGAACTATGTGTATTAATTATTATCGTGATAGTAGCCAAAAACTTGCCTATCTTGAATAAAAAAAATAACGCATGCATAGAAAATCATTATGTTTCTATGTTATTTCCGGTTTACGCCGAGGCCCGAGCCACTCGCCTCTGCGTACCGCGTGTCTGACTCATCCTGATGGAGGACAACTAATTGGTCCTAGTTGACTACAAAGTAAGTCGACTTTTTTACGTGTTTTAAGCCGGATATAACATTGAAACATAATGTGTAATACTCACGAAAGAAAATCATAATAATATAATCTACTGGCGCCGATTGCAGTTCGGTTAATAAAAGCGTCAAAGTTGTTTTATCGTTCCTCCCATTGTCTCCCAAGCCTACACTAATATGATTATTCCGTGCACTATGCAGCTGATAAGCTTGAGCGGCGCTCACTGGAAGTCTAACATACTTAAAGCCGTCGATGGCAGTAACTTAATGTGCAATGGAATTTCTTTATATCCTCATTTTATACTGGAAATTTATTTTAAACTTGTATTTACGTCGATATTCGTATATTACTAAAACGTCACACAGCTATCTATGCATTGTAATCATACGGTTGAAGATATCTGCTTCAAAATTGAGTTGCAAGATTCCACCCGAACAAACATAGTTACATGCATTGCAAATTAATTTAGCTTATCAAATACGGAGAATTGTGTCAGGTATTATTTAACAATCTAAGTATGCTAGTTCTGTGATTTGAGAAAAGATAGGTGGTTAAATAGTTTCCTACAAACATTATACGGGATCATAAAATAGCGAAATATTTTTTTATCCAATAGGGTGTGACCACTATCTCGTCTGTAGACGAAGTCTAGAGTGAATAGGTATCTTCTAGGCAAGCGTGTTACATCTCCGGCCGCATCTTCACTTTCCATCAGGTGAGATAGTTGTCAAATGCTTGTCGATCTATCATAAAAAAAAGTCGAAGTTGGTAAGCACTGGGCGTGGAATGAAACTGGCTCTAAAAATATCTGTCAGACACCATTTTGTAGCAGCAGATTTTTCTGTTTGGATTTGATGGTTTCTTGTGTGGTAGTTGATACACACTATTCTTGAGAACCATTATAGGCTAGCGTGTCTACCACCTTCGATAACATCATCATTAACAATCAGATGAGATAGTAGTCAAACGCTAGTCTATCTGAGGTATGAAAAACAAGGCGCTTTAAAATACATTAACATCTTACTTTGTGATTATGCCATCAGTTTCCTGCAAAGTTTCAGGCAGTGTTTAAATGCAAGCCGGTACATAAATAGATCTCCAACATTTCGCACTAGAACATTATGAAATATTTTGTTCGACAAAGGGTTTTGTGCCAAAGGATGTAATGGAAGTGCAGAACCCTTGTTTAATGAGTGTAGAGAGGCTATTACATTGTGCGGCTAGCAGGTGCCTCGAGTATGTTGAGGGAAATTTCTATTTTAGAGCAATTTCAAATTCGTTTCTGAGAATGTTTGACTGCTCGCAGTTTTAGAGCTCAGTGATGGAATCAAACTGCACACTTACATTAGTGTTCTTTAGAGCAAGGGCTCTAAAGTAAGGAAATATTTTTATTTTTTCAGTGGTTTTTGAGAGCTATAACATTCAAAATGAATCTTATACCTTTAAACGAGCAATTCATGTATTTATATAATCAGGATCTCGGAAAACGCTCCAACGATTTTCATGTATTTTTGTAAGCAAGGAGTTTCGGGGGCGATCAATCGATCTAGCTAAGCTCCATTCTTAGAAAACGTCATTTAGCATAAAAAAACCTAGCAAAGCTTGGTCATCCGGGAACTTCTTTATGTCTTATTAGGCTCATATATTATGTTCATAGAAAAAAAAAAACCGATGTTTGCAAGCTGATTGGGCTCATTTTTTATTGTAGAATACTGTTTAACAATTCCCATAAAATAATATCAAGATAGGACAGGTTCCGGAGAGCCTGGTTTTAGCTTTTAAACAAATAAGTATACAATATTCCGATAAATATATAATTATAAGTCGGAAACATTGAAGCTCGCTTAAATTATTACATTTAAGAGAAATTTCTATAATTTAAGGTTGAAAGGATCTGTTACAGAATGTGAACATGTTAACAAAGTTTAATTAACATTATTGTTAAATCTATTGGGAAATTACATATCTGTAATTAACTACGGCCCACTGGGCCGAGAAATAATCAGGTTTAGTGCGTGCTCAATGAAGTGCTTCTGATAATTATCTACGCAGTGCTTTTAAGACTTCGAGATTACGTACAGCTAATAAATATCAGATATAATTAATAGGAACCTTGACATCAGATGAAGTTAATTATGAAACCTGATGGTTATTGCTTAATAAGAGGTCTCGAGTAATGAAAATTAATTGGTTACAGACCCAATCGAACGACTGCGATTTCAAAATTTTTAAGGGCGAGAACTTTTCGTAAATATAACTCAATTTTGGTAAAGTAAATTAGTGGTTGAACATGGTAAAATAGTGATTTAACTTATACTATTCATATAAAAAGGTTTTTTGTCGTAATTCACTATTATTTGCTTATCCTTCTCTCAAAATCTGAGGCCAGCACAACATCTACTCATTTGTGAATGATTTAAAAAGATTAGGCACAAGGTTTTCCGTTAGCCACCTGTCGACCCTTGTTGGAAATTAATACATATTTCACCATTATTTTCTAAATATAAATTTAGTAATAGCAATTATGTTGCTCTGGTAATAAAATAAAACAAAACGCACACGTCGCCTACATACAAATACTATATAAATACACATACACACACAGCGTAATAATGGTATTATTCATTAAGGTAACTTCAAAATAAGTTTTAATAATAACCAAAACTAAATCATACCTACGATTACATAAAAATAGGAGCTTTAATAACGTGTCCTATTGTAAAATAGAGTAAAATTAATAAAAATGGAATCCGTTACTGGCCTTACATCAAATTCTGTAAAGGGCTGAGGACTTTGTCAATAAATAAATATATCACTTACTAGCCGTACCCAGCGGCTTTGCCCGCTATTATCAGGATAAAAAGTAGCCTATGTGTTAATCTTAGGTATAATCTATGTACATTCCAAATTTCATCTAAATCCGTTCAGCCGTTAAAGCGTGAAGAGGGAACAAACATACTTACACACAAACTTTCGGATTTATAATACTCGTATTAGTAGCATACTGTTTGTTGTCCTACGTGGAGGGTAGAGACGTGGTATCTACGTGTTTTAACTTTGGCGCATCCCTAATCACTACACTTATTTTATCGAAGCTAGCAGCAAAAACGCAATAAGCAAATTATGCAGGCATTCTGTGTCTGAAAATTCATAATTTTAATTACGTCACACGTAACACTGTCTACATTACGTGCACGTTTCAATTTGTAGACTAATTGGAATTGCCTTCCGCATGTCAATTTGATTTAGTTCGTCTGACAAACAAACATGCTAGGACTATACACCTTGTCATCCTAGCTTTACAGTGGATGTTCGATCGACTTGTAACTAATTGTATGAGGTGTTATTAGCACGTGTAAGTCCACGTGTGCATTTTAATGAACTTGTGGGAATTAGTTACACAGTCAATTTAGGTAGCTTGAATTTTTAATTCAATCTGGACATTTATACAAATGGTATCATTATTATCAATAGGAGAAATAAGTCGACTTCACAAAAAAGGAGTAGGTACTCAAGACAGCAGTTTTTTTTATATGTAATAACTTTCCACGTGAACCGATTTCGAAATTATTTTTTTTAGTTTTAAAGCTGTTGCTTTACAATTGGTCCCATTTAAATTTGATCAAGATCTGATCAGTAGTTCTTGAAATATCGTCAATAATGCGTATTCTGTGGACTACATTAACGATGTTCTCGCTTTTAACCGACTTCAAAAGTTACCTCATAACTTCTTTCATTGTGAGCCGATTTTGATGATTCTTTTTTTATTTGAAAGCTGGTACTTTTCATGTGGTCCCATGGAAATTTGATCAAGATCTGATTTCTAGTTTTAGAGTTATCGTCAATAATGCGTGTTTAATACATTAAATCTGATCATGGTGCCAAATATAAAGCGGTTAAGTCGGTTTTTTTAAGCTTTGCTTGCGTTCATTAATGTTAGACCACGTAATGTAGTGGTAGGACTCTTTTGCAGAGGTCGCCTGGGGCAGTACCCCAGTTGCCAGTCATTGAACCGCCAAGCAGTAGTATGCAATCATTACTGTATTTTGGATTAAAGGACAAAGTTTCCAGTGAAATTACAGGACTTAAAGAGATTTAACATCTAATATCTCAGGTTGACGCAGTGCTTAGTCGAGCAGGATTTTGACCTCAAACTCTGGGTGGCACTGAAATGTATTGAGCAAGCGTGACGCTTACCATCAGGCTTACCATCTCTTAGTTGACTTGGGCGGTTCAGCACTTCGTTCGTCCGTCCGTCCATCCGTCTGTCAGAGGCATCTAGCGTCTAAACGATACATACAAATCTATCTATCGATACATACAAGTCTATCTCAAAAATGGTTTTACATTTAAAGATATCCGTTATATCCTGTAATTGAATAACATATACGGACATCAAACAATTATTTAAAGAAAAATCACAAAGTTACAAGAAATTTACATCAAAAGTTTTTCTCTGTTAAGCAAAACGCAGGAGCAAGTTCTCTAGTTATTTTAATGAAATATTTTTTACTTTTAATATAATTGAAGAGATGCTCAGTGCACTCATATCGGGCACATTAGAATCTCGAAAATCTTGCCTGAGACAGCGTTATTTCTTTCTTAGCCCTTTTCCCTTTCATCTATATAATATCTATAATATCTCTGAGGTATATCGCCCAGTTGGGTCGTAGGTGTCTGCAATCATGCCCAGATTCAGAAACACAAACTGCTTTTGGTAAGAATGTATGTGCTCCTTTCGGGAACTGAACAATTTACCCACGGCATAGCAGGTGAACATGAACAAAACTACACAAGCAGGAAGTGAAACAAACACATACAATAAATAGATCTTGATTAATTTATAGGACTGTTAACACTCGTAAAAAAATATTTAAAAATAGAACCTTCAAAGTCACATAATATTTTTTTTTATGTATGATTGCAATACATTTTAAAGATAATCTCTGTAAAATATCAAAAGCATATTGCTTAACACAACAAAAATCACCCTGTCAAATTAACTGAATTTTTTAATACTGTTATTATTCTGTTACGAAACCTTGGAACATTTATTCTGACAAAGTACACGAACACAATAAAGGAACGTTCGCGTGGATTATCAGCTGACATTTTGAGGTAAAGGTTACCGCTACAATACAGGTATTATAACGACCTTGGCAATCGATTGTTACCGACACCACCTGGGTACGGATTTTGTGAAACATTTTGAGATCAGGCTACTGATTCTTTTGTTGGATTACTTTATATGACCTTTGTTATTTAATTTAACTGTTTTTTATACATTACACTCTTAATTAGGACATTAAATATAATTAATTAATACAATAATTAATCTAGATTAATATGGGTGACAATTTAAAAATAGTGTAGTCTTCAATCAATTATTTAATTTTCCAGGCACTGTACGTGAAAGTGAATTTTACCTAGGCGTACTTTTAATGGCTACCAGATAATGAGGACAAAATCTCTGTACTAGTCAATTTTTTTATATATTAAACGGCTTGAGTTTGACCACTATCTCACCTGGTATGCCCTAATGGTCTATATAGAACAAGGATTATTTAATCTGGTTATTTTGTCTGTGCCCTGAAAGTACTGGCTCGCATCTACTTCAACACGATGTTTATTCGTCTATCTCAATAACACAAATCTAATATGACACGGCACAAAATATTTGCTTGGTCGATTGGTTACAAAAATAAAATCGTTCTTTGTTTGAAAATGTTTTGTCATCCTATTCGATTATTTATGAACACACCTAGAAAGTAAAGTACATCCGTCTACCTTCATGACAGTAAAAGATAAATCAGTTGTAAGTTTCCCCCCGAGAGGAACCTTTTTAGGAACAAATTTCACTTCAAAACTTTTGGTTTTATTCTTAGCAATGTTATGGCCACATATGTATTTTGTTTGTCCTATCAGAGCTGTTATGGACTGAAAGTAACGTAAATATAATTATGAATAATAGAAAGAGTAATAATTGATAAGAGTTTAATCAAAGCTGTAAAAGTTATAAAATTTGCAATGCATTTTTTTTTCAAATTTCTATAACATTTTCAAGCTTAACAAGTCGTGATCGGTCATGAGTAACTTGTATTACGATTGGAACATGTCTGATTGTGACATTTTATGTGTCTAGTGAAACGTCCGGATCGGTACAAATATGTATTATCCTGAATTACGCGAGCGAAGCTGCGAGCCACAGCTAGCACATAGCTAACAAAAATACGTTTTATTATAATATATAATATATATAGGGTAAATATATTGAAGTCCTTTATTAATGCTTAATATTATGTAATGTATCAAACAATCAAAATTTTCTACACTCACAAACCTGCACTGTTTTACAGACTATATTGTATAAAAATCCAGCTTTATTTTTTTCCAGATAGATTTTCATATACTTTGGTCCAGAAATGAAAATTAGTGCTATCTAAAAAAAACTAGATGCTCCAGGAGTATATTCGATGTGTCAATTGAATTTAGAGCAATTTGTTAAATAAATATGATCTTTAACTAAGTATAGGCATAATTAAATAGGTTTAACGACTATTCTGTAGTCACAAACTTGTTTGCTAAGAGTTTAGCGGAGAAAATTCGATTTAGAAACTCGTCACTAACTTTTAGGTCGTGACTCGTAGTTCTAGTAAGGCCTACGCGGGAATTTTAGAGGCAAATACAAATATTTTTCTATTTTTTCAAGCTAGATATCGGTTCGTAGCTTCATATGTAGTACCGAGAACCACATTATTACAAAAAAACTGCTACCCAATGTGTATAACAGTTTATAATAAAATACACATGCAATAAAAGACCTACCTATAGGAATGTTTAGAAAAAAACTGAAGTCGTGGTTACTTGACAAGACTTTTTACCGTCTGAAAGATTTTTTTGAATACTAAATTCGATTGACATCGTAATATTATATTAAAATCAATAACTAATTTCTTTTTAACTCGTTATTATTATTTTTGACATTGTATTTTAATTATTTTATTGACATTTAATATAATATAATTTATTTAATTTATTATTATTATTATATTAATTTTACATGTAATATCACATGCCAACATATGGCAAAATAGAAGGACGATTCAACCATAAAGACCAATATGTATACTCTATTTTGTGTGAAATATACTAATTTCATCTCATTTCATAAGGTTACAATTAATGCTACGTCGTAGTGACAAAATGGATATTTAACTTCGTAGCACCCTGCTCGTAGCTTTGTCGATGCTATGAATATGTTGACATTATCAAATGGGTGCCTGTAGAAAAAATATTATGTTACGTAAAATGTGTTGTTAGATTAGACTGATAGTTGGACACGCCGATTGATACATTATATCCTAATAGGAAAAATAATATAGCTAATAATAGCTTATAGAAAAATTGTGTCCTCTAGTATAAATGATAATGATATGCATAATAATTGTATGGTCGTTTGTAGCCACGCTATGTGTGACGGCTTTTTGTTGGATTTTCGCTTTGATATTGTAAACATAGGTCTTGCACGCGCATTTTAATTGTTGCAGAAAGAAAAATAATGTAATAATATGTAATGAATACCTACTTTTTATTGGCTAATAGGGTTAAAATAGGATAACTACAATTTCTTACTTACCAATGCTGCTACCAAAGTAGCTTACCACCATCAAGTTGAAAGTCTGCCGCCAAGCCAAATACGGTGTTCCGGCAGTTATCCTTGAGAGCCTGCGTATTCCAGGTCTAGTGTGTTTACCAGCTTCGATCACATCGTCACTTACCATCAGGTGAGATAGTGGTCAAACACTAGCCTGTCACAAATAAAAAAAAAAAAAAAAAAATTAGCGATACTTCCACTTCTAAGATATTCCATATTAAATAATTTTTTTGACCACTATCTTTAACTTTTTTTTAACTGCTTGAAATTTGTTACAATTCTAACCACGGTAATGTACATATTTGATACAGTAGCGCTACTTCCACTAAGATATTCTATGAAACAACTGCTTGAAATTAATTACAAAAACCTCAAGAGACTGCAAGAGATTTTATTTGACAAACAAAATAAATGAAACAACGGCTATACAAACCAACAATAAATATCGCACAGTCATTTTTGTATGACTGATACACATCTTTGCTCTCTAATACAGTCGTAGTGGTTGCTCAGGTATATCCAGGCGTTTGTTTCGTGACTTCAATTGCGTTACAATCCCCAATTCGTAGTACTCACGAATTGTGCTGTTCTTGACCTTTTTCTGACAGACTAAACATTTTGTTTTAATAAAAGTAAAACCTAAGATAAGGTGCTTGGTTGCTATCTCACGTTCGCTCAGTGGCACTAATATGTTTAAATATTTGTCTGTATTATGTATATAGTAACGACAAGCTTAAGATTTTTTTAGTTTATAATAGTTTTGAAATATTTATTTATTTATTCATGGTTTAGCAACAATTATTATAATAATTACATGTGTACATAAAGCTTACTAATATTATTTTCATATTTTCCTCAAAAAAGAGCCCGTTTCAACTGTCTCCAACATTCGCGGATGTATCGATTCCAATCAGCACTAAGCTCGAGCTTTTAGGCGTTACGCTCACTTCTACTCTTAACTTCGGGTCGTACATAGAATCCAAAGCCAAGACTGCTGCAAAGAAGCTAGACATTCTATCGAAGGTTAGGCGGTATTTCAAACCAGGTCAACTGCTTAACTTATACCAGGCTCAAGTTCAGTCTTGTATGGAGTACTGTGGCCACCTTTGGGATGGATCGGCTAGGTACCAGCTGCAGGCTTTGGAATCTATTGAACGACGAGCTAAGAGACTCATAAATAGCTATGCATTAGTTGAGTCTCGACTACAGTCTCGATCATCGGCGAAAAGTAGCAAACCTCTCAATTTTCTACAAATTGCACTACGGAGAGTGTTCAAAAGAATCGCATGATCTTATTCCCGCATCACCGTTCTACTACCCAACATCTAGACAGAAGGCAATGCGGCATCCGCTAATGGTAAAAATACCGACCATTCGCACGAAGCGTTTCGCTTCTACTTTCATTATGAGAACTGCCAAGGAGTGGAACGCCAAAGTATAATATGGGGTTGTTCAAGAAGAAAATGAATAGGTATTTACTGAGCAAGCGTGCTCCATCTTTGACCGCATCGTCGCTTTCCATCAGGTGAGATTGTGGTCAAACGCTAGCTTAGTCTCAAATAAAAAAAAAATGTTATGTGCGTTACCAATTAAATGTACTATCTTTATATACCGTAATGTTTCGGTCATGTTACCCAAACTACCGTTAAATAACACTCGCTTTACTTTCTGATAAAAAAGCACTAAAATGACTATGAGCTAACACTACAATATGTTTTCTGTGCTACGAATGCAACTTTCAATAATTATTGAAATGGCACCTCAATCTATCTATCTATATGTATAAAAATCAATGCATTTCGTTGTTATTTTATAACTCAAGAACGGGCTCACCTATCTAAACTAATGTTTAGGCTTTATTCGGATTATATAGTAGATGGTTTGTGTGAAGTTTGCACAAAATCGGTCGAGCGGTTCTTCATTTATCACTTTTTTTCCCACCGGAAATTGCTGCCGGGCGAAGCCGGGGCGGATTGCTAGTGTTATATACATATTTGTCTAGGTATATCTAGGTATAACATATACGTATTTAATTGCAACAACAATTTTTCAATAATAAACAAATATTACTTCCAAATTCAAACAGACATAACCAAAGTCAGTTCACGAAGCAATGAGGTAAAAAACCAATTTCCATTAATATGATATGTTTGAGGCGACGAGTAATGTTAAACAAATTTGTTCGGGATTCGCCTCTCTAGAGCCCGGAGCAGAACCGTTTCGCAAATATCAATAGTTTGACGAGAAATATATCCAATCTTGGCAATAAATAAGTGTGAGATGTTTAGGTGTCGTGGCTTTTGGTTAAAGGTATAGTGAATTGAGCGCCTTTAACAACTTGAGCTTAGTATATGTATGTTAGGGTTTGGGGAATATATTTATCCTGTATTTTCTTCACTTAATTTCGTACTAAGTTTGTTGACAATGGCATAATAATAGAGTTCTCTATGAAAAACGTATCTGTATCAGATTTTCAACGCTAATAAAGCAAAATTACTTGTAATAAGCTTAAAATCATTTATAACTTACCGATACAAAAGAAATTAATTGCATTATTGTAAAAAACATCATTACGTAATTCATCAAATACCACCAAACATGATCAAGTAACGTTGTTGCCATGCTTTGTTGCAAAAAGAATAATTTTTAATTTACCGAAACAAATGAGGTATGATAGACTCTAATCGTCGCCATATTGAATTTTGAATTGCTGTCATGTTTTAGTGACACTGAGAAAATTAAAACAAATCGATTCGTGTAAGGGTCATCAAAGTCGGTCCACGCGTTTGCCTCTAGAGCGCCACAAAGGAATAACACATTATTGAATTATTGATGAATTATTAACACAAACCGATAACGGTAGATTAAATTTCCCCATCATCACTGAGGTTGTAGTAAACTTTAAGGGAACCCATGGACGAGTCCTCCCATTCGGCATTAAACAGAGCTTAAGCCTAATTGCTCGGTGTATACGCTCGATTAACCACTAACCGGTGCAAACTTTTGCCTATTTTCTCCACTTTCCTTGTATTTATATTTTAAAACCGCTGAACCATTGTTCTGATAATACAAAGTTATAATTATTTCGAGAGGAACTGGAAAGACCAATAATAGAAGTACAGATTCAAATAGAGATTATTGGAATTCAGATTGGGAATTGAGGTATTTAATGAACAAATATTTAGCAGTCTGTTTTAATTATCACTACTTATGTATGTAGGTAGATAGCTATATACTACTTATGTATATAGTAGTAAGTAGGGTTATTTTTTAACCAACTTCAACAAAAGGAGGAGGTTCTCAGTTTGACTATATATTTTTATTTTGTATGTGTTACGTCAGAACTTTTGTCTGGGTGAACCGATCCTGATTATTCTATTTTTATTTGATAGCTGGTGCTTTCCATGTGGTCCTATTTAATCAAGATTTGACCAGTAGTTTTTGAGTTATCCGTAATAATGCGTATCAAGGGTTCCCAAGATAAAACGTTAAAGTCGGATTTTTATGCTTGGCTTGCGTTTAAAGTATTATAAGTAATTTTCCGCGTTCCAAATAATTTAATTAAGTACTATTAATGTGATAGTGATGAATTGTTTATTTAATAAAAACGATTTTGTATGAACTTTAGTTCTGATCAATATTTTCTCTACGTACCATTTGCTGCTATGGGTTGCATTACTATTTATTTTGTGCTTATAACAAACAGACTGTATAGTTTCATTTCTTTCTAAATTGACTACTGTGGGCTATATATTTGGGTGTCATACTATATGTCGACAGTTCATTACTTCGACAAGTTGCTTACTTCATTTATGAAGGTTTTGGATGAAAATATCCGTACAACAACTGTAAAAATCGAACACGACGGCCATCGCACAACCACTTATAACAGGCAAGACGTTCGTTGAGCTCCCCTCAGTGACAATTCTTCCCACCTCACAGAGTACGTATGGACTACATTATAGCTCCTAAGCTATAATAATAACATATATCTATGATTTGTATCATACAGATTTTGTATATTTTAAGTAATTATTCTTCCGTTGTAAAAAGTTGGTTGTACGATTGTAATAGGTGCTTGGACGTTTAACGAATGTGCAAATAATTAAATCTATTATTCCTCAGGTTATTTTTACAAATAAAAATTTTAAAACTATTTACTTATATCTATACAGCAAAAGGCTTAAGCTACCTACAAGGCACCGAGTTTATAGGTAACTCGAATCCTCAAGTCAACCACTACCAGTGGGTAGAGTTCCCATCATGCTGGCTGCAAATGCTATGTTGAACCAAATAGTACCAGTATTTCTATTACTTCAGCTCTCGAATAAATAATAATAAAAATAGATGATAATTATTAAAAATATTTAATAGATTAAAATTAAAATAAAAGAAGAAATATCATTACTAAAAAGCTTCTTCTCTTAATATAAAAAAAATCACATTCCAATAATTATATTCATTGGATCCTTCCAAATACTTGCAGGTTACTGTCTTTTTTTTTAGAATTGTTAAACCAATTTCAATTTCAAATTCTCAGTCTATTCAAAAACGAAACACATGGCCCGACTGAATTTCAAAATTCTCAAAAGCTCACCCTCCGAGCTCAGGTCGTAAAACCCCATTTCAATAATAAAAGCCTAGATTGTACCCTCAGACTTCAAAATGTCATCGTTCCACCTCATAAAGTCTTATCATTCACGAGCTGATGCCCACGAGACGAAGTAATTTTCTAAATTAAAATCAAGGGAGACAGGTGAAATTTTATAAAAAAGTATACGTTATATAAAAAACACAATTGTCAGTAAGAAATTCTACATACATTTATTATATTCAATCATAAATAAAAAATCTCGTCTTTTATTTAAAATGAGCACGTGACGTGTTTTACCTGATATGTTTGGGTTATATTATCGTGGAAATAATTTAATTTCATAACACATTTATTCAATAGACATTGTTACGAAGATAAAACTCTGCATAGATAAAAAGCAAATAGTACTGGGTGTATTCATCGACTTAAAAAAGGCATTCGACACCGTAAGTCACAATCTGCTTCTCAATAAACTGTGTGAAATTGGTATTACCGGCTCTGCACTTGAAATATTTAAGTCTTATTTATCAAATCGTAAGCAGACAGTGAAGATAGGTCAAACTAAAAGCGAACCAAATTTAATAACTTTTGGTGTACCACAAGGTTCAATCTTAGGACCCCTCCTGTTTTTAATTTACATAAATGATATACATAAAATTGGACTAAGGGGTGATGTGACGCTCTACGCTGATGACACCAGTTTGTTCTATTTTGGTAAATCAGTGGACACTGTAATTGCAGACGCACAGTACGATCTAGATCAGCTAAATACATGGTTCCAGTGCAATTTGCTCACCATAAATATTGCTAAAACTAACTATATTATCTTTAAAGCAATTAATAAAATCATACCAATTTTTTTACCTCTGACCATCAATAACGTTGCTATAAACAGAGTGTACCAAGAAAAATACCTAGGCTTAATCTTAGACAGCAATATGACCTGGAAACCGCATTTACTTAAATTAAAATCTAAAATAATATCGCTCGTGGGAATGCTGCGTGGAGTCGTACGATGCCTCCCACGTCAAGTACGATACACAATATACAATTCACTCGCTAAACCCCACATTGATTACCTTGTGGAAGTATGGGGCACAGCTGCTAAGACAAACTTAAATATGATACAAATAGCACAAAACAAATTAACAAAAAGACTATTTAACTATAACTTTCTTACATCTACATCCAAAATATATAAAGAAACAAAATTATTAAATATCAAACAAACTTATGTCTACCAAAACTGCATTTTAATCCGTAAAATCTTAACTAAAGATGTACACATACAAATAACATTTACCAAGAAACAACAATACCAAAAAATTAAACTAAGAAACGCTAACGAGATAAACCTACATACACCACGAACTAACTACGGTAAAAAAAGTATTATGTATGAAGGTGCCCAATTATACAATAAATTGCCAAAAGACATAAAACAAGCAAAAACTATGTTCACTTTTAAAAAACTTTTAAAACACTACGTAATGACCAATCAATAATATTAATAATAATTAAACTATTTTTCCATTATTAAGATTTAAAACATTCTTAAGACGCGTTTATACCATTATTCAGATAAACTTAAAACTATTATTTACTACAATTAAAGCTATTAGTAACAAAAATTTAAACTATTACATTGTATCATATCATATATAGGACGATAAATGTTACAATTATAATCTAAATCTAAAACTGCATGCCACTTCCAGTTGCGCTTATTCCGTGAGCGTTGTTGTTGTTGTGTAGGTACGGTGGTGAGTCAACCGGCTCGGTCGCGGCCGGGCCGGCCATGCCGCCGCGCGCTGCCCGGTATCAATGCACACAATTGCAAATGCAACTGCCAACATTATATTCATATTACCTTGTATTATGCTGTAGTCATTATTATTTGTTTATTTACTTAGATCGTATTTAAGCCCAGTAAACTATTTATAATTATTATTAGATTTCTCATGTAAGTGAAGTTATTCTTTTTGAGAAATAAATAATCTTAAACCGGATTTATATATGTTAAAAATATACGTTCAAATTTTTTATAATTATAGGCTACAATTAATATATAAATAGATAAATATAAACAATATAATAACGTAAGAATAAATACCAATATCAATAAATATCACCTATATTTACAAATATATTAATTACATTTTAATAGCTATAATATATATAAATTCAAACTTTACCTAAATAGTGATTTTTCACTCTACTTTTAAATATTTCTTGTAATTACTTACTTAAAAGAGTGAGAGAGTGGCACAAGGGTGAGGAGGCTTATACCCTGCAGTGGGTCGATACAGGCTGATGATGATGATGATGATGATGATGATGATGAATTACTTACTTGTCTTATATACTAGTTGGCAGTTCTAGTGTCAGGATTTTTCAGGGCGCCTGAAGACATTCAACATGGCTAAGCGACTGTTGTCTTACGACTAAAAACCGGGACTGACATTTAAACGTATCCTCCGAAGCACGTTGACACTCCGTTGAAATCCCACTAAACGGTCACCCGTCTAAGCATTAAACATTGCTAAACCTTGTCAATCAGTTACGATCGACCAGGCGGACCGTGCTACGAGTGTCACAGAGGCCTCAGTGCTACAACTCAAAAACATCAAATCCATCTTAAATCACGTATACTGCGGTTCCTTCGTTTCTTCTTCCACAACGATCTCCAATCGAAAACCCATCGTCGTATTTGCGTGCGTCAATAAATCTAGCTGTTTATGATGTTTCCATGTTGCCAATAAGGCGGCACGGCGTTTGTTTAGGCCGTCGTAAATAGGACTCGGGCGTGCGAACATCCGGGGTACTTTTTATGATGCTGCTTAATATGTGTTGGGAAGATACAATCGATATTAAGGCGGTGGAGCGGCTATATCAGCCGCCACACACAGATGACCGCTTTTGAGTAAGCGTATAAATACAGCCGCTTTGATGGAAGTTTTGCAGAAATTTAATATGAGCGTCGAACTTCAATAGGTTGAGACTTACGTCGCCTCAGGTCAAGCTACATTTTTCCAGCCATTATTTAAATGTGTATGTACACTTAAATGTGCCGTGCGTTAAGATGGTTTAGTGAAGTGGGTATGAATTTCGCTACGCGCCCTTCGAAAATGACGATCAACTACGAGATCTTGTAATGTCTATAGGAACTTAAAAATTATCATTTTAAAATGCAATCTACAGGCCAATTGCTTACACTTCCCAAAACTATATAAAACGTTAAAATAATACGTAGAGCTCAATAAGCACCAACATTTTGACCTGGGAATTTAGTTAAGTTTTTGAAAATAAGGTCAAAGAGTAGTAAAATAATATCTGTAGAAAATAATATTATAAATCTTATCAATAGCATAGCTTAATATTTTTTTTACTACATTAAAGCCCAATAAACCCTTGTTTAAGTTCTTCAGTTCGTCAGAGAATGGATTCTAACTAGACAAACACCATTTTCAAGTATCACGGCAGAATTCCTTAAACTGTAGTCAAGATTATGTTTTTATTAAAATTCTGCCTTACAAGATACATTAGACTTCTCCCGGCGTACCTTCTCCCAGACGTGAATTCTCTTTGAAAACTTTGTTTTGCGTATCAATTTACACCGTCTTCCGGTTAAATCAGCTTACTAAAGTTTTCAGGCATGTAAGAACCACGTGTAAAAAGATTCAATAGAATTGTAACCTTACCGCATTGTCTTATGGTAGTTTTTAGCGTAATGATGTTTGAAGTTCCGTGTAACAAGTCTTCTTCCGTATGTAGATAGGTAAACCATGTTTACATATTTTACACACAAACATTCGTTGAAACTTTGTTATGTGTAGGTTTAAGCTGAGAAACAAACAAGTGAATATATAAGGTTTATTCTCGCATGTTGGCGTATTTTGATTTTCTGATAAAAATCAAAGGCTTGAGGATGGTAAAATATAATAATAAATGAAAAAATTAAAAATAAATGTTTTGCGATATTTACAGTCTAAACTACTTTTTCTTTGCTGGTCAACAGCAATACCACACTGACAGCTTTGGACAACATAGCACCTTGCACCCAAACGTAAGCATATAGTGAGATGGAAAGCAAATGAACCTATAAATGTACCAGTATTGAAAGAGGTGATGGAGAGGGGCTTGTATCTAAAGCCCTGATTCCCATACAGAAACTGCCAGAACTCGAGCACGCTATGTGACGCTAGTACTCGTATCTAAAATATGTTTCTGTGCTAGTTCACAGAGTGGCCAATCCCACAGTCTCTGTGAGGATAAGCTCACTGGGATCTGGCCTCAGTCAGGTTTGCTATTTCTAAAGAACCCAAAGTATGTGAAAGTATTGTTTCGACTGATTTAGAAGTACCATAAACTGAGGAAAAGAACGCTGGTAACGCTCAGGCAACACAACGTTATTTTACGTATACCTAAGCCTCCTAGTCTTCCAGGAAAGAATATTGTGGCCAAGCCGTCATCCATGTCGATATTCAAAACCGATAAAAGAGATTGTCTATGCTCATTACGATATTGTCTATGCTCTCGAGGAGCGTGCTAACTATGTTTCCATAGCGGACAACATCTTAACGAAAACGTAAACTTTGGAACAAATAATACAGAATAATCAGATACAAGACATATTAAACTTAAATATAGAGCAATCTGACAGAAGTGTTTTTATTAATTTAAATTTTTTTCTACCAAAAAAGGTGAAATTGATTTATCTAATATGGTGAAACCAAAAGGCGAAGTGAACACTTGTCTACTAGTTTATATTGTAAACCAACGAGTAAAATTTGTCTGGACAGTTATAGCGAACAATAATTTAGCGTCTAGAAAAAAAAAATTCTGTCATAAGTATTTATTAATTTTAAATCACTTAAGACAGTATTTACAATTTACATCACTTTCTAGAGTTTCGTCATCCAAGTACCAAACATTTAATTTAGATTAGAGACGTTGAATTATCGGATTGACAGCTAACTAAAAGATAGCTGGGCCGCACCCTGCTGACAGCTAACGGAAGACAAAAGAACATCGTTTTTGTAAATTAATTTTGACGGTTTTCCATAACATTGACAAACAAAATTATATAACTCTGGAATTTTATCTTTCTCTTGCGTCAGAAGTGTGCCTCTATCAACAGAATTAAAAGCATTTTTAACTTCTACTGTTAGTAAAATCTCTCAAAAATTTTGATTTAATAAAAAATCTAAATATAAAATCTTAGCCTTATGTTATTACTGAATAGGACTAGTTTCTAGCGGTTCAAAAAAATTGCATAGCGTCTTAATACATACAGCCAAATAAGTGCCAGTATTTTGTTCACACATCACTTCAAGCTTGCGCTCTTAGCTAATGTAGTCAAACAGAATCCTTACAAATAACTTATAATTACTCAACAACTAACTAAGCCTTGTAGCTTTTGTTACCTAATTTGTTTATATAAAGTAATGGAGCACAGCTATGAAAGTTATACAGCATAATACATTTTTTTTAGTGGAGGTAATGAAACGGGCGTTGATAATGTATAAGGCTTCATACAAGGGATGACTTCCATCATGCAACGATTATATTTGTTGTGATCATAAAAATGAAAGTTAGTACCTTCCAAGTACCTTCATACCAATGGTTGTGATACTTCTGGTCTTAGTGTTTTTCCTTGTGAATTTTATCAATTTCAGGCAGTGCCAAATCTTTGATCAATACTTGTGAAGTTATTTCATTCTTCATCTTCTTCACATCATAATATTTTTTTCACCCGATTTCGCCATGCAAAACAGGTCATAATGTGTTTATCAGTCGATGTATGTATGTTTGTTCCTTTGTGGCTTTCTAGAGACCAAACGCGTGGGCTGATTTCGATG
This sequence comes from Lomographa bimaculata, assembly GCA_948107665.1. Lineage (NCBI taxonomy): Eukaryota > Metazoa > Arthropoda > Insecta > Lepidoptera > Geometridae > Lomographa > Lomographa bimaculata. The sequence continues at coordinate 2,738,878 of OX403592.1, read as the reverse complement.
ATTCTTACTTCAATCAATTTGGCTTAATCTTGCGTCTGTCACTAAAAACATGACAGAAGTAGATGAAATATGGCGACAACCAAACGCAAAAGTCGACGAACTTTGCTGAGTGGTATATCATTGAATAGGTATTTAATAATTAAACGCAAACAAAGCTTTAAAAAAACCGACTTCACCGCTTTATTTTAGGAATTTTGATCAGATTCGACGTACTATACACGCATTATTGATTATGATATTACAAGAACAACTGATCAGATCTTGATCAAATTAAAATAGACCCAAAAAAATTCAAAATCGGTTCATGTGGAGTAATGAGGTAACACACAAAAAAAGTACATTCGACTTGAGTGCCTCCTCCTTTTTTGTGAAGTCGATAGAAAATCATCTAAAGGTTTCTTTTATTTTTCATTTCGAACGATCAGTTAGAACCAATAACAATTCAATGTTTGTTAACAACCATCCTCACTTAAAAGTTTAAAATAAAGCTGTGATATAGCTCTTTTACAATCCCATAATAGGCTTTATTAACGAAAAATAAATTATTTGATCGGGATTTTTGAATTTTTTATACATTGACTTGTATTTCTATAACTTTCCACACAGTAACTTTCACTACTATCAAACAAAATCAAACAAAACCATAATGACCGTTATCCTGATTTCACTACCTTTTACTAACCACGTAACCCTCTTAACCCTCTAGAGGGTAGGCCACTGTCTAACTAAGTTAAACTTTGTCCTACGGCATTGAAATAAGCCCATTGAAGCTTATTTATACAACTGTAATATTTTAACTTCAGAATCGTCTATAAGGGATTTGATATACAAAGCGCCCGAGGCGCGCGTGCATGGCGCGCGCCCGCAGCGCGCCCATGGCACGCGCCCTTACAAAATTAGGGCGCGAGGCTGAGGCGCGCATAGTGATCATTAATATTCTATATCCAGAAATTTGACTGATTATTTGTTTTGGGAGTCATCAAGTCAAGAGTGAATCCTTCAAGCCAAGCATGCAACATTTTCGGCTGCATCATCACTGTCCATCAGGTGAGATTGAGGTCAAATGCTTGCCTATCAAGCATAGAAAAATGTTTGTGTGTTTCTTTTCTTTTTCACGCCAATACAGATGAAATTAATAAATACATTGACTTTTTACTACGTTAACGCACTTGCACTCGATAATTTAGGAATGTTTAAAAACAATGAGTTATTGAAGGAAATAAAGATTATAAAATTCTTTAATTTTTCATATTTAAGAAAGCATAATCCACCCGTGATTGTCCCTTAAATCCCTTATGCAAACCTCTGTTACCGTAAATGTTTACGTGAACAGACGTGTGAACAATGAAATGCGCATTTCATTAATTTATTTACAGACCGTTGGAGATTTTACTGTTTTGAAAGGTAATGAAATTGTTGAATATTCCAAAACTAGATAACAAATGTGAGTAGGCAACATTTAAATTAAATCGAGAATCTCCTTTATCATATAGGTTTATTTTTATTTATTTAATGACGTACCTACCTGTTGCAGCTGTTGCATTTTACATCTTCGGCTGCATCTTCATATTTCCATCAGGTGAGATAGCGGTCAAACGCTTGCCTATCTACCTTAAAAAGTTTCAATCTATAGATTTTAGTGTCGAAAATTATGTATTTCGAGTTTATTTTGGATGTTTCGTTGGATTGGTTTCAGTTAAAAAAATAGTTTATAATCCGTTAATTAGCCAACATTAAGATAAGAGTATGTTTCTTAAATTTAGATATTTTTACGCACTATAATCGCCTGTGATGACAATCGTGCTCGGACCAAAGCGCAGCCTGTTTTAGACTTAGTTTAAACTGATTGATTTCCTTGTACTGTTAATTTTTTGGGGATTTCAGGGATCTATCGAATCCGATTTCCTAGAGGCCGCATCCTCAAGTTGCCGATAGAAGAGAAAGTCCAGGAGGTAAATCTCCGCTGGTTAGGAGGGAAACAAAATTCTTCTCGTGGTTCCAGTGGACTATTAGGACTGAAATGTGAAACTCCTTAATCAAGCAGATGGTAGGACTTCCTGACCCCTTTTTTTTTTTTTTTTTTTTTGTGGGGGGAAAATGCCTTGCACTTCCCTTCCTTCCCAGGGGTGAAGGAAGGGGGTATGTGGGGCTCGAACCCACTAAAAACCCCCCCGTGAGCAGTCCCTCGCCGAGGTGGGGCAAGATAGCAGTCACTATCTTGCCCCGGCGGTAGGCCCGAGTACAACCGGGCCACTGCGCCTATGAAGGGGTGACCTTGCTCACCAAGGCCACCCCTCAGACTTGTGGGGCCGTGCAAGCCAGTGGAGAGCTCCCTGACTCTCCACCGGTGACCCCACTACAGAGGAGGAGAGAGGAGGCGGGCGAACTGCCTCCTCCTCCCCCCCATCCGTCTGCGACGGATCGGGTCAGAAAGGGGATCGACCTCTCTGGCCCGTTCCGCGGCCTCCTTCTGCGCCATCACCGCTTCGCAGAAGGAGACTACCGCCTGCCACAATCTCTCACTGCCGAGCATGGCGTCTACCACGCTTGGCAGGGAGAGATCTCCGCCTATGATCGCTGAAAGCGTGTGCCGCTGCGGGCCCCATGCGGCACACACTTCCAGCGTGTGGAGCGCCGTATCCTCCAGCGCCCCACATTCGTGGCAGGCCGGGGTCGGCTCCCGTCTCGCGATTTGGTGCAGGTACTTTCCGAAACATCCATGTCCGGAAAGCACCTGCACCAATCGGAAGGTAAGCGACCCAAAACGCCGCCGCACCCACCTCCCAAGAGGACCGGGCGGATGGCCTCCACCGTCCACAGCCCGGGGCCCGGTGGAGCCAGGTCCTCCGTCCACCGCCGCAACAGGGCAGCCCGCGCCCGCCACCGCATGCGGGTGACCTCTTCCCACGCTGGGGGGTCTCCTCGAGCCCTCCTCGCCGCCACGAAGTGGTAAACTTTGGCGAGGATCTCCGCTTGGAGCTCCCAGGGGGGATCACCCGCAAGCACGCACGCTGCCGTCCAGGACACTGTCCGGTACCCGCGTATCGCCCTCGTCGCAATGACCCGCTGCGGACGTCGCAGCAGGGTCTTGTTTCCGCGGTTGAGGGCGTCCACCCAGACCGGCGCCCCGTACAGAGCCATACTCCGGATTACTCCGGAGTAAAGCCGACGGCAGGTCGCGTTTGGGCCACCTACGTTGGGCAGCAGCCTTCCCAAGGCGGCCGCAGCCCCCACGACTCTCGGGGCAAGCTGTGCAAAGTGAGCCCCGAAAGCCCACCTCCCGTCCAGGATGAGACCCAGATATTTCATCTGGGTCCCCACCCGAACCGAGACCCCGTCCAGATCGATCCGCGTTCCTGGAGGGGGTCCCCCACGAGGCCCATGGAACAATAGGGCCTCGGTCTTGGAGAGGGCGACCTCCAGCCCCAGGGCACGTATGCGGTCAACCACGATAGTTGTACCTACCGTAGCCAACCGCACCGCCTCCCTGAGGTCCCTCCCCTTGGCTACGACAAGGGTGTCATCCGCGTAGCACGCGACCCGCATATTTGCGGGAAGCGTGCCACGAAGCACCCAGTCATAGCCTATGTTCCACAGGAGTGGACCCAGCACCGACCCCTGTGGAACCCCGCAGGAGACGCGACGGCGCCTCATACCGTCACGTCCTACCACCAGGATCTCGCGATCCTGGAGGTAGAGGACTTCCTGACCCCTGCCTAAGGCGTTTTAGGCAGATGTATTGCAAACAAACACGCGAGCATTTTACCAGCCTCTTTGTTTTTACTGCTTGTAGCATAAAAAAAAAAAAAAAGAAGAAGACTATTTGTCTTCTTCTTGAAAAATTATACGGGCGTTTCTTCAACACAAAAAAAAAATTAGGAATTATCTCCTACATTTGTAGTGTTTTAATTGATATCAAAACTTCATCTAGTATCCTCCAATCCTACCGCTTACGCTTCGTCCCACTACAAAGAGTCGTTATCTTCATTCACCGCCCGTCGCCGGTGGAACAAAAGGCGAAGCGAGACGTTTCAAATAATAGACACTATACTTAGTTCGTTAGCTTACCTGGGGATTGTAATTTCTGAGCGTGCTCTCGGTGCTTAGCTTATAATGCTTATGAACATGAATAGGGGGATTTGAGAACGTCAGTTTGTAAAGCATTTCGGCCGTGGTAGAGCCAAGGTTCAGAAATATTGCATGGCCCAGCAATTTGCAGCGAATTCACCCAATTCATTTGCAGACTTTTATCTTAGTTGTATTTATAGCCTTATAGAGACTATAATACGTTAATACGGGATAATAAGGAAAATATATCTCGCCCAATCACACAATATGTATGATTTTTACATCATTCTCATGTATAATTCAATTGGTCGTTGGTTTAGTTGGATACGCGTTCGCCTTCTAAGCAGTGGTTCGTCTCCATATACAATACAATACAAAAACTCTTTATTGACACCAAAATATAAATACAACTTACGGATAAACTTATAAAGATAGGTATAATGGGCGGTCTTATCGCTAAGAGCGATCTCTTCCAGACAACCTTTGGAAGTTTTATTTACAAAAAAAAATAGTGTTTCTGGTTTTAAATGTTTGTTTATGTGATTGTAGCGCTCTTGTACAAACTATAGAACACTTAATCTCTTGCCCTTAGGACAATCTTGCCACAGAACGTCAGGACAACAAGGCAACAAGGCTTCTCTTCAAGAAAATGTAGAGCAGCTAAGCACATATGATATGAATACAATTTTGAACCATCGACACGACGAAGAAATAGCGTCAAAAACGTTTTATATCAACATCATCTACGTTTCGAACGACACAATTTCCGAGAACTTACAAGTTCCGTATCACATTCAAAGACGCAGAAAGGCATTCCCACCACAATAGTGGCATTTTCTTCATATTATCGACGTATGAATGGTCCTAAATACTGCGATGTGCAGCCATCTCCGATAGCCATCGGCCTTCGGTAGTCTCGAGCTCTCGGACCGAATCGATTTTTAATGATACTATGCTTTTTTATGAATGGAGTAACAAATAAAATGTTTTTAAGTACGTTTCAGGTAACTTTACAATTGAAATTATGTACAAATTGACAGACGCATTTAATTTAAACTTCTTGCTGGCGTCGTTGGTTGCGCGATCGCCTTCTATGCAGCGAGTATCAGGGTCGATTCCCGGTTATAATAAAAGTTTTCTTCCCAAGGGTAACTTTGTTTTTATTTCTGTGTTATGTTTACGACACGAGTCTTGGAACTTAGTTTGGCGGTATGAATGTAATATCGTTTATGATCTATGTTATGTAATTTGACGACCCAGTTGGCGCGGTGGGGAAGTTTCGCCCTCTGCGTAAGTCCCGGATTCAATTCCCGGCAGAAGCTCAATTTTCCTTCTGAAGGGACATTTTTGCTTCTAGTTATGGGTGTGATTGTGTGTGTGATATGTAAATGTTTTCGTCACCCTTAATACAAGTCTTTGAACTGAGTCTGGGGCTGTGAGTTGAATACGTTTATTGAATTTGTCGAATTCAAATGTGAGTTCATGTAGTAGACTCCATTTTGTCGGTTGGTGTTAAGATCATGATATACATACCACCAATACATTGACATTTTTAACATATGAGTATCAGTATTCGGCTAGTTATTACTTACTATAGCTTACATATACTTACGTCAACTTTATATTAGTGGCATTATAGACTTGACGGATGCATATGGTAATCAAATACCCACAAACAAGTTCAGGAAGCTCGTAAACTCGCTTTCTTATGGGGTAAACATTCAATATTGACCTTCACCTTGGTGAATTCGTATTTGTCATGTAACGAAGACATACAGATCAAGACATATTTCTAGAGAAACCTTGTGTTATTGAGGCACGATCATTCTTATCGCGGATTCGTTCGCGGTAAGAATGATCGTATATGACAAGAAACTTAGAATAACTTGACCGACGACGAGACAAAAAACTTATTGGCGACAGTAAACTAGTCCAGTCGAAGCTGTTGAGTCTCGGTCATTGACGTAAGATAGCACGTCTATCAGTTTTCTGTCGTTTGCATTTTGGAGAGTGTGCGCAGGAATTACACGAGTTAACTCCCTCAAGCCCGTTTTACCATCTTACAGCTATACAAACAGTCAAACGTCATACATTTATAGTTGTCATGCGTCCAGCTCACTCGAAGTGTTTCTTTTCTACATTTATCATCCGTACTGTAAATGAGTGGAAGTCATTGCCTGCGTCTTTGTTTTCTGAACGGTATAATCTGGGTATCTTCAAGTCAAGAGTGAATAGGTATCTTTTAGGCATTCATGCTACATCTTCGCTCGTATCATCACTTTCGATCACGTGATATTACCTATATTGAACATAAAAATAATTTAGTAACGATCCGGTGAACTTCGTCCCACACCATCTACTAAAATTAATAATTCCTATACAAAATTACCAATTTATTTTTTCATATTCCTAAACAAATAAAACAAAAAAGATCAAACAAGAAGTCCAGCCATTTTAGGCCAAAGGTCAAGGTCGTCTTAGGATTCGAAACTACTACCACTAATTAGAAGGCAGGCTTACTAAGATGGCGCCATCATGCCTTTGTAATTGTATTGTCGTTCTTACAATCAGCTATCAGTCGATTAGTATGCGTAAAAACAACATCAAAAGAAATCCACGATCACATCGATCATCCACTAAATTTAATTAACCCTGACAAATGTAAGCCGCAAAGTTTTGTGATCGATGCTAGCGCCAGATTAATATCTCCCAACGATCTATGGATAACTGAACTATATCAACTAAGTTCTGAGCTATATGACAGAACGATCAACATTACAAGTACAGAAGGTTCACTCTGCAACGATGTAATATTTGTTTTCCCGGGTTCCATTTATTACAAGCTTATATTAAATTTAAAAATGAAAATAAGTTTATTTACAGCAGAAAGCACACTCCTAATATTAATTACAGTTATAAGTATAGTAAATAAGTTATAAGTTTTAATGAATAAAAACCAGAATTAATTGTTTTCGTGTCTTGGGCTGAAACTTTGACAATGATTATATGCACTCTTAAACTGTGGCCTTACACTAGGCATACCTGTGTCACGAATACCTAATTTGGTTTCACTTGTCCCTTGTCTGTCTAATTGTCAGTATGTAATCAAATCTTGCAAGCTAAATTAGATCCACTTCCCGATGTCCGATTGAACTCAAGTTTGGTGTACTTGTGTATCTTTGGTGACGATATAATAATATGGTACCATGGATCTGGTCTGATGATGTAGACCATAAAAGACGGCCATAGGAACTTCTGAACTAAAAACATGATCGATGGGTCTATCACCCATCGATTCCTGGCGGGAACATAAGTTTTCTCCTAAGAAAAATGTGTTTCTGGTTCTGGTTGTGATTTTGTGCGTGATGTGAATGTTTCCGGCACCCACGACACAAGTAATTAGTTTTTGAGTTAAAGTCAATAATGCGTGTTTAATACATTCTGATCAATGTTCCGGTGAAGTCGGTTTTTAAGGGTGGGGCAAAAAAAACGGGCCACTGCGCCCATGGAAATGTAGGGCTGTGAGTGGGAAAGCGTTTAATACTTGTATGACCTATAGTTTTTTAAACTGTTAAATTAAGTCTAAAACGTAATTTAATAGTGCCTAGTCATAAATACACTCCTCATTTCATCGCGACCTCTTATTTCTTCTACCGCGTGGCAAGCCAATCTGCTAGGGCGGGTTGGAGCTGCCCTTGTACATTTGTAGTGGTTGGACTCTTTTGTAGAATTCGCATGGAAACCACACCTATACCATAAAATGAATCGTTCAACAGTTAGCAAACGTAACTATATTCCGTATTAGAAGGATATATTTCCACATTTTTTAGATTTTAATATCTTAGAGTAACTAGCGTAGTGCATTGCGCGGATTGTGAACTTTTGAAGTTCAAAAATTCCGGGTGCTGTTTAGCTTTAATAACCAGACATGACGCAACCGTCAAGCTAGCTTGCCAATCTCAGCATTCAGTACAGTGGTACTCAGTGGCATAAAATTATAAAAAGCCGCGCTTTTAAAGTGCGGAGTGCGCTATGCCTGTTTACTATGAGATCAGTTTGTAGTCTCGACTCAAGTTGCTACCGACTGACTTTTTTTAAAGACGATGTAACGTCGTTATAGTCGTTTCCCCTGTTCTCAATTCTCCATTTAATCCAAAGATTCCATGATTTTTCCGCAGGGTCGCCATGCGATATATAAGATGAGCCCAAGTGTCGTCATCCTATATTAGTATATTAGGAGTTGGTATCTAAGGTCAGGTAGTGTTGCTGGTAGGCATTGACGACGAGATATATTGTTGGATAGGTGTTTATTACGTGGAGGCCACATGTTGAGTGGCTTAGGTAACTAGGTACTTATAGTATGTTGGTGTTATAATTAGCTAAGTCAGTTTACACACTACAAAGGATAACGTCCAGAGAGATCTGAGATATTAGATGTTTAATCTCTTTGAGCCTTGTTATTACACTGGAAATTATATATGATACGTATAATTAAATAGAAGATAACACACTTCTGTTATCTTCTCGATGTAGATTTAATTTTCAATAGTATATTAATAATTCTCACATAACAAAGTCCAAAACACAAACATTTTCCGCACATCAATTCAAAAGCATTGAGTTAAGTTCAAATGATAATGGCATACGCCAATAACACAAAAAGCATTTAAATTTCTGATTCGACGCCATTTGCTAGGAAAACTAAAGCTGTTTAAAATGTCAACTCAGCTGGCCATGGAATCGATCAGTCAAGCTATCGTGAGTACTTTCCTTTTATATTTTATTTTGATCGTTAGGTTCGTGATTTAAAGTTGCTGATAAGCAAACGCTGTGAAGTGGTGCTTAGTTAGTGAAAATAATGTGCTGGAAAATACTGAGAAATACTGAGAATATCTGTTTTTTTAGTAAAAACAATTGTATATTTTTCTAAACGTCATATATAAGCATTTGACTACTATCTCCTGATATAAAGCGATGATACGGGCAAAGATGTAGTATGATTTCTTAGAAGATACTTATATACTACTAGGAACAACTAGTAGTAGGTATATAAGTATCTTCTAGGCCGAGGGTTCGCCTGAGCTCATAAAAAAAAAATCAGATCGAAATGTGAATCTAAACCATTCATCGACAAAAAAATTCATCAAAAATGTTCCAGCTGTTTGGAGGAGTTTTTGTCACATACACACGTTCATGAGAATTATATACATAAAATGATATTGAAGATTCTCAAAATTTATTTAGAACAAAGATGCGATGCAAAAAGTTTCACTCCTTTACAGTACAGATCATGAACGTAGAAGAAAAAACAACAACACTTTGAGTTAAATAACTGGATTTACGTCGAACATGATGGATGGCATTTGTCTTAGATGGTAAAATGATTAACTAGTGAAAAATTAAGAGAATTACGTGGAGTAAATCCTGCGCACACACTCCAAAACGTTGGAAACGAATAGAACAACGATAAGCTTGCAACCTTACGTCGATGACCTAGTTCAGAGGCAGAGCTTATGCAGAGTCTAGATTTTGCTATATGGATGGACTAGTTTACCACATTGCCAATGAATTTAAAGTGCCTGTTGGTTAGTTTGGTGCGCGTTTGCCTTCCAAGCAGCAGGTATCAGGTTCAATTCCCTGTGAAAACACAAGTTTTCTTCCTAAGGGATATTTGTGTATATAATGTCAATGTTTCCGGCTACCACGCACACAAGTCATCGAACTTAGCGAGGGGATGTTAGTGTGAGAGTGTTTATTATTGTTAATAAGTTTTTGTCTCGTTGTTAAGAGATTCCCATGTCTTAATTAGTTATTACAATACTCGTGTGACGTCAAAAATTAATAAATCGTTTTCAGCAATCAACCTCCAACGAATCCAATTGAATCGAAAAAACCACTTCCTTATCAAACCAAGGAACGGGTTTTGGCATCGAAGAATTAGTGCTTTCAATAGCACATGTGAACAACTATAATGAAATAAATAAAGATCAAACGCGGGCCTTCCAGGAACGAAAAAATTCACTGTACGTAAACGGTTCGTGAAATAATAATCAAATATTAATTATTTCACGCGAAACTTCTAATCAACAGTTTCTCTCACAACAGCTACATTATGTGCAATAGAATGGAATCCCTTACCCTCTTTATTCGAGTTTTAAAAACTTTATAAAACGTATATATTTTCCAATAAATCTTATAAGTAAAAAACACCGTAACTGAACCCAATAATAAATTTCCCGATCGCGACTGTACCTACTCTGGTTCAATGAATCGCACTAATCTCATACCATCTCGACCTAAAGGAATAAATTAAACTAGAAAGCAGTTTCTCCACCCTTTCACCTGAATGACCACTTTTCAATAAAGAAAATATACCTGAAAACAACTAGAAAAAACTAAAAAATAATGGAAATGTACGCTTCTTAAGCCAATGGAAAAAACTGGGAAGTAATGGGAAAATACTGTTCCTCCATTTGATAAAATACGTGCAGAAACAACTCAAAAGAAAATTCGTATTCTCACGTGGATTCGGAGTTCATTTGAATATATATATTCAGTATACGATGTTGACGACGCTTTCTATCCCTTGGTTTGTTTATTAAGATAGTGAATAATTTTCGAACGCAATAATTTAAAAGCAAGCAAAGCTTTATAAAAACCAATTTCATCGCTTTATTGTCGGAACTCTTGGTTAGATTAAAATGAATTAAATACGCATTATTGAGGATAACTCAAAAATTACTGGACAGATCTTTATCAAATTTAAATGGGACTCTTTAGGAAGTACCAAACTTTTAAAATTTTTACATTTTGTCACTTGTTACTACAAAAAAGGAAGGTAGATTTAAAATGAGGACTTAGCTAGATTAAAACAAATTTCAACCATGTTTTTCGTTAAAGTAAAGTCTAATTTTAAATTCTACTGCCGTTCACAGCTCACATAATGCATAGTTTCAAAAAAGACAAACAGTGTGCTCAACTCGCAGCCTTACATTTCCTATAATAAAGAGCCTGTTTGGTCTCTCTGTGGTATTGTAAAAAAGAGCCTGGGGAAAAACTTAACGGAGTGGCTTTGAAAAGGGTTGATATTGAATTGACTGTTATTGAACCTTCTGGGAGGTCCAATTTTCTTCCGGTAGTTTTTTGGCAATGTGGAAAAACCGCTGACTCGAAATGAAATAATAATGGAAAACATGACAAAATCATGGTATATTTATTTTTTTCAAGTATGTATTGTGCTGTATAGTCGTAGGACGTTATATATCAACATTGACATAATCAGATAGGGTCACTGTACCCAAAAATACAAGCTCTCACGAGACCTACCTATTGAGGACAGAGGTTTACGAAGGTATGTCCTAGTTCTAAGTAGGTACTACTCTGTAAGATCTTGCCACTGTTTATTACAAACAATATTCTTTTTTTATTTGTATATGTTGATGCTTTAAATTTTAAGTTAACTTATATAGAAACTAAACAGACTGACGCATACTTCCTTAAATGTATTTAAATTGTATATATTGCGTAACACATTATATGCAGGGCTTCGTTAGCGTTACTGCATGCTTAAGAGAGTCCCCCCAGCATGAGAAGAGGTCACACACATGCGGTCGCGGGCTGCCCTGTTGCGGCGGTGGACGAAGCCCGGTCCTTTGCACGTTGTCGCTGACCTTCCGTTTGTTGCAGGTACTTTCCGGACACGGATGCTTCGGAATGTACCTGCACGAAATTGCATCTCATTTCATCTCTCCCTGCCAAGCAAACCTGGTAAACGTCATGCTCGGCAGCGAGAGATCGTGGCAGGCGATGGACTCCTTTTGAGAGGCGGTGATGGTGGAGAAGGGGGCCGCAGATCGGGCCACAGAGATCGATTCCCAATCTGATCTGTTCCGGCGCAGACGGACGGGGAGAAGGATGAGGCGGTTTGCCAGCCCTCTTCCTTTGAAGGATTTAAGTAGGTCCGAGCACCATACTCTCCTTTACTTCACCCCTGGGAAGAATAAAACTGCTAGGCATTTTCCACGATACAAAAAAATGCTTAAGAGAGTAATATTCATGGCTTAGCGTGTTTACAATCCCCTACTAGATCATTACTTACCAACAGATGACAGAGTGGACAAACGCTAGAATATCCAATATAAACAAAACATTAGTGCCAGTGGCCCGATTAGCATCGATTTTTCCAACTCTACTTTTTGTGAAAAGTTAACCTGAGGTTTTTAATTTATTAAACGGACTGATTACCAATATTTTCTAAATATAAGCTTTAATTTTATGCTATAAAAGAAGTCGCAACAAACCTCGAAGCTTATGAGTAACTCAAGTGCACAAGTTTGTGGTAATTTACCCATCGTGATGGCGGCTTTGCCTTTCAAAAATATATGAAAATAAATCCGTCACTGAACACAAATTGTTGTGCCAACAGTCCTTAACAGCCTCTTCCTGGCTACAAAAAAATTATTAACCTACCATATATATATCTCTATTTATTTATATAATTAGATTATTAAAATAAATCGCAAAAGCAACAAAACCTGAAAAGAAAAAATATTATACATAAAGTAAATAATTAATGGATGAGTGTTCGAGCCACGTATTGAAATTAAATTTTCAGCCGAACAGCTTACTGCAGTTACTTATTAAAACCGATAATTTATGACTCAGTAATGAAAATGTTTGTTGATGTTATAGCTTAATGCCTGGTATAAATTGAAAGCATTTTAGTCGATTTGAGCATAAACACATTTACCTACATATTTTTTTCAATTTTAAGAATTTAAAATTAAATTATTATTTAAAAAAAAGAAAAAAACATTTTGTGTTGTGATATGTAAAAGTAAAATTTTGAAAAAAAAGTGATGTCACATAATTTGGGACCCCTCCCCGCCCCTTGTCACACAATGTCACACTTCGTCGACCCCCTCGCTACCCCTTAACGTGTGACGTAATTTATGGATGCCCCCCATGTAATCATATACTCTTTCTAGAGTCATTTATTATAAGATAGTGGTCAGCTTGCATTATCAAGAATGAAAACAATTTTACTTAAATAAAGATTAAGTTGTGAAAAGATTTAATTTGGTTGGCACTGACACCTTCCTGATTTCCGTTCTACTTAGGAATGCTTATTGTAAGTCACCAAAGCCTGATAAAAGTTCGTAAGCTATAATGTAACACAAAACAAACGAAATAGTATGAAATATCGAATTAGTAATGGTACTAATTCAAACATTTATATCATCGGGAAGTCGTTCGTAGGTTGCCAGGGTGGATCACGTGCGCGAATATATCTTGGGTAGCTTGGGAGGCTTGGGTGTTTAATACCCTTAAATAGCTATTCTAAAACTATCTCCGAACAGAGATCTCATACCTACTCTCGCGCTTCGTGCTCGTTTGATCAATTATCTAAATGAAAATCCCATAAGGACTAGGTTTTCTTATCAAGAAGTTGATGGATAGTAGACATCAGCGTATACTATATACTGACTGCCTGCCAAATTTTAGCGTTCTATATACATTGTCTTTAACGTTTTTTGTGACTAAGTTAGTGGATTTCACTTAAAAGCAATGTACAAATATTGAATTATAAATAAACGCTACGTCATTTTAAATCTGAATTAAAAATTCGGTAATTCATTTTGATAACTCTATTTGAAACCATTGACTGTCTGAATTGAAAACACTTTTTCTTTTTATAATTTTTAGTTAGCAGACGCTATAAAAACGCATCCTATATTAAAATGTTGTTAATAATATGGGAATATGCATATTTTTCAATGCTTTTATTCAATATTAATTAATAAGTGTTAATACAAAAGGTCTCCTGATCTATCTACGGGCCAATTGCCTATGTTTTCTGAAACTAAATTAAAACTATAAACATGTCTTACCTAAAAGTTTACTTTAAGAACCCGTATACATTTGTATGTCTTTCTCGCTCGCACGATTCACTGATTTTGAGATATAAAACTGACGGTGTGAGTTATTGTAAATGTTGTCAATATAATCCCTAAATAATAATACCACGGATCTTATAAACTGATATTCGTTTTCTTAGCTTTTGGATTGGCGGAGAATATCGATGTCAAATTGATTTTATATTTTTTTCACTCTTTCTTCGTCTAATTAATAGGTATTTAAACGAAAATTAATTTAAAGTATCCGTTACATAATTATTTAGTAAAGTTATTTACAACATTTTCCATAACTCGCTCCATAATTTTTATTTCTCAAAATGAATGAATTGTGCGAGCGAGACAGACATAAAAATGTATACGGGTTCTTAAAACATGGCCGAAATTTCAACTTCTTCTTCTTTAAATGGCGACTATAGGGCTGTCGCACCATAATTATGCCAATATTGCGTATAGGTAGGAGAGCAGTTTAAAACAATTCAAATATTACTTATAAATATGCCCAGTAACAGAATTTCAATTTCATTCAGAAAACGGTGACATATCATTAACATCCAAAATTAGGAAGTCATGAATAAATATTAGCGTCCATTTTGAACTTCCAATGCATTTTTAGCACTTTTAATTATATTACAATTCTAAATTAAAAAGTATAAACATTTAGGTAATTGGTGTTTTTCTAAAGCTATAAAGATTAATGAATATAATTCTTTATTTATTTCATGCACCACTATCTGGGCATAACTTCTACCTACCTCAATGAAATTAAGCAAAAATAAACCTTACAAACTTAATCGGAAAATAATTAATCCAGCAAGCAAAGTCGCTTTAAGTTTAAAAGCAGTGTTCACAACCGGCGGCGCGGCGCGGCGGTTCGAAAAAAAGCGTCGATAAAATTATGCATGGAAAGGCGCAGAATAAACATTTATTCATAGCTGTTTTACGCTGTTAGCTCCTGTTTTGTTGTCCCATTCATTACCCGACACCATTTGTCACTGTCAAAAACATAGGGACAACTTGAGAACGAGTGGAAAAAAAAATCTTTAGACTACTCCTAAAACACACAACCAAAATGAAACCTTAACTCACATGATTCAAGCTTCAAATTCATGCAGCGTTTGTGAAAAAAGACTGCGTTACTGGTACTTATTTAAAAAGCAAACTGTTGGGATTATGCGGGATTACCCACATAAAATACGTATATCTACACTTTTTGTGAAAATATGTAGCTACTAGTTACAAAGACCTTTTTTAGTATTGAGAGCCCTTTTAATGAAGTGCTTCGGAGCTTGAAAGTTTTTACATTTGTATTATACGGTGTAAACAAGAATTGCAATTAAATAAATAGAAGTAAATCATTAATTTATACCAGCTATTAAATTGGTTTAATCATATACTGAAAAATTGTAAGTACTGCAGTATAACGGCAAAATTGTTTGTTAATTAATAATTATTTTTAAAGAATTGTATTTTTCCGCTTTTGTGACTAGAATTTTCCAGGAAATCCCAGGTATATACATGTATAATAATCATTATCAATGTGGAGCCGAAGCTCAAGAGCGGTTAGCAATCCAATATCATTTATAGTTACATGTTTTTTTAAGATAGTGGACAACGCGATAAAAATACATTTTATTTTTTTCTCGATATGAGGTCCAATGCTTGAACGTCGTTCAAATAACTAGATTTTTTTAGAGAAAATGTAAAACTGCAGCCCAAAACCAAAAATGGCAATAAAAAATATATGACAGTCAAGAGGAAAGGTTGCAAAAAAAATATTTTTTATTTCCCTTTTGGAGTATCATTAAAATAGCTTTGCAAGTAGAGTACGAAAACTGATAAACGGATGGATGGACGAACGAACGGACGGATTCCCAAAGTGCTGAACCTTATAGATCTCATCTCACTCGATCAATAAACTTGAATTATGTATTACATAATAACACTGGTACAAGAAACTGGGTATCCTCGCAAAGGTTAGGCAGTACTTCACACCGGGGCAGCTTCTCAATCTATATCAAGCTCAAGTCCGATCGTGTATGGAGTACTGCGGCCACCTTTGGGATGGATCAGCGAAGTACCAGCTTGAAGCTCTTGAGTCAATCGACCGACGAGCAAAAAGACTCATTGGCGATGATACGCTTATTGAGTCCAAATTGCAAAGTCTCAGTCACCGACGTAAGGTCGCAAGCCTATCGGTATTCTATCGGTTACATTTCGGCGAATGTGCGCAGGAATTACACGAATTAATACCCCCATGCCCGTTTTACCATTTAACAACAAGACAAACTGGCAAACGTCATCCATTTATGGTAGACATTCCTCCGGTTCGCTCAAAGCGTTTTGCTTCTACATTTGTCATCCGTACTGCGAAGGAGTGGAATTCATTGCCCGCGTCTTTGTTCCCTGAACGGTATAATCTGGGAGTCTTCAAGTCAAGAGTGAATAGGTATCTTCTAGGCAAGCGTGCTACATCTTCGGCCGCATCGTCACTTTCCATCAGGTGAGATAGTGGTCAAACGCTTGCCTATCGAGTATAAAAAAAAAAAAAAAACAAACCACAAATATTGTAAAGACGAAACTAAAACAAAAAAATACTGCACTTCGGGAATGCCGGCAGAAGTGAAAACTTGAACATAGGAGCATGCATACATTTTCGCCGCGCGGTAGAAAGAGATGGGGATATTACTTCCTCTCCTCCCTCCGTCTTACGAATTTTACGAATTACGAACTTTCGATCAGGTCACGCCCTGACGCGAGATTAAAATTTTTACCCATCCCAAAAAAAGTGCACAATCCCGCTAAAGAAGTTTTCACTTCAAAAATACAGTTGGGAGAAAAAAAAAACTAATTTGAAACACAAAACTGCAATAGCGCCAATAAAATCCAACTCAATTCACGCGGAAGAGTCAGACACTTTTCAAACTGCCTTCGCCATTAAATCCGCACCTTCACAAACCGCGATGTCAATAATTCAATGGATATCGACCACGTGACCTAGACTTTTACCTAGGCTTCGTACCGTGCTAAATATAGACTGCAAGGCGCATCATTATACATTCTTCGTGCTATGTGTTGTTTATTGATGCAGTAACAGTATTTTAATGGTTTTTGCGCTATTTACTCCTCCGATATGAGTCGGATTGTTTAAAGCTAGTTTCATTTGCTACTATATGTAATTTGCTACATATTTTTTATGCTAAATAGGCAAGCATTTGACCACTATCTCACCTGATGGAAAATAAAGATGCCGCGGAAGATGCAATATGCTTTATGCATTTATATCACGGACATATTATGTGTAGAGAGATCCAGTTTGTTTTTGTTGAGCTTCTATTATAATTGGGCAACTTTTTGATTTTTATTGTACTTTGAGAGGTGGTAGAGCATTTTGTGAGTTGCTCGCCTGGCTTGCTACCAAAGTAGCTTACCACCATCAAGTTGAAAGTCTGCCGCCAAGCCAAATACGGTGTTCCGGCAGTTATCCTTGAGAGCCTGCGTATTCCAGGTCTAGTGTGTTTACCAGCTTCGATCACATCGTCACTTACCATCAGGTGAGATAGTGGTCAAACACTAGCCTGTCACAAATAAAAAAAAAAAAAAAAAAAAACTTGAATTTTTTTTGCATTAACTTTCATTCATATTTCATTTTTCATGTTTGTAATTTTTTTTCCTCAATTTTTATAAAAGGGTTTTTTGTTATTTCAAACAAGCATGTACACACTGTTGTTTCAATACAATATAATATGCAATTCAATTCAATACACGCATCCTTATTAGATGTTAGTATACATGTGTGTTAGTATACATTCAAGTAATAAATATAGACTTTTTATAGCAGTGAAACGTAAGGGTCAAGTTTATTTCTGTACAATTTTACAGAGGTGATTCTTTAAGTCTTATCAGAGAACGGAAAAATCGGCTGGAGGTTCTGGCTCTGATTTATCTGCTACTTTTAAGTTATCTTTTTGGCGGCTTACATTAATTTGTATTAAATTGGTATTTTAAATAATATACTAGAATTTATTATTATACCTGTCACAATTTTTATACATAATCGAGGTACTAAACAGCTATGAATCGAATCTTGTAAACTTTGAATAAAGAACTCTTAGAAGCAATGTGTTGTATTCGCTCGAAACTGGTAATAAGTCATTTTGAACTTCTCGTTGGCTTAGATGGGTGCTCATTTGCATTCTAAGCAGCGGATTCGATTCCGAACACAAGCTTTCTCCCCAAAGGAAATTTGTGTTTCTGGTTATGGTTTGTGTGTGGTTGTATTTGTGAAGAAATGATTCCGGCATCCAGTAAACAAGTCATCGGACTTAGTGTGAGTCGATGAGTGTGAAAGTATGTTTTGTAGTGTTTACTTACACCGATTAATACCTTCCGTAATACAGATTTTTTTAAAAAAATTAAATTTGTCGCCTTTCAATTTACCGAACCCACCGAGTAAGGTCGACATAATCTCTCTTGTAATAAATCTCTAATATAAAAATATATGATCTGAATGTGCCTGCCTGGATGTTAATCTTCTTTAGGAATATTTTTGTGAGCCACGCGACACCCTACCCAAATCTAACCAGCACCACGTGCAGTTAAGATTTGGATTGGGCGGTTATACGATTCGTCCTTGGAACATTTTCTTTTTTTACGATTATGGATGTGTTAAAATCATCATTTAGTCTAACCAATTGAACACAAAAGATTTCATTTCAAACAGTACAGTAACTTTTAGATAATGCTCGATTAAATTAAAAAACGAACATCAACTTTAACGGTGGAGACAATGTTATATAGGGTAATATTGGCTTTCACATTACGTATGTACATATTGCAGTCAACAATGGTCCATTTCCATGGAAAAGCCGCTTTATTGAACAGAGAGAGAAAAATTCCGAATTTAATTTTGTAACTACGACTTTTAGTATTGCTGTCATTTTGACCAACCTTGTCAAATGTTACAAACTTGTAGGTAACTATTCAAGAAAACTTTTGAGTCCACTTTAAGAGAAACCCTGTTGAAAATACAAACTTGATGGTTGAAGTTAGGTCTATTATCTATCTATATATATAAAAATCAATGCCACTTTTCGTTGTTATTTTATAACTCAAGAACGGGCTCACCTATCCAAACCAAATGTTTAGGCTTTGTTCGGATTATTTAGTAGATGGTTTATGTGAAGTTTGCACAAAATCGGTCGAGCGGTTCTTCATTTATCACACCCAGGCGAAGCCGGGGCGGATCGCTAGTCTCTTTATATTGAGCACTTGAGTTAATTATAAGCTCGGTGCTTTGTAACTTGGGTCGTTGTAATGAATGTATATAATTTTAGGAAATATTGGCAATTGACCCATGGATTAATTAATTCGTTTTAATTAGCAATTTATATCATTAACAAAAAATAAGTGTTACTTTAACAAACGCTTTCACACTCACAGCCCCACACTAAGTTCAAAGACTTGTATCGTGGGTGCCGGAAACATTCACATCACACACACATTACACCCAGAACCAGAAGCACAAATATCCCTTGGGAAGGAATTTGTGCTCCTGCCGGGAATCGAACCCAGAAACCACGGCGCAGAGGGCGGACACCGGTCCACTGCGCCAACTGGGTCGTCATAAATTAATATTCTATAAATTAACCTATAAAATGTGTCCTAAAAATATCATATAACCGATTCACACAAAACCTGCCACATCACGCCCAGAAAACTGTGAAACGTGATAGTCTGTACTTTAACAATATTATTTGTTAACAGTGCTCCATTTGCTCTATCATGCGACCGTTGGAATAGCTTTAAATTTATGTGGACATGTTTTTTTATTAATAATATTTACTTTCTCTCGCTTTAGAAACGAGTCGCTATCACGAATAACCTTAAACTAAATGTACTATTTACCTAGATCACCTCGAGCGACTGATAGTTGTCCCATATTCATATTCATGTGAATGTATGTGAGAGTAAGTGTGTGAATTTATGTTTAAAACAAATAATTATCATCCAGTTTATTACTGAATACCCAAAAAAGGAGGAGGTACTCAAGTCGACTGTTTATATATATATATATATATATATCTTCATAACTTCGTTCCACGTGAACCGATTTCGAAATTTTGTTTAGTTTGAAAGATGTTGCTTTCTTTTTAAATTTGATCAATATCTGATCAGTAGTTCTTGAAATATCGTCAATAATATTCTGTGGACTAGATTGACGATGTTCTCGTTTTTAACCAACTTCAAAAGTTCCGACCTCTTAACTTCTTTCGTTGCGAGCTGATTTTGATGATTATTTTTTAATTTGAAAGCTGGTGCTTTTCATGTGGTCCCATTGAAATTTGATCAAGATCTGATCTCTAGTTTTTTATTTATCGTCAATAATGTGTGTATAATACATTAAATCTGATCAATGTTCCGAATATAAAGCGGTGAAGTCGGTTTTTTAAGCTTTTCTTGGGTTAAATATATACCTGTAATAATAAGACACAATTTCGTCCAGTTTGTGCTAATAAGTAGAGAGTATTGACCCTGAAATAGAATAAAGACTACTTTAAATTCACTCAGCTAATATATTAATATAAACTAGCTGTGATCCAGGGCTTTGCCTATGTTAATATCTAGCGTTTATCATATTATATCATATTCAGTCTAGACTTATTTAAGTCAAATCCTTCTAGCTATTATAAATAAACATAAAACTCACATCCGTCAGTAACATTAAAACCATACACATACATACAATAACACCCAGCAATAACAACAACAAACTAGAATAACGCGTCGTTCCAAAATAAGTCATAAATAGAACCGTGTCGAGCATATGCTTTTTTTAGTAACAAATATTACTTCGTATCCAATTACAATAACCCAGTCAATCCGATACTTCACTGACACACGTAACCATTCGTAGCACATCGTAGCTTTCGTAGCAACGTAGCATCGGTCGTAGCTCTATCACCACAGTTTATCAAGTTAACCGCGTCGATCGTCTGAAACTCATTTTAAACCCAGTAGCGATCCGGACCAGTTCACACAAAACTAGGTAACCCTATCTATTCAGTAATAAGGTTGATACTTGGCAAAATTGTAGATACATAGTTTGTGTAGACCATAATCAGTTTACTAACCATATTCAATTAGCGACGCAACAGTGCGGTAAAAATGCTACAGGGGTGAAGAGATGTAAATCTACTGGAAATGACAACGTAGAGTAGACTATGTTCCTTTAGCTTACTTATAACATAAATATGGGAATTTCGGTGAGTAAACTGACTTGGTCACTCACATTAAACATAATTATAAACGCTTTCACACTCACAGCCCCACACTTAGTTCGATGGCTTGTGTCGTGGGTGCCGGAAACATTCACATCACACACACAATCACAACCAGAACCAGATACACAAATTTTCCATGAGGAGAAAACTTGTGTTCCCGCCGGGAATCGAGCCCGATACCCCTGCTTAGAAGGCGAACGCCACCCAACGAAGCTAACGAGCAGTTCGTAGCATATTAGAATTATTATTAGATATTTACTATAATATAATATATTTTTTTGTTCATAGATATGATATTTCACCCTTTTATTGTATTTATATTTTTAATGAAGGCACATAAATCGAAATCCTGACAAAAACAATACTCTGAAAAATCTCGTTTTCAATATTAATTCGGATGTGACCTTTAGGGCCTTAATATCTTTCTGAAAACGGACAATAGATCAATGAATTCTATTTTCGGAAACAATGGTGAGTTCAACCCTGAACCGCAACTAAGCACAAAATCATAGGACGACCTAGAAACCTTACCTCATCCCATAATATCATTAGTGGAGTCCGCGAAAAATACCCGCATTTGCGCCATTCTGCGCTGCGGTAATGAAATCCCTGGACGCTGATGACGAGTGGATTATAGTGTTTGCTCGCAAGCAAAATGTCACTCAATGTCTCTTCTAGTTAGAACTTTATTCCTTTGTCAGTTTCAATTTCTACGAGACAGCGGGATACGCGTAACGTTTCCAGTTAATGTAGATCCTTGGATGTGGGTAGGTTTTCCTCAGATGTTGCGTGGAGATAATAGTGTGGGGGAGGGGTGGGGGTCTTTGTAGGCTGGTGGCGGTAACCGCAGACCGTCCTGACAAAACAGGCGACATTTGTACGGTGCGCGTTAGGTGTTTACTTGGACATGGAGCAGTTTGAAATGGGATATGATTTATTATTTCTTTACAAAGTAAAGAGGTCGTTTGCTATGGTGTTATATTTATCATCAATGTGGATACGAAGTGTCAATTATTTTTGACAAGTAGCACAAGAATAGCGTAACACAGAGGCTTTTAAAGGAAAATATATGGCTTATCTTCCCTTATTGCAAAGCGCTTACGCCGCAACGAAAGATATATGTGGGCTAAGTAGTGTTTTGGTTAAAGTTTTATTTGTAAATGTTATTTCTAGTTATACACATAAAGCATTTATTTACCTATCCATTTTATACAATGCTTCTTTATTGTACACCAATAATATAGGTTTATAGCATAATACATTTGTTTACATTACATTAAAGTAGAGTAAAAAACAAAA
Organism: Lomographa bimaculata; assembly: GCA_948107665.1. Taxonomy (NCBI): domain Eukaryota; kingdom Metazoa; phylum Arthropoda; class Insecta; order Lepidoptera; family Geometridae; genus Lomographa; species Lomographa bimaculata. The sequence continues at coordinate 2,716,314 of OX403592.1, read as the reverse complement.
ATAATTGTTGTCAATGGGCGGTCTTATCACATAAGCATTTCTTAAAGGTAACCTTTTGATACACAGATTAAGAATAAAATAAAATGAATGCTGGATAGGCAAGCATTTGACCACTATCTCACCTGATGGAAATTGACGAAGCGGATATATACATATCTTCTTATATAAATAAATAAATTAAATATATAAAATTTATATAACTCAAAGGTGACTGACTGACTGACAGACATAGTGATCTATCAACGCACAGCCCAAACCACTGGACGGATCGGGCTGAAATTTGGCATGCAGATGTTATGACGAAGGCATCCGCTAAGAAAGGATTTTGATTATTTCTACCCCCAAGGGGATAAAATAGGGGATGAAAGTTTGTTGTACTTCTTAACGCGAGCGAAGCCGCGGGCAAAAGCTAGTTTAAAGATAAACCTTTCGACAATGGTATTTATTGACATTCAATAATATTATACCTGTAATATTGTATCGAACATTATTAAAATTATTATATTATAATGATTAGCTAACATTTTGACATTCTTTAAAATTGTATATTTGACATCATATGAATAAAAAAATGTCTGGTAATGTATTATTATATCCCAAAATGTGAATATAAAAATGTTTCGATAAAATATACCTATTGCCGTGTGTAAATATTGAATGAATAATGTAAATAAACTGATATTATAAAATTGCAATAACACCTTGCGTAGCACTATAATTTGTGAGTTCAGCAATAAAATATTCTTGATTCTATGTATGGTGTAAATTTGAAATCAATTATTTTTAATTTAATAAAACGGAAGTTATATTTATTTATAACCAGTATTGAAATTATACCTCGCTAGTATACTGTAGAGTATCATTTGCAAGTTTGAAAGCCGTCCGCCGCTTCATTCACGCTAACTATTGTTATTGGCGGTGAACAATGCTTCGCGGTGTAGTGCAATTTGTTAGTTATAGCGAATTAATATATAAGTAATGCCGTAAAAAAGTTTGAAGATCTAAAACATAATAGAACACAATTAGTATATACAGTGATCATTAGGGCTCGATCAAACGGAGTGGGTAAGAAGGGGTTAATTTTATAAATGAGTAATGTTAGAAAAAGAAAGAAAGAAAGAAAAATAATTTATTTCGACACGTAGCAAAAAATAATAATATTACAAATAACAATAACAGTGAAACACTTATGAACTAATAATTAATGATATTATATTTATATATTAAACAAATATTATGCATGCCGAAATGGGTTTGCCTCAGCACAAAAGTCAAGCACAAAACTCGACGCTGATTTTCAGGCAAACCTGCGGGTGATATGTAAATGTGAGTAAACTTATTAAACAAATATTTATCCAATAATAAATCTAAATACATAAAAACAAAAACGATAATACCTATAACATATAATATACTTACATAAAAAATAACTATAATACATACAGGAATACTTGTTATATACACATTTAAAAATATTTATGACAAACAAAAAACTAAAAATAAACACAATTAACCAAAATAATATATAATTATATAATGCAGATAGATAATGTTCTACGATTTCGGGTCAAATTTTTTGCAATTTGCCGGATTGGCCCATATTGTGTACATATTCTTAAGAAATTTGTGAAGCTGCAGCGAAATTTATTAACCAAAACAGTTTAATGTAATCGTACTAATATTATAAATCCGAAAGTTTGTATGTAAGTGTGTAAGTATGTTTGTTCCCTCTTCACGCTTTAACGGCTTAACGGATTTAAATGAAATTTGGAACGAACATAGATTATACCTAGGATTAACATGATAATAGCGGGCGAAGCCGCGGGGCACGGCTAGTTAGATTATATTTGTTTAAATAAATACAATTTTATTTCAAATTATCCTACTAATATTATAAATGCGAAAGATTTTGTGTGCGTGAATGTTTGTTACCACGTATCTCCGTAACAAATAAACCGATTATGATGAAATTTAGAATGTAGATAGTTTAGGTTTTAGAATAACACATGGGCTACTTTTTTATTTGATTGACGCGGGGAAAAATGCGTGGCAAAACTATTTAATTTAAATAATAAATAAATCTAATACCTTTAAACGAGCAATTCTTGTGTATATATATATATATATATATATGTAATCAGGATCTCGGAAACGCCTCTAACGATTTTCATAAAATTTTGTAAGCAGGGGGTTTTGGGGGCGATAAATCGATCTAGCTAAGTTTCAATTTTAGAAAACGTCGTTTTATTCATGTTTTTTTTAACCGAGCAAAGCTCGATCATCCGGGTACTGATACTTAAAGTAATAAAAAAAATATTTTAATAACATAAGCGTTTGGTTTATTTAAATATTATTTATCAGAAAAAAAAACTTTTAAAAATATCCCTTTATAAACCTAGATAGGATAACCTAGGACCCGTACTTACCGTATCTTCTCGCCTCTTTTGAAGTTGGTTTAAGATAAAACAGTTTATAATTAATTAGTTTACTAGCATGGTTACTTCTAACTTACACCAAGCACCAGCTTCACTTTAATACTATTGTGAAACAAAACGCAGAAACGACAGCCGTAACTCTGCTGAAACGACGTAGATCTTTCAGTGTTCCTGAAGACTTGCGAATAAATCTGCTCCAGGGTTTCCTTCAAACTGAATTTAAGATATAAAATGGATAGAAGTTTTGTTCGTTTTCAAGAATTTGAAAAGAAATCTCGGAAAAGCTAACTTAAGAAATTTGTTGCAGTCTTTGATTTTTATTTGTACATTTTATCTTGATAGTTTTTATTCATTACTCGATTTGACCGGAATGAGTTCGTTCCAAGTCATAATCTTAAATTGTATGCTGACTATGAAAGCTTCTTATTTTCTCTTTTACAAATATCTAGAAAAACATCATCATCCATTTATAACCATTTACGAAAATGGTTAATTTTGCCGGGTATGCGCCTTCTAAGGGGTTGAATTCCCGGTTCCGGAACACAAGTTTTCTCTTCAAGGGAAATTTGTGTTTCTGGGTGTGATTGTGTGTGACGTGAATGTTTCCTGCAACCACTACACAAGTCATTTAACTTAGTCCGCTATTATCAAGTTAAAAAGTAGCCTATGTATTAATTCTAGCTATAAGCCATGTACATTCCAAATTTCATCTAAATCCGTTCAGCTGTTAAAGCGTGACAAACATACTAACACACTTGCAAACTTACACACGATGTAGGATAACATGCCTTATTATTATTTTTCTGACAACTCATTACACAGCGCTGTTTGCTCATTTATCGTATATACTCGTACCGTCAGTATATGTCAGGGTTTTGCAGTGCTTGTATAGTGTTAATTAATATGTATACTATTACTCTCTCACTCCTTAAATAAAGTACTTCAAAGTGAAATCGTTCGTACAACTATCATCTCAAACGTATTGGGACGATCGAGTATGTCTATCGAAAACCTACATTTGGCATCGTGCCCGGACAGCTTACTAAACCAGACGCTACAAGTATCGGTTTAATCACCTATTTATACATTTGTTTTCTTTCGAAGTTGTGTATTTATTTAGTAACTTTGAAACGCGGATTTTCCCGTTTTAATTCGGATAGAAAGTCACTTTTATCAGCTTTTACCCTTTTCTTTAAAGTAGCTTTTGCTAATACGCAATGTTTATGTGTGTGTTTGAACCGAAATATTTTCGTAATGGACCAATTTGCATTGATTTTACTATGTAAATAGTGCAGGCTTGGATAGAACAAAAACTTCGTTTTATCAAGATGTACAGCGAAAGCCGCTGAAAAAAAACTGCTTCGGCCAGCTACGTTGTCAAAAACATTTAATCAATGATAAATTAACGTCATCGCTTCAATAATGTTTCAAATTCATATGACAATAACTTGTTTTTGTTTACTACCTTCCCAAAAAAGGAGGAGGCACTCAAGTCGAATGTATTTTTTTATGTGTTTTACCTCATATATTGTGAGCCGATTTCGAAATTTTTTTTTAAGTTTGAAAGCTGCTTCCCATTGAAATTTGATCAAGGTCCGATCTCTAGTTTTTGAGTTTTAGTCAATAATGCGTGTTTAATACATTAAATCTGATCAAGGTTCCGAAGATAAAGCGGTATAGTTGGTTTTTTTAAGCTTTGCTTGCGTTTAATTATTTTGGCTTAGCTTTAACTAAACAGCTTAGCTTTTTTTTGTTACTGATTAGGTAATTTTTTCCACTATCTCTAATGTTGAAAAGTAGTGTCGTAAATTATATGACCAAAAGTGGTGAGCACATTAAGTTTTAAATTGAAACTGGCTCTAAAAAAAATTGATTCTGCTAAACTTTGAGCCCACCAGTTTATAAGAGACTAAAATCGCGCGCCTGGCCTTTTCTATATAACCTTTATAACTCAAGAACAGCTAGAGCGACATTTGATTTTTTATGTTAATTGATTGACGAAAAAAAAACACATTTTCTTATAGTATTTCTATGAAACGGCTTCTTTTATGATAAACCGGATGACAATTTTAAAAAACTTTCGCTAGTTGTCCTGCGTAAAACGGCGAAAGGTCCTGGTCAAAAAAAGATTGGAAACAGCAAAGGATTTTTTTACACATTTGAACAGTATTACGTTTCTAGGACTAGGTAAAGTACATAAACATGAAAGAGGTACTATTTTAGTCAGTATGTATATATTGTGGTAATAGGCAACCATAAACGTAAAATTGATTAAACACTTTTATGTGTCATTGCAACGCACGCCAGTTACAGCTAGTAGTACATATACAAAACCATCCAAAGTACCTACCAAGGTCTAAGCTTGATCCAAAAGCAATCGCGTTGCAATCGAATCGGAAGCGTCACGACCGACTTCCAATCGACCTGTTGATTGCTCTTTAAGTGGGCCTCCGCTGAGAGTGCCTTAATCACTTCTTGGGGCGGATTGGGTGCTACAAACGAAGGGTGCTACAGAAACATATGTTTGTCTTATCGGATTTATTTACATTATGTCAGAAGGAATTAACAAATCAATCATAAACGGTCGAAGTTGTTTTACTGAGTGAATCGCGAAGGACTGAAGTGCAACAAATTATGTTTTGTGGAGAGTTATATTTTAACAGATATTATAGTATAAAAAACCTAAGTACCTAACCTATTTGGTTATTACTTATCAATACCGTAGAGTTTCTTTAGCACGTTACGGCTCCATCATCAGACCAACTCGATGGCAACATTATAGCATTGTCACCGAAGATATATAAACTTATAAATGGCTAACATAACCTAAATGAGGCATGTAAAAACAAATTGAATAAATTTGTAAGCATTGTGTCATGGCTTTAAGTCGGTGAAGAAAAATACACAATTTGACTTTCTGCTAAGAAACGACTTTTCTGTAAAAGGAACAGATATGTTTATTTTAAACGATTTTTTACTTATTGCTGAATAAATAATAAATCATCAAATAAAATTGTAACTTAAAATTTCCAACTGCAATTAAATTCGCGCAATTAATAACGTTGCCTGTGACGTCACAGTCCACGGCCAAAAATATGACTGACGTGACATAAATTTTCGTCGATTTTAATTATTAAAATTCCTTAATAAAAACACACATACAAAAAGATTGTTATAGATGTAATTATATTGCTATAAACAATGAATATATATAATTTCATATGTATTACAATATTACGTATATTTTTTCATTTTTATGCCTAATAGGCAAGTATTTGATCACTATGTCACCTGATAGAAAGCGATGATGCGGCCGAAGAAGTAGCAAGCTTGCCTAGAAATTTCTATCGCCTTGTTGTCGTGTTAACCCGCCTGGTACGTCTATGGCGCTACCCAGAACAACAAACAACAGAGTCCTGTGTGGTTCTTGACCTTGAACATCTCGTCCCTACAATCTCAGTAATTTCCCTAGCTTTTGTAGTGTTACGTTTTTTCCTTCTTTTCCTTCTTTTCCTCTTGATCTTGCAATCTACAAACATCAATTCCGTACTAATTGCAAAGCTTACACCATACTAACCGCCGATCCCACACGTCAAGTTATTTATGAAGGTCCCTCGACCAATCCTTAATTAAGTTCCTGAAACTTGGTCTCGCTGAGTTTCAGTAGATTGCGGGATTGTAAATTTTCATTGAGTGGAAAATCTTCCCTAAGCGGCAGTTCGGTTTGCTAACTAGTTTGCGCCAGTTAGAGTATATACTATTTATTAATAGATGTACAAGATATTGAGATAAACGCAGACAAGTCATATTCAAGAAATCGCAGTGAATAAGACTATACCACTAACTGTGACAGAAGGTACTTTTTGCTTATTTTTTACCGACTTCCCAAAAAAGGAGGAGGTACTCAAGTCGATTGTATATTTTTTTTTGTTTGTTCCCTCATAACTTGTCTCCACGTGAGCCGATTTCGAATTTTTTTTTTAGTTTGAAAAATGTTGCTCTCTAATCAGTCCCATTTAAATTTGCTCAAGATCTGATCAGTAGTTCTTGAAATATCGTCAATAATGTCTATTTTGTGACGAATAATGCGTACTTAGACGATGTTCTCGTTTACCCAACTTCAAAAGTTAACTCATAACTTCTTTCGTTGGGAGCCGATTTTGATGATTTTTTTTTATTTGAACGCTGGTGCTTTTTATGTAGTCCCATTGAAATTTGATCAAGGTCTGATCTCTAATTTTTGAGTTATAGTCAATAATGCGTGTTACATTAAATCTGATCAAGGTTTCGATGATAAAGCGATGAAGTCGGTTTTTTTAAGCTTTGCTTGCGTTTAATTATTGTTTTATTTTATGCTTAAGTGTGTGGTTGCTTTTTTCATTTATATCATTTAAATTGCAATATTTTGACTTTTGGCCATATTTTTACATATTCTCTGAACATTTGTAGTTTTTCGCTTGTATGGTTACCTCTGCCTGTGATGGACGTTCGGACGGGCGGATACTTGCTGAAACACCTAAGTAAAATTAGAGACCTTGTTTCGCCTGGTATAAAAGTACAATGGCCAGGTTTTAATACTGACCAAGTTTTAAAACTTGAGCAACATAAAGCCCCAAAATAGTTTCGAACAGAGTAACTACCTGCAGACTACTGTGAGTTTTTGTAATCCTGATAATTTAAGATTTCGATTTCTAGTCATGGGTAGTCCAGACCGCTGAACAAGTTTATCTTGTATCAAATCAAATCAAAATCACATGGGCCCCAAAGAGGCACTCATGAAAGTTAAGGACTCTACTTCCAGATTCGCAAAATTACAGCCATCCCGAGAAGAACCTGGCAAGAAACTCGGCGGCGAATTTTTTTTCATTCTTTTTTATTTAATCATTCTTACGTAGGTTTATCTATATTATGTAGTCGCTAGAAAGCGCTTGTGAAGTTTGCCTCCATGCATCCTTGTCATTAATGTAGTCAATTGTTTTATAATAAGCTTTCTTTATTAATATATTATTATACTAACGCGAACCCACCTTACGTTGAGGTATTTCCTCAAATCTCACTGTTTTCACATATAATATCCCAACGTTCATGTAAGTCCTCAATCAACGTGTAGGTATTATGAGATAAGCTCTACCTACATTCCAGTGCTAATATTAGAAACCGTATTGGGCTGATAATGAGATGTAGTAAACCATATACCTACTTATAATCTACTGTATGTTTAATATTAAGATTATGTATTTCATTATACACAGTATTTAATAAGAACTCAGTGGTTTCACTTGTCTCCTCAAGTCCCGTAATTATTTGTACTCTTGTAAACAGGTTTAGTAAATAATATATATTGTAACAATATTTTCGTATGCGTCAGCAAACTGATTCGACTTTTTACAGTACATCGGTTTCGAATCCATTGCTACATAGCTATTGTCGATGGAACAAATCCGCGGAGCTTTGTCCCGCGTACAATGGCGGAACCACGGCTCTGTCGAGTGGATTCCCTTGTACTGCTGTGTCGGATTTTATGAATATTTCGATTAAAGCTTCTGTGCTACTTTTTAATGTAGTGTAGAGAGCTTGCTGGCTTTGCATGGTTTGTGCATTAGTGAGTAAATACTTTTTATGAAGTTTCTAAAGGACGCAAATAGTCTATTCCTATAGATATACTCGTATATGTTATATAGAATTTATAGCTATGTTCTTCTGCAATTTTGCAAATCTGCCAATAAGAGTAAATTTTAAAAAGGAAGGCTGGACACTATGTCTCACACTAAATCGAAGACTCGTAACGTGGATGCCGGATAATTCACATCACATATTATGCAATCACGCACTCTGAACTAGAAACAAGTTATCCTTTTAAATCCCGCCTCAAGCGATAATTTTTCCTTTTTAAATTTATCACTAAAGATACCCTTTGTGAGAAAACTTGTGTTCCCACCGGAATCGAACCTGATACTCGCTGATAAGAAGGCAGCGGGCAGACGCCATCCTTTGCGTGCATCTTACAACGCCAGTGGGCAGTTCAAAGCCGTAAACTTACATGGACCAGTAGGTTCACTATTTGGGGCCAATATGAATTAAATATTTTGAAACTTAAATACATTTAAAAAGTTTGGTTTAGAGGAATTGCGACTTGTAATTTTTTATTGTAGAGTAGCGTTTAGGAACTGGTGTAGCAGGATGTGGGAACTGGTGCAGTAGGTGTGGTTTTCTCCAAATGCATGTTTCTAGTTCTGGGTGTGATTATGTGTGTGATGTAAGTGCTTCCAATACCCACTACAGAAATCATTGAATTTAGTGTAGCGTTATGAGTGTGAAAGCGCAAGAAAGACCAGTTAGTGCAGCAATAATAAAATCGAGACTAACCATCTCATTTTAAGCCCATTCAAGCATGAGCAAATAAAACTCACCCAATCTTATATACTGCATCTAAAAACTGTGTCTTCAAGGTAAAGTTTAAAAAGGAATATTTCTTTCGTGATTTCGCGTTGAAATAGTGCAAGTAATTACCAAATCCAGAAAGCTGTTTTGTATTTAGATGACCTGGCGAACTTTGTACCACGCCTTCTATTGAAATTCATCTAAAGTGACAAAATTTCCTTATCAGTGAAGCTTGAAAGTTGTTAATGCGTGCCTTCAGTTTGCCTATCAAAATATAATACTAGGACTACCCACTTTTTCTTTTTAGCGTGTCGAAGGCAAACTGTTAAATAGGTGATGCCTAGAAATCAGCCACCCGAACTGCTTTCGGTGCAGCGTCCATGAGCAGTTGTTGCGAGTTACCCACTAGTATGACGACAACCAAGCAACTTGTACCATAGAACAAACAATACAACTCAAGAGATAACGGGTAAATACAAGTACTTTTACGTTATCTCCTGAACCCCCGCAGAAACGCACTTATTCTAGCTGAGGCACTCCTGTCAGTATAGCAGTTCAGCTGAATGCTCCTGGGACAGAGATAATAGTCCCCATTCGACTCACTGTAACGACCAGCGTTGAAAGAAACCCATCCCGTATTCATGTGGGCTGCAGGTCTAAGGGAAGAGAGCTTTTGCCTGCTGTTGGCAGAAGTTAAACTCTGTTTTATGTTTCATCCCCTTGTCCTTACTGAATATGGACTGCACAACCACTTTTGAATTAATTTTGTCAAAAGATTTAAATAGAGTTTTTATGGCAGCATGACTTACGTCTATATAACAAACGCACAACTTTGATTCTTTGTTAGGCGAGATTGAAATTCTTGTGTCATACACAAATTTTCTCACATGAAGAGATGGTTGATCTATAGGTAGCAGAATAGTACCGCTATCCACCTCTGGCTCCATCGTGAGATCAGTTTGATACTACTAAATGATTGTATTGTCATCCGAATTCCATACATTTGCAAGGTTCTAATCAATACTAAAATTATATGTAAATAATAACAAATTTCTTTACATAGTTCGTCATTCAGTCAGTTACTTTGTTATTACGAGTGAAATAATGATTGTCGACGTTCATGGATCACAATAGGCTCTGTTACTGGGCTGTAGTGGACTGTGTGCCGACTGCACCCGTAGCTTTACAGTGCGGTCATTAATAAGATGTCCGGATAGAACTATCCGCCAAAATGTCCTATTATGGACACCAGGACAAGATTTCTCCCGAAAGGGAAATTTGTGTATCCGGTTCTGTGATTTAAATGTTTCCGGCACCCATAAATCGAACATAGTATGGGGATGTGAGAATTAAAGCATTTGTGTTTATGTTAGACAGTCAAGTAACATCCGTCACAAAGTCTGTGGACCCATCTTTATAAAATTATATGAAATCATCATATCTCCACCATTTTATCTCCCAAAACGTCATGCTTATAACTTAAACCTCATATCTCTTAGCTTTGGCCCGACGACCTCGAGATGAACGGAATATGAACAGAATGCAATCTCTGCGCCACCGCTTCAAAGATAAAAAAATGCATTACATATAACCTCTGCACTACTAGCAATAAGACTCCTTTTGCGATGGCATTCTGTGAACAGGTAGACTCGTTTGAGATTTTAAAATGTGTGCTTTGAATAAAGGTTTTGTGGGTTATCAAATGGAGGCGGTTTATTTTTAGTCAGTTCCGTCCTTCAATTAGGAAGGTACTGCAGGGTCTCTCTTTTAATTTAAAAGAACTTGAAAAAGTTCTTTTAAATTTATTAACAAGAGAGGCAAACAGGCACGTTGCTTTCCTGATGGTTAACATCACTCTTGCCGCTTGCCTATTCAGTTAGAAGTTATTTTAAACATTACCAGTTCAAATCCTACACGACAATGTTCTATGGGCTTGTTACCATGAGATTTTAGAATTAAATCTCTTTTCTACCGACTTCACAAAAAAGGAGGAGGTACTCAAGTCGACTTTTTTTTAATTTGTGTTACCTCCTAACTTCTTTCCACGTGAACCGCTTTTGAATTTATTAATTTTTTGTTTGAAAGAATTTGCTTTCCAATTGGTCCCATTTAAATTTGATCAAGATCTGATCAGTAGTTATTGAAATATCTTCATTAATGCGTGCTTAGTACATCTAATCTGATCAAAGTTCCGAAGATAAAGCGGTGAAGTCGGTTTTTTTTAAGCGTTGCTTGCGTTTAATTATTTAACTTCCATTCTCACACATAGGACAATGTTCGGGCGCTTCCATGACGATGTAGAACTGCCTCAGGTTGATTCAGCAGAAGAGTCCCACCACTAAAAGCCTTTAGAGAGTATATCGTTCATAATATAAAGTACTGCCCTTTGGCTAAGTTGGGCGATTGTTCGCCTTCTAAGCAGGGGTATCGCGTTCGAATCCCGGCGGGAACACAAGTTTTCTGTTTAATGGAAACTTGTGTTTTTGGTTCTGGCTGTGACTGTGTGTGTGATGTAAATGTTTCCGATACCCACGACACAAGTCATCGAACTTAGTGAGGGGCTGTAAGTGTGAAAACGGTTACGTTTTTTTACTTATTTGCAAGTAAATAATTCCCTTATCCTGGGGAGTGTAACCTCCCAATGAGCCCTCACCTATCCAACCTATCCGCCACGCCCGGGACGTGGCTTCTAAGGAATCGAATTACCCTGAGGCAAAACACTACGCTGGCTTGGAAATTTGCTTAAATTTTCGAAGACAGTTAAAATTTATTATAAGATATTTCGTTAATAAGGTTATTACGAAAATTAGAAACAAATTGGTATATTTAAGACGAGATGTCTGTGTGATAAAGATCACAAATTTGCGGCCAGCGACGGCTCGACGAAGCGAATCCTTCCGAGTGCGCGGGAGAGGATTGAACAGGGAATGGAGTGAATGAGTGAGTGAGTGAGTGTGTGAATTATGGTTAGGTGATTACGATGCGTAAAAACATAAATAATAATTGGCGCAAACCATTGAGATCAAAATCAAAATCGTTTATTCACATGGGCCCCAAAGAGGCACTCATGAAAGTTAATGAATCTATTGCCAGATTCGCAAAATTACAGCCATCTCGAGAAGAACCTGCAAGAAACTCGGCGGCGCATTTTTTTCATTCATTTTTTTTAAAACATTTTTAATTTTTAATACATAATTTTCTTAATCCCTAGGTGTTATTATGGTAGTCGCTAGAAAGAGCCTGTGCAATTTGCCTCCATGCATCCTTGTCATTAATCAAGATTAAATACATATAGCTCGTTGGCACAGACAATGTCTATTTGGTACAAAGATGGTTTTGACGCAAGTTGTCCAAAACGCATGAGACAGAACCACATTTTTTTAGACTTTGATTTTAATCTGTTTTAACGCAAGACCTCAAATCAAAATATTTAATCATTAAAAAGTTGACTGGAAGCGACCACTCTTAGCGATAAGTCCGGCCATTGTACATAGATTTCAAAATATTTTTGTTTTTATAGTTCCATACCCAAAGGGTAAAACGGGACCCTATTACTGAGACTCCGCTGTCCGTCCGTCTGTCACCAGGCTGTATCTCACTAACCGTGATAGTTAGACAGTTTAAATTTTCACAGATCATGTATTTCTATTGCCGCTATAACAACAAATACTAAAAAACAAATTAAAATAAATATTTAAGGGGGCTCCCATAAAAGAAACGTGTTTTTTTTTGCTCGATATGAATAACGGCAACATGTAGATGCTTGAAATTTTCACTTTAAAAATAATTATTTAAATGAAAATAAAACAAATGTTTAAGGGGAGGCTCCCATACAACAAACGTGATTTTATTGCCGTTATGCAACACACCATTCCACACATAAATGTGAAATGGTGTGCTAGTTATCTAAGGCGATGCAATTTTCAATCAAACCAATTATCTATACCTAATAAACATAATACATGGATGTTTTTGCACCTGCCATACAAAGACGTATAGATCCTCTATACGTCTTTTTATGCGTATTCGTCACGTATAAAAACATCTTTGTATAACTAAACGAATATTTGAATCTCCCAAAACCTTCCAACCGAATACACACATAAGTATTAACCAGACTGAGCAGACACATTTCAAAGAGCCCCAGACGATGCAAGATACCTACCGCTTCTACCTGAGCAAACATGGGAACGGGCTGTTATATAAACAAATATCACCCTTATTTTAATAGGTATAACAGTCACTTTATGGAAGGTTAGCTTTCATATTTGGGCGAGTACAAATCACATTGAGGTGTTTAAATTTAAACTAGAGGTAATGTTATAAATACGCCGATATTCCATTCAGAACTGGAATAGATGCAGCTTTTAGTTTCCAGTTTCAGATGACTAGATTATTGATAAGTTTAGTTTGATGACACAGTTAGCGCAGTGGGCAAATTTTTACCATCTGCGCCGTGGGTCCTGGGTTCGATTCCCGACAGGAGCACAATTTTCCTTACCAAGATAGATTTGTTTTTTTTTTGTAGCATTTAAACTTAATCTCGCCTGATGGAAAGCGATGATGCTTTAAAGATACCTATCCACTATTTTAGGATTCTATTGCAGAGTCCGCCTGCAGCAGTACCACACCATTGCCACAGATATTCAACCGCTAAGCAGTAGAGTGCAAACATTACTGTGTTTTGGATTAAAGGGCAATGTTTGAATTTTTGTTTGACGACCCAGTTGGTGCAGTGGACAGGTGTCTGCCCTCTGCGCCGCGGGTCCTGGGTTCGATTCCCGGCAGGAGCACAAATTCCTTCCCAAGGGATGTGTGTGTGATGTGAATGTTTCCGGCACCCTAGATACAAGTATTTGGACTTAGTGTGGGGCTGTGTGTGAATGCGTTTGTTTTTTTTTTTTAATGTTTCCAGTGAAATTACAGGGCTTAAAGAGATTTAACATCTACATCTCAGGGTGACGAAGTAGGATTTTGACCTATATAAGTTCATAACTCTGGGTAGCAATTAATTGTAATAGGAAAGCGTGACGCTTGCTATTAGGTGAGCGACTCGTCAAGTCACTCAATAAAATTAAAAAATCTCTTGACCTGAATTGAGATACCGTTGTGTGAATTTTTGAGACACCCACGATACAAATTCAGTTGGGCTGGGAGTGTGAATCCGTTTGTTTTTTTGTTTTAGATAAGTTCTGTGTGCTTGCACGTGGCTTAGAATTCAAAAAAATACTTCAATTGCCTTGCTTGCTTGCTTGTTGTTTGCGTAAGTAGGCAGTCCTGGTGTACCAGATTTTTTGGGGCCGCCTAAATGCATCTGCCATGGTTTTCTGACAGCTGTCTGACATGTCTTAACGTGCCTTCCAAAGCACGGTTGACAATATCACGAAACACCCAGTTGAAAATATCACTAAACGGTCACCCATCCAAGAACTGGCATATTTTTTTGAAATTCGGTTAAAAAAGTACAGACAAACAAACGAACAAACGCATTCACACTCACAGCCTTACACTAAGTTTAAAGACTTGTATCGTGGTTGCCGGAAACATTCACATCACACGCACATTACACCCAGAACCAGAAGCACAAATATCCCTTGGGAAGGAATTTGTGCTCCTGCCGGGAATCGAACCCAGGACCCAATCGACGACGACGACGAATCCGTAGTAATATTCATTATTTCTAGTTGTATACTTTAACTGCCCATTTGCATAGTTGAGCCTTTTAAGCGAAGAGTATCGAGTTCGATTCCCAGAAACATGTTTTTTCTTGTATTTTTGGTTCTGGGTAGGAAGGAGTGTTTGTGTGATGTTTCAGACAATCTCGATACAAGTTTTCGAACTTAATTTGGGGCTGTTAGTGTGAAAGCGTAGATATAGCTTAGCCTTGAGAAGAATAACGTCGAAGGTATGTTTCTGTCGAAATAATTATTTGCCGAACAAGTGCAAGTCGAAGCAAGATTTGTCGAAGTAGTGGTCTTTCTAAAGCGTGCGTTGTCGAAGTTAGTTTTGTCGGACTATTCCTTATCGAATATATGATCTGTCGAAGCAATGACTTGTCGAAATATATTTTTTCGAAGAAAGCAACTTGTCGAAGTAATGAATTGTCGATATTTAGTATGACACCCAGCCTAGCTTAGCATAGCTTAGACCCAATGGCAAATAATAAATGGATTTCACACCATTATTCCAAATAGGTAGGTACCTAATGAGATTCCATTGAGGTCTGGCGACCATTAGAGTGCCTAATTGACTTTTTAAGAGAAATGACCTACACCTGGACTCGAATGGCGTTGAAAGATTGTTAGACGTTTGAAATATTACAAACGATTAGTTCATCTGTGATATTACGTTTCTTACAACTTTAAACTGGCCTCTGCTAAAACATAAAGCTGTGTCTAAGAAGACACAGCTATTCTGTCACCTTGTATGATGATGATGGAAATAGTGTTTAGCTTTTGCGTAATAGGCTAGGGAAATTGCCTTTTTGTCTAGAGTTATGATAAAATCTTTTTGGTTGTACTGATTTATCTGGTTGGTTTTGATGCAAATATTGAAAAAAAAACGGTATCCCGCTATTGTTCTATTGTTTTTTGTCCACCAAAATCAGTGAACGAAGAAATTCGTTAAATTTTTGAGTTTTTTTTTAATAACAAGTAATACTTTGTAAAGTTTTTTTTAATTAAGCTTTTACCAGTTTTAAATAAGGAAAAGGACTTGAACGTTATATAAACAGAGAACTTGTCAAGACGAATCAAACGAGCCCAAACTCGATGGGATTGGCTTGTTTAGTTTAAAGTTCCTATGGCCATCTTCCGTCTCCAGCTCAATGGCATTGTCGCCGAAAATACAAAAGTACACCAAATTGTACATCGAGAAGTGGGTCTAATTTAGGTTGCAAGGAAGTAGGTCTTATTTAGACAGATAACGGGACAGATAAAACTAAACGAAAGCTTGTAAAAAAGAAAGTAGGTACGTAAAGATATCAAGTATATTAAATTAATGTTAATTACGTCTTAAAACACGTAAAAATGTCGACCTATTTTCAATCGACTTCAAAAAAGGAGGTCTCAATTCGACTGTATGTTTTTTTTGTATGTATGTTACGCGATATCTCCGCCAGTTATGAATCGATTTGATGATTTTGTTTTGTTTGTGAGGTGGTCCCAAATCAAATTTTATCGAAATCGGTCAAGTCATAACCGAAATATAAGCGATGAAGTCGGTTTTTTTAAGCTTTTCTTGCGTTTTAATTATGAAGTCACGCGCCAATGCCCGAGCCACTCGCCTCCGCGTATCGGGCAACTTCCTAAGGATAAGGAAGGACGGCTCATTTATCCGAAACTAGTCGACAACAAAGTAAGTAGATATTTTTACGTTATTCAAGCCGTACCTATAAACCAAAAGCTATGTTGTCAATATGAAGCGTTATAATTGATCGATCTCCGTTTGCAAAAATGCTTTCTTATATCCGGATGTCCGGCTGTTTTCCTCTACAGGTCACATCGCATTTATTTATTAATTCTCGTGTTATTTTGTAAGTACGTTCGATAAAGTCAAGAGTGAATAGGTACCTTCTAGGCAAGCATGCTACATCTTCGGCCGCATCTTCGCTTACCATCAGGTGAGATTGTGGTCAAACGCTTGCCTATTGTACATAAAAAAAAAAATATGAATTTTTCGTCAATTTAATATTTGGAAATTTTTCAAAATGGCCGAGATAGTTGTTGAAAACGTAAAAAAAACATGTTTCAGCCGTTTTGAAAAATACGTCAAGTCTTCAGCTCACAGAGTCACTAATAATTAATCAATAATTTAACGTCCTTATCTTGTTTCTCTGTTGTCACAGTTTCTGTGTTTCAGACTGATAATTGTAGTTCAAAATCAAATCAAAAGATCACGTTTCCAGTTTATGTTTTGTATTGCAATAAAATACATATTAATTTATTGCAAGACAAAAGCGAAACAAGAATTTGCTTGCTACTGAAACTAGCGGAAGGCAACTGACATGAATTAAATTAATTGTATGTGGTCTGTTTCATAAATGAAAGTAAAGTAACATTTATTCAGCACTTCAATATTTATAGCCGAAACAATACAATACAAATACTCTTTATTACACACCAAGAAAAATGACAATTAACAATAGAAAAAAAAACAATATAGCAGTACAATCGGCGGCCTTATCGCTAAGCAGCGATCTCTTCCAGGCAACCTTAGGATGGAGAGGATAAAAAAGATTAACAAAAAGTGATCGGTGGTGCGGCAATGATCATTAACTATTATTTATATATAAATAATAAACAATATTTATATAATGCTGCCAGCATTTTGGGTACTTTGCCTACAGGTAGCGGTCTATTAGATTAAGTTTTGTACATATTTATATCTAACTAGCTGCGCCCCGCGGTTTCACCCGCGTTGATAATGATGAAAAGTGATGATGATGATGATGATGAATAATAGATGTTGGCCGATTCTCATAGATACCGGATAAGCACAAAAAATTTCATCAAAATCGGTCAAGCCGTTTCGGAGGAGTATGGCAACGAAAACTGTGACACGAGAATTTTATATATTAGATTATAGTTTTTTTTGTTTAATTTTAATTTAGTTTTTAGTTTAATGTAATGTACAATTGCTACTTAAATTATGTTGTTACTATTCAAATATTTATATTATTTATTATATTATAATATTTATATTATTTCTTATATTATAATATTTATATTATTTAATATTTTATAAAATTTATATTATTTATTATATTCTAACTATTGTTGTATTAATTATAACTGTCAAAATATGTCATCAATTTATGGTTATTATATAGGGAACCGGAGGTAAGTCAATAATAAATAGACTATACTATTTATTGTTGACTTACCTCCGGTTCGCTCGAAGCGTATCGCTTCTATGTTTATCATCCGTAATGCGAAGGATATGGCACTTAACTTATTGCCCGCGTCTTTGTTCCGTGAACGATATAATCAGGTAGTCTTCAAGTCAACAGTGAATAGATATCTTCTCTGCAAGCTTGCTGCATCTTCGGCCGCATCATCACTTTCCATCGGGTGAGATAGTGACTAAATGCTTGCTCTTCATAAAAAAAGTTAAAAGGACTTATAATATCTTTAGACAATCTGCGATGTTTCACTCGGATTTTTCATCCGGCTGTGAAAAATAAGTATTTTATGCGAAAATCTGACTCATTCTCACTAGTACTGTTATTTTAATTTGTATGCAAATGAATATGCAAAGTAGTGCGCAACAACACAAAGAAATTTAAGAAAACCGCAAACAAGTGATATGTAAATTACAACTGAGATTTTTCCTTTTACAATAAAGAAGAGTAACTACGTGAACTTACAGTTGTAAGTCGCTGATAAATTAATTTGTTACTGGTAGTGTGAAGAAAATGTTGCCACACTACCCACTTCACTGCGCTGCGTTTGTGTTTAAATAATGTTGCCTGTTACACTTTACTTTAATAACAGTGTTGTTTTTTCATGTGACGTCACCTGCCGTCCTCAACGGAAGACCAGCGCTGGTTTTTTAAACCAGTATTATGCTGAGTTGAGGACGGTTTGTGGTAAAAATGTAAAAAAAAAACTATTTGTACCCTTTTGTCAATTTAAATTTTTGCCACAAATAAATATATGTCTATGTCTATGTCTGATTTAGATAGATATGACGCAGATACATGTTTTAATAGAAAAAACACACAATCCTATGGGGATTGTACTACGTTTGGAAACCTGTGTCGTGGGCGCTAAAATAATTTACATTACACACAATTACACCCATAACCAGAACCACAAATGCGCCTTGGGAAGGAAAATTTTGCTTCTGCTGGGAATCAAACCCAGTACCGGCGGTATAGAAAGAAAAAGACTCGCCTGTCAACTTGGTCGTCAATATAAATTAAGATTTACGGTAAATGGGCAATCACCATGATAATGTTCAGTTTTTTAATTTTGGCTCCGCTATCTTTGTACATATAGCCAGTGTCAACTAATTAATAGTTTTTAAGTATAATTGAGTATTTAAAAATTTAGTGGTAGTCACAAGTCAAGTAACAGGGCTAGATGGTCCAGCAATAGTCACGTCATGTCGTAATAAAGTGGTAGATACTTTACTAGAACTTAGCAAAAATCACGTTTTTCAGCTTTGTATGATTTGCCTACACTCATGTACGTTCACGAACTGTTAATAGTTCCACCATTATTACACATCAACGCTTGAAGAATCTCAAGTTCTGGAAAATAATACAATATCAGTAATGCAGTTTTATCACTTTCGCGGCAAATAAGATACTGTTATTTTTCCATTGTGTTACTTGTACTAGAGACACTTACTAACATAATGATAATTTGCTGACGTTCTAACTAGAGTTACTCGTATCTTCACGATGAACTTTCTTTGTCAAATTATACACGTTTCATTTTCTGAGTTCGCTTAACTTTAATTCTGTAAGTACAAAGCTAGATAAGCGGTTCACTTAATTTGGTAAAATGAGCCTTCATGTAATTGGCATAGAGGTGAGTGAGGTTGAAATGTAATTGTCATTTGACATACAGCTAGTTAACATGGGCAACTCTGTAAATGACAGCCTTGACAATATATTACTTTAATATTCTTTATCATATATATACATATGTTCTATTTTTTTCTTATTATAATATTTACTTATTATTATGTTATACATACAAAAATTAAGGCAATGCCATGAGTCAGCTTCGCAAAATATGGAATGATCAGACATTTCATTTTAAACTAAGATATCAACGTCTAGTGTAGGTTCTCATTTTCTCCATTTAATTCGCAGCTGAGGCATAGCCTTTAAGGTATGTAACTACAAATGAAGGATATGAAATGTGAATGTGGAGCTAGTGAAAGATGCTGCAGATTCTATGGAATCTTATGCGTATTACCTATTGACATAGTCCTAATAAGTACGACTGCCATGTCGTAGTTAAATAAAAATTGCTTACTAGTATTAGTATGTATAAATATTATGCGTAGTAGTATGTAAAATATTATGCGTAAATTGATCTTTAAATATAAAGCTGTTTTCGAAATAGACTTCGGAATAAAATAAGTCTCAAAACAGTGACTTTGGTGTCCTGCTAAATTGTTATTTTCCAACATATATTTTTCCAAACGGTTTTGTATATGGTTCCATGTAGAGTACGAAACTGCTATAAAAAAAGATATAATCTTCCTTAATATGTTCACTCATATTATATAACTAGCCGCGCCCCGCGGCTTCACCCGTGTCAATTAAGTTAAAAAGTAGCCTATGTGTTATTCCGGAACCTAAACTTGTTAATTTCATCAAAATCGGGTTATTAGTTACGGAGAGACTTGGTAACAAACATTCACACACACACACAAACTTCCGCATTTATAATATTAGTAGAATTTATATTGCTTTTTTTGTCTTTGGGCCACAGCTTTACATACTCATGCATCATTATCGGAAACCGGAAAGTGGGTAAAATTTATCTTGCAACATTAGATTACAGAAAGACTCCGGGACGAGTGAAACTAAATAAAACATTGTTAAAACTTCAGAAACAAACAAGAAACATTACTGACCGATTATACATCTATAATCGGTCATGCAAAACTTAATGTTTTAACTAATTACTAAAACATTTTAACAAAAACGGTAAATAGATATAGATGTATAATGGTTTCACGTCCTTCACAACTGTATGTATCATTTCGCAAATTAACATTCCCAAAGTGCTGCTCATTTGAGGAGGGCTAAGGACCCTATTTGTCATCAAATATTGCTCGCCCTATCTGACTTTTGCTGTAATTTCACTGAAATATTTCACCTTATCTTTTATCAGAATGAATCCTACTTCTACAAAAAATAAATAAAAAGGAATTTTAAATGTAAGAGCTTTAGCGTTGTTTGGTTGGTGGTATGCGACTAACACGTAATTTGGAGTAGTTTGAAAGCCAGTCGTATTCTAGGCCAAATATTTTTACTACCACGACCACTTGGTAACTTACTTCATTGCTTGTCATAAGGCAAGATAGTGATCAAATGTTCTAGCCTATCAGATATAAAAAAAAATATCAGCTATTTAAAAAAATATTTGGACGTATGACTGTTTTGAAGAGTCCGTCTGCGGAACCTTTGCCAGTCCTTTAACCGATAAGGAAGTGTTACGGAAACATTACTGTTTATCGGATCTTGGGGCAATTTTTCCAGTGATATTATAGGGCGTAAAGATATTTAACATCTGATATCTCAGGGTGACGAGTGCAGTGCATTACCCCTCAGGATTTTAAACTGTTGAATCTCAAAATTCTGGTTAGCACTGAGTTGTGATGTGCAAACGTGACGCTTATTATCAAGTGACTTGCTTGTTTTTACTCTCAATTGTATTAAAAAACTTAGAAGTGAGCTTTATTTTCAAGAAACTATATTGACAATCAGAAGTTCAGAAAACAACAAACAGATCACCTAGCTGTTCTATACTTCTCCCTGTCTCCCTTCCTTTTATCAGGTAGAGCAGCTTTTCCAGGAAGAAGAGATATTTTTTCACTTACTCGTAAATCCATATTGTCTATAAGATTTGTTACATGATCAACCTGTTTGACGTCCACGGCATTATGAGTCACCGAAACCTCGTTCTTTGATAGGCGGATGTAACTCGTTCTGGTTCTGTATTGCCACTCCCATCGTGGCTATGTCCTACTCTACCGATTTTTTGAGAAAATAAGGCAGTAAAAATGTAACGAACGAGACCTCGTATGCGAGTAGTTGCTACGAGTATTCGTAGTATATACATGCTACGAGCAGCTACGAAATCTTAGTTTTGGAACCAGTTTCAGTTTTACTATCAATCTCCAATTACTATACCGGATGTCGTCTTACATATTATTTACTTCAGCAGTATGTTTCTGTCTGGAATAGTATTCCATTCCCAAAAAAGTTATGAGGACTAAAAGAAAAAGTTAGACTTAAGTTACTTACAAAGTAACTCAAGTACTCAAGCCCAATACCAATGGGTATCGTTCCCGTCATGCTGGCGGCGTTGCCTCTGAATTGCAATGCTAATACGTTGAGCCAAATAAGTACCAGCGTTTCGATCGAAGTCTTATATGTACCATTTTTAAAATACATCATAGTCATAGTAAACAACAGTGTGCTCACCATTTCTCTCTGTTATATGGACCATAATTAGTAGAAACGAATAAAAGCAGGTATTTTAACACACACAAAATTGTACGATATCGACATAAACGTTCTGTACTGAAGCAATGAATCACCAATAAATTAAAACTATTCCCCGGATTAGATCCTGGTTATAAGCTCGTAGCTGGATTTAAAATGTATTTTCCTCTCATCACAGGGTGTTGACGACACGTCCGTTACGCCAGTACGTCAGTACGTCGCTACGTAGTTACGTCACATAGTCGGTGCCGACGCTTTGACATGCTAATCGGGCGTATTGAAACGAGCCCACGGCTGTACGTCCTTAAATTGGCGGTTTCCACTGACGGCACTATGTAATTATTTATCAATTAGATTTAAACGCTGGGATTTAATTTAAGTGGACGAGTTTAAAATGTTTGGGTTGGTTTGTGGGATGTATGGTTTTAGTTACATTAAGTATTATTTGAGGGTTAATAATAATTTTACGCCTATTTAAGGGGGCATCACAGTTGTTTCTCGTTCATTGCTCTTATCCAAGCTTATCGGTATTTTATCGCTTACTTTTTGGAGAGTGTGCACAGGAATTACATGAGTTAATTCCCCTATGCTCTTTTTACCACCAAACAACAAGCAAACTACCAAACGTCATCCATTTATGGTCCTCATACCGCCAGTTCGCTCGAAGCGTTTCGGTTCTACATACATCATCCGTATAGCGAAGGAGTGGTATCTCATTGCCTGCGTCTTTGTTCCCCGCACGGTATAATCTGAGAGTCTTCAAGTGTCGAGTAAAAAGGTATCTTCTAGGCAAGCACCCATATCATATCTTCGACCGCATTATCACTTTTCATCAGGTGAGATAGTGGTCAAATTCTTGCCTATTCTGCATTAAAAAAAACAATGATTAATATTTTATTTATTATTGACAATTATTTCAAATAATAACTTAAATCTAATAGCTGTAAAGAATGTTGTTGGTCAACGTTCGTACTCACAGATGAAAGAAAACTTAAATATAATTTACATACAAACAGCTCCAATACTGGCGTTAATTTATTACTTTTTTACCAGAACAAACGTGCTTAACAGTGCTAAATAGTCGTAATTATTAACCAATTAGGAACATTCGTTCGTGACCGCCCGTGGACTTGAGTTTGTTGTTCTGATTTCTATTATTAACATTAACAACGCGAACGAAATAATAATTAGATTAGTTTTTATAAAGGTTGAGTAAACTTAAATTATTATTTACTAGCCGTGCCCCGCGGCTTCGCCCGCTATTATCAAGTTAAAAAGTAGCCTATGTGTTAATCCTAGGTATAATCTACTTACATTCCAAATTTCATCCAAATCCGTTCTGCCGTTTAAGCGTGAAGAGGGAACAAACATACTTACACACTTACACATAAACTTTCGTATTTATAATATTATAGTAGGATTCTTATAAAAGACGTAACTTATTAATATAACTGCCTGTTGGCTCAGTTGGGTAAGCGTTCACATTCTAAGCAGGGGTATCGGGTTCGATTCCTGGAACTCAAGTTTTTTCCCCAAGAAAAATTTGTGTTTCTGGTTCTGGTTGTGATTGTGTTTGTGATGTAAATGTTTCCGGCACCCACGACACAAGTCACGAACTTAGCGTGAGGCTGTGATTGTGAAAGCGTTTAAAGCGTTTTTTTTTTTAATATTTTGTTTCAAATTCTCAACAAATGACGATTGCATTTGTTATATATTATTATGAACCCTCAATATTTTTATTAAATCTCTGATAGGCGTTGGTCACTTTTCACCTGATGATAAGTGATAACGTGGTCGAGAATGGTTAACTCTTTTTTTATTGAATTTTGGCAAACATTTGACCACTGCCTCGCCTGATGGTAAGTCATGATGGGATCGACGATGAAGCATGTTTAGCATTAACTCGGTAGGCCTAGCATTACTGGCTCACAAGGATAGCCAATTACAATTATGTATCATATATATATCCTTCTTCTTCATATATTATCTTATATATATCTTACAATATTTATTTAAGCTGTATCCTACGGCTTTGATGGGGGAAGCCGTGGGGTTTTAGTGGAGCGTCTTATTAATTCAAGTCTAGATAGATAGATAGATAGATATACTCTTTATTGAACACCTTAATAAATAAATAACACAAATAGTAAAATTTTAACAGTACAGTTTAAGAAAAGTGTAACAATAGGCGGTCTTATCGCTGAAAGCGATCTTATCCAGACAACCTTTGGATGGATAGGAATAACGCAAAATAATAGGACGTCGTCCATAAAAAGCTTATTCATAACGGTGCTTACGGATCTAATATATATATATATATATATATATATATATATATATATATATATATATATATATACAAGTCTAGTGCGTTTTATAATAATTTTGCCAACCGATTTCAACAAAGACGAAATTTCTTGAGTGGATTACTCTTATCTCTAAGTTGAGATACCCGGACATAGCGTTATAAACAGCCGAGAAGTAATAAAGATTGCTAATATAAGCCCTGCCTACCTCATTTTTATGGTTCTGCGTGCTCCAAATACTTAAGTAGGTAATTTTCGCAAACCTTCTAAACGACCAGCTTAAATTACCTTCACTAAATTATTAATAAACGTTCTCATTTGCATACGAAATAAGATTTAAATGTTTGAATTGAGTTACCATAACTTTAGAAGACTGAATATACCTTATTGACGCAACTGTACCAATCAATAAATAAAATTATTAGGTATAAACTAAGTCATTATCATTGTTGGTCTATTTAATTTTTTTATTTTATTTATTAATTGTAGAGAAACTTACAGCTGTAAGCTATAAGTTACAAAATATAGATACACTGATACGTCATGAAAGCCATTTCAAAAAAATCCATTTATAAACATAGTTATGTTAAATATAACTAATACGTAGACGTAAATTTATACCGATACAATATCGCTTAAGTGACAAGAAAAGAAAAAGATAATAAATAATACAACATTAGGTTTAATAGGAAAATATTAATCATTAAAGAATGCACGAGTCAGCAGTCTTTTAATTTGACCGCTAGATGTGTTGCACAGGTCAAAATCGTATTCAGCCAAAAGCTCGTTGAAGAACCTACATCTAGCTACGTCTAGCTTATTTACTATTCACTTACCATACTATCATGTACACAATTACAAAATAGATACCTTACTTTACACACTATCGCTTCTGTAATGGTAGTTTATCATGAAAATATTCTATGGTCTACGATCAACGAATATTTAGAATGTTTATCATTCTAGTAAGTAAGGATCGTATAGTTCTTCAGAGTGAATAGTTAAAAGTATTTATTTATAGTATTGTAATGTTTTCAAAATTTAAAGTATGTTATAGTATTTTTTCCGGTATTTCTATAGTTAAGTAAGTATGTTTAAGAGACATTGATTAAATTTTGTCTTCACAAAAATCACAAGAATGTCACAGATAATAGAGCACTAATAAGTGTCCTCGGAGAATATTTAAAAGTAAATTTATTTATTTATTGTTACCAAATGTGATAAAACACCATCTTATCTGGGTTTGTAGTCAGGAATCAAACAATAAAGTTGAACGCTTATTTATATTCTACTCTTAATTTTCACACCTTTTCGATTTGAGCTCCCGACCAACACTGACTTGTTCACAGTACTATTACTCCCTACCGGGAGGACTTGCTTCTCACAACTCCACCATCCATGATGACAAACAACCACATAAAATAGTATTGACAGAATCATTATCGATATAAAATACCAATTATGATTGAAAATTAACAAACCCTCACATAATTACAATCTACTAAGTAGTTAAGTATGTGTATTTCAGGCTTTATCGCATCGAAAGCCTTTTCGTTGCAACCGGAAATAACATGGTGAAAGAGGAAATGGGCAGTCTTTGTCGAGAGCACAACAGCGGTGATATATAAATAAAATTAATAAATCTCGAGGACGGATATTGTATGGTGCGGTTTGAGAATTTTAGTGGGTTCGTATTTGTGAATATGTGGTTATTGTTGGACATATGTGATATCAGTTCAAGTAAATGGTTATGGTTTCTATGTATAAGAACACTCCTATTAAAAATCGTTTGTATATATTTATAAGTATCTACTTTGCATATATTTCTTAAAACTATATATATCTCTACTAAATATATATTGAACGGCTCGTTGATTTAGTTGAGTGAGCGTTCGCCTTCTAAGCAGAGGGTATCGGGTTCGATTCCCGGCGGGAACACAAGTTTTGTCCCTAAGAATGTTCTAGTTGTGATTGTATGTGTGTTGTGAATGTTTCCTGCACACGACACAAGTCATCGAACTAAGTCTGGGGCTGTGAGTGTGAAAGCGTTTGCTTTATGTTTTATATCTATATTTAAAAGTATATATGGTACTATATTTGCCCATTCAGCTGGTAAGCTAGCCTTATTTTTAGTGGCTGTAAAATGAAGGGAGTCTACGCATGCATCCCAAACCAAATGATTACAAAGATAAATTCAAGTTACTTGTGTTTTTTTTTACTTATTAGATGATTGACGATTGACGAATTTTCACCAAAGATTATGAGTTGTCAATTTATCAATTGTTGTTAGGATAGAGGAAGATTTTTTTATGTATACCAATGAGGTCAGTCTTCGGTTTTTTAAAGTTTATTGTTGCCGTTTTATCTATAGTGACTAAACTGTTGTATAATCGTAATAATCATCCCAAAATCAGTTGAAAACTAATTTCCAATCTCTACTCTCCAAGAAAGCGTTCTCGTAAAAACTTTGTCACAGAAACCAATCTCGTCACTCGGGTTTTATCTAAGTTTGATCGATCGTAAAAAATATGCAATTTTATTCAGACGCAACTTTTTATTATAAGATCGGGGTTTATGTGTCTGGTAGTATATTGAACAAATTGTTTTTTATGAACAAGTGATAAAATACTTTGAAAACACATCAGATGCTATCTGAAAAACTGTTGCACTTTTATCATTATGTCAGTCAAGTTATGCCGGCCTGAAAAATCTTATCATCACGGCCCATATTTTTTTTTATAACTTACTAAACAAAGGGTTGACTACAATCACCTGATTGAGAGGGACGATGTAGCCTAAGGTGGAGTACGCTTGCTCAGTAAATACCTTTTCACTTTTGAACTCACCCAAATTGTGCCATCATCCAAACGTTTGTACCTATCCGTACGAAATGCATAGTACTTTGTTATTCTATGTTTATATTGTACTATCAGTCGTGCCACAGGTAATGTAGTAGTGCCGAGGGTAATTATTGTAGAAACATTTCGTGTCGAAAAGGAAAGTAAAATATCCTGACTGAGGTTTACACAATAAATAATTGCATCTTGGAAGTCAAGAATCTTCTATGACACTACAGATCGATCGTTTCTCTTCCGCTTTGCCACTAATTTAGGTCTTCTCGGAGGAAAAATAATATGAAGAATGGACTTCTTTTACTCGTGTTGTGAACAAGCTTTAATAACCAACTCGTCTGATCTAAGCCTTCCTTAGAATTATAAATGAATTACAAATGATCGATTTAAGCTTTTGAAGCATTTTTCGTTAATCAACAGGTATACCAAGTCCATGTAAGTACGTATGCATGAAATGTAACTAAATTGTATCACACAACAATATTAAATAACTGTTAGTACTAATCTTGTCCAAGAAAAAAAAATGTCCTTGGAGGATTAAAGTGCCTGTTTATAAATGAACAACGATTGACAATAAAATCATCATCCACCACCGTACACCACGAAATATAAATTTCCCTCTATTTATATGTACATACATTCTCTAAGGCTGTTTTTGGTGTAGACAGGATATCACTCCATTTATCTCGCTTCTGACACATTCTTTTAGCTTTTGTGAAGTCGTAAATCTTCCTTGCATCTACTAAAATAATCTGACGCTGATGTCAGGCGTTGCGAATAACTGAAAAAAAGGTAGGATTTATCACTTGTCTGAAATAATGTTTAACGTTCATTCTGTATGAAACTGGAACTATTTCTATCACAAAATGTACTTGCCTAAAACCATATTTATTTAGCAGAGAAACTAACATGTTTGTCAATTATATGATGATGAAAAATAAATAATTCTAGGGGTTTTTGACGCTAATGTGAAAAAAGGCATTGTCGATTTTGTATTATTTACCATAACTTGTGTTTCTTCGAGTGTTAATCCTACTAATATTATAAATGCGAAAGTTTGTATGTAAGTGTGTAAGTGA
Source organism: Lomographa bimaculata (assembly GCA_948107665.1). NCBI lineage: Eukaryota > Metazoa > Arthropoda > Insecta > Lepidoptera > Geometridae > Lomographa > Lomographa bimaculata. The sequence continues at coordinate 2,688,066 of OX403592.1, read as the reverse complement.
TTAAGTATGTTTATTCCCTCTTCACGCTTTAACGGCATTTGGATGAAATTTTGAATGTACATACGTAGAATTAACACATAGGGAACTTTTAACTTGATAATAGCAGGCGAAGCCGCGGGGCACGGCTAGTGTGTAAATAATGGTAGAAAATTCACTGTTAATAGTTCGTGAACGTCTATAAATGTAAGCAAGTCTTACCAAGTTGAAATATGTGATATTCGCTTATGCTTCAAAACTGCAATAGATGTTTTAGTAAAATTCTACCACCATACTACATTTGACAATGCCTTGATTATGACTTAATCGACATGATTGTGACTATTTGCATAACTAGTTTTACAAGCATTATTATTTGATTGCAGTAAAACTTACGTATAAATTATATCACTACTTTTTTTACAATTATTATCCTATTAATATAGTGTTATTATCCTTCACTGTCATCTTTTGCATTTTTAATGAGAATAAAATAATTTTATTTGAAACAATTACTATATTGTTAGAAACATCAGGTGAGATAGTGGTCAAATGCTTGCCTATCAAACATAAAAAAACGAGATATTTACCATCTTTTTTTGCTTCGACAACCCCATGTTTGTAATGGTGCCGAAATATCGAGTCTTCAAATACAAATTAAAATCAATGAAATCTCACTAAAATGGAAAAGCTCGTTTACAGTTTGTTGACACTCGGCGCTGAATGGATTTTAATGAAAATTAGTTTGTAAAAATTTCTCCTTCGAAATAATATCTACAGAATATGTAATTATAGGCAAAGTACCTGGATGCAAACCATTTATGTTTAAATCTGCTAATATTGTGCAAAAATGTACACTAGCGTTTGTATCCAATGCTTGTGAAGCCATTCCTATTACAAAGAGGTTCCATTACAAATTTTCATTCGGTTCAAATTTAATTAAACTTCCACACACAACCACAGACTACCGCCCCAATTCTCCTAGCTATTGGGCCGCGATATCGTAAGTCGATCGCATGAAAATTTATCATTTTAACAGTTTTTGTAGTCTGCCCGTCTTTTTTCTTCAGTCGTGGACCGATAGCTTTTGAAATAATTGCTATTCTGTTAAATATTTGTTTGCGATGATCGTTGCACGGTTGTAGTATTTACTTCCTCCGTAACTTGACGTTTCTGGCAATGTTAACGTTTACATTCCATTTACTTTTTTTTTTCTAAAATCCTAAAATCTCTAATTTAGTTACGTTTGAAAGGTTTATATAGCAAAATCACTAAATTACACACTAATGTGTTAAATGAATGTTTTTGCTAGATAGTTTCGATAATGATATTTTGACTGATACTTGATTCAAATTAATTACAGACTTACTACAGACTTGACTGATACTTGATTCAAATATTAATTACTAGCCGTGCCTCGCGGCTTCGTCCGCTATTATCAAGTTAAAAAGTAGCATATGTGTTAATCCTAGGTATAAGCTATGTACATTCCAAATTTCATCCAAATCCGTTCAGCGGTTAAAGCGTGAAGAACAAACATACTTACACACTTGCACACACACATACACACAAACTTTCGGATTTATAATATTAGTAGGATTACAGTTATAACTCAGATACGGTTTCGGAAACTGTAGTACAGGCATACCTACTCTAGTGTCCTGGGCCATACTTAATTCCTCTATGGGCATACTACAGCGTCGCTTTTAGCGTACAACTGCGAAAGCGTACTTGATTCAGCAGAATACAATTTGACACTATAGCCAGCATAGACTTACTACCTAAAGTCTATGATAGCCAGTATAATCGCAGAAACATCGCTGTTGTTTAGCGTTTTGTCTGTCTTAGAGACTTGGGGCCCAGGATATGTTAGATATACACACAATACAACAATCTATCTGTAAATTACCTTTGTAATCAAAACGTTTTGTTTCAGCAATATTCGTTCCGTTAAACGGAACGATACGAATTGTTTTTAATCGCATAGAACGAATGAACAAATGAACGAAATGTCGTTTAAGTTCGCTCGAATAAATCCTTTATAATAAAGTGGATATAATTCAAGTTCCAATGGGTTTCGAATCGAGTGACATCAATCGGGATTTGTGGACTTTCTGATCGATATAATGAATCTGACATGTATTTTTGCTCAATATGTATTAAGGCACCTTTTCATTTGTTTTACCGAACTTTGTGCTAACTATTTTAGTGATATATGGATAAAAGACGTGTGGCACTCGGGGACTACCGCGGTAAAGCTATTGCATAGCATTTTTTATCAACTTATGCAATTATAATTATTTATTTATGCAGTATTTTTTTTCCTGCCACCTAGAGGCGAGTTGCTGAACTAAAGAGACAAGCGTGATATTTCAAAAAAGTCATTAAAAGTTCTGCTATTCATCGATAGATGGCAAAACTAAAAAGTATCACCGCTGTGCCGGTCGAAGTGGGGGGTGTTAGGTTATTTTCGTTACGGAATTTCTGGATTCGGTCTACACGCTCATGGCCCGCGATAGAAGCTATGCAATAGCTTAAAAATTATTTTTTTTCCCAGGTTGTAGTGACATAAACGCTATTACCCCACGCGTTCATTCAAGAACTTGTGTCGTGAGTGCTGGATATATTCACATTACACACATAATCACACCCAGAACCAGAAGTTTAGTTTTCAGATCTCGTATTTGTCCATTGATTTATATATAGAAGCGTACCTAAATACATACTTTTCCATAAATCTAAAGATTTCCAGCATCGAATGCAAATGGAGTTCTCTTGTTAAGTCTTAAGAGATTTTTCTAGAACCGTCTCTACTTATTAGTATAATTAGTTCAATTCTGAGTAACAGCAAATATTTCTTATCTTTACAAGTGCTTCGAGAAGAGAAATAGACGTTATTTCTTGTTTCCTCTCTGTTAACCTTCAGGCACAGAGAAGTTTCGCTACAGTTGGTAATGTTTGTGCTGAATATAAGCTAAAACTAAATAAAAATATTAGGTATCCACGGTGGTAGAGTATTTCCTACTGCTTTTAGGCCAAGTGACTAATGAATATCAAAACTACGCAGCAATATATACAATTATACAAGCAATTATAAACTCTGAATTAGAGAGTTTATTAGTAAAATATCCGGATGACCGAGCTTCGCTCGGTTTTTAAGCTATTGCATAGCTTCTATCGCGGGCCTTGAGCGTGGAGACGAATCCAGAAATTCCGTAACGAAAATAATCTAACACCCCCTACTCAATAAGTAAACGTTAAGACCTATACGCTTATTTCGAAAATATAATCAGAAAACTCAGTAGCCGATTGGTATTGGATACTGACTCGAATGCGTGGGTACGGAGTTGGTATCTCAACGTGACCGAAAACTTTTTGTGAAGAAAAATGAAACTGCATCGCGTTTTCAGTCGCTAGAGGGCGCTATCTATGCTTAGAAACTGGACAGAACTAATAATTATAATTGCATAAGTTGATAAAAAATGCTATGCAATAGCTTTACCGCGGCAGTCCCCGCGTGCCACACGTCTTTTTTTGTTTTTGGTAGAATGTGTTTGAATTTGTAGCCTCAGAAAGTTCCATCTAGTGTTGAGTAGAAACAGTTTTTTACATCGGTCATGGCGTAATAGATGGCGCTGATAGTTTCTTAAACCCGATTTTTCAAATGCAGTTTGGGAACCGAGCATTTCTCGGACCTGGAACGTTGATAAATCGATTCCTTGGGCCGAAAAGCCCCTAATCTGTAACTTTCATGAAAATCTTTGGAGCCGTTTCCGAGATCCTGATTACTCACACATATATATATATATATATACAATAGTTGCTCCTTTAAAGATATTAGATTAAATAAATAAATCATTTTAAAAGCCTTAATAGAGCAAACTTAAGGTTCAAGTAGCATTAGATCCATCTGCTTCTGAACACCAACGCCCGTATTCAAAGACCACTCAACTAAATTCAAACTTTAAAGAATCTACTGATTTGACATTGCGAAGTTAGGGCTGAGATCAAAAAGCGGTCTTTGAATATCAGACTTATTACTTTGAATTTCCTTACGAACTAGTTGGCGCAGTGGTCAGTTTCTGCTCTCTGCGTCGTCGGTTTTGGATTCAATTTCCTGCAGGAGCACAATTGTGTGTGAATGCGTTTGATTATTTTGGTTTATTCCGACATGACTGTCAAATCATAGTGAAAGTTCGATATGCAAGCTACTTCTTTAGCCGTGTTTCAAAATAAGGTTAAAATGTTTTATCTACAATCACTAACTAAGGACAAATTGGTATCCGATATGAATTATTAAAAGGGTATTGTTTATAATATTTACGTAGGTTTATATAAAATATTGTTTATGTAAGTTTATATGTATGTATGTATTAATGTATATAGATAGGTATCTAAGTAAGTTGTATTTATGTCTATTAGTATGTTTTTACACCACCGACCTCATAATATAAAATTATCCCTCTCTCCATCCAAAGGTTGACTGGAAGAGATCGCTTTTAGCGATAAGTCCGCCCATTGTACTTAAGTTTTTTAAGATTACCCCTGTAACTAACTGTATTTGGTGTACAATAAAGAATTTTCTATTCTATTCTATGCAAAATAAGGAAAAAATCCAACTTTAACATTGGCTTTGTAACTTTTAGCTACGTAGATGCAAAATATTCGATAACTAACATTCTCTTATAACGTTTAAATTGAATTTAAACGAGTACGGCCTGTACAGAAAACTATTTGATTGCAACGCGGCTAAGAGAGCCAGATATGTTTTTATTGTGGTGGTAAGTGGTTATCTCTTGGCAGTCCACTGACGTTACGTCAACTGTGCCCATCCTGAGGGCTCCTGAAGGTTTTATTGGGAACGGAAGCGGCCGCCAGCGGCTCGTTGCCGGCAGTTTGCGCTGTTTACTTGTACGACCTCTTTATTTTGTTGTTTACCTTGATGTTTCGTTCTTATTGGAATTTTATAAAATTACTCTCATTATTAATAATTCTATCGTAATATCTTCATATTTTTTTTTCATATTCAAACTACAGGCCAATTCCCTACATTTCCTAAAATGCTGCATATTGACTATCAGCCGGTATATTTGGGTATGCAGATGGCAGCACGGTTGTAGAGAGTTACGTTTCCAACGCACGAGCTAGTGGAGCACAAATCCAGTTTCAAGGCAGGAAGGTAAGGATTGAGCGTCTAAGCTTGTCCTTAAAGGCAGTCTCCTATTGGGGCGATGCCAACCTGGTGAAGTTAAATGCCACCAAGACACAGGCGTGTTTATTCTCCGCTAAACTAAGTCAATTTGAACAGACTCAAACTTTCCGAAATGTATCCCTACCAGTAACTGACCATCTAGAAATACTCGGTATGACTTTGTCTTCCAAGCTCAATTTTGGAACAACAATCGAATCAAAAGCCCAACTAGCTACACAAAAGCTGGAAATCCTAAAGACGGTACTTCACACCGGGACAGTTGCTCAAATTATATCAAGCTCAAGTCCGTATTGAGTACTGTTCTCATCTTTGGGACGATTCAGCTAAATACCAGCTTGAGGCTCTCGGCACCATTGGGTGAAGAGCCAAGAGACTCATTGGCAGCAAGCAGCTGACTGATTCAAGGCTTCAGAGCTTGGGACATAGGCGCAAACTACTCAATTCTAGTTCCCGTATTCCCGTTCTATCATTGAACAAGCAGACAAACTGATAAGCGACACCGCTATATGGTAGACATTCTTCAAATGCGGACAAAGCGTTTTGCTTGCATAAAATTACACCAGGACATTGTTTTCCCTTTTTTAAATCGCTTTCACACTCACTGTCCACTAAGTTCGATGACTTGTTTCGTGGGTGCAGTAAACACTCACATCACACACACAATCACAACCAGAAACACAAATTTTCCTTGGGGAGAAAACTTGTGTTCCCGCTGGGAATCAAACCCGATACTTGCTTAGAAAGCTAACGCTCACCCAACTAAGCCAATGGGCAGTTTAAAATTATTTTACGAGTGAGTTTTTCGAGTTACTTTGTAGTACATGCATAGAGCAATTTCATCCATTATCAAATAGCACTTACGATCGCTATCTCTGTAGTATCTAATAAAAGCTTTAAGCGAAGCTTTTACAACGATCGTTCTAAACAATGTCCCCGTCCTCGTAGCTAATCGACGTAGATAGTGAACGCCGTAGCGACGTAGCGCCGTAGCGCCTTGATGTGTTGTGTGGTGTCAGTCACAGGCTTTTTATTAGTCCAAAAGCATTTTTATATAATGCAATGGGGACAATAATTTTACCACGACTGAAAAACATCCATAATGTGTATTTCATAATTATTATGAGATGTAAGAAATTACGTTTTAAGGAGAAGAGCACATTGCAGTGCCACACAGGACTTTTATATTTATAGTTCCTGGTGACACAGCACAGCACACTTAATAATATCTGGCTATTTTATTTTTTCAACACTAACCACAAGTTTTGCTTCTACGTTTATCATCCGCACAGCGAGGGAGTGGAACTCATTGCCTGCGTCTTTGTTTCCTGAACGGTGCAATCTGGGTGTCTTCAAGTCTAGAGTGAATATGTATCTTCTAGGCACGCATATTACATCTTCCCTTTCCATCAGGTGAAATAGTGGTCAAATGCTTGCATATCCAGTATTAAAAAATTTAGGCCTGATTAATTTTGATCAGCGAGTTCATAAAAAAATATATTGAAAATACTATCCGCTGTAAGTTTCTATCTTCCAACACACACTCACGCCCAGCTAGGTTAGGCTACACGTACGGCGTTATTTTGGTCAGAGTGCGTGGGGTTAATTGCCCGACTGCCACGCTCGCGCAATCTGAGCCTTCACTGTTTTAAAGTATGGTTGGTTTTAAATGCTGTTAAAATAAATAAAAAAGTCTTCCAAATGTGTTTCCAAAGTTGTAAAGCCGTTTGACAACTTTTCGCCTGTTGGTAAGTGGTGTTACGAGTCGAGGATGGCAAACATGGCATTATCATTTCCCTTATACCACTTTATGTAGGGTCGGTACAACACGTTTTTTTTAAAGCATGTTGTACAGGCTTTTGTTTCCGGCCACTTGCTTTACGTGACATGCTCGGTAACATCCGAGACTCATTTATGGATCAGCAGGCAAAGCGTGCAGATTAGGTAGGTATGGGCATGTCATGGTAAAGATACCATGAGGGCAATTGGTTCTCAAGGAAAACTGCTGAAATACGAATAGTGTATGCTACTGGTACCTACTACAGGATAGGTATACTTGCGATACCGTATGCGATAAGAAACACCTATTATGAAACTTCTTTAAGATTTATTTATTTAGTTCGTTCTTAAGATTTTTGTATTGGTTTTTCAATAAAGAGTATTTGTATTATATTGTATATGTTTGAGATGAAATCAAACAAGGAGTTTCTTTTTCCCTTTTTATATTGCAAATTGAATTAATTACATTAAAGTTGACTTCTTTCTTGATTGAATTTTGTGGAGTGACCCCAAGCCATCGCTAGGGGGCAGCCTTCTCGCTGGCTTGACAGTTATACCGTAGGTCCAATGACAGAGCGGCGAAGCATCAATAATGCGCAACGGAGTGCGTTCCCGCCATAGGCTGCAGCCAATCGCATCACATCTAAGCTTAGTGGCGATGCACACTGACGTGATAAACACCAATCCGCTCGCCACACAGTTTGCGTTAGGAAATGGCGCGAACATCCTCGCGGCCGTTGCAAGTTCTAATGCAACTCTCTAGCATCGTTGGTTATGTACTCTCTGGTGCAGTTGGCAGTAGGACAAGACGATTGATGGCTCTCCGGATAGTTCCTTTTGCTGTTTTTACGTCAGCTACTCGAGGGACTTTGTCACTGCCCAAGAACAGCTTGATGACTCTTCCCAGAGACCAGCATAGAGGTGAGGTGTTGGCGTCTTTTATCAAAACTAAATCGTCAAGTTTGAGATCTCTACATTTGACTTGCCACTTAGTCCGCTGTTGTAGCTCGGATACGTATTCTGTAGACCAGCGTCTCCAGAAGTGCTGCTTTATTTGCTCCAGGCGCTGGAAGCGGTCGAGGCGATGCGCGCTGGAGTCCATGTAGCTCGCAGATGGCAGAGCCGTCATTGGTCTACCAATCAAAAAGTGAGCAGGGGTAAGGGTCTGGAAATCGTTAGGCGACGGGCTTAAAGGACAGAGGGGTCGGCTATTTAGGATAGCTTCTATCTGTGCTAGTACAGAGGTCAATTCCTCAAATGTTAGGTGAGATTGACCAAGAGTTCTATGGAGATGAAACTTTGCCGACTTGACGCCAGCCTCGGCCAAACCGTTGAAATGAGGAGCGTACGGAGGGGAGAAACGGAACTCTATGCCCCGACTGGCAGCAAAGTCACGGATAGAGTCACTATTAGATTTTAAGAAGCTACCAATTTCTTTGGCGGCAGCTACAAAGTTTCGGCCGTTGTCACAGTAAATAACCTTGGGCAATCCTCTGCGAGCAGTATAACGCTTTAATGTTAGCATAAACGATTTTTTTAGTAAGTTCACTGACTAACTCTAAATGTTGGCACTTATATCGAACGCAGACAAAGATGCAAATGTAACATTTAGTAATCTTGCATCCCCTTCCCTTTCGATCAGTTATCAGAAACGGGCCAGCCATATCAATACAAACTGCAGTGAATGGGTAATTTACTTCTACACGATCTGCGGGTATATTGCCCATGATATTTGACATGGTGTCGCCCTTGAAACGACGACAAACTAAACAATGGCGCGCGACATCTCTAGCGAGCTTTCGGCCTCCTATAGGCCAATAGCGCTCTCTGATAGAAGCGAGTAGGTGCTGAGGACCGGCATGTAGGAGAATAGAGTGTTCCCTTTGAAAAATTAGTTTGGTTAAATAGTGATCAGCCTTTAACACAATGGGGTGTCTTTTTTCATAAGAGTAATGAGAGGTGTCTATACGTCCCCCGACGCGTAGTAAGCCTGCGTCATCTAGAAATGGATTTAGAGAGCATAGATGGGTATTGGGTTTGAGAGACTTATTTGACTTTAATAGGTTGATTTCTTTATAGAATGATTCATGTTGTGCTATCTTAGTAAGAACAATCATTGCTTTTTCTAGCTCATTAACATTAGGTGCTCCTGTTAGTTTATTATTAGGGTTTTTACAGTTGTGAATAAATCTAAAAACTCTAGCATAAGTTCTTTGAAGAGATGGCAACTTTGAGAATTTTTGAAAATTTACTATTGGTACCGTAGGTGCACCTTCGGCCACCAAAGCAGGCATTGCTTTTAATTCAGGTAGCTCTACCTTTTTGATTACTATATTTGGCCAAGAAGACTCTGGTAGCAGTAGGAAAGAAGGCCCATGCCACCAAAGATCAGAGTTTTGGACTTTTTGGGGATCAATACCTCTTGAAGCGAGGTCAGCAGGATTTTCGGATGTGGGCACGTGACGCCAAGCTGAGAGTGAAGTAAGGTCACCTATAGCTGCAACTCTATTGGCAACAAAAGTTTTCGTTTTATTAGGCGACTTCAACCAGCCTAACACCACACTAGAGTCAGTCCAGAAAACTTTACGCGTTATTTCAAGTCTTAGAGCTTTACTGGCCGCGGAACTTAATTCCGCGCCTAAGAGAGCACCACTAAGCTCTAAACGTGGGATTGTGCACGCTTTCATTGGAGCTACACGAGCTTTAGCACACAATAAGCTTACTTGAACGTTACCTACCCTATCCTTAGACTTTAGGTATATGCAACTCCCGAAAGCAAGTTCCGACGCGTCAACGAAACAATGAAGCTCTATTTGTATTGCGTCATCAATAAGAACCTTCCTTGGGATTTTCAGGTTAGACAGAGAACTTAATTCATGACTAAATTTATTCCATGCTGTGTGAATGTTCTGGGGAACGGGCTGATCCCAATCTGCTTTCTCGGCCCAGAGTTTTTGAAGTAAGATTTTTGCCCTTATAGTGCATAGAGACAGTAGTCCTAACGGGTCAAAAATTTTGAATGTAGCGGACAGAATAGCCCTTTTGGTGAAAATAGTGTTAGGAGAAGATTCGAGAGGAAAATAAATTTCATCAGTTGTGGGTGTCCAGCCGATGCCCAGCGTACTGGTGGCATTGCTGATAATTAAGTTGGATTCTGCACATTCAGAAGAATTTGAAATGAAAAGATTAGGTATATTAGAGCGGTACTTTCTGAGAGGAAAGCATCCTTTAGCCAGTTCATCGGAGACTGTGCGCTGAATGTGACGTAGATCTTGTTCAGAGTCTGCACCAGTTAGTAGGTCATCGCAGTAGAAATCTTGCTGAATAATTGTTTTTATTTTTGGATCGTCACATTCCTCGCCAATCTGCCAGATGCACCGGGTGCTGAGGAAGCTTGATGCTGCAAATCCGTAGGTTACAGTGTTTAGTCTTAGGGTGCGCAGACGCTCATTTTCACTGTCGCGCCACAGAATTAGCTGAAGGTTACGATCTGACTCTCGCACAAGTACTTGTCTATACATTTTTTCTATGTCGCCTGATAAAACATATTTGTACTGACGAAATCGGATCAAAATATTAAATAGAGAGTCTTGAATAGTAGGGCCTATCATTTGAAGGTCATTGACTGATATACCAGATGTAGTTGGCTCAGATGCATTGAAAACAACTCTCAGCTTGGTTGATTCACTCTTTTCTCGTAAGACTGGATGATGAGGGAGAAAGTAAGAGTTGGGGGGCTTAGGCTCCACTAACTCTGAAAGGTGGCCAAGGTCAGTATACTCTTGGATGAACTCTGAATACATCTTTTTTAGCGCTGCATTTTTCTTAAAGCGAGCTTCTAAACTATGAAACCGTTTTTTAGCTATATAGTATGATTCGCCTAGACAATCAGGTTCGTCTTTTAAAGGGATACCTACAGAAAAGCGGCCATCACTTTCTCGGCGAGTAGTGGAAAGATAGTGCATTTCACAAAGCCTTTCTTCTTCTGACTGAGGTTGGACTTGAGGCACGTTCTCAAGTGTCCAAAATTTGGTAAGGTCTTCATGGAGATTAGACAGATTTTCTTCCTTTTGAAGGAAATTACAAATAGTAGGTTTAATATTAGAAGAGCTTTGAACCATTGTTGGTAACGGACCTGCGATAAGCCATCCAAGCTTACTGCTTCGAAGATTAGGGTAGTTAGGCCCTAGGGATTCCTGGTTGCTACCTATCAAATCCCAGAATAGGTCGGAGCCGATAAGCATATCAATAGGGGATGGTTCGTTAAAGCTGGGGTCTGCAAGTTCAAAATTACTTAGGTTGAGGGCACTTATATTAAAGGGTACCTTAGGTATATCTTCTGTGATAGTTTTAATTACTAGGCAAAACATATCCGCTTGAAATGAAGTTGCGTTTGATTGCAATCTGAGAGCACAGCGTTCTGGGCTCATATTTAGTGAATTGTTACCAATAGCTACAATACTGACATTAGATGGCTGAGGAGTTAGATTGAGTCTTTGCTTTACACTCTCAGTGATAAAGGACGATTGGCTCCCGCTGTCGAGAATTGCTTTGACGCTAATAGTTTCGTTAGTGGTAGGGTTAGATAGCCGCACTTTAGCAGTACATAGTAAAATTTCCGGGCAAGATAGTGCCGACATGGCGATTGAAGTAGACGGGATGGGAATTAACGAGCCTTTGTTATTAGGTAAATGTAGCAGAGAGTTGTGTCTCTCTTTGCATGAGCGACAAGTGCCAGGGAGCTTACAAGCTTTGGATTTGTGGCCTGTTCTCAAACAATTACGACACAAGTTCAGTGAGTTCACTGTGGAGTTCCTGTCTTCGGGGGATTTAGATTTGAAATTGTCACATTCATAAATGCGATGATTGCTCTTACATACGGGACATTCAAAATTGGGCTTCGAAGAAGGAGTAGTCTCCCTAGAAGTTGCTACAAACGACCTACTTTGTGGTTTGGGCTGAAAACTATTGTGGGCTTGCTTATTTATAGCAAACTTGTCAGTTTTATTGCGGTTTACCGTTTCCAAAACGTCAGCACGGTTCTTTAAAAATGAAAAAAAATCATCAAGTGACGTAATTTCTGGCAAGTTATTCCTATGCTCTTCCCATTTGAATAATGTGCTGTTATCTAACTTAGCCGATAGAATGTGAATAATTAGAACATCCCACTTGTCAGTGGGTAACCCTAGTGTGCTGAGTGCACGTAGGTTTTTAGTCACATGATCTATAATAAATCGAAGTGATTTGTCGGTCTCACGAACAGATTCGAGATTAAAAAGTGAAGTTAAGTGATTATTAATTAGTTGCCTTTTGTTGTCATACCTATTGCAGAGAAGAGTCCAAGCTTCTGGGTAATTTTTGTCAGAAACTTCTAAATTATACAAAACTCGTGAAGCCTCGGCTTCCAAAAAGGAAGTTAAGTAATAATATTTATGTATGTTTTTAATTTTCGGATTTTCATGTATCAATGAAGAATAGATTTCTTTAAATTCTAGCCATTTAAAAGGTGTGCCATCAAATTTAGGTACCTGTATTACGGGGAGTTTAAACCCCATTCCGTCACAATTAATGTGATCATGATGATGGCATCCATTCGAATTAGAACAGCTTGAAACATTATATTGTTCCTGTTTAGGAGCCGGGCTATGTGATTGTATAAATTCTTGAGCGAGGGAAATGCAACTATCAAATTCTTGTTCTACTAGCTCACGAGTATTTAGCTCAAGTTCTTGATTAGACTCGTTTATTATTTCGATTTGACTTTGCAACCCGTCGAACTCAATGAATAGCGCTTCGATTCGTGATAACTTCATCGCAAGTTGGCTGCTTTCAAGAGTAGATATACTTTTTAATGTCATTAATGCATCGAGGTAAATTTTAAATTTAGTAAGACGTCCTTTAATAGAACCACGCTTAGAAATGAGCTCCTTTAATGTCATTTCAGTAGTCATTGCGATGTAGTATCAGAATCTAATAACAAATGAATTTAAAAGTACGTTACGCTCCTCGTTTCGTAGTCCTGCGCGCAGCGGCAGGCCGAGACGACTTCTAATCAGCGAACGAGCGGCGCCGCAGCGACTGGCCTTGGGAATGTCAGCTGTGAAGAAGCGCCGACACTGCTACGGGCGGTTACGCAACCAGCAGTCGTGTAGCACGGGAGGCGCTGGAATCACCGTTAGAAACGACTAAACAGCTGACAGCGATAAGCGTGCAAGGGACATGCCTATAAAGAGAGGTGCAACGATATAGCTAGATATAATTGGATTAGCTAAGCGTAAAATATGTAGATAATTTAAGACAATAGGCTGATTCACGATTGAAATGTAGGCAGAATCATAAATAAGTAGGTAGTGATATTGCAATAAATGTGAAGTTACAATAATGATTAGGCAGAATGTTCGTTGGTAAATCGTAGTGAACAATAATGCACTTTAGGCATTGAACTTCGTTAAGCGAAAAGAAACACTGTAATTATTGATTTGACTGGTTAATAGGTAGGTACAAATTTACCTTACCTGATTTAGACGAAATCATCGAACACTTTTGGAAAAGAACCAAGCACAGACACAGATAGAAGAGGAATAAACTAGGAAATATAGGAACGGGCTCACGATCTTCCGGTAGGTTACACTGCGAAGCATATATAGAATCCTGGCTCCGGTTTCTTCAACTGCTTAGGCGAACTTGGAAGTAGGCTGCTTCGAGCGGCACGTAGATCGTAAGTTATCCGTATTTCTATTTCAGATCCGTGGCGATTACTTGTCACGGCGGTATTACTTCTCCAACGAAATATCGTCCTCTGTCGTCTTCTTCAATCCGTAGGAAGGCAGAATAAGTTACTTCGTTCCCACGAGGTTATTTTGGCTACTGGCGATGTTGGTTCCTTTCGTCGTTTATTATAGTTCCTTCCGAAGATTGCAGTCCTGTCACGGTCGCCACTTTGTTTGAGATGAAATCAAACAAGAAGTTTCTTTTTCCCTTTTTATATTGCAAATTGAATTAAATACATTAAAGTTGACTTCTTTCTTGATTGAATTTTGTGGAGTGACCCCAAGCCATCGCTAGGGGGCAGCCTTCTCGCTGGCTTGACAGTTATACCGTAGGTCCAATGACAGAGCGGCGAAGCATCAATAATGCGCAACGGAGTGCGTTCCCGCCATAGGCTGCAGCCAATCGCATCACATCTAAGCTTAGTGGCGATGCACACTGACGTGATAAACACCAATCCGCTCGCCACACAGTTTGCGTTAGGAAATGGCGCGAACAGTATACTTGTACGCAAGTGATAATATACGACGTTTAGAACACAAACACAAACGCTTTCACACTTAGACTCACACTAAGTAAGGCTTGGGTGATGGAACATTCACATCACACACACAATTACACCTTGAACCAAAGACACTAATTTCCCTTGGGGATAAAACTTGTGACCACCGGGAAACCGACACCTTCTGCTTAGAATGCAGACGCGCTACCAACAACAGCGAGCAGTTATAGTATTACTTTTATACACAAACATTCTCTGAACGAAACGCCACAAATATACTTCTCATTAAAAGCGGTACATTTTGTACAATGCGCGACACCGCGACAATGCAGCATTGTGGATCCACGTCCACCACAATAGCTGACGGCTTTTATTTTTTTATTTTCCTCTCTATCGCAATAACAAACTTTTGCGGGAATCATTTTCACATTGAAGCGGTTTCCAGAGGTTTTTTGGAGATAAAATCTTGAATAAAAATTTGTAACAAGTTTTCGCACTGAAATATGATGTAAAGAACACAAAATGTAATGTAAAAGCTTTTTTATAATTTGTATTTTTTGCTGGAGATACGCTTGATGTCGGTGTTTCGCCTATAGTTATCACAAGGAGAAATGAAAGGCATTAGATTATTGAGCTAAATACTAAGGATAGTAAAGTTGGAGTTTTATATATTTATATTTTTTATGTTTCAGACCCGCCACCACTATGTTGTGGCTGAAAATCAGCGCCTAGTGTTACACTGGGCAAAAATGCTGAGTCACGACCCTTTTGGCACTTTGTTTTTGTTGTTTAATTACCGTTTTTATGTTGCTTTGTGAGCTGCTTTTTTGTCTATTTTATGTTTGTTTATCTTGTTTATAGTGCCAAAAAATATATTTCATTTCTTCTCATGGTTAGTGATCTGTGTACTATGTGAGTTTAACAAATGGATGTACGATTTACGGTTCAGTGATAAAACTGTACTGCGTGTTAAAGTGGATTTAAAATTCGATAAATATAAAATAACGCCCGTGCTAAGCCGAGGCAGGTCCCTGTACTCTCAATAAATTTGTATTCCATGACTGTATGGTGTTCATATTTCTAGCCCCCCTCACTTCCAAAATCTCTAAGGTCATTTTTCACCATGACGTCTTGACGACACAAACGCCATTTATGATTAGAAGTGAAGTAAGTTTGATAAATTACTCGAGTTCACCCTCACACGTCTGAAGCTACAGGTCGACACACTCGTCAAATCCAAGATGGCGCGTGGCAAAAACTGGCACTAATGTTGCATCACGTGACTTAGACTTTAGGGGGTACCTACCTACCCTAATTTTTATCCACGCGCTGATATTCTTACCAATCTATAAAAGTTTATTTATCTCGAAAACATAATTCAAAATTAAAACTAAAGATCAACTCGTTGTCCAAGGTCAAGTGGAAAGCAAACGGTGGCAAAGTCAATGGCCATAGCGCAGGATGTATACATTTATATATATCCAACCGGAGTATATCTAAAAGCATCGCAAAGTAGTCGCCATCGTCATGATACGATAACCACTGTGCCAGAGACAGTGCATGCCTGCACAGAGAGCAATTTCGTGTACTACTCATTGTCGAACATTAAAGTTGTGTGCGTATTGCTGGCGTCTAATGATGTACTTAGTTTAGGTTATATTTTGGGACTTAATCGCGCTAAAAAACTATATTTATTTACCTCGACGTTTCGGCCAAGTTGCAATGGCCATGGTCTCGAGAACTTCTCTATGTATTCGAATCGCGAAAGTTTAAAAGTTACAAATAATATACTTAAATAAAAAAATGCGAGATATTTAGTATGCTTCACACATATTCTTTCAAACATTTGGTTCGTATTCTTCAGCTTGATTTCTCTAACAGCCTCCAGTACTGATCAAGCCTTTGGTTACTTACGTACGTAGCCCAAGTTTCACAACCTATATGCACTATCAGGTATTCTGTGACGCAACTGCACGGTCGCTCCACGCTCATATTGACCCACTTTTACTTCCTCGTTTCCAATTAATCCTCAATCTCTTAGCTCCATTTTACGGCACTACTGCCTAATCTATATAACCTATATCTATACAACCGCGCTCTACAACTTGATCTTGGAGAAACTGTGGTGTAATCTGTGACAATTTTCGTACAAGCTTGGCTTTAGGACGCGATCACAGTGGCAATTTTAAACGTTTCCACTCACAGCCCCACACTAAGTTCTATGACTTGTGTCGTGGGCACCGGGCACATTAAGATCACACACAAAATCACAACCAGAACCAGAAACACAAATTTATCTTAGGGAGAAAACTTATGTTCCCGCCGGAAATCGAACCCGATATCCCGAACCAAACTACTTAGAAGGCGCAAACTCACCTAACTAAATAAACGGGTAGTTCAAATATTGTTTCAATTTATGTAAATAATAATAAATAGCATACGTTATAGTACATATGTAACCAACAAGTTATATAAGTTAGTATGTAAACTCATTATAAACGAACTATGTTCTTTATAAGTACCTAAATAAAATTGTTAAACCTATATTAAGTAATTTCTAAAATATGATATTCTATGGTATTAATGGTATTATATCTATATAAAACATATCTACAATCATAGAGATAGGAGACAAACCTATAGCGTGTAGTTTGTATTACAACATAACAATACATACTATTATAGTTTTAACAGCGTAGTCGTTTTGTGCCACCGATCTAGCGATTTTATTGAGGGTGTCAGATTTTTTTTTTTTATATTTTATGAGTCCTAATGGTTTTCAGTATGACCACATCCCACAGCTCTTCTTGTGTGAACTCTACGGTATTATTTCTATGGCGTTCGTTAACGGCTCCAATCACGGCTCGCTTATTATTTTTACACAACTAATCGGATCTCGAAGGGCGGGTGGCCCACATCTTCAGGTGCTCGGGAAACTAATTAAGAGTAGAGAAACAGAGCAGAAGTTGAAGTTTGATCATGTGAAATAATGATACAAGTAAAAGAAAATAAAGAAAGTGTTGGTAAATGTTCAAATTGAACTGCCCATTGGCTTCGTTGGGTGGCGTTCGCCTTCTAAGCAGGGGTATCGGGATTGGATTCCCGGAAACACAAGTTTACTCCCCATGGAAAATTTATTTTTCTGATTCTGGTTGTGATTGTGTGTGGGATGTGAATGTTTCCGGCACCCATGACACAAGTCATCGAACTTACTGTGGAGCT
This sequence comes from Lomographa bimaculata, assembly GCA_948107665.1. Classification (NCBI taxonomy): domain Eukaryota; kingdom Metazoa; phylum Arthropoda; class Insecta; order Lepidoptera; family Geometridae; genus Lomographa; species Lomographa bimaculata. The sequence goes on along the minus strand of OX403592.1, from coordinate 2,670,610 downwards.
GTGAGTGTGAAAGCGTTTGTGTTATGTTATGTTATGTTTAATTATTGATATTTTCTGCGCATAGTTAAAATGAATACAGAATGCAAGCACATTCACGCTAAGTTCCACGCTTAGTTTAAAAACTTGTATTTTGGGTGCCAGAAACATTTACATCACAAATAATCTCGCCCAGAACCAGAAGTGTTCCTAAGGATGGAAAATTGTTTTCTTGCCGGGATTCAAATCCAGGACCAAACGGCGCAGATTGTTTATTCTATGTGGGACGAGTCTTTAAACTGACCGCAGCGCGGTCTAGATTGTTGTCTTTATCGATACCGGTCAAGTAAAAAACTACTTGTAATAATTTACTACTTATATTTATTTAGGTATTCACGATACAGGCTTACCTAGTGAAGGCTATAGATATATCTTCGAATCTGTAAGCTATCATCAGCGATTAGCAAAATTTATTGTGATTAAACTAATTACTTAAATTGTGTGTAAACATTAACCACTAACCGCTGTATCCCATTGGTAGATAGGTCCCATTGGTATAAAAATAGGAGAACTTTTAGCGTTAACATAAAGAATTATTTTATCTCATATAAAACATATTATTTTGGTTTTTACTACTTTTTCCATCGCCTGTACTTAGTATTAGTGGTCGAGTTAACTACTATAAATAATTTAAAAAACAAATGACGCGACTCGACCACGCATTCGAGTATTTCGCGGTCGAGTTAACAACCAACTCCAGCAAAATTAACATTCTTTTTTTTTTTCATTTATAGCCGCTTGTAGGATGTTTCATCAACTGATAGCAACACGCACCTAATGTACATGCTTGTTATTTGGCATCTCAGACTGGCATATCGTCAGCTGGCTGATTTTTGTCTCTGATAGAGCTGCGTTTTATGCCTTCAGGTGAGTTTTACTATCTCACCTGATGGCAACCGATGATGTAGTTAGTCATCAATATAGGATAAAATTCCAAAAATAGGATAAAATTACTCTGGGTGCAATTTTTACTTTTATTTGTCAAAATCCAGCGCGGCAAAGCATTGCACTCATCACTCTGTGATATTAGATGTTAAATATGTTAAAGCTTTGTGATTTACCGACTTCCCAAAAAAGGAGGAGGTACTCAAGTCGACTGTTTTTTTTTTTTTTGTGTGTGTTACCTCAAACTTCTCTCCACGTGAGCCGATTTTGTTTTTTTTTTTTTAGTTTGTATGATGTTGATTACTAATTGGTTCCATTAAAATTTGATCAGTAGTTCTTGAAATATCGTCAATAATGCCTATTTTGCGGACTACTTTGATGATGTTCTTGTTTAACCGACTTCAAAAGTTACCTCATAACTTCTTTCGTTGTGAGCCGATTTTGATGATTATTTTTTTATTTGAAAGCTGTTGCTTTTATGTGGTTCCATTGAAATTTGATCAAGATCTGATCTCTAGTTTTTGAGTTATAGTCAATAATGCGTGTTTAATACATTAAATCTGATCAAGGTTCCGAAGAAAAAGCGGTGAAGTCGGTTTTTTTAAGCTTTGAGATTTTACTGGAAACATTGCCCTTCAATCCGAAACACAGTATGCTTGCACACTAATGCTTGGCGGTTCAATGTCTGGCAATAGTGTTCTACTGCCCACAAGAAGGTAAGACCATACTCGTATGTAACATTTTTATCTGTTAGGAAAGGAATATGCTGTATTACTGAAACGTTTACTATTTGTCTTCTCTCTCTGAAAATACATTAATTTATAATTCTATCCCACTCTTGTTTTTCTACTATAAAGAAGAAGTGCATCGGTGGTTAATAAATATTAAACGAATTGAGTTGTTAAGCGCCGTCCGCACCAAAGCCAATCGTCTGATTGGATTTGGTGCGGGCCGGAATAGCGAGCGTACAGCGGGCGGCGACGCCGCGTGACGTCGGGCGCGAGAAACTACTATTGCACCGTAAAATAATATCAAAGATCGCTCATTAAATAATATATTCGAGTTTACAAAACATACAGTCGAATTTAGAACCTCCTCCTTTTTTGAAGTTGGTTTAAAACGGACTTCAATCGCAAATAACTCCGAAATTCTTCATCAGATCTTGATCAATTATGGGATTAACTAGAACGTAAACCCTTTCGAACAAAACAATAATTTTCCAAATCAAAAAATTTAAAAATAATACTAAATCAAAATCGTTTATTCACATGGGCCCCAAAGAGGCACTCATGAAAGTTAATAATTCTACAGCCAGATTCTCAAAATTACAGCAATCTCGAGATGAACCTGGCAAGAAACTCAGCGGCGCATTTTTTTATCCTTTTTTTTTAGTCATTCCATAACACTTATACACAATTATTTAACCTAGGTATATCTATATGATGTAAGTTTAGTAATTTATATAAAACCTCTTTATATAAAAATAAAACTCACACCACGAAAGTAAGCAGTGCAAAGATCAGCGAAAATAGAATAACACCGCATACATTAGGCTATGTACACACATTTTCCCCGGTTTATATGGCACTTAATATCGCGTACTTCCCGCTCCCAACGATTTGGCCTATCAAATGCGCGGTTCACTTAAGGGAGGTAAGGGCGAGATGCGTTCGTTAAGGGGTTCAGTAGTAACGGTTTACGACGTTCGAATGAACTCAGAGTATAATGGGCTCCGAATGACATCTCTTTTTCTTTACAACCTAATGCTTCTCCACAGTTGGGTTACCATATCTCCCATACAGAGGCTGTTAATTTTTTTTTAGGAGTAGAAAAACGTTCTAATTTGTTTAAGGGGCAGATATACACAGTCTTTAACCACAGCCACTTTTTCCCTACACTTTTGCACATTAAGGTGCATATTGCATAACTTATATTACAGCTGTTTAGCAAGGTCACGCGTGGCATTCTTTGATTTTGTATGGTTTTTATCAAATTTCATGAAAGTGCGACTAAAAAAAATATTTGCCTATGATGTTGATACGTGTATGATATAACTTGTACAGTGTTCTAATATAAAATTAATGTTAAAATTCTCACCGAAAATCGTTTTTTCACATGGACTCCAAAGTGGCACTCATGAAAGTTAATGACTCTACTGCCAGATTCGCAAAATAACAGCCATCTCGAGATGTTAACCTGACAAGAAAATCGACGGCGCATTTTTTAAAACACTCTCAAATGACTAATACTGGAATTATATTAACCTAACTAGGTGGTATTTGTTGAATAATGTTGACAAATACTGAACAATCTCTGTAAGATCTGCACAGATTATCACTTTCTGGTGATACAGAGGCCAAACCCAAGCCTATCATTGATTTAAAAAGTGACAGGACAAGATACTTGTTCCTGAGAAACAATTACTAAAGCCGTGTGAAAGTTAAGAAGAGAGGGTATTTGAAATAGTAAATGTGTTGCAATACCCTAAAAAATACTGAGAAAGCTTGGCTAGGAGGCAATTGCGGCAACATGAAATATTGCTGCTATACGTCTTGTTCGCGCCGCCGATTTTTGCGCTTCACACGCTACAATCTCTGCTATAACATTGGCGTACCCACATGCAGCTCTAAATTAATTATATTTAAAAAAAAATTAAACCCCGCAATGCTTGGTTTTTTAAGTTCACCGTTACCGTTCGTCTTTATTTTGGCTTTGGCTTGAACGATTTTAAAATTTATATGGATGGTCCCGTAAAGTATAATCTACCAAACAAAAAATAATCAACGAAATCGACTCATAATTGGCGAAATTATCGCGTAACATACATGCCGGAAACATTTACATTACACACGCAACCACTCCCAGAACAATAAATATAAATTTCCCTTTGCGGAGAAAACTTGTATTCCCACCGGAAATTGAACCCGATACCCGCTGCATAGAAGGTGCGAGGAACCCAACTACGCCAGCGGCAGTATAATTATTTAATAGGCACGATTAATTGATAACTATTTGTTTCAATAATATAAGTGTTTTGGTTATACTCATTATTTTATCAACAAGCTACGAAAAAGGAGAGAAAAAAAAACAAAAACTAGGTTAAAATTGTAAAAAGTTATTTTTTTTTATATGTATGTTACGCGAAATCTCCGCCAATAACGAATCGATTTTGATGATTTTGTTTTTTGGTAGATATACTTCAGCGGTGGTCCCATATAAATTTTATCGAAATCGATCAAGCCAAAACCAAAATATGAGCGGTAAATTCGGTTTTTTAAGCTTTGCTTGCGTTTAATTATTAAAGCTTTGCTTGCGCTTAAATTATTTAAATTATGACCTATATAAGTTCATAACTTGGGAATCACTTAACTGTAATGGGCAAGCGTGACTCTTACCATCAGGCAAGGGACATGCTCGTCTCGTCACTCGTAACACAAAAAAATATACATAGAGTAAAAAAAACGCAGCGTCTTTTAAACGCATCACATACGCAACTGTGAAAGATCCTCTTAATTTTATGTTCGACTATTTGCCGAAGCTGATATCAAAGTGAAGATTTTTTTATCAAGTCCTGGGTTAATATTGAGGAAACGTGTTTTATAGATCTGCTGAAATTTATCAGAGTTCAGATAAACCGAAAAATGGTTTCTGTTGTGTTTATAATGCGGCTTATAAGTTCCACCCAAACACGCTAGACCCAGGAAGTTACTCCCCACATCGTCCACACGCACAAATTACCAATAATATAGAAAAATCGTGAATTTTTCCGATGTTTTTATAGTTAATCAATTCGGGACGAAGACAAATCAAACAAATCAAAGATCATTATAATCGGTTGTGCCGTTCGTGAGTAATAATTAATGTTGTAATTAATACATTGTTTTATATATATTAGATTATTGCGAATAATGTATTAATCATTAGGACAAAGGCTGCACGTGTTATTAATGAAAACCTATCTGCCATTATCCGAAAAGATAAATCACGCAAAAAATGTGTCGATTAAGAACACTGAGGCCCAGATGGATACGAATAACCGCGCTAATGGAATCTCGATGATTCTATACTGCCACACAAACAAAATAAATTACTTAATTCAAAGATTTGTACCATAGGTGCCGGATGTGTCACATCACACAATCTGAACCAGAAACTGAAATGTTCCTTGGGAAGACAATTATGCTTCTGTCGAGACCCAGGAGCCACGGGGAAGAGGGCGAAGACCTGCCTACTGCACCAACTGGATCGTCTGTTGCAAATGTCACACAAGAACACACTCACAGCCTCTCACTAAGTTCGATGACTTGTAGTGATAAATTTAGAAAGGAAAAATAATCGCTTGAGGCGGGATTTGAACCCGCGGCCATAGGGTGTCATGCCCATGCTCTAACCGCTGAGCTACTCAAGTCTCGCCTGAAGCGACGAAATTAACCTTTCCTTATTATTAACGTTTTACGGGGACGTGTGGCTTCATCTACCGAAATAGTTTATAGAAACTAAAAATTTAGATTTAAATTTAAATTCTAAATTTATCACTATAGTTCTGCCGAGCATGGCTAATGCTATATAAATAAAATCAATTCGATGACTTGTGTCGTGGGTACCGGAAACATTCACATCACACTTACAATCACACCCAGAATCAGAAACACAAATTTTCCTTGGGGAGAAAACTCGCGTTCCCACAGGGAATCGAATTCGATACCCCTGATTAGAATGCTCACCCAACTAAGCCGTAACCGTTATGTAAATCAGTATTATTTTTATTTTGTACTTGCTTACATACTTACCTAAAGCACAACGTTTGACTAGTTTATTTGTGGTTACCGACTCCAGTCAAACGTCGGAATATGTTAACTGCAAACTTTATAATATGGTAAATATCGATCTTTTTGATTTCGTTATACAAAATATAATAAATTATATTTATTATATATATATTTTTTTTAATATGTAAAATATATATTGTTCATTATAATCATTTTCTTAGTAGAATTTATACTGTCATTGGTAAGTAGTGCACAACCCTGCAGAGGGTGGTTTAGACAATTACAGAGCAAAAAAAAACAAAAAATATAAATATTCTCAGTAAGAATCTAAATTCGAAACTTGAACGAGGATAGCTGCCACAATAGAGTTTGGTGCTAGCGACAGATTTTTCTAATGGAGGGTAGAGTTTTATATAGTCTGTTCTAAGGTAGAGTAATTATATTGGTTGAGCATTAGACAATGCTCTAGCTCTATGGTAGAGTGTCAGCATCATCATCAACCTGTATTCGCCCACTGCTGGACATAGGCCTCTCCCAATGCACGCCACTGAGCTCGATCTTCAGCTCTTCTCTTCCAACCGCTGCCAGCCACTTTACGTATGTCGTTGCTCCACCTAGCCAGAGGGCGTCCTCGCAAACGTTTGCCGAAACGCGGTCTCCACTCTAAAACACGTCTACCCCATCGGTTATCCCTCTCCATAGCTCGCTGAGTGACTATTAACTTTTGGTAGAGTGTATCTACCGTCATTGGCAAGTAATGCACAATCCTGCGGCTTACGCTTAAGCCAACTAACATAATCTCATACCAACATACAAACTTGTCGAAAGGCTTCCTATCCCATATAAAAAAAAACATTTTGTGTAATTCTTTGAATAATCGACCTGCATTAAAATTCTAATCCAAAATATAATAAAAAATATTAAATCAACTTCCTAAGCTTCAATCCGGCTAAACCAATTGAGTGTAATACAATAATTTGTTTACAAAATAAAATGTTGGATTTATGAGCTGTCTGCCAGCTGCGAAAAATAAATTGGATCTTGGAACATCCCGGTGCCAGAGATTTGTGATTCTATCGCAGCATCGTCAGGAGCAAATAAATTGCCTAATTTAAGAAATACGCCTTTTGGCACATTCCAATTCGTGGGGATTTTTACACAAATATGTACCTCAACGGTACAGTCGGCTGCAATAATATGTAAATGTTATAAATGTTCCACTCTGCAGGCCAAGTGTTTGTTTATACTGAAACGAAACTTTAGCGTTTTCATTTGATATCTTCGGCCGCATTAAATCAAATCAAAATCGTTTATTCAAATGAGCCCTAAAAAGGTACTCATGAAAGTTAATGACTAAATGGAATGAAATGAAATACATTTATTTGGCAATAAGGATAAGATAAACAAACAACAAAAACATGAAATAGACAATAAAAAACAGCTTATAAAGGTAATTAGGCATAAGTAAAAAAAAAAGTGCCAAAAGGGTCGTGACTCAGCATTATTGCCAATAGGCGCTGATTTTCAGTCACAACCCAGAGGTGGCGGATCTAAAACAGTAAAAATATAAATATATATATATACACATATATGACTCTACTGTCAGATTCGGAAAATTACTGCCATTTCGAGAAGAACCTGACAAGAAACTCGGCAGCGCATTTTTTTTTCATTATTTTTTAAATATCATTCTTTATCACTAATACATAATTATATTAACCTAGGTGTAACAATACTATGTAGTCGCTAGAAAGCGCTTGTGCAGTTTGACTCCATGCATCCTTGTCATTAATGTAGTCATAAACAAGTTCCATCAGGTATGCATAGATAATGCGCACCGCAAAAGAATGGAACTCCTTACCCGGGTCTATTGTTTCCCGATAAGTCTAGAGTCTGAGAGTCTTCAAGCCACGAGTGAACTTTTAGGAGTGATCTTTTAGGCATACGTGCATCATCGTTGACCACATCTTCACTTTCCATCAGGTGAGATAGGTGTCGAACGTTCGCCTATAACAAATAAAAAAACTGTGAAATCGAAGTCAAATGCTTGCCTATATATCCTGAAAAACAGAAGATAAGGTAGAGTTCACGCCATAGATGTGGCATTCCTTCTCTGAATCGCAATAAGTACAAGTTTTTTTATCACGCGTCGTTGCAACATGGCAACCTTACACACATGGTATATGCGCTACGATATTTATTTGATCATTGACATTAAATCCATCGGGATTTCATATTTTAACATCGATAAATAAAATCGATTTAAAATATGAAATCGAAAGCGATTACGCAGTATTACAACAATCAGCCATGAACAAATTTAAATAAAATAAGTTGTAATGAAAGCTTATATAGTGAACTTTGATTGAACTAGACTTGACCTAGTGTGACATTCAATGGAACGTATTGTTAACCTACAAATTATTAGAAAATTTGGAGATGCTTACATCTTATCGCAGCTGACTGTACCCAACATATTAAATTTGCTCTGATAACGTGTTACTCGTTATTTCCGGAGGAAATATAATCTAATTTTGTATGTTCACATAACACAACATACCGCAAAGCAACTGGTAACAGGTACCTTACCTTCCTATGGTATACTAGCTATATCCGGTATGCGTGGCAATTAAACGCAAGCAAAGCTTTATTTACGTTTTCACCGCTTTATCTTCGGAACCTTGATCAGATTTAATGTATTAGACACGCATTATTGACGATAACTCAGAAACTAATGATCAGATCTTGATCAAACTTAAATGGGAAAACACCAGCTTTCCAATTAATAAATAATCATAAAAATCGACTCGCAATGAAAGAAGATACGAGGTAAAACACATTTTAAAAAATTCAGTCGAATTGAGAACCTCCTCCTTTTTTTGAAGTCGGTTAAAAAAAGGTATTTTTATCTCTTTCACGTTTACGGTTGCCTATTATAGTACTTAAAAGCCATACTTTAAAGTTATTGACCTAGTACTTTAACAAATGCGAGTGACGTATTCCTTGCCATTGTCCATGAGAATACAATACAATACAATATACAAAACTCTTTATTGTATAACCAGTTTACAAATTGTACAACTAAACAATTTTTTGACGTTTTTAATGTAATAATATAACAATCGGCAGTCTTATCGCGTATAGCAATTTCTTCCAGGCAACCTTAGTATGGACATAAATGTAACTGTGTTAGACGGTGGTGTACACTAGTTAAGGAAAATAAAAAAAAAAGTACAAGAAATTATCATAATAATTACGTACTAAATATATTATTGTATACATACATACGTTACGTGAATATTATATACCTAAATAACATACTCAATAATCAATATACATTTTCAATTTTCAACCAACTTCAAAAATGGAGGTTATCAATTCAACTCTTTGTTTTTTGGGTTACGCGATAATTCCGCCAATTATGAATCGATTTTGATGATTTGACCATATAAATGTTATTGAAATCGATCAAGCCAAAACCAAAATATCAGCGGTGATGTCGTTTTTTTTAGCTTTGTTTGCTTTTAAATTATTTACCCCCCAATTAGACTCCCAAAATAAAAATAGACGAAGCGAGAGAAGTATGTCAGGATCGTAGCAAGTGGAGAGATGTGGTCTCTGCCTACCCCTACGGGAAAGAGGCGTGATTTATATGTATGTATGTATTAGACTCCCAATAAGAAGAGGGCTATATTTACAAGACGCGGTGTCATCATGGTGCGTCATCTTGACTCCGGGGTGTCTTCAACAATCGCATTAAATAAAAAACCGTATTATTTTACAACAATATCACAATTGCAAGATTGCGTTTAACATAATCAAATTCAGCGTTTTTTGCGTTCCTCATTTAATTAAATTCTTTTTGAGTCGCCTCCTTCAACCATAATGAGGTTTCTTCCTTTGAAATGGACCTTCTGTATGCTGATGGTTTCATTTATGAAGAAACGGAGTTTATTAACTTCTTTTAATATCTGTTGCCCTAGAACCTACTAAATATACCTACCTATAACAAATAAGTAGTACTAAAGTTTTTTTGTTATTTTTTATTTGCCTAAATAGTGCTAGGGTATCTACGGGCCAATTGCCTATATTTCCTAAAACTATATAGCAAAAAACTGAGTTACTCACAAGACATCGAGCTTATAGGTAACTCAAGAGAGAGCAGCGCAAACAGCGAAAATATGGAAACCTCGGCAGTGGTTACATAATTGAGCCGTGTGGTGTTGAGACACTGGGTCCGTGGGGAACCGGGAGCTCATTCTATTTTCAAAAAGCTATCAGAGCGCCTGGTTGAGGCGACGCGTGATCAAAATGCTGGCACTTATTTGGGTCAACGTATTAGCATTGCAATTCAGAGAGGCAATGCCGCCAGCATGATGGGAACGCTACCCCCTGGTAGTGGGCTTGAGCACTTGAGTTACCTATAAGCTCGAAGTCTTGTAGGTAACTTACTAAAGTTAGATACAATGATGTGGGATCGATTTTTACAACGAAAACGAAAATGAAAGTGAAATGCTTTGCATATAATTTATTTACCTTAATTTCTTAGGTTTTCACAATTGATATTAATTTAATTAAATAACTTTTAACGGATGTTATCACGTATGTTTTAATATTTTTTCTGACTTTTGGTAGGTAGTCTGTAGATTATTCAGGGAGTATAAAGATTTATAACATGGCCTTGATAATAATACGGAGCTCAGTTAGACCTAGTATTTAAGAACTAGTCGGTTAGAGCACCTGTTGGTAAGTGATGTGGTTGACGATGGTAAATACGTTAGTCCTCTTATTTTTTCTCTTTTTCCATCCGAAGGTTGGCTGGAAGAGATCACTTTTAACGATAAGTCCGCACATTGTACTTAGATATAATAATATGATTGTTTTTTTGTTTTGTTTACTACTGGCTTTCAAGGAAAGTTGCCGGAAAACCACTAAGAGCACTTCGACAGGTTCTGGCCACATTTAAGAGAGTGGCGAAGTGAAGTGCCACAGATGGAAAAACAGTTATAAACAAACAAACGCATTTACACACACAGTTCAAAGACTTGTACCGTGGGTGCCGGAAACATTTACATCACACAAACATTACACCCAGAACCAGAAGCACAAATATCCCTTGGGAAGGAATTTGTGCTCCTGCCGGGAATCGATCCCAGAACCCACGGCGCAGAGGGCGAACACCAGTCCACTGCGCCAACTGGGTCGTCAAAGTTATGATCGGTTAATGTGAAAATCTCATACTATGATCCGTTGGGAAGTAACTTAGGCTAATGTTTTTTAAAGTTATAGGTGGCAATGTATAATTAATACAGACAAACTAAAGCTTACCATTGGGTAAGCTTACCTGAATAAATGTGGTTACAATATACCATATTTTTCGTCTATGCATCAGGTAAATTAGATATTAGTTGTCTCCTTACAAAAACAAGATATGTTGTTATAACAGGTTTACTATTTTTAAGCTGCAGGAGCCGGAGTGACTTCATCAGCTTCTGGCTTCTGGCAGGTCAAGGCGCCACATCTATTGGCGCAGCATTTAAGTGTCCGAGGACAGTCGGAGTCACCGGTACAGGTGTGAGTGCAGATCCAGGGTCCTCGGGGAACCTCGGGGCAGCGGCCTTTCTTTACTGAAATCAGGAGAAAATTAAAAAAAAAAATGTCTCTATCGAACTGTGCTATAAGTTTGCTATCTAAATCACTGAATACATTAACAAATTGACTCTACTGGCTGAATGCCTGATCTATCCAATTACTAATAGTTACCGAGGTAAGGTCGTGAGCCTATCAGTATTCTACCATAATAAAACACAAGAACTTCTTATGTCAACTCGAGGCCCATAGGAGATTCAAATGCTTACTCTAGCCGAATACGCAGGGCATGTCACTATCTCTAAGTTTTATATGTACCTATGTAAAATGTATACTATAACAAACAAATACGAAACGTAAACATTTTGCTCAGTTGTCGATTCTAAACGACCCCTGAAGGATTGTGCACTACTTACCAATGACAGTAGGTATATAAAATAACTAGTGCTTCTGAAATAAAGAGCTATGTTAAGTGACATCTATTGTATTCTATTCATTAATTTTACTTAATGGTCTAACATTATAGAATACAATACATGTCCATCAACCATATGCAAAATAAATTACATTTTAATGTGACACTAGCTGTACATCACCCATTGGTATTAGTTTTTGGTATTAAAAAGGAACAGATCGTTTTGTTAGGGTAAAGTTTCGGATGTTCGTTTAAGCATGATTAAATAATAAATAAACGCTTTCACACTCACAGCACTTTCACCCCACACTAAAATCGATGATTTGTGCCGTTGGTGCCGGAAACATTCACATCACACACACAATAATCACAACCAGAACCTGAAACACAAATTTTCCTTGGGGAGAAAACTTGTGTTCCCGCAAGGAATGCTTAGAAGGCGAATGCGCACACAACTAAATCAACGGGCAGTTCAAATTGTATGAACATCATCAATATGTGCATTTTCAAACATCCCTGATGCACTACAATAGCGCGGCCACTCCACCAGAATTCTAAAGTCATTGTCTATGGAATAATCCATATATAATGGTTTCTAGAATTCCATTAACTTTCATGCCAGACAGTCTTAAACAATTTTTGTGTCCAACATATAAAACACGTCTAAAATTCCATAAAGATACAATAACACAAAATGGCGGTGACAATTTGCACTACTGAACGATTCTGTTCGACTGATCAGGCCGCAGAAAGGTCTGGAACCTATGAACAACATGTGAAATGTTGACCATAGGATCTACTAACCATGAAACTTACACATGTTTGTTAGTTAGCAGATAAGATTTATCATTTATTACTTTAGTGTAACTACTACTAACGTAAGCTACAACCGTTATCTCCAATTCATGTTTGTCTGACCACTTCCTATAAATTGTTTATCTAATTAAAGTTACCGAGAGAAGTAAAATGCCTCTGCGTCATTGCGTCCACACACATAGCGCCGCCGCAAGCAGTGGGACAGCACAGCTGAGTGCCATTACAAGGGAACTCTGGACCACACTTGGGGTCGCAAACATCTACCGGCAGCGTTGGTGGACATGAACCAGCGCAGAGAGTTGACGCTACGAACGTTGATACTGGAAGAAGATACAGATAATCAATTTCATAGACGAGTAATGACTGTTGGACAACAAAGTTGGGAACTATGGATTACACTTGGGATCGTATACATCCACTGGTGTTGTTGGACATAAAACAACGCATATAGATGATGCTACGAACGTTGATACTGGAAAAATACCATATAGATAATCATTATCGTAAACGAACGACTGTACAACAATAAATCTTATTACAGGGAAACTCTGGACCACATTTCGGTTCCCACTTATCAACCGGTAGCATTGCTGGAAAAGAGCTACTCCATATAGATGATGCTTGAATAAAGGAGATACCGATAGACGTTCTAAAGGACGAGCAGTGACTAGAATAGCAGAATACTACTAGGTTTATCTAATGGCAAGGAAGCACACATTGATGTGCCAACGTTTGGGTTATAAATGGAAGAACGGTACCTCATTCACTATGTTATTTTTATCGAGATACGTAACCCCAACACAAATATTGAAAACAGTTTTGTTACAAACTCATAGTCAGACACATCCCTTCTTCCAAGAAGGGATCAGTTTTGTTTCGTGAGTGTAATTTTAAAACATTTCAAATATTGCTCAGAGTGAACACTCGTTTACTTCTTTCGCGGGTATGTGGCGGCAGGAAACAAAGTACCACATGGGTTCAACCATATAGGCAAAGGATATTTTTGCTACGCTCTATCTAAATATTATCATAAAAAAGACACTGTCTCCACAATACCATTTTTATCATAACCCGGCTTGCTGCTAAATGATGATGTTGTCAAAAGTCCAGCGAGTTTACACTAGGCCTTAAATGTGTCTGGAAACAGATCTACATGAAGGTGGTATATACGACTGTTTCGGTATAGGTTTCAAACAAATAATCAACATACCTCATTATCCAACTGTCAGAAGCCTCCTGAAGGGTTCACTCACAGAACAAAAGAACAGACAGCTGAAACCTGAACAAAATGCTCATTTAAGACACACTCACCAATTAAACACACAAATAACGACGACATTTCTGACACTCGCAGAGCTCGGCTTTGTTATTTGCGCTTACTCTGATAATTACATCGCGTCTTGTCACAAATAACAAGTGTGACACACGGGCGATAAAAGGAGAAAACAATGTTTTTTTTTTTTATTTGTGACAGGCTAGTGTTTGACCACTATCTCACCTGATGGTAAGTGACGATGTGATCGAAGCTGGTAAACACACTAGACCTGGAATACGCTTTTTACATCGTTATATAACTACTCAGTACTTTCATTAAGATATAATTAGATACATACGATATAATTTTGATGTCAATTCGATAAGTTACAGCCTTTTAAGCTGAAGTTACAGCCTTACAGCAATGTGTAGGATGAACACAATAAATACAAATACAGGATACAGGTATAACAAAAACGTATGTATCACAAATGCCAGCTTTTTCATGGAGTTTTTATGAAAATTATTGAGATAATAATGAAAAATATAGCTTACTTTCTCTATCAAAAGTCTAAACTACCACACTAGTCTCTCAGATTTAGATTACACTAAACCTACCAAGTTTAGTGTAACTCGTGTATACACGTTAATTCATTAACAATATAAAAAGAGAAGATCAAAACCTCCAGAAAACTTTACATCTACTTACTAATACACTTAGTATACATTTGTTTTATAAAACGTAAAGCCGTGTGTCATTGTCGTAGGTACTGGATACAGATAGCTGGGAAAAATCTCCTCCAGAAATGATTACAACGACCTGACCTTTTATTTTATATTGCCTCATCCAAAATATCTCTCATAATTGTTGTAATCTACCACTTAGGCTCTTCCCCTTGAATCCATATTTAGGTAGGATCCGTAGGAGCTAAGGGTATTTTTATTCCGGTGAAAAATAGCTGTAGGGATGCTGTTTATTTCTATTAGATCCACCTACGGAGCCACGGACTCTTTCTTATTTAATCCGCCTGTGGATTCATGGATGTATTCCTCACACCTTTCACTTATATAACGAGTGTATAAACATATTCAATTTCGAGTCACGCGTCGGTTATCACCGAAACTCGGTTCGAAGGGCAAATGATTTCTTCGACGCTGAATGACGTCATAAAATTATCTCTTCAAACTACGGTTGCTTCAGTTTTACTACAGTTCAATTAATTTGCTAGGGGTATTGATTTTACGGCCCAGTTTATGATAGGGAGCTCGTAAAGTAGATCCACCTCTTAGAGTGATTCAGCTGTAGGTTGGACCTCTTTGAATATAGGGGTTATCTAAGAAGTTGAGTACGAAGGTACTACAGCTGATAACCGGATAGCATTCAAGATAGAAATAGACTATTTTAGTACAATGGGATATAAGTAATAATGATGTTTTTTCATCAAAACTACAAACATTACCATTATTATTATTGAGCTCCACGCTAAGTTCGATGACTTGTAAAACACACACAAACAGAACCAGAAACTCAAGAGAAAAAAATGTGTGTTACCCACCAGGAATCGAACCCGATACCCGCTGCATAGAAGGCAGACGCGCAACCAACTACGAAAACGGGCAGGATTACATTGTAAATAAGTATGTTAGTTTTATACATACCTACGTAAAGCATTACTTATGGTGCGTAAAACAGGTAGGTTATTTAACGAACCAAATACAAGTTATTCTATACAACTAAGCATAGACTAACAAGCCATTAAACTAGATGATAAACTTTAGGCCAGCTTGTACTATCGTTATCCAGAAGTAAAAGTAGATGGATAAGGTAATTTTTATAGAGCCTGAACATTTTATAATAGCAAATCGCAGGGAGATTTTGCTCTTCTGGTTTTGACAGGTGCTTACAATTTATGGGCGGCCCTTGGACATTTATCATGCTTGACCGTGATCCACAAGTTCAGCTGTAGCAATAACTTTTATCGTTGAGGTGGGAAAGATAAGAAATTAAATGGCGCATTTTGAATATGGTTATTTAATGTAATATTTATGACATTAGTCGTCATTTTTATCTCGGGGTATAAGTGTTTATTTAACCAGTATCTCATGATGATGTGATTGGAGGTGAACAAACTATGTCTACACAATGATAGGTTCTCAAGGACATCGGGAATAAGTGTTCCGGTTAACCTTGAGTAGATTAGCGTTAATGACGACTATAACAAACAAACGCAAACAAACGCATTCACACTCACAGCCCCACACTAAGTTCAAAGATTTGTATCGTGGGTGCCGGAAACATTCTCATCACACACACATTACACCCAGAACCAGAAGCACAAATATCCCTTTGGAAGGAATTTATGCTCCTGCTGGGAATCGAGAACCCACGGCGCAGAGGCCGGGCACCTGTCCACTGCGCCAACTGGGTCGTCAAACTATGTATTTCAGTTCAGGATAGCTATCCAAGCTAATATGAGAAATACTCTACTATTTTTTTAAAACTTGATAGGCAAGCATTTGACCACTATCTCACCTGATGGAAAGAGATGATGTGATACGCTTGCCTAGAAGATACCTATTCACTTTTGACTTGAAGACTCCCAGATTATACCGTTCACGGAACAAAGACGAGGGCGAGAATTCCACTCCTTCGCAGTACGGATGACAAACGTAGAAGCAAAACGCTTCGAGCAAACTGTATGTCAACCATAAATGGATGACGTTTGCCAGTTTGTCGTGTTGTAAGGGGTAGGTGAAACGGGCATGGGCGTGCTTCATCGTGCATCACTACAAAATCAAGCCCGTCATAGGATATGAAACCGCGACCACCTGAAGGAGGCCCTTTCACGACGATTGAGCTATCACCGCTATAGTACAATCGCTCAGATTAATATTGGTTACCACTTACTGGGTACCTTTTTTAAATTTGTTACATAAAATGTCTTCCTACATTTATGCTGTAGATATGTTATGCAGTAGAAGTTTCTACATACTACAAACTACGGGCCTATTGCGTATATTCCCTAAAACTAAACTAAAACTATATACAGCAAAGACCTAAGTTACCTACAAGACTTCGAGCTTATAGGTAACTCAAGTGCTCAAGCCTACTACTAGTGGTTAGTGTTACCAATATGCTGGAGGCATTACTTCTCTGAATTGTAATGCTAGTAGTATAAAAAAACGTTGAGCCAAATAAGCCAGGATTTTGATCACGCGTCACCTCAACCAGGCACACTGATAGACAATCGAATGAGCTCCCGACCCTCATTCCTCTCCCCCAGTGTCTCAACAGCAAACGATTCAAATATGTAACCGCCGAGGTTTCTATATTTTCGCCATTTGCGGTGCTCTGCCGAAGTTACCGTGGCACCAACCCCATTCTGTGATTCAGGAAGATGGGACGGAGCTAAAGTGTCGACACAAGTTGCATCCAATGCTAAAGCCCGTCCCATCTTCCATAATTATTATACTGACTCGAATTATGCCCATTGTGCATCTATGTATACTTAAACCTAATAACGGTTTGAACTTTCTAAAGCTCAAAAAAAAACTACTGAACCGATTTTGATGAAATTTCTGAGGAAAGTATACTTTCCTATACAAAATTCAAAATCCTTTTAAAATAAGAAAAAAGTTTTCTAAATCGATTTACAAATGACGGAGTTCCGAAGTATACAACCAAATTAAGGATCCCTACCTGCCTGCCTGAACTGCCCGTTGGCTTAGTTAGGTAAGCGTTCGTCTTCTAAGCAGCGGGTATCGGGTTCGATTCCTGGTGGAAGCACAAGTTTTCTAATTAATTAGTGTTTCTAGTTCTAGTTTGAATTGTGTATGTGATTTGAATGTTTCTGTCCCCCACTACAGAAGTCATCAAACTTAGTGTGGGGCTGTGAGTGTGAAAGCGTTTATATTTATGTCTATCATCAA
This sequence comes from Lomographa bimaculata, assembly GCA_948107665.1. Lineage (NCBI taxonomy): Eukaryota > Metazoa > Arthropoda > Insecta > Lepidoptera > Geometridae > Lomographa > Lomographa bimaculata. The sequence continues at coordinate 2,652,916 of OX403592.1, read as the reverse complement.
ATAAAGTCGGTTAAAAAGTATATTATAGCCTATGTATAAAAGTTAAATCCGAGCTCTTTTCAATAAAGACCCAAGACGCAAATCATGAACAATTCCACCCATTTCTCTAAGTACATTTCCTTATCTGGAATTTTTCCTCAACGACCTAATCAGAACACATTACATATCGTCGCACACGAGTCCCGTATCGAGCGGTGAACTCCAGCCCCATTCGTGCCTATCTGCTGGAATAATCGGGTACAGATGACGCACTTAGTAAAATACCTAATCATATTAGAAGTTGGAGAAAACCACATGTAGAAGGCATTCAAATTGGATAATATGAAGGTATTTTTACCTGAATACAAGACGCGACGCAAAGGAGGTAATGCGTATGTCAGCCTATGTATGAAAGAAGGAAAATATATTAATTTGTGACAGTAAACACCTAAACAATTAAATAGAAAATAAATAGTTACACATAAATAATAATTAATAAGTGCCATTGCCACAAATCGGTTCCAACTCAGTATAAATGGTGATCAAAAGATCAACGCTGGTCTTCCGTTGGGACCGGATTTGACGTCTCACAATACAACATAGAAACAATATAATTTTAATGAAATATAATTAAATTTATATATATGTTTCTTCCTTTGTGGCATTGTGCAAGTGTAACTAAAGGCATAACCTTTAAACTATATGCATAACCGACGCCATATTGTGAAAAACAAAAAAATACTGTGTCAAATTATCATGGATAAGTTATTTGAAAATCTTAAGGTTTCTTTGACGGTTCTTTAGGTCACATTTTGAATGACCTTTTAGGATCTACCAGTATCAATTTAAAGTTGGTTAGCAACCATTCAGTCATTTAAATTTTAATACTAATAATAAAGCTGTAATAATTTTCTTATTATAATCAAATAAACGGTCTTTATCTAATAAACAAAATAGGTTTTAATTAATTTAGATGCCGATTTTATTATGCCCACCTAGTTAGCTACACGGACTAAGTTATCTACCATATTATTAGAACAAAAAAGTCGATGTAGTAAAAACTCAAAAAACCCGATTGCGAAAAATATGTTTTCTTTAATATTACATAATAGGTCTTATTAAAGAAAACATAATAGGTCTTATTAAAGAAAAAAAAAATCTCAGTCGGGTTTTTTTAGTGTTTCTAGTACATCGACTATTTCGTTCTAATAATATGGTAGATAACTTAGTCCGTGTAGCTAACTCGGCGGGCATAACAAATTCCCTTACCACCAAAATTTATTAATACCTATTTTGCTTATAACATAAAACGATCAAAATATTTTTGATTAAGTAGATCATGATACATAAGGAAAAATAAAAACACAAACGTACATTTTCCAAATTTTATACAAAAAAATAACATACGATATAAATCTTATTCTATGTACAAAATAAATACATGTTCACTGGCACTTAGTTACCCATATAAATAACTTGTTGATAAGTGAAAGCTACCTGTATTACCAACTTAATGTATGTGCCAATTGTGCAAATGTTTCCCTTAAATTTACCAAATGTAGTATTATCAACAATATTAGTGATGTTATACAAGGACTAAGTAAATATTATTGTACCTACAGATATTATTTGACAAGCTTTTATTTAACTTGCAATGTATGTATGTAACTATGTATGTTCGGATGGAATCTTGCAACTCAATTTTGAAGCAGATATCTTCAACCGATTGAGCTGCCGCTTTGTATTCACGTTTAGTTTGGATGACAATGCATGGTTAGCTGTGTGACGTCTAAATCAAAATGCGGACTTCTAAAAGCTGGTTTTTTTAAAGTTTCTCAAAGATATTATTGCTAAATATAAATCCACGACTGTAAACAAACCATCAAGTGACATAACTTAGTCCCGCATGGCATAGCTTAGCGCTACTTATCTCATAGGAATGGCATGCGTCCCTCGGGCCCACAATTCCATAGAGAATTTCACAAGTTCCGTCCCTCGGAAGTCTAGCTGGGCTGTCACCTGTAGAATGGTGACAAAGGATATAGTACTTGTACTTTTGGTGGCATTGTACCTTTGTGGGAAAGGTATTTTACAACGTAAATTAAGATGGATAATTAAATAAAGTTCAGAAAATGTTTTAGCATAGCTAATTAAAATCAAATAGTGATAAAAAAGGTTTTACATTGAAATTGAACGTAATCAATAACAGTTTAGGAGTTCTGAAGCGAAGCCCGCGTCTTTGTTATCTTAACGGTATATTCTGAGAGACTTGGGCACGTCTAGGCAGGCACGCTAAATCTTAGGCCGCATTACAGCTTTCCATGAGATGATAGTGGTCAAATGCTTGCCTAAATAAAGAGTGCTAAAAAACAAAGAGTGTACGTAGCTAATCCGTCGAATTGCCATTAACTGTAAAAATAGTTTCAAATACTTTCAAATTTACCCTTAATAATCAAGACATATATACATAATGCTGGATTGTTTTAATCAATCTATCTATATATATAAAAATTAATCTCTATTTCCTTTCTGTCATCGCATCACGCGTGAACGGGTTGAACAATTTCGCTAATCCTTTTTTTGCTGTGTTAATTATTGTCAGAAGGTTCTGGTGAAAGAAAATTTTATCCCTGAATTCTCGCGGGTCCGGGATATTTACTCGGGTAAAACCGCGGAGCGCAGCCAGTATTCTAATATATTAAATTTAAGTTATAAAAAGGTTAAAGATGGTTTAGACGATCTTTAGGGTTCGGCAAAGTGCCCAAAATGTTTGCTGCATTACAACGCTGTATAGCAAGGCTTATCCTTTGCCCCAAATACAAACCAGCATTTTGGTCATGTGCCGAATTAATCAGCCTCTTAGACAAATCTTTGAAACATATCGGAAACTCAAAACAAACGAAATACATGGTAAATATCCCGTTATTGATACAAACATTTATAAATCTTTGAAAATTTCTAATTTACCTAATTATGAAACTTTTAAAAAGGAAACATTATAGAACAATTGAAAATGTTAATTAATGAGCTAAAGACCTCGCGACTTTGTCTATACATATTTTTTTATTTTTATTTGTTTATTTAATTTTTACATCCGTCTCCGCCATTTTGAAAAAAAACCAAAAACTAAGACAACAGAAATTTCCATACAATTATCGATCCTGCTCACAAGTTTCACGAGAATCGATTGAGCGGCTCGGCACAACGATGCTGTTCTTTGCGGGGTGACATTTAAACAACTATTAATTATAGATAGTATAAAAAACAACATCTTAATTATAACGGAAACATAGCATTCAGAAGAAAGTCATTGAACTTAATAAGCTACAAGAACAAGAATCAGGGTTTGAGAACTTTCTGGTATTTTACAAATAACTATGTATAACTACCGTCAGATTTATTACCGTTCGCAGCAAAGGTATGTTATAATTACACAGCCTCCGTTTGCCTCCGTGCTTATCTATGCGCGTTGGAATGACCTCGTTCCCGCCTTCCCGTCCCTATCGGACATCCTGGCACCGTCACATGACGGTGTGACAGGGAACTAAACTGATAATTTTCTGCGAGGTGGGGATGTTATGCAAATTGTCATGTTTGAAAAGGGCTATGTTACAGATTTGGGGAGAAAAAGTTGTTTGTTTTTCTCTTTTTCTCCCCAATGGAATTTAGGCATCTGGATCTGGGTGTCTTTGATGTGAATGTTCTCTCGAGACTAATTTTTGTAGTTCGTGTGGGGCTGTGCGTGTGAAAGCGTTTCTTGAGAGGTCTAAGTTATGTAACCTCACAATTTCAGCATAGGTATTTAAACTTTTAGTGTCTAATTGGTCCCAAATAAAGAAAAAATATGCATCTATTCGATACTATGATCAAGTCTAAGAATTTACGTTTTAAGTATTTGACGTAAATTTTGAAAAAAAATTGTTTGTTTAGTGGAAAAAAAAAGTCATAAAAATATTACATAAATACAAAATAAATATTTATATATAGTATAGTATATTTCAATATAGTAATATTATAAAAACACGGCCATCTTGTATGTCTTTCTGTGACGTCAAACTCCACGAACCATTGGGAAAACGTGACACCAAAAACACGGACACTGACGTCACGAAACAATCAAATCAATAGCGTACATTTGGCTGTTTAAATTTCCGACGTATTCAAATTTCTTTCATTCAAATTCCTTAATTAAAAGCATTATTAATATAAAATAATAATTAATTTAACAGGTGTAACTATAGCTTTAGAGCTATAAAGATAAGAATGCTTAAATTGCTATTAAACGATTATTTTAGTATTAAAAATGCTTGAACTAAGTAGGTATGTTTATATCTTATGCATATTACCTTAATTAAATTTGTTTTTTTAGTTGTTACTAGCTGCGCCCGTGGTTTTACCCGCATAAGTCTCGGCCTTAAGGTTCCGGAATAAACATTATGTGTTAATCCTATGTGTTAATGTTCGGGTTTCAACTACCTCCATACCAAATTTCATCAAAATTTATCCAGCAGTTTGAGCGTGAAGAAGTAACTTACAAACACACTCACAAACTTTCGCCTTTATAGTATTAGAGTTGTGTGTGATAGTGTGATTATTAACACAGAATATAAAGGTTAAATATAGAATCTATTGGGTAGCAATACCTTTCAACTTTCACAGACTTTCATTACCAAAATGAGTAGGAGCCGACCGACGACGACGTGGTTAATCAAAGTTTCCAACTTGATTAACGTAGTTACAAAGTTAAAGCCGGCCTATGTCACAGACCACACAACACATATCTACTGGCTGACGTTATATAGACTCATCGAATATAATGGACACCACAGCGCTTTATCAATAGTACTATTTCGTGATTGATACGCTCAATACTCCAAAATCATGTTTCACATTGTCTTTGTTTTCCGAACGGTATACTATTATGAAGAGTCTTCAAGTCAAGACTGAATAGGTAACTTCTACGCAAGCCGTCTGTTGAGATTGTGGTCAAATGCTTGCCTATCTCGTATAAACAAATATTAGAAAATTTGCTAATTGTTTTTATGATTGATTCTGCACATGACCAAAATGCTGGGTTGTATTGGGGCCAGAGGATAAGCCTTGCTATGCAGCGTGGTAGTGCAGCAAGCATTTTGGGAACTTTGCCGAACATTAAAGATCGTCTAAACCTTCTTAACCTATTTTTTTTTTATAACTTGAATATTTATAATTGTAAAACTAGGTTTTGGAATAAATATTTTTTTCACTTAGGTACCTATATGAGAGAGGATACAAGTAGTACAATATTTTTTAACCCCAGAGAAAAAATAGAGATTTAGTAAGTTTGCAATGCAATGCAATGCACATACACATGTATGTGTGTATCTGTTTGTCTATCTGTGGCCTCGTAGGTCCGAAACGGCTGAACTGATTTTGATATTTTTTTTATTTTTTAGAACGGTGACTTGATCGAGAGTGTTCTTAACTAGATTTAGTAATAATCAGTGTACTTAGTCTTTTTTCCAATATGTTAATTTCGTTACTTGTTTGTCTAAATATATAAAGCCATCGTGTACGCACAGCCTAAACCTGAGGTAAGACGATAAAAGTTCATGTTATTTTCCTTTTGTAGTATAGGGGAGTATGAAGAAAATAATTCCAAAGCGGGAGTAGTTACAGGCAACAGCTTATAAAATTATGATTAATTTTACGTGTTCATAATTTACTTCGCTTTAATAGTTATCATATATCTATAGCTGTAATCTCTAATGCAATAAAATAAAAACCTATTTCAATCACCATTCAATTTTTCTGAGACCAGCTTCATTCCACCAAATTTCTGGTAACACGGTGTATAAACATACGTTTCGAATGCTCAACTTTCACCTTTTTGTTCAAAATAAATATAATTGAAAATAATAATAAGGTATTAAAAAATAAGGGTGTTTTGTTACGACGTACGATAGAAGTGAAGCTTTTGTACAGGGAAACAAAGAAACATTCCAATTATACGTCACAGTGTTTACCCCTACAACTTTTCGTTACACAAAGTGGTTGCGGATCAGAATTTCAAAGCGCTCCCAGAAGCTTCACTTCAAAAATCTTTTGCTATATGAATGGTGCACTTGTTGCAGAACAGTACACGTGAAGCAAAATAGAAGAACCACTCCTCTTTAATTTTCAAACCACTCTTCTCTGTTGTCAATAGTTTAGGATAGCCTAAACTAGTGACAAAATAGAAGAGTGGTTCTCCTAGGATAGCCTAAGCTATTGACAAAAGAGAAGAGTGGTTCTTCTAGGATAGCGTAAACTATTGACAAAAGAGAAGAGTGGTTCTTCCATTTTGCTACATCTATACTAATCTGTTCTTACTTCAGAGAGACGGATGCCATGAAAAATCCTAATACAATGGCTTATTATTTCACATAACCAGCAAGCAAGCACAGTTGAAATAGTTGCAGATTGAACTTAAAATTGGATCAAGTAAAACCAAAATATTTAGTTTAATGCTTATTTAAATTAAATGCTGTGTAATAAGGGATTAAGTAATAATTATAAACTAATTGATACAATAATGTTTGGTAGGTAGTTACCGGAAATGCGAATGTTGAGATGGATGTATGGAATCACAAAAATAGATAAATAAGAATTGAGTTTCAAAGGAATTTTCAAAGTTGCGCCAGTGACGGAAAAGTTATGAAGGTTAGCATGTCATGAGGAGGGATGAAAGTCATGTAACGAGAAGAGTTTTAGGAATGAATATGGGTGGATATAGAATATAGATGTACCTATATATAAGAAGAGGAAAGATAATAAGGCTTTATAAAAAATAGATGGATGACATTAGGATTATTACTAATGTGAAATTATTATGTGTAGTTGCTACCAATTTACTAGGGCATGACTTAACTATGATTGAACCTTTACTCATTTACTATACTTTGACTGTGAATGGTGAGTACGACTAGTTTGATGAAATAATACAATACATTAGAAATATTTTATTACTTGACACTGGCTAAGTGCACATAGTTTGCGGAGCCAAAAAAGAATAAAAATATTATAAAAAATAATTGTAATAAATGAGTGAGTTAGCAGACACCTAATAGAACAGAGAAGAGAGTGGAAGCATAAAATATGCTATGCCCAAAAGAAAGAGATAAGAAGAGGAAGATGATGATTATATGTTGTAGGTCTTATAATCTACATAAACAAAGGAAACTTTTAAATAGATCAATTATTGTCAATCAGAATAATCCATCACTCAATCCTTATTGATATACTGGTCATCCTTGACATCAGAGTTGGCTAAATATGCATCGAGCCAGCTTTCTATTACGGGCATGTTCTCCGAAGACCACTTGGCTTCCTCCCTGATATTCCTGATGTTTTTCTCGATAATGTGTTCTGCAGAGCCGAACTCCCCCTGGTGACCCATGTAGAGGTTGGAGACCATCTCCAGGCCCTCTTGCGTTGTAAATTCAGAGGTGGCTGCGGTGATCATGTTGTCCCAGAGGTTGGTTTTGCGGGAATACCTGAATAAAAGTAAAAAGCACTTAACAAAATAAAAATAAACATTTACCAGTAATATTAAACATGTTGGATCTATTTTTACCCGACTACGCGATGCGAAGGAGGCTAATTTGTTTTTTCTTTGTGATAAATCTTAGGTATTAATTCTACGGTATATAATAGAATCTCAAGCAAAGCTTAAAAACCTTGTCCGATTTCGATAAAATTTACATGGGACCACTTCTGAAGTATACTCTACCAAACTAAATAAAAATCTTCAAAATCGATTCATAATTGGCGGAGATATCGCGTAACATACATACAAAAAAAACATACAGTCGAATTGAAAACCTCCTTTTTTGAAGTCGGTTGATAAATATAATTACAACGCGCCTTCTAAATGCAATAATAACTGTACCTACATTTCTGTACCTTATGCAAGTTTCAGTCACATAAAACCTGTCCTACCTTACAATAAGTATAAAAATATTAATATTATAATAGTTAGATAATTAAACGCAAGCAAAGCTTAAAAAAACTGACTTCACCGCTTTATCTTCGGAACCTTGATCAGATTTAATGTATTAAACACGCATTATTGAAGGTAACTCAAAAACTAGAGATCAGATCTTGATAAAATGTCAATAGGACCACATGAAAAGCACCAGCTTTCAAATAAAAAAAATATCATTAAAATCGGCTCACAACGAAAGAAGTTATGAGGTAACTTTTGAAGTCGGTTAAACGAGAACATCGTCAAAGTAGTCCACAAAATATTTCAAGAACTACTGATCAGATCTTGATAAAAAAAAGGGACCAATAAGAAAGCAACATCTATCAAACTAAAAATAAATTCTATATCGACTCACGTGGAGAAAAGTTATGAGGTAACACTCATTAAAGAAAAAATAATACAATCAACTTGAGTACCTCCTCCTTTTTTGGGAAGTCGGTAAAAAACAGAGGTGCGCGCGGAGAGGCGACACGAACGTTGCGATCGGCCACCTCCCAGATGATGGGCATCGTACATGCCCTAAACTAGTCGGAAAATCCGACAAAACCACCGCGAGTGCCAGCCGATTAGTAAAGAATAATAGTAATAAACACATCTAATTATTATATTATTTATATACTTATATTCATTTTGTAAGCATCATCCTGTTCTGAATGAAACTTTTTGTGAACGTACAAATACAAACACAAATACAAAATATTTATTTCAGTAAACTTAATCTAAGTTACATTTCATGGGTTTGGGACCCTCTTTTAAGTATGGAGATACCTGTGTTAGAGGGTCTCGCTCTTCCGTAGTATAGATTGATTGATTAAGTCAAAACACTAGTCTATATTAGAAAAATTACAAACTTAAGAATTTAGAAACATTTTAGGAAATAATTTGTAGAAATAGATGAAAAATGAAATAGGAAAATTAATTTTGTGTATATATAATATGTATTTATGTAGGTGTGGGTGAGTGTATGTATGTGCGAAATGTGTAAAATGAATAGTGTGTGAAGGTTGTGTATAAATGTGTGAACGTAGAACAATGACAATGACTTTCCATTTTGCGTTATTCTCTCACCATCCAAAGGATGTCTGGAAGAGATCGCTTTCAGCGATAATACCGTCTTTATTGTTACTTTTTTTAATTTTGTGTTATTAACTGTATTATTTGTGTTCTTTATTATTTAAGGTGTTCAATAAAGAGTATATCTATCTATCTATCTAATTCTCAATATATTTTAAAAGAGATACACATTTACAAATTCACTCTCCTTTATATATGTGATTGTTCTGTAGGTGTGTATGTGTCTGAAATCCTCCTAAACGGCTGAACCGATATTGATGTAATTTTTTGTGTGTGTTCACTTGGATTCAAGATGGTTTGGCTCATGGACAGGAATACGTCACTATCTGATTTGTTAAGTACTAGGCAAACATAAATATGAAGGAGGTAATAATTCAGTCACGTGGCATTCCAAAGTATGCCTGGTATAGCTAGTAGTGTAAGTATAATTAGGAGCTGTGACGTCACGTGGATTCAAGAATGGTCAAGGTTCAATCAGAATAAATATGAATTAACGAAAAAATATGCAAAATAAAAAAACATGTTCTCATGGACAGGAATACGTCACTATTTGATTTGGTAAAGTACTAGGCACACATAAATATGAGGGAGGTAATAATTTAATCACGTGACATTACAATGTAAGTATAATCGGGAGCTGTGACGTGATATTTAATCTTAAGAATAATTATATAATCAAAACAACAGAGCATATACCGCAGGTCTCAGATAAACAATGGAAGTATTATAAATTAAGATATAAAATACGACCGCGTCTCATTAATGATAACTGCGATTTATGTTATCCGTTTAAATTAGTTTTCCTATTATATTACTTCGAAACACGTGGTGTTACTTCAGACGTCATTCAGGCGTCAGTTTGAATCAAATTTATAGGTATGAGTTATTTTAATGATTACATAACTTACAGCTGATATAATACACGTTACGCGAGTTTCTGGCAAGACAGATAAAACCAAATCAAGTCGAACATCAACCAAATTTTTATTAACAACAAAAATTGTATTCTATGTGACCAGAACCCATGGAACTAGTAGGTATATAATAGAATAGAAAATGTTTATTGTATAAAGTATGTACAGGGTTCTTTATAATAATACTTTAATGCGTCTTTGTTCCCTGAACGGTATAATCTGGGAGCCTTCAAGTCAAGAGTGAATAGGTATCTTCTAGGTAAGCGTGCTACATCTTCGGCCGCATCATCACTTTCCATCAGGTGAGATAGTGGTCAAACGCTTGCCTATCGAGTATAAAAAAAAAAAAATACAAATGTAAATACGAATCAACAGTTTTCCAAACTTCGGGTGTACAATATTGTTACAAAATACATTTTAACAATAATAAATTATAGTTTTAAAAACTACAAAACACGCTTTATATAGAAAACCAAACTAAAAAATAGAAAATTTTTTTTTATAAATTTGAATTAAGAATAGTGTGAACTATTTTAATAAGTATAAATTAATAATAGTGTAAATAAGAAAAAAATATTTTATTTAAAAAAAAGGCGTGGGGTGCATGGTGTCAATAGTTATAAATATTTCATTGACAGATAATTATGAGAAGAAGGATTATCATTTAGATAATATCATAAAAGCACCCCACGCTTTTTTTTTAAATGAAACATTTTATTCTTATTTACACTATTATTAATTTATATTTATTAAAACATTTTTACACTATACTTAATTCAAGTGGTGAGTCGAATATAGAAGGTGTTAACTAAAATTGCCCCTAAATTGTCATATGACACTATGTTCTAGAGTACGAAGTTTAGGGAGAAAGGTAGGTTCAACATTGGATAAGGGCAGACTCAAAGTTGAACTTAAAGGGATGGATCGTCGAGCTTATACCTTATATATCCTACTTATCAACAAATCAACCTCAAAAAAGGAGATTTGCTGCGAAAGTAAAAAAATAGCGTTGTTGATTTCGTATAATTTTCCAAAACCTGTGATTCTTCGGGTGTTAATGTGTAATAATGGTGGATTAGTAACCGTTAATACTTTGTAAACGTGCATGAGTGTAGGCAAATCATACAAAGTTGAAAACCCTGATTTTCGCCTTCGCTCCAAAACTCCTATAGAACTTCTAGTAAAGTTTCTACCACTTTAATAGGACATGACTTGACTATGACTGGACCTTGACTCTTTTACTTGGCTTTAACTGTGACTAGGATGTTTAATATGAAATACATTTGAAATATATTATAACCTGACACTGGCTTGACATTCTGACAATCTCACCTGATGGAAAGTGATGATGCGGCCGAAGATGTAGCATGCTTGCCTAGAAGGTACTCACTATTAACTTGAAGACTCCCAGATTATACCGTTCGGGGAGCAAAGACGAGGGCAATGAGTTCCACTCCTTCGCAGTACGGATGATAAACGTAGAAGCGAAACGCTTTGAGCGAACTGGAGGTATGTCAGCCATATATGGATGACGTTCGGCAGTAAAATGGACAAGGTGGAACTAGAGATAATCATACTCACTTGTCTTTCAAAAAGTCCCAGTTGTCATTCAAGAAACGGAACAGAGCGGTGTATCCCTGAGAGCTTCCAGTCAGCATACTGAAGATTAAGAAGAAATCTGTCTGCGTAAAGTTCATGTTATCTTCGAGCATGGTAACGTTCAACAGCCTGGCGACTTTATACTCGTCGATAGGACATCCAGCTAATGTCTTCAGGAGGTAGGTCCTTTCGCTTAGCAACCGCGTTCCGGGAAAGTTGGCGACTCTTTGAAGACCAAACTCCCATTCTTTCTTGGTGCCGTATTTGAAGACTGGACAGATGAACTGGTTGGAAATTCTGAAATAAGAAGAGTTCGTCAAACATATGAATTACACACATGATTACTTTTTTATTTGAAAGCTGGTGCTTTTTATGTGGTCCCATTGAAATTTGATCAAGATCTGATCCAAAGGCTTTCTGGTTCCGAATATAAAGCGGCGAAGTCGGTATTATTAAGCTTTGCTTGCGTTTAATTGTTTTAATAACAGAAAAAAATTTGGTACCCACAAACATTTTCAATATTACCTACTTATATCAATGACATATTTAAGTGTTTGTCAGCTACGATTGATGATGCCTACCTATGAAACAAGTCAGTAGGGAATGCACCTTTTATATTTATGTTTAAAACATATAATTATAGTACACAGTTTATGGTCGCATGTAACTGCAAACTTGACGACCCAGCTGGCGCAGTGGACAGTTGTGGGTCCTGGGTTCGATTCCCGGCAGGAGCACAAATTCCTTCCCAAGGAATATTTGTGCTTCTGGTTCTGGGTGTAATGTGTGTATGATATGAATGTTTCCGGCACCTACAATACAAGTCTTTGAACTTAGTGTGGGGCTGTGAGTGTGTATGCTTTTTTTTTGTTTGTTAGTAAACTTATTAAATATTTATTCTAATCCAGTAGATGGCGTAACGTGTCCTTCTAACAATGAAGACAACATTCATGCTAATATCGAGTAGACGACAGAATTTGTTAAAGACAATTGAGATGCAAGATAATTTTCATTCACAATTTCTAGGCATTAAATCTACGAAACATAGCTTTACAACTTTTGTTGTAAAGCAGATTTTTATCTGTAGGAATTTAATTTGCTTCTTACTAAGAAATCGTATTTATTTCTGTAGGTGCACTTGATTCTTAATGAAAATTCCAAAGCCGATTATTCAAAGCTATCAAACAATGGAAGTAGTCTCAATGGAAACTGAGAGTTTAATAAATTCGTTTGGAATTCGTGTAATCGACCCATCTCCATTCCAGCTTCATGCAGCTGAAATTGGGTGTTTTTATTAAACATACCTACTAGGATTTCTATATATATACCAAATATTATAATAAAGTAAGGATATTTGTTACAGCTTGAATCATATTATGATATATATAAGTAGCAGAACAGTATGATACAGAAAAGTTATTTGGAGAAAAATAAATTTTTATATATTACTAGCTGCGCCCCGCGGTTTCACCCGCGTTGATAATGATGAAAAGTGATGATGATGATGATGAAAAATAGATGTTGGCCGATTCTCATAGATACCGGATAAGCACAAAAAAATTCATCAAAATCGGTCAAGCCGTTTCGGAGGAGTATGGCAACGAAAACTGTGACACGAGAATTTTATGTATTAGATTATATATTACTAGCCGTGCCCCGGCTTCGCCCGCTATTATCATGTTGAAAAGTAGCCTATGTGTTAATCCTAGGTATAATCTATGTACATTCCAAATTTCATGCAAATCAGTTCAGCCGTTAAAGCGTGAAGAGGGAACAAACATACTTACACACTTACACACAAACTTTCGGATTTATAATATTAGTAGGATATAGTAGGATATAGGCTACTTTTTTACTTGATCAACGCGAGCGAAGCCGCGGGGCACGGCTAGTTAATAATATTATTATGTGATGTTTTAGAGTAAGTATGTACGTATTCTGAAATTTCACATGATGTGAACAAATAGACTAGAAATTATTATGCATTTGTATGAAATGGGATTTATTTACTTAAGATTATGGTACATATTAATTTAAAAAATCAAAGATTAACATTTAAAAATGTCTGATAGGCTAGCGTTTGATCACTATCTCACGTGATGGTAAGTGACAATGTAAATATAACTATACATAGCTTGTCGTTGGTAAAGCGTTTGCATTTGTATCCTTTTTATTGCAGCACGCTTTATCGTACTTATACGACAATGCGAGCACCTTTACTAACCACAGCCAATTATCCCCCGTATACGTTTGCAGATAAAGGCGTATATTGCGTAAATTACGCTCCGGCCGCGAGGTTCGATCGCATAGTTCGATCAAGCGAACCACAAGGATTTTTAGGTCCTTATGGTTCGATCGATTGAACTAAGGATAATTGAAATTCCTCGTTACATCATTGCGGTTACGCCAGGTCACGCGTGGCCATATTTGATTTTTATGGTTTTACAAAAATTAAGTGAAAACACGCCTCAAATTTAAAAAAATTGGTGAAGAAATCAGTCGTCTAGTAAATATGCGTATGTGAAATAATTTACACAGTGTTTTGATATAAAATGGTGGAACTAAACAAATACTAAAACTAAACTGGTTACAAATTGATGTTATTTGCATGAGATTTGTTTTTTTTTCTCTTTATATTTATGAACGTTAGGAATATTCTAAGAATAAATTGTATCTCACTGATTACGAAGAATATTTTTATTTATCTGGTTTTATTATGAACTAGCTGCGCCCCGCGGCTTTGCCCGCGTAAGTCCCGGACCAGCCAGAATTCGGGGTTAAAAAGTAGCCTATGTATAATATTAGTAATAAAGTAATAAGGATGGCGAGTAAAACGGTTATGGTATAATAAATATAATAAATGGCATAATAATTAAATCTGGTATTAAAATACCAAGATTTACCGTAGTACAAAATTCTTTGAATACATAGTACCATAGAAAATTGTGAAAGCAATCGCTCGATTTGTCACGGCCTTTCGACATTGAACAGCTACATTATAAGAATAGCCTTCTGATGTGTTCACGGTTAATACACTTCATCATATTTGACGGTCAGTTTTAACATTATATTATTATTATTTTTTTTATTTGTGACAGGCTTGTGTTTGACCACTATCTCACCTGATGGTAAGTGATGATGTGATCGAAGCTGGTAAACACACTAGACCTGGAATACGCAGGCTCTCAAGGATGCCGGAACACCGTATTTGGCTTGGCGGCAGACTTTCAACTTGATGGTGGTAAGCTACTTTGGTAGCAAGCCAGGCGAGCAACTCACAAAATGCTCTACCACCTCTCAAATGCCACCTGATTAGCACCACCCGGGGACCACGTGTAGGGAGTCAGACTTAAGGGGTATCCTCCTACGGACGTGGGTGACACAGTTTTCGCTCAGTTCTCTACACAAGAGAGAAGACTATCAAGTTGATCGCCCGATAGTAAGCGTCACATAGTTTAGGTAATATCTCAGGACTTAATCGCGCTAAAAACTTTATTTATTTACCTCAACGTTTCACGCCTGCATAGAATATTATGTAGTTCTACCGTTGTATGCTATGTAATGTCACTGGAAACTCTTTCAGCCGGACCAGTACTGCCAGCGCAGTCCTATTCAGGTATTTGTCTTCTCCTAAATCATATTCTCAAAAAGTTCTACCACCTTGTTTTTTACAATGTGTCAGCTCTCCGGTTTAGTGGGCCGCGGGAGGTTTTGCTTTATCTACCCTGAGGAGTTTACCTCTTAATGAATGTTTTCCTACCTACCCAAAGATCGACGGTACTCGGCCTATAAAGAAACAGGATACGAAGCAATTTGATATTTTTTTTTTTTCGAATTTATATCTAGTTGCTCCCCGCGGCTTCGCCCGTGTAAATAAAAAATATATATTTATCGGATTGCATTGTTAACCATTCTTTAATCCACCTGAACACATTTTTTTTTATCAAAATCGGTCTAGCCATTTAGGAGGATTGCAGATACATACACACGTACACAAGAATTATAAATAAATATGTATAAGAAACAATGTATAGAGATAACCATGCCACAAAATATTGTTAATGCCAGACGAAGACGACTAGTTTTTTGACGCGTTGCTCTGACATTGTTGACATTTTGACAAACTGCTATTATAAAGCCGAGCGTGCAGACTTTGGTTTCGTGCGCTGTTCGTTGGCGCTTATTTTGATATGGCTCTTGGTCTGAAGCAACAAATCACAAACGAGTATCAATTTCAAAGACAATAGTAACAAAACGGGTACTCACGGATTTCCATCATCAGGATTCTTGACTTGCATCCACTTTGAAAACTGCTCCTGGGCTTCTCTTATACACGGTTTGTACCCAGCGTGACACAGGAAGTTCTTGGTAAGAGAATGGAGTTGCTTCTTTGAGCTTTCATTATCTTCTTTAATTTCTTTGGTCAGTTCTTCATATAGCGGGGTAAGGAGGATTCTGACGTACGCCTAATAATAACAATAAAGCCAGTTCATTAAAGGTTCTAGCTGCCATTTTTTAAGGTAGCAAATGTAAAAATAAATATTGATAGAGAAAAAAGCCAGCATTTATGTCACGAGAGGAACATCAACGAATAAACTAATAAATGAACAATATACACCAACCTGAAATTTCCCTTGAATGCTCTGACAGATATGCTTTCCAATATGATCAATCATGGTAAATACTGGATCCCACACTAAATGATTCCTTTCCTCCTTCAAAAAGAGAGTCATATTGAAAGCAGTGGCAAAGGACAGGTCTCCTGCATATGCCAAGTTCCATGCGTCATGAAGTAGTTTGGCTCGCGTTAATTCCGGAATGGAGGTGCGCTTCTCGCTTTGTAAATATTTGGAGAGGAGGTTCCAGTTGTGGGTATCATAGTTCACTGGGTACGGCGCTGAAGCAATGCGATGATATTTTTTATTGAAAACAAGTGAATAAACTGTAAAACTCAAAGGAAACTATTGATATTGGTACAGAAGATTCTTCGAATGAGCTTGACATTAACATTGAGAACACTTATACATTTTTTATGTTTATCTATCTAATACTTTTAAACGAGCAATTCTTGTATATATATAATCTGAATCTCGGAAACAGCTCCAATGATTTTCATGAAATTTAGTATGCAGGGGGTTTCGGGGGCGATAAATCGATCTATCTAGGTTTCATATTTAGAAAACGTCGTTTTAACGAGCAAAGTTCGGTCATCCAGGTACTTTAGTTAAAAAAAACAGATTACAATTATGCCTGATTGAAAAGGACTTGCTAAATTTTGATTAAAAATATGAAGTTATAGTACTGACCAATTTCTTCAGGGTTGATGATCAAGAACTGTTCCTTCCCTGGTGTATTCTCGATGGTGTGCTCTTTGGATTTCATCCATAGGGCGAGAGTGGTGTTTGTGAAGTCCAGTTTATCTTCTCTAGCGATGATGATCGGAGCCCACCACGTCATGCGGTCTGCATCAGGTACATCGTGAGGGCGTTCACGTAGATACACTTTCTAGGAAAGTTTTGAATCTTGTCACTGACGGAAATATTTTTAATTTCTGAGGTGTTTGCAATAAGGGCTGTGCAGAAGACAGAATTTTGATCACTATTTGATCAAAATTCTGTCTTCTGTTCGTCTTAGGCATGGATGTTAATGAAGGTAAATTCGCATTGTGCACCTTGCACGGTGCGCAGAGCTAAGCACGGTGCTAAGCAAAGCAATAATTGCATTCTAAACTTATAAGAAATTAACTGCCTAATAACTTACCTGGGAAATTGAAACAGTATTCTTTTCATAGTCCCTCTTAGCCGTCAAGGTGGGAAGTCTATCCTTATCGATCCAACTGTTAGCAATAGACTTTACATCTATGTCTTTAGGTATCATCTTGTCTTCCTTTGCGGCTGTGTTTAGAGCGGTCCAGATATCATCGCCAGTGAACGTTTTGAATTTGCTACACAGAAATAAAACATAATTTTAAAATTTTCATATGTTATAAACATTATCTGGCAAATGTTTCAAAACAGTTTTGGCTCACCGCTCGTCCAAGAACATTTTCAATCCTTTCTTGAAAGTGTTTTCTCCTAGTGTAAAGTTGAACATTCTAAACAACAGTTCTATTTTAGTGCAAGCTGTCTCTTGCTTCATACCAGTAATGCGAGAGTGAGGGTACCGCTTGCTATACTCGTAGTAGAGGGAGTAGAGCACCGTCATGGGCCACTTCCCTTCCATTTCTGAACCGTTGTTGATCTGTGACAGTTAAAATAAACGAGTCACCATATTTCAATTCCCAATTCCATATATATAATATATTGCATTCGCATATTTTTTTATTTTCAACCTATATGTGAAGTTTTATGTGGTATCCCACAAGGCCTTATTAGAGATCCAATTCTATTTCACACTTTTGCGCCTTGTCTTACATACCTTAAAAGCAGTCTCCGCTGCCAAGTATCCAACCAAAGCCTTGTTCAGATGGGCATCTGACCACCAAGCTGGAGTAGTGAAAGCTCCCAACCATTGGTATGCTATTTCTTGAGCGAGTTGCAGATAACCTC
The DNA here is from genome assembly GCA_948107665.1 of Lomographa bimaculata. Taxonomy (NCBI): domain Eukaryota; kingdom Metazoa; phylum Arthropoda; class Insecta; order Lepidoptera; family Geometridae; genus Lomographa; species Lomographa bimaculata. The sequence continues at coordinate 2,634,797 of OX403592.1, read as the reverse complement.
GGCTGCCTAGGTCACTTTCTCTACAAAAAAAACATTTTTTCATCAAATTTTAAATCCCTTCTAATCTGGGTTCCCACCAGGACACAGCAATTGTGCTGAGTCCGGGCCGGACAAATATCTTTACTAGAACAGTCACTGGACTGTTCTAGTAAAGATATCCGATTTCAGTAACGCCTTTAACACAGTAGATTTCGACGTCCTTCTTGCACTCTGCACCTTCGATCTACAGAAAATCTCAAGCTCTCCATGCCTGTTCATAAAACTATATTTTATGATGCGTCGTTTACGGTGGAAGCAGTGCGATTGTGGAACACTCTACCCATTTCCATAAGGCAAGCTACTTCGCTACCTGCCTTCAAAGCGAAGGTTAAAAATTTCTATCTCAACTGTAACGTCTAACTTGTAGATAGTAAGTTTCAAATACTGTATAGGTACCTATTATTATTTATTCAGAATTGTTTTTTAAATATGTAATGTTATTGTATTATGTATTTATTTATTTATATGTTATATGTATGAATATATATTATTATAAATATATTTAGTTAATTACAACAACGACCTACGTTCTTATATATTGTTTTTCTCTTTTTCCATCCAAAGGTTGACTGGAAGAGATCGCTTTTAGCGATAAGTCCGCCCATTGTACTTAGATATCAATATTATGATTGTTTTTTATGTAATTTTATTTGGTGCAATAAAGTGTTTTGTATTGTATTGTACTTCGTTCGATTAACAGAACTTATCGCCAGCGGTGATTGACTGGTTTCACAGTTATCTGTTTAGTCACTTTAAAGAATCCGTCAAATTTATTAAAAGTTGGCTCTGTTTTCGGTGAACATTCGTCACGCAAATATGTATAATTATGTTTATGTATTCTATATCATAATTTAGGTATTTTATTGTTTATGTAATTTTATTGTAATATCTATATTATCTATCTATCTAATACCTTGCTTTCTCCTCTCCATCCAAAGGTTGTCTGGAAGAGATCTCTCTTAGCGATAAGACCATCTGTTGTTACACTTATTTTCTAGATTATTATTCCTTGCCATGTATTTATTAAGGTGTTTAATAAAAAAACGATCTATCTTCACTAATGTCCAAGGTTATAATGATGCATAGAGCGAGATGGTGCGAGCTCTATTCACAATTCTTAACTATTATTGTGGCCGTAAGATAAACAATAAAAACAATAGAATTGAACTGCCCTTTGGCCTAGTTGGGTGCGCGTTCGCTTTCTAAGCAAGGGTATCGGGTTCGATTCCCGGCGGGAACAAAACTTTTCATCCCAAGGTAAATTTGTGTTTCTGGTTCTGGTTGAATGTGATTTGAATGTTTCCGGCACCTACAACACAAGTCATCAAACTCAGTGTGGGGCTGTGAGTGTGAAAGCGTTTATGTTTATAGCTTGTTACAAAATACACACATAGCATTGGTTCTATCAAGTCTCACAGTGTATATTATACGCCTTCAAATAATTACTGATAGTTTCAATACATTACTGATAGTTTCAATACATTATTGATAGTTTCAATACATTACTATAATTATTATTATTTATTATTTTCATTAATTTCAACTTATATTTTAGCCTAAGCCTAAAATTTGCAACACAATCCTTCGATGCTACGGAAGCAAACGGTACAAGGCCGGCCGTGTGTAAAACACATTAAAACAATTGAATTCTTATTTTAATGAATTTAGATACAGAAAACAAATTCTGACAATGTTTCAAGAAATAATCGGCGTAGATGAGCACTAAGTTATAAAGCTACTGTCAGTTCTAAAGCTGAAATCGCAGAACAATACACTATTGAAATCAATTAGCAGCAGTAAATGACAATAATTCATCTAAATGTAAAGTTGTAAAAACCGTAGCACGAATGTCAGTCTCGATCACAATGGCTCAATCATAAGAGGACATTCGCGTCACCTATTGTACCGATACCAAGTAATATACTCGCATATGCTTTTAAAAATAACTAACCATGTATACTTGTAATCGAAAACAACTTTATATTTTATATTTATCTCCACTGACTGCTCGATGATGGTTGATGATATTGATAAAATATATACTAGCTCCCATTTGCTATAGAGTATTCATTAAAATCATTGCTACCATCAGAAACTAACAAGCAATCCTGATTTTTAAATATCCTAAACATCTAATATATAATCATGCACGATGAAGGTGAGGAAACATTCTTAAAAGAAAGAAGGAGAACCTCTTCAATTTTTAAGTCTGTTTTAAAAGAGTTTCTGGATTTCAATGTAAATATAGGAACTATATTGTATACTTTTTGATAAGGTCAGGAATTTTGTTTGACGTTATCATTTGAAAGAATAGTGTTATTAAGTCTTTTTTTTACATAATATGCTGCCACTTAAAGCTGGGTGTTTTATCCTCGTTTACTATTTAGGAGATAATAGTGCTATAACACCTTATTGCTCAAGCTAACATCATCTGCGCGTGGACCCCGGCCGATTATCGAAAAGCATTCTTCAATATGTTTGACATCAGATACAGGGCCGGCCGGTCGGTATAAAAACTCATGCCAAATAGTAAGACAAGGACGGGGCTAGTATGCTGCTTCAACTTACTTGAACACAATCATCCCCCAGTTATCCGCAGGCTTGACGCCATAGTAGTTTGGTAATGCTATGATATCCAACTTGCTTAAAGGTAAAGGTACCCTCCATATTTGGGCTATCTCTCCAAACACGCGCTTGACTTTTTCGGGGACTTCCCACATTGCAGGCACATACTCTCTTCGGCCCCAAACGCTGATGTCTAAGTTGGAAAAGTTATAAAATTATAAGTAAGCAATTTCAATAACTGCCCATTTCTAACAATAAAATTCCTTTGGTATTTTTTGGAATATTCTAGGTTTTTAGGGCAAGAGCTTAAACTCTATGAACAAATGAGATTATTGGGCATATAATATTGTTACATCTTAATTGAAAATAAGTCTCACAATATGGAATCGTATTGCAGTGCCGAAACTTTTTGCAGATGTTAATAGGCATGTCACTTACCATCAAGCGAGCATCTTCCTTGTCTCTTAACTTACAAGCAGAAAAAAACGAGAGACTACGGTAGACATCTGTCTTAACTTTTCACTATACTTACGAACGTCGTTGCCAAATTTGTCCTTGTAGTGAATGGTATCATTCACTTGATCTAAGTCAGCTATAACGAGACCCAGTGTGAACGTGGACATTGGAGGTGTTCGTTGGAAATGATCCCATACTGCATCGGGCTCTCCAGTACTAAAAAATGAAATCAAGAACTCAGGAATAATGATTACTGTTTAGAGCAGAGAACTAATTCTTCTTAACCTTTGACTTAGCATCGAATTAGAAAAAATACAGATACTCTCTGAACATGAGGTTGATGAGGACGAGACATATACCATTCCACTATTAACAAATAGTTTGGCTTAGAACATTTTGAGACATTTTGATTAAACTTGTAAATAAACACGACTGTATTTTGGTAACACGGCTTTCAGGCTACTTTTACGGAAAGCTCGAGCCTGTCGTAGGATTAGAAACTGCGCTGGCAGGCAGCTATACTACGAGCCGTTACTTCTTCCATGAAGATGTAATTTCCGTTGGAAACTCGTAATCCAAAAGGCGATAATGTCCATAAAGAATCTAGCAATGTTAACCTTACAAACTTACAAACTTCGGAGAACAACGGCAAGTCTTAAGAAAATATACTCACATGTTTTCAGTTCTAGCGACAGCCATATTGCTGAAGGCTCGCATTTTCCTAGGACGGACCACGCTTACGTCAAAGTGTGTCTTGTAACCGGGCTCATCAAAGCACGGGAACATTCTACGAGCGTTGTTCGGTCGCAGCTGCGTTGCTGCCAGGGCCCTGTGAATTGGTAGGATGAAACAAGTGAGATGCATTAAACAGAAACGTAGATTCTTCTAAAAATTATGACACAACAGCATAGTCCTTGGACCTTGGTAGAAGTAACAAGCAGCTGGCTAACGAAGCCAGGTGATGAAATGGACTATGATGTTACCATTATAAGCTATCATCTTATTTGCATTGATTAAGGATGGAGTCACCTTTGATCCCCGACCATTTGGACCATCAATGGCACAATGATACATGTCTGAACTTGATTAGAATGAATGGTTAAATTTTAATGAATGGTTAAATTGTTCCATCGCTGACTGAACTCGTAAACAACGGGTGAGCAAAGTTTATGTTGTTTCTATGGGACACAGCAGTAAAGGCACGAAGAAATATAATTCCCCGTTTCCAAATTAGTTTAGCAACCTAGTTAGACCACGCGGAAACATCTATTATTACATATCTTTCTATATCATAATGCCAAAGAAAAATAAAATTGAAGTTTCTTCAACCGCAGTAGCACCTCCATCTTTTGAATACATCTCTAATGATGATACCACGACGCTTTCTTATGATTCTCTCTATTTACACAAGATCAAGTTATTTTAATCAAGCAAGGGATTAGTATAATAAGAAAAATGATCAACACAATGAAATCACGAAAACGAGGAGAGGCAAAATGCTTGAATTAGAGGCACAATATTCAGTCTCGTTAAAAGTCACAATATACATTCATTTTACATGATTCGTGTTCTGTGACAACCATAAAACGATTATTATAGTTGAAACAAGGAAAGTTTGAGTTAAGTTAAAATTAATTTTGATCTTAGTCGATAAAATTTCCATTGCCTTTTCGTCGCTTCCTGCTTTCATTGTATATCAGGCCTCAGCCAAAGTAACCTTTCAAAGAACTTCATGATTAGTATCTTTCCCCACCTTTCCACCTCTTCTTCTGTAATATAAGTAGTTTTGAAAAAAGCTTCCGTGTATTCCATCTCCATAATTCCACTGAAACTTATCTCCAGATATCCAACAGAACCCGTTGGAATCGATTTCTTCAGATACATCGTAGCCATTGGCTTCTTAGGGTCCAGCAATGTATTTTTTACTTGAATTTTTTGCAGCTCATTTCTATAATAGTTCAACATAGTTACATCAGAAAACTCCAGGACCGTAGACTTATTTCGGCGTCTAGTAACTACAACTAGAATTCAATCAAAGATGAAAAATAATTGAAATCAAATCATAGTATTATGAATTACGATGGTAGGTGGAATATATCCCTGATTATTTTGATACCAAGAGAAGACAAGCGAGCCGTTGGCAAACCAGCAGTCCGATGGGTCAACGACATAGTAGCGATCGCAGAAAAGACCTGAATGCGATAAAGGCAAAGCAGTAATGATGCTTATACTCTGCAGTAGGTTTACTATAATGATGAAGATGTTAAGAAGAACAACCTTCCTTTCTCTATTATTCAATTATTCCAAATGATTTTTTGAGGATTTAACTAGTTTTCGAATAAATTAGTAATATTGGTAACCAAATTATGATAGGGTGAATCAAACCTAATCCTGTAGCGGAAGCTTCCATCACTTACCCTCCCGGAAAGTGTGCTCTAACCTCCACATCGCTGATTTGAAGTTCATGTGCGCAGTGAATACTGATCTCATCACTTTCCTTCAGCCAAGTCACGTTTATTCTCACGTGACCCTTGAAGAGCGCATCCTCAATGTAAGGCTCAAGTTCCAAGCGGTATCCCGTAGGTTCGACGATTTTTTCCAGTCGAGTCTCCATTGCCAGTCCATGGGCATTGTTCAGGTCTATACTTCGCGTTTTAATTATGTGAAACGCTGACTTCTACGACAAAAGACAGGTGAGTGGTAAGTGGTATTACCTACTTAATTTTTTTTTATATACTTTATTATATATACAAGGTTATTAAGTACGAGAAAGCTTTCAAATTGATTCTTCTAACCCTTATCTCATTTTCTACATCCTTCTTCTGAATTCTATATATATTAAGACGATGTATTTATTTAAGAAATCTAATTAATAAGTGATTGTTTTTACTACACTTTCCTACAAGGAACGGCATTGCTGCGCCGTGCTTTGTAATAAATACGCTAACGGCAATTAATACTTGGCACCTTAGAGACTTAACAGAGGAGATAAATAATATACAGAATTTGCTATATCCGTACCACGAAAGACGTCGATCTCAAATACCCTATAGCCGCGAGTTGAATCCCCGCCTTTAGCGATCATTTTTCCTATTCAAATTTACTACTTTAGTCGGGTTTTAGTTTCTAGCTTTTAGTCTTGTGAATAAAGGGTTAGTACCGAACTCAATGTAGCCAAAAGCGAGGTCAGCGTAGACGTACCTAAGTCAATTTATCAGTGAGTCGTTCAGCAGAGGCAAACGTAGTTTAGTGGTAGGGTCAGGTTATTGGACGCAATTGGCTATTCCGACCCTGCTTAGCATAATGGTGGAATGAAAAACCGAGAATGTGAGGATTAGACCCCTATTTGATCTGCAATAGAGGGTACCTAAAGTAAATCAACACATTTTATAACTGTGTAATATGTAAGGATATATTCATTTATATACTTATTCAAGGCACGAGTGAATAGGTATATTCTAGACAAGCTTGCTCCATCGACCTCATCGTCGCTTACCATCAGGTGAGGTGGTGATCAAGTTTGATTATTTCGAATGAAAATAAATACAATAATTCCCAATTTTTCTTAGATAGGTAATCGTATAAACACTTAAATATATAAACCACTAACGATCCGCCCGGCTTCGCCCGGGTGTGATAAATGAAGAACCGCTCGACCGATTTTGTGCAAACTTCACATAAACCATCTACTAAATAGTCCAAACAAAGCCTAAACATTTGGTTTGGATAGGTGAGCCCGTTCTTGAGTTATAAAATAACAACGAAAAGTGGCATTGATTTTTATATATATATATTTGTATATTATATATATATGATTTGTTTATTTTTTATTCAAATTAGGCAAACGTTTGATCACTATATCACCTGATTGTATATGGACGCATGAGCGATGTTTTTTTTTTTATTCAAGATAGGCAAACTTTTGAACACAATCTTACCTGATGATAGCGACGATTGAGCAAGTTTTCTAATAAGATACCTATCCACTCTCGACTTGAAGACTCCCATATTGTACTTATCAAGAAACTTTTGCGCTTCGCACAGTAAATGTGGAAGCAAAACGTTTTGTCCGCATTTGTGGAATGTCTACTATAGACAGGTGTCGCTTAGCAGTTTGTCTGCTAATCTGATGATTGAACAGGGTTGGGAGAACTAGATCGTGCAATAGGCGTACTCTCCGAAATGTATCTGATAAAAACGGGAAGGAGTAAAACCATGCGGCGATGTCCTAAGCTCTGGAGCTTATATCATGTGATGATAGACATGCCACCCTACCCTATACCAACAGGATTATGTAAGTAGATACTCTAACAAGGGCGTGATAGATTTTTAACGATGTCACCAGCTAACAAGGTGTAGTCTGCAGGCGAGATCTTTTATTGGATACGTAATGTGAGTGGGTACTTATCATTCAATATCGTAATACATCGAAATTATGCTACGAAATACGTGTTTATTAAGTGATTTTGCATGTAAGAATCACACTACATATATAGTAATATTATAATAAGTTTGTGTGTAAATGAACTGCCCGTTGGCTAAGTTGGGTGAGCGTTCGCCTTCTAAGCAGGGGTATCGGGTTCGATTCCCGGCGGGAACACAAGTTTTCTCCCCATGGAAAATTTGTGTTTCTGGTTCTGGTTGTGATTGTGTGTGTGATGTGTTTGTTTCCGGCACCCACGACACAAGTCATTGAACTTAGTGTGGGGCTGTGAATGTGAAAGCGGTTATGTTTTATTTTAAATGTGTAAATAACTTTTATCTTCGCGCTGTAACGGCTGAATTGGTTTGGATGAAATTTGGAATGTGCATAGATCACACACTGGATATATAGACTACTTTTTTACTTAATTAACGCGTGTGTATATGCATATCATATGTGTGTAAAAAAATATAGGTACTATTTTACAATATTATTATTATTACAATTCAAGATAGACAATGTTTTGACCACCAGCTCACCTTATAGTAAGTGACGATGTAGTTAGAGTCGTAGCGAGTACTCGAGATGGTCAGTTACTGGTAGGGATACATTTCGGAAAGTAAGAGTCTCTTAAAATTGACTTCGTTTAGCGGAGAACGTGTGCAGTTTTTTTTATATGGGCCTAACTTCCTCGGAACGAATATGGCATAAATCGTCTTGGTGGCATTAAAATTGACCAGGTTGGCATCGCCCCTATCAGAGACTGCCTTTAAAGCCAAGTTGAGACGCTCAACCATTGCCTCCCTTTGATATTGGAAGTGGAGTAAGGCGACAAGCTGCTAGCCCTCAGGCACAAACTAGTACTTAGCTACACCTTCGAGGGACTAGCTTGGAAACTGCGGCGACGCGACGCCCGAGCCCTCCGGGGAGTGTCCATACGCGCATCCCGCATATATTTTTATCCCAATAATGGCTGTATAGTACATACGAATATGTAATAATAATGAGGTGATGATTTATAATTATAATTACAGTCATATAGTACATAAATAATATTTACTGAACTACTCATTGGCTTACTTGGGTGGCGTTCGCCTTCTAAGCAGGGGTATCGGGTTCGATTCCCAACTTAAACACAAGTTTTCTCCTCAAGTAAAATTTGTGTTTCTGGTTCTGCTTGTCATTCTGTGTGTGATGTGAATGTTTCCGCCACCCACGACACAAGTCATCGAACTTAGTGTGGGTCTGTGGAAGTAAAAGCGTCTACTAATAAACTAAGTAACAAAACAGTAACCACCATCAAGTTGAAAGTCTGCCGCCAAGCCAAATACAGTGTTCCGGCAGTTATCCTTGAGAGCCTGCGTATTCCAGGTCTAGTGTGTTTACCAGCTTCGATCACATCGTCACTTACCATCAGGTGAGATAGTGGTCAAACACTAGCCTGTCACAAATAATAAAAAAAAAAAGTTAGTAAAATATGTAACCAATTAGAAAAAACCAAAACCGCTATAGTTTTCAGCCAATAACTCATGAGGTCTCGGTTCGGGGTAAACAAATAAAAAAAACAAATATTTTTTGAAAACATTACAATTTCGCAACACTCGCTCCTCTTAGTTGCATAATACCTACTTTTATCACAATGCATTACAGAGATATGAAATATCTGTGTTAAAAGTCAAGATCTCGTCTCCATAAGAAATCTTAATGATTTACCTTCACTTCAAATGATCAAAATACATGAAATAAGATAGTAAGATTACAATACACGTTTCGAAATTTCGAAAAACATTGTCTTGGTTTTTTTCTCCTTATACCCGCTTTAAAAAATGTACTGGATTTCAACAACTCCAATTAAAATTAATGAGTACCTACCCTCATCCGAATTGCTTACAATTAAATGACTCGCCCGATCCTTAATTGCTTTTTTGCATATAAATTGAAATGGACACAAAGCGTCTATAATATTGCGTCTATCCCATTGTTCCAATGGCTTTAATAATATATTTTTTGTCATCAATTCCTTGTCACGGAAACTGACTTTTGCTCCTCAATCAGTAGAGCGTAAGTGACATTAAGTGAAGCCAGCCAATTTTGGCTGTAAATACGTCCATAATAGAGTTATATACTTACATTATTTAATATATCAACTAATCAATACTAAAAATGGAAAAAAAATGCGAAAACATAGAAACCTCGGCAGTAGTTACATATTTGAGCCGTTTGGTGTTGAGACACTGGGTCCGTGGGGACCGGGAGCTCATGCTATTTTCAAAAATCTATCAGAGCGCCTGGTTGAAGCGACGTGTGATCAAAATGCTGGCACTTATTTGGCTCAACTTATTAGCATTGCAATTCAGAGAGGCATACCGCCAGCATGATAGGAACGCCACCCACTGGTAGTGCTTGAGCACTTGAGTTACCTATAGGCTCGATATCTTGTAGGTAACTTGGTTTTTTGCTGTATATAATTTTAGTTTAGTTTAAGGAAATATAGGCAATTGGCCCGTAGGTAGAAGATTTATATAGCATAAGCCATGCTAGCCAAAAAAAACTACTCAAAGGTTAGCTGGAAGAAAATGCTATTTAGCTTTAATTTCTCTATTTACGAGATTATATAGTGACGTAAATAAATTTCTATGTAATATTTTATATAATACGAAATTCGCTCGAGTTTAGCTTAGGGCGAATAGCGTATTACATTTTCAAAATTAGTAAAAAATGTTTTATCTTTGTTAGTTAAAGACTAACAGAGATAAAACATTTTCACTGCTCTTTAACTTAGTCGGGTGGCGTTCGCCTTCTAAGCAGGGGTATCGGGTTCGATTCCCGGCGGGAACACAAGTTTTCTCACCAAGGAAAACTTGTGTTTCTGGTTCTGGTTGTGATTGTGTGTGTGATGTGAATGTTTTCCGCACCCACGACACAAGTTATCGAACTTAGTGTGGGGCTGTGAGTGTGAGTGTGAATGCGTTTATAGAGATATTGCATAAGTTGATAAAAAATGCTATGCAATAGCTTTACCGCGGCAGTCCCCGAGTGCCACACGTCTTTTTTTAATATAATTATCCGGATTTCTGGCTGTTCTCCTCTGCAGGTCGAATTTCTCAACAGATTCTCATGATTTTTTTTCAGCAGGTTCGATAGTTATATGGATTTTCTGTTTTTGGAAATGTTTCAAAATAGCCGAGCTACGAAAATATATATTTCAGCTATATCACTGCCTCTAGTAATGTTTAAAAAGAAAATTACTTACTTTGTCCGGTGGTAGTGAATGAGCTTGACTGAGGCACAGGCAAACAATAATTAACGTCAGGTGTGACATTGTGGTACCTGGAGACATAATTAAAAAAAATTAAAATGTACACTTTACCATTTTTTAACAATGCCTTCACTATAAACTTTAGATTTTGGGGGCTGAGTCACCCACGTCCGTAGGAGGATACCCCTTAAGTCTGACTCCCTACACGTGGTCCCCGGGTGGTGCTAATCAGGTGACATTTGAGAGGTGGTAGAGCATTTTGTGAGTTGCTCGCCTGGTAAAGTAGCTTACCACCATCAAGTTGAAAGTCTGCCGCCAAGCCAAATACGGTGTTCCGGCAGTTATCCTTAAGAGCCTGCGTATTCCAGGTCTAGTGTGTTTACCAGCTTCGATCACATCGTCAATTACCATCAGGTGAGATAGTGGTCAAACACTAGCCTGTCACAAATAAAAATAAAAAAAAAAAAAAAAAAGATTGTCACAAAATTCCTGATTGATTTGTATATGTATATTAGGATTTACACTCATTTCTTATCTTCAAATTAAATTATTTAAATTACGGGCAAATTGCTTATATTTCCTTATACTTAATTTAAACCATATATATATACATCTACTAGTTGTTACACGCGGCTTCGCCTGCTTAATTAAAAAAACACAATTTATCGGATCGAACTGTGAATCTAAACCATTCTTGAATCCAACCGAAAACACACAAACAATATCATCAAAATCGATCCAGCCGTTTAGAAGGAGTTTAGCCACATACTCACGTACAGAAGAATTATATATATATATATATAAAAAGATACAGCAAAAAAGACTAAAGTTACCAATACATCGAGCTTATAGGTAACTCAAGTGCTCAAGCTAGTGCCAGCAGGAAGCGATCCCAAAATCCTGGCAACATCGACTCTCTAAAGTATTGCAATGCTAAGACAGAGCCAAACAATTACCAGCATTTTGATTACGCGTCGCATCGACCAATCGCTCTGACATTTTTTGAAAATAGAATGAGCACCCTGTCCCCAAGGGCCCAGAGTCTCAAAACCAAACGGCATCAAAAATCCTTATTAGTGTCAAAAATCAACAAAATGATAATTTATATTAGAACTATATAATAAGATAAGAGAGATAAGATATATAATTCGACTGTATGTTTTTTTTGTATGCATGTTTCGCGATAATTCTGCCAATTATGAATCGATTTTGATTATCCTTTTTTTTTGTTTAGTAGATCATACTTCAGAAATGGTCCCATATACATTTTATCGAAATTGATTAAGCACTTCTTGAGAAAATCAACAAAAAACAAAATATAAGTGGTGGAGTCGGTTTTTTAACTTGGTACTACTTGGTACTCAAGTCAACTGTGTGTTTTTTTTTTATGTGTGTTACCTCATAACTTCTCTCCACGTGAGTTTTTTTAGTTTGAAAGATGTTGCTTTCTAATTGGTCCCATTTAAATTTGATCAAGATCTGATCAGTAGTTCTTGAAATATCGTCAATAATGTCTATTTTGTGACGAATAATGCGTACTTTGACGATGTTCTAGTTTACCCGACTTCAAAAGTTACCTCACAACTTCTTTCGTTGTGAGCCGATTTTGATGATTCTTTCTTTATTTGAAAGCTGGTGGATCAAGGTTTCGATGATAAAGCGGTGAAGTCGGTTTTTTTAAGCTTTGCTTGCGTTTAATTATTAAGCTTTGCTTGCGTTTAATTATTGTAAGTCTGTTGCCCACTTTACTAAATAGCGAATAATAGATTAGTGTTTGGTACAAAACTGAAACTATAGATATCATTTGTAGTTGTCTGTAAACTATTCGTATAGTCAAGTACAAAATAATAAGTACCTATAGTTGCATACTGCATACGATAGTGATAATCTCTTATATTTATCTTATATCTTACTAGCCGTGCCCCGCGGCTTCGCCCGCTATTATCAAGTTTAAAAGAAGCCTATGTGTTAATCCTAGGTATAACCTATGTATATTCCAAATTTCATTCAAATCCGTTCAGCCGTTAAAGCGTGAAGAAGGAACAAACATACTTACACACTTGCACACTTACACACAAACTGTCAGATTTATAATATGAGTAGGACTTACATACATACACACTTGCACACTGTAGTAGGATATTAATGTATCTCTTATTATTCTTATTTTATCTTAAGACTAGCCGTGCCCCGCGGCTTCGCCCGCTATTACCAAGTTAAAAAGTAGCCTATGTGTTAATCCTAGGTATAATCTATGTATATTTCAAATTTCATTTAAATCCGTTCAGGCGTTAAAGCATGAAGAGGAAACAAACATACTTGCACACTTACAAACTTTCAGATTAATAATATTAGTAGGACTTACATACATACACACTTGCACACTGTAATAGGATATTATATTATCTCTTATTATTCTTTTTCATCTTAGGATATTCCTCAAATTTTGCAAGCAATAAATTAAAAGTTAAAAAACTGGTACTCACGTGACTCGTCGGCTGCCAGCACACCACTGTCCTGAGGTCCCCTCAGACCTGCCAATTGAATACAGGATATAACCCATTTGCTCTGACGACACTGTGATTTCCATCTCGTATTAGTGCTAATATTATTTACTCTATGTACTGGAGGAAGCGTCACTCTATATTTGCTAAGGAGTTTGATGGGAAGAAAGTGCATCTATTGCGATCGTTGGCAGAACGAACGTTGTTGTCATCTTTGGCGAGGGCCATAGCTTTACAAATTTCCTGAGAATTAGAAGTTTTCATTATGTACCGTTATTCAGTAAAAAAAAAGATTAAGTTTTAAACCGACTTAAAAAAGAAGGCTCTCAATTCGACTGTATGATTTTTCTGCTGACTTGACAAATAATGAGGAGATACTCAAGTCGACTTTTGTTTGAAAGATGTTGCATTCCAACTGGTCCCATTTAAATATGGTCAAAAACTGAACATTAGTGTTTGCGTTATTCTCAATAATGCGTATTTATTGATCAAGGGCTCCGAAGTTAAAAGGTAAAGTCGGTTTTATAACCGACTTCAAAAAAGGAGGAGGTTCTCAATTCGACTGTAAGTTTTATACATCATATGTGATCATTCCGCCAATTATGAATCGATTCGATGTTTTTTTTGTTTGGTAGATCATACTTCAGAGGTGCTGCCATATCATTTTTAATTTTAGAAATTGATTTTGCGCTTTATCAGGAAATTAACAAAAAAACAAAATATAAGCGGTGAAGACGGTTTTGTAACCTTTGCTTGCGTTCAATTTTTTATGTAAAATTATTAATGTAAGGCGAGTACTTATACTCGCCTTACATTAATAATAATTACAAAAATCAGATAAGATAAGATAATTATTTATTGGCAAATACTGTAGTGTTAGTATTCGCGAGTTCTTATTGCAGGTAATGTTATTACAGTTGAGCCATTTCGGGCGTCCAATGTCACAAAATATGATTATACAGACCATACAAATTGTTATTATTTACTGATATTTGGAATTTATGATAAACTAGCGGACCCCTGCAGCGCCATCTGCCGGGCTGATTTGTGAATCCAAACCATCCAGGGCGCCACCCAAACGCATACAAAAAAATCATTCAAATCAGTCCAGCTGTTTAGGAGGAGTTCAGGGACATACACACGTACGGTAGAATTATATATATAAAGATAAGCTAAAATAATTTTAATTAGTCAGTGAAATATAAAGAACACTGCAAAAATGTCAAAGGCAGTAAATTAAAAACTTCCAGCGATAATCAATGTGTGTGAACAGGGTTTCTTGAAAGTATTAATATAATTTGATGATTATATTCAAGCTAGTCATGCTGACTGTACCAAAGACTCATACAAAAGATGTACGGCTTGCCTTACGACTGAGGTGTCATGAACTACTGACCTTACGAACTGTAATAAATCATCATCTCATAAACAAACATCGATAAAAAACAATTTCACGGCAATCGCTGCGGCTTTCCGATTAGTTTTTAAATTAAAACGTGCTAATAGCAGTCAGATTATGGTCTGATATAATTAAAAACGAATCATTGGTCGTTAGCTCTTGCTAGATGTTTTTAATTCGAAATGCGTCATCGCTAAATACTGCACAACACCGCACTCACATCTTTACACTATATACACATCTATACATATATATATCACATATGAAATACACTAAAATTCTAATTTAATATAGAATAAGATGTAAGTATAAATAATTTAAACGCAAGCAAAGTTTAATTGATAAACATAAACGCTTTCATACTCACATCCTCACACTAAATATTCACATCGCACTCACAATCAACCAGAAACACATATTTTCCTTGGGGAGAAAATTTGTGTTCCGCCAGGAATCGAATCCGATACCCCTGCTTAGAAGGCGAACACTCAATCAACTAAGCCAACGGGCAGTTCAAGATTAAATTAACCGAATTATTAACCAGTGTACCGCTTATATTTTGGTTTTGGCTGGATTGATTTCGATAAAATTAATATGGGACCACCTCTGCAGTATAATCTACCCAACAAAAAAAATCATCAAAATCGATTCTTTTTTTATTTCTGTTGGCAAAATGATCGTGTAACATACATACAGTCAAATAAACATACAGAATCAGTCAACAGTCGAATTGAAAACCTCTTTTTTGAAGTCGGTTGACAAGCATGTATTCTACTATAACACCTATTTAAGAAAACAACAAATAACAAAGTATAAGATTGTATTATAATATTATTTCACCTATTTAAGTGAATATTACCATCACCATTTGTTCAACGTATAAATAAACATAAACGCTTTCACACTCATAGCCCCACACTAAGTTCGATGACTTGTGTCGTAGGTACCGGAAACATTTACATAATTATCACACTCAATTACAACCAGAACCAGAAACTCAAATTTTCAGACGGAAATCGAACCCGATACCCCAGCTTAGAAGGCGAACGCCATAAATCTCAGCCTTATTAAATTTAAATTTAAATTGTATTGCATGCCGAAAGGCCGGATACGGCGACCCATTGTTTTTTTTTACTTTTATCATCACCTGTTTGCACCTGTATTCGCAATCAATAAATGAGTTTGAATTTGAATTCATCATTATTATACTGTGACTAGACCAACTATTAAGTCTGAGGAAGAACGCTATATATATTTTTTTTTTTTTTTTTTTATGCAGAATAGGCAAGCATTTGACCACTATCTCACCTGATGGAAAGTGATGATGCGGTCGAAGATGTGACATGCTTGCCTAGAAGATACCTATTCACTCTCGATTTGAAGACTCCCAGATTATACCCTGCGTCATTGTTCCCTGAGGGGAACAATGACGCAGGCAATGAGTTCCACTCCTTCGCTGTACGGATGATGAACGTAGAAGCAAACCGCTTCGAGCGAACTGGAGGTATGTCAACCATAAATGGATGACGTTTGTCAGTTTGTCTGGTTGTTAGATGGTAAAATGGGCATGGTGGAATTAACTCATGTAATTCCTGCGCACACTCTCCAAAATGCAAACGATAGAATACCGATAGACTTGCGACCATACGCCTGTGACCAAGGCTGTGCAATCTGGACTCAATCAGCTTACTATCGCCAATAAGTCTTTTTGCCCGTCGGTCAATAGCCTCAAGACCTTCAAGCTGGTACTTAGCGGATCCATCCCAGAGATGGCCACAGTACTCCATACTCGATCGGACTTGCGCTTGATATAAGTTAAGAAGCTGGCGAGGTGTGAAGTACTGCCGGACCTTGGCGAGGATACCCAACTTCTTAGCGGCCAGTTGAGCTCTAGCTTCAATGTAGGTGCCAAAGTTAAGATTTGACGATAAGGTAACGCCAAGAAGCTCGAGTTTGTTTGCTATCGGTATTGGTACATCTTGGAAGGTTGGAGATAGGTCAAACGGACTCCGTTTGGCGGAGAAGAGACACGCCTGTGTTTTGGACGCATTAAATCGAACTAAGTTAGCATCGCCCCAATCGGACACCGCCAACAAGTTCGAATTCAAACGCCCAATCATTGCCTCTCTTAAAGACTGGACTTGTACCTTACCGGCTCGTGCATTAGATATAAATCTCTCGACAACGGTGCTATCGTCTGCGTACCCAAAGATACCGGGCCTAAGCAGATCGTTAATGTGTACCAAAAACAAAGTTGCCGAAAGAACTGACCCTTGAGGTACCCCGGCATTAATTGCCATTAGATCGGACGAGCAGCCGTCAACGACAACTCGAATCGATCGTTCCCTCAAGAAGTCTGAGATCCAAGCACATAAACCGGGAGGTAAACCATAAGCTGGAAGCTTGCCAATAAGGCTATCGTGCCATACCCTGTCAAAGGCCTTGGAAATATCAAGCGATACCGCAATCGCTTCGCCGTGTTTTTCCAAGGCCTCACTCCATATGTGAGTGGCATATGCTAGAAGGTCTCCTGTTGACCGGTTCTGGCGAAACCCATATTGCCGGTCACTCAGAAGGTCATTTGCTTCTAGATAGCCTAGGAGTTTCTTGTTCAGTACACGTTCCATTGTCTTACAGAGAATGGACGTGACTGAGATCGGCCTGTAGTTGACAGGGTCGGCGCGACTTCCTTTTTTGGGCACAGGCTGCACGTTGGCGGACTTCCATGCTTTCGGCACTTGACCAGTCTCCATAGAGAGGCGAAAGAGGCGTGTCAGTATCGGAGACAATTCAGGCGCACATGTCCTCAGAACTATGGCTGGTATGCCATCAGGGCCACAGGCCTTGTTCACATCCAGATTGCGCAGCGCTTTACGTACATCGACCTGTCGAATGCGGATTTCCATCATGGTCGACTCGCAGACAGGCAAACTCGGAGGTACAGCGCTACCAGCATCTAGATGTGAAGATTCCGCAAAGAGTGAAGCAAACAAATTAGCTTTCTCTTCAGCGGTGTGAGCCAGTGTCCCATCAGGCTTCAGCATTGGAGGCAGTGAGGAACGGCAGAAGTTCGCTTCAACCGACTTAGCCAGGGACCAAAACGCTTTACTCCCTGAGGGATACGAAGCAAGTTTGGCCCCAATCCGGCTAATATGGTCAAAGCGTGCCTTCTTAAGAACCTTTTTGCAAGACTTGGCAGCTTTGTTAAAGGCTCTCTTCTTTTCACGTATATTCCTAGCCTTGCGAATTCGAGCTTCAGCCCAAGCGGTGTAGGCTTCATGTTTTAACGCTTCCGCGTGTCCACATTCGGCCCCAAACCAGGGGCGAGCTTTACTGGATAGAGGTGCGTCAGAGAATGGAATGAAATACTCCATGCCTAAACGCATCACATCTACCACAGCATTCGCGCAAGCAGAGGGATCGCTCGAAGAGAAGCAAACTTGCCGCCAAGGATAAGATGCATAAAAGGAACGCATCTCATCCCAATCTGCTGACTTGTATCTCCAAACCCGCCGAGTGCCTTTTGGGCTGAGATCAGGCGGAGAATGGACAGACACAGATTTCACCAGACAGTGGTCGGAGCTACCAAGCGGTGATGAAACCGACACAGAATAGCGGTCTGGGTCTGTTGTCAGCAGAAGGTCTAAGCAATTGGCTGTGTGGCCATCAACATCCGGTATCCTCGTTGCCTCTTGGACCAGTTGGGTGAGGTTGAGCGTCAAAGCTAACTTACGCATCTCTCTCCCAGCATGGTCAGTGTTCTGGTATGGGAATAGCCACTCCTGATGGTGAGCATTGAAATCCCCCAGAACCACTAATTCAGCAGAAGGATACCTCTGATGTGCCACGTCGGCCGCCTCACTGAGGTGTGTCATGAGCCTATTTGTCTCCACGTCTCCAGAGTGCGCACGGTAAACACAGGCATAGAGAATTTTCTCCATGCCTGTATCCACCAGAACCCAGATAGTTGAGAGGCTGGGGTCTTCAAGATTACGGAGACGCCGATAGCAGATGTCATCACGAGCGTACATGCAAACTCCCGAGCGCTGCTTGAACTTATGTTCAAGGTTATAGCCCGGGTAAGCAAGATACGCCGCGTCAGCTGGACATCTGATCTGCGTCTCCGTAAGGAACAGTAGGTGAGGTTTTGCGGTTTCAAGATGGTGGTGGACCGGGTTGATGTTGCTGTGCAAACCTCTTATATTACAAAGGTGCACATGAAGAGCGAGGACGTGCTTCCGTTGTTTAAATGCCTTACTGTTCTTTTTAACTTTCATTTTTGGGGGGGAGTGAAGGTAAGAAGACGGAAGTGGGACAAAGCGCTAATTACTGACTCAGTGACATACAGTATCAAACGACCCATCAGTGGGAAATCAAAACCGGAGACCGCGGGGACGCCCGAGCCCCCCCGGGAGTGTCCATCGGGTCCTCGCATCCGGTCGCCAACCGGCACGATGGCGCACTCCTGGGATTTTTCGCTAGATGGCGGGGCAGCCTTTCATGAGTGGCTAGCTCATTACTTGGGCCCCCAACTATCTGCGGTCGGCCAGCGGAGAACCGTGCCTCGGATCCCGCTGCTCTCCGATCTTGGCTACCCGATGCGACGTTATAACTGTGTCACTCATCCTGTCATCTTCATTAGCGCATCTGTACCCGACCCGTCTTCCTGAACGGCTAGCCCGGACAACACGGTGGAACGCAAATCGCTTGGCGAATAGCTTGGCACCGTGGCTTTGTCCGGGGGGTGGTTCGAAAGCCGGCGGCCAAGGCCTACCACCACTTATGATGTTGCTCCTTTAGCGCCACCCAAGGGCCACGTGTGGGACAACTGGGGCTAAGTCCCACGGACGCGAGCAAACATGGACCCTCAAAATGTTTTCGCTTAAATTATTCGTATTTAATAACGACAAAAGATGAAGTTTCAGACCTTGTACCTAGTTTTTAGTTAACACTCACAGTTAACGCAATAAAAATATTTTTATTTCAATCTTCTCTCTCAACAAATTTGTATATCGTCTTAAGACGACCCATGCACAATGGGTATATTACGGCCCTCTGCGCCACGAAGCCTATGTTCGATTCCCAGCAGGAGCACAATAATTTTCCTTCCGAAAAGACATTTGTGCTTCTGGTTGTGGCTGTGATTGTGTGTATGATATGTAAATGTAAATAATACAAAATTTTGAAGTCAGTGTAGGGCTGTATATAATATTTTTATAAAAAAAATATACACAGCCCTACACTAGTATATATGTAGTTTATACTACCCTATACTGAGTATATTATATAGTTCATATATATAGTTTATTTGTTGTTTTTTTAAGTAATCTGCATGCAAATTTTAATTCCGCTCGCAGCGTGGCAGAGGCTTCCGATGATATCACAAAAAGAAGTGATAAATGCCGATATGAGGGGCAACATCTGGTCCTGGTATGTAGCAGATATTACCTAGAGTTCCAAATTGGATTATGAAACGTATGGAGGAGCAGTGATTTTTTTGAAATCATTGCGTAAATGTTAAACCAAATAGATGTACTTATATAAGTGCAAACTGCGTAGTTGATCGGCTCATACCTTTAATTACACTTGCACCTAAGTACCAAGTTCGATTCTCTGCAGTTTCACATTTCTTTCTAAAATTTCTAAATAAAATTTTCACTTAAGTCGTGATTCTTTACGACACACCCTGTCTTTTTGAAAACAGAATGAGCTCCTGGGTCCAGTATCTAAATACCAAGAGACTTTCTAGAAACAGCATTCAGGATTGAACCAGCATTTCAAAAGATCCACTACATCCAATCATGCAAACTAATAAGCTTATATATAAAGTTTATATATCATTTGACACATTCTATACAGAACCAAGAACTCCCACGAAGGTTCACAGCTAAAAACAGCATTCAGAATTGAACCAGCATTTCAGAAGATCCTCTACATCCAATCACGCGAACTAATAAGCTTATATATAACCTTTATATACATTTGACACATTCTATACAGAACCAAGAACTCCCACGAAGGTTCACAGCTAAGAACAGCATTCAGAATTGAACCAGCATTTCCGAAGATTCCCTACATCCAATCACGCGAACTAATAAGCTTATATATAACCTTTATATACATTTGACACATTCTATACAGAACCAAGAACTCCCACGAAGGTTCACAGCTAAAAACAGCATTCAGAATTGAACCAGCATTTCAAAAGATCCTCTACATTCAATCACGCGAACTAATAAGCTTATATATAACCTTTATATACATTTGACACATTCTATACAGAACCAAGAACTCCCACGAAGGTTCACAGCTAAGAACAGCATTCAGAATTGAACCAGCATTTCAGAAGATTCCCTACATCCAATCACGCGAACTAATAAGCTTATATATAACCTTTATATACATTTGACACATTCTATACAGAACCAAGAACTCCCACGAAGGTTCACAGCTAAGAACAGCATTCAGAATTGAACCAGCATTTCCGAAGATTCCCTACATCCAATCACGCGAACTAATAAGCTTATATATAACCTTTATATACATTTGACACATTCTATACAGAACCAAGAACTCCCACGAAGTTTCACAGCTAAAAACAGCATTCAAATTGAACCAGCATTTCAGAAGATCCCCTACATCCAATCACGCAAACTTATAAGCTTACAACCTTTATGTTATTCGTGTAGATTTTTTAATTTTATACAGAACCAAGAACTCCAACAAAAGGCTAACTGCTGCCGCTATCTTTATTAACCGGCGCGTTCGCAATAAAACATATCTGCCAGTAAAACGCTTTCAGTATCGGATACTCGGATTACAATCGGATATTGTTTATTTTGTGGAGCTTGTACTAGGGTTTCAAACACCGAGTTACGCTTTGAGTAATTGATGGTTTGATAGACATGGAACCTCTGCGCATGTTGTCGTTCCTATCTTTACGTAAACTCACACTCTTCGCCCCACACTAAGTTCGATGACTTGTAATGTGGATGCCGGGAATATTAATATCACAACCAGAACCATAAATAAAAATTTCTCTTGGGGAGATATTTTTTGTTCCCGCCAGGAATCGAACTCGTTACCCCTGCTTAGAAGGCGAACCTGGCAATAAAAGCGTTGGAGCATTTTTTTTTCAAACAAACTATATTAGTAGTTCCTCAAAGATCTTAATATAGGTATATCTATTATGCAGTCGTTAGAAAACGCTTATGCAATTTTTCTCCATGCATCCTTGTCATTAACGTAGTCATTAGTTTTATAATTAGTTTTCTTAGTTAATGCCCGTTTTGTAACTGATTTTTGTTTTCCCAGAGGTAATTCAGTATCAACATTAGGAATTATTGTCAAATCTAGCCCTATTTATCATAACTGATTGACAAGGTCAAGCAATGTACAGCGAGGCCAACGCATAGGTGACCGTTTAGTGGGAATTTTAGCTGAGTGTTAAACTAAAAGTAAAAATCCTTAGGTCATGACGAATGCTCTTTTTTTTGAGACTTCCAAATAATTCACGACAACCAACAAGCAAGCAACTAAAATGTTCCGTAAATGTCAACGTAAAAAAGGCCTATTCATTATTAGACCTAATAAGAAACATACCTACCTACTGAGAATCCAACCTAATATGGATCACTAGCCGTGCCCCGCGGCTTCGCCCGCTATTATCAAGTTAAAAAGTAGCCTATGTGTTAATCCTAGGTAATCAAATAATCTATGTACATTCCAAATTTCATCCAAATCCGTTTAGCCGTTAAAGCGTGAAGAGGGAACAAACATACTTACACACTTACACACAAACTTTCGGATTTATAATATTAGTAGGATACTTACTCTGAGTCTGACTTAATAAGAAACCGACCTTCTCATAACTAAAAATGAACAAGTAAAATAAGTTATGAATTTAATTCAATTATAATAATATTTATAATCTTTATATCATTATTGACACTTGTACATTACATTAAATACATTTGTATGCTCATACATAGGGCAAACAAAAACTTTTTGGGGGCTGAGTCACCCACGTCCGTAGGAGGATACCCCTTAAGTCTGACTCCCTACACGTGGTCCCCGGGTGGTGCTAATCAGGTGACATTTGAGAGGTGGTAGAGCATTTTGTGAGTTGCTCGCCTGGCTTGCTACCAAAGTAGCTTACCACCATCAAGTTGAAAGTCTGCCGCCAAGCCAAATACGTGTTCCGGCAGTTATCCTTGAGAGCCTGCGTATTCCAGGTCTAGTGTGATTACCAGCTTCGATCACATCGTCACTTACCATCAGGTGAGATAGTGGTCAAACACTAGCCTGTCTGTCACAAATAAAAAATAAATAAAACATTCATGAATCGGATATAGAGATAAAAAAAATATGTGCATACATATTTTTGTGTGTATGTTTTACTCATGTTTGGCATATAAAAAAATAAAGCATCTATATCTAATACCTACTCTGAATCCGACCTAATAATAAACAGACGTCAAAACTCGACCTGATAAGAAACATACTTATTCATACCTCTTACGAATGACTCACTCGGTATAAAGGTTACATGTAAATATTATACTGAATGTAACAAATTAAAGAATAAATTAATGATATATGTTTGTTGTATAAGAAATACTACATATGTATATGCATACGTCTGCGCAAATACCTTGAAACAAGCACTTGATCTCGCAGTACTTTCATGTACGCTATAATTTATCTATACTAATATTATAAAGCTGAAGAGTTTGTTTGTTTGTTTGAACGCGCTAATCTCAAGAACCGCTGGTCGGATTTGAAAAATTCTTTCAGTGTTGGATAGTACATTTATCGAGGAAGGCTATATATGATATATATTTTTAAAAAAATTTGAGATCCTTACTAAAAGTCCAATAATCACGTGGACGAAATCGCGGGCACTGCTAGTATGTAATAATAATAAACGCTTACACACTCACACCTCCACACTGGTGGTCATGGATGCCGGAAACGTTTACATCAATCAACACATACAGTAACACCCAGA
Source organism: Lomographa bimaculata (assembly GCA_948107665.1). Classification (NCBI taxonomy): domain Eukaryota; kingdom Metazoa; phylum Arthropoda; class Insecta; order Lepidoptera; family Geometridae; genus Lomographa; species Lomographa bimaculata. Next base: position 2,611,142 of record OX403592.1, on the reverse strand, counting down.
ACTAGAAATACAAATTTCCCTTGGAGAGAAAACTTGTGCTCCCACCAAGCAATTTGATTTCTTACAGAATTAATAGCGCTCAATACTCATACATTTCACCACACTTGTTTAGATTTTAATCAGTGAAAACAATAAATCGTTTTATTTGCTCAGTCAACCCATAAAATGTACTCCATATGGTAGACGCATCTAGAACTTGAACTTACAGTTAGTTCTTATAAGACGAGTACATTCCGAGTATCAATTGTAGTTTCACATTGGAAAATAGGTCAATAACTTTAAACGATTTTGCCGCGAATAAAATAGACAAGAAATAAATAAATAGTCGTTCGCGCCCACATTTATAGAGATGACTTTTGAGGTTATTTGCTTATAACATTTTTTTGTTTTATTTTTGTATTTTTTATTTATAATATATAACGGATATTATTTGCAAGTTTCAGCTTTAAATATGTAGCCGTTTTTGAGATAGAACCCGGGACTAATAGATCAGTACCTAATATTGATGTCATGAGTGAATTCTTATTTTCCGACACACATTAAAAAATAACAGTTTCATACTCTTCTTGTGAAGTTTTTCTTTCAAAGAAAGAAAGAAAAAAATTTTTTTTTTTAACACACTTACACGCTTGCCCTTTAATATTTTCATTTTAATTGTAATTTTTTGCCTTCGCTTTACACATTTTCGCTTTACACATTACTTATTTTATGTTTAACCTTAGATTGTAGCAATTGCCTATATTTCCTTAAACTAAACTAAAATTATATACAGCAAAGAACTAAGTTACCTACAAGACATCGAGCCTATAGTTAACTCAAGTGCTCAAGCCCACTACCAGTGGGTGGCGTTCCCATCATGCCCTAAACATGGCTTTTTGAAACCTACAAATTAGCAATAACTCAAAAATGTAAAGAGATGGTATCGTTAATACTCTAAGTTAAACTTCACAATATCGATTATATTTAATCTTAATAATATCAATACTTTTTAGTATAAGGAAATAGTATTATTAATATCCGAAGTTTCTAGTAAACTGGTTTACAGCTCTCAGGTATGCGCACGTCACTAGGCACAAATACACTTTTGGGTCTTAAATGTCAAGTTTTGGTGTGTGGAGTATATATAAATCTCATTATTGATTGCGTATTATATAATTGTTACGTTTAATCGGTCCGACCTATTCTTTTAAGAGGTAGCTAAGTATTTATTACGTTTAAGCTGATACGTTTGAGTAATAAATAGGCTTCTTTTTATCCCGGAATTACTGTGGCTCCGGGACTTAAGCGGGTAACACGGGAAGCAGCTAGTTATTATATAAAAGTCATAATCTATTGAGGGGATCCCCTGGAAATCGAGATAAATCATCACATAATATAATTAGTAATGAAGGCATGTAGCGTACAGCACGGGTGTACATTGACTTTTTGTGTTTTTACCGACTTCCCAAAAAGTAAGAGGTACTCAAGTCGACTGTATTTTTTTTTAATGTGTGTAATATCATAACCTCTCCCCACGTGAGCCGATTTCGATTTTTTTTTAGTTTGAAAGATGTTGCTTTTTAATTGGTCCCATTTAAATTTGATCAAAATCTGATCAGTAGTTCTTGAAATATCGTCAATAATGCCTATTTTGTGACGAATAATGCGTACTTTGACGATGTTCTCATTTACCCGACTTCAAAAATTTGCGTTTAATTATTTGAGATTGTTTATCTTCACGCTTGTCAACTTTGTTTTGTTTGATATGAACAAAACGTTTCTTAATGAGCTGCATTATCAGTTATTAAGAAAATAATTACCGAGGTTTATTCACACTATTTTTGTTATTGTTAACTAAAGAAAACATGTTGTATTGTGCTGATGTCAATAAAAACCCAAAAATTGGGTATTTTGACAATCTTTGTACACAATAATACACTATATCGCAAGATAACCAGGTCTTCTTAAGACGTTCTTGGTTTTATAACGAGTCCTGAGAAGGTCGGTTTTTTTATTCGGCACAACGGAAATTTCTTCTTAATAATAATATATACGTTAGGGCAATAACGGGAATTGGCGTGACTTTGCGTTGTCGATGCCTATATCGACAGACACATTCTATATCCGTAGGCTTCTTCGGGTCTTTTTTTAAGCCAGATAGGCAAGCATTTGACCACAATCTCACCTGATGGAAAGTGATGATGCGGCCGAAGATGTAGCATGCCTGCCTAGAACTCCTAGAAGGTACTTCATGATTGATTCACTCTTGACTTAAAAACTCCCAGATTATACCATTCGGGAAACAAAGACGAAGGCAATGAGTTCCACTTTGGTCTCTCTTTGCCTCGACCATACGCACCGACATCTTTTTAAATAATGTACGTGCTCCTGGTTCTCACGGTCCTAAGTTCTATCTGCATCTTGTCCATTCAAAGGTTGTCTGGAAGAGATCGCTTTAAGCGATAAGATCGCCCGTTGTAGCCTTTCATGTAAAATTGTAATTTTTTTTGTACGAATTCTTTTAAGGTGTCAATAAAGAGTAATTGTATTGTATTGTAAGTCTCCACCACAAAAGACACAAATATGTAACCACTGTCACTGTAAAATTTGTGCCTCTTGGGATTCTTTGCTGCTATAGCCGCTACTTTAACCTTATTTTTAGTTCCGGGAAGAGATGTTTTACACCTACCTTTATAAGTCTTGTCAACTGACCGAACATTATACCTACTTCCTAATTAGACCATCCTCCTTAACTCAATGTCAAAAATATTATTACTTCCTAAGTCTTCTGTTTTATGCACGTATGCTCGGAAGCTGGCGTTACTGACATGACATATTAAATAGTTAGCAGTTAAAATTTAAAAAGTAATACTTTAAAAAGTTTTTAAAATCAAGCTTTCATCTCCATCAGCTTCATCATCAGATCAGCTCCATGTTACCATGCCATTGTATTGTCTCTGAAGATACATAATTCCACCAAATTTAAGTCCAATCGGACATCGGAAAGTGGGTCTAATTTAGTTTGCAAGATTGACCGACAGATAACAGAGAAGTGAAACTAAATTTTAATAAAAGATCGTAAAAATTACTAAAGACCTAAGAAATAAGGTTATTTTTAGCTTAACGGAAATAGAAGCCGATAGCAACACAGTTAAAGTATGGAGTCTGGGCTATATGCTTATATTAAGGATAGACTGATAAATAATAAATACCTGATATGGGACTTAATATTTAATGAGGCGCTGTTCACTGAAGACATAGTTATCAAGTGGTGTCGAATCACAAACTCGGACTGACAGCACTAGCTCCGCGCTCGGCGATGATATACCTCAGAGTGGTATATCGTAGGTGATAGAGGGGTTATGGTACAAGCAGTCAATTTAGTCTTTGTTATCAAGTATTCTTTATTTTTTAATTTTTACAACATGATGACACTACTTTTGTTAAAATCCTAAAGCCGTTTAGACATCAGAGCTTGCCAAAGAAATATAATATTACAAAATACTTATTTACATCCGAAAATATAGCCTTTCTTCTGCGCAATCCGCAAAAGAAGAAAATGATAGAATATGTAATTACCTAGAATGGATCATTTATTTAGAAATTAAGAATACATTAAAAAAATTGAAAAAAGAACCTTCTCCTTATAGCATAGCTATAGGCAACCATTGAACTGCCTGTTGGCTTAGTTGGTCGTGTATTCGCCTTCTTAGCTGCGGTATCGGATTTGATTACCGGTGGAGAAAAAATATTTCTTCAAGGGAAATTTGTGTTTCTGATTCTGGGTGTGATTGTGTGTGTGATATGAATGTTTCCTTGTCCCAAGTCATTAAACTAAGTGTGGGTTGTAAGTATGAAAGCTTATTTTAACTTTTCATTATTTGAAAACTAACTCACTAGATGGAAAGCGATGTTGCGGCCGAAAATGTACCATGCATGCGTAGAGGGTCTATATAGGCATTTCGCCCACAGTTGGGTATCAGCCATGTACAAACAGGTGGGTGAAACAAATAAGGATTTAAATCAAGACTTCGATTTATAAAGTAAGTTATCACAGGATATTAAGAACCAAACAAAACTTGTTACTTTTGGTACCAAGCTCAAAAAGTTCCTTATTAAAAAATCTTTTTACACAATAGTCGAATATCTTACCATCAAATAATATTAATAAATACTTAATTGAAGTAATAATATACTTACTATCTGGTCTGTACGAATGATTCTCCAGCTACGGGTAATTTAATATTTTGTCTTTGTTTTTTATGACATTATCCTACTAATATTATAAATCCGAAAGTTTGTGTGTAAGTATGTTTGTTCCCTCTTCACGCTTTAACGGCTGAACGGATTTGGATGAAATTTGGAATATACATAGATTATACATAGGATTAACACATAGGCTACTTTTTAACTTGATAATAATGGGCGAAGCCGCGGGGCACGGCTAGTGTATAATAATTTCAGGTAGTGGGCTTGAGCACTTGAGATACCTATAAGCTCGATGTCTTGTAGGTAACTTAGTTCTTTGCTGTACGTACATAGCTTTAGGAAATATAGGCTTTTTTTTAATCTTCCTTGACTAGTGTACACCACCGTCTAACACATTCCAGTTACATTTATGTCCATACTAAGGTTGTCTGGAAGAAATTGCTATACGCGATAAGACCGCCGATTGTATTACCACTAAAAAATATATAATTTCTAAGAATTGTTTAGTTGTACACTTTGTAAACTGGTTATACAATAAAGAGTTTTGTATTGTATTGTATTGTATAGGCAATTGGCCCATAGATAGCATTAATATCTGAGTAGAAGATTAAAAAAAAAAAAAAAAAAAAAAAATTCCATGCTTGTAAAAGGCTAAGTTTAAGTTCTGATTACTTAGAATAAGACCCATGTAACACTTAATTTGCAAATAAACGTATGAATATGATAGACTTCATTCATAAGATGAGTAAGTTGCCTGATAACGCTTGGGAATATCACATCGATACACATTTTTATATATTTTTTCACAGAAATCCGCATGATTCATTTAGCACGCCTCCTTCGTCAGATGCTGGAGTAATTCGATTAAAACGTGATGACGTCAGAAGCCGCGCGTGCGTCTTAAACTTGATAAGAACATAAAACACCCTAAAAATCATAACAGACTAGCCTTGCCCCGCGGCTTCGCCTGCTATTATCAAGTTAAAAAGTAGCCTTTGTGTTAATCCTAGGTATAATCTATGTACATTCCAAATTTCATCCAAATCCGTTCAGCCGTTAAAGCGTGAAGAGGGAACAAACATACCTACTTACACACTTACACAAACTTTCGGATTTATAATATTAGTAGGATTTCCATGATATCCTGAGACGATCACTTATCAGTACAACACAAACCCTAACTTTAATATGACTAGTAGTTCCCCGCGGCTTCGCCCACGTAAATTAAAAAAAACATTATCGGATCGATTTGAGAATCTAAACTATTTATAAATTTCATCAAAATCGGTCTAGCCATTTAGGAGGAGTTCAGTCACAGTATAAACACACAGAAGAATTTTATATATAAAGATTTATTTCGTTCATAACTCTGGATGGCACTAAACTGTATCTAATAATGGGCAAGTTATTCGCTTACCATCAGGCGACTGACTTGCTTGTCTCTCGCAATGACATACATGAGAACAATACTCATATAAATAATGATTACAACAATATTGGCTATGTACATAAATTGCAGCTGTTTTAAACACATATATCATAATACATATTATAAGTTTGTTTGTAAGTGTGTGAATGAGTAGGTAAGTTTTTTTTTTTTTTTTTATTTGTGACAGGCTAGTGTTTGACCACTATCTCACCTGATGGTAAGTGACGATGTGATCGAAGCTGGTAAACACACTAGACCTGGAATACGCAGGCTCTCAAGGATAACTGCCGGAACACCGTATTAGGCTTGGCGGCAGACTTTCAACTTGATGGTGGTAAGCTACTTTGGTAGCAAGCCAGGCGAGCAACTCACAAAGTGCTCTACCACCTCTCAAAGTAAGTGTATAAGTATGGTAGTTATCTCTTCACGCTGAAACGTCTGAAAGGATTTGGATGAAATTTGGAATGTACATAACTTGATAAACGCGAGCGAAGTCGCGGGGCACGGGTAGTAGTCAGAAAAAGTTCAAATAGAATAGTTATAGGTATTTACAAAAAATAAAAAATCCCTTTCACACACATCCCCACACTAAGTTTGATGACTTGTGTCTTGGGTACCGGAAACATTCACATCACACACAATAATATTATTATAAGTAGGTAATAATATAAAAAAAAACTAATGGCCAACTTCAATCACAATTATGTTCGAAATTCTTTATCAGATTATAATGGGACCAACTAAAACGTATACTCTTTTGAACAAAATAATAATTTTCCAAATCGGATAATATATTTTTTTTAAATGACAATTCTGAGGTAACATACATAAAAAAAAACTTTTTTTTGTATCCTTTTTTGGAAGTCGGTTAAAAATACAAAATACTTCAGATATGTTATATTATGTATACGATATAGGTATTTACTATAATTGTGATCATTATGTATAATAAATAATAAGGAAATAATAATATTATTTTCCTAGTTATTTATATACGTGTTAACTGGGTCGCAAAACAATTTTTTTAATTATCAGGATTTCCCTCACCGCATTTACTATCTATTTTCCGTGATGGCATTGCCTAATTAAAATTACTTTTTCTTTTCCATATTAGGTACAGTCTTATCTTTACCGATAGTCGCGGAAAACACTACCTACATTATAATTTATTGGCAAGGTCGACTAAAATTGCTCGGCCACTTTTCTTTTCCGATCACCAGTAACAAAGGCCTCGAAACGGAAGTAGCGTCTTTAAAAATTTGAATGAAAATGTCAACCAGCCATGGGTCTACGTACGCTGGCCGTCGAACACGTAAATTACGAGCACCGTAGCAACTTGCATATCGCCATAGATTCGAGTCGCGTGCACAGCTCTTGACGTTGGATGTTTAAAATTCGAACGATACGTTTTAAAATTCAATTTTAGTGACAGTTTATTTTTCTTAATTATTTTCGAATTGCGTTTTCTTTGCGGACAGTGATTTGTGATTTTATTTTAGAAAAGTGATTTGGACAATTTTTGGATGAACTGACGGTAGGTATTTTTTATTGATTTTTTATTCAAGTCTAAGGTTATTGCCTTAAATTCAATGTCACGTTTCTTTATCTAGCAATTGAATGACTTGAAAATCATTTGTTATTCATATTAGGATGATTGCCACCTTTTTAGTTTTGTTATTTGACTTGTGTTTGACTTCCTAGATTCAGCCATTTAAATTTCAGATTAACATACAAATCGTGTTTTTGTGTAAATAATAGATACCTAGTCAAAGTGAACTCGTGTTTTTGTGTAAATAATAAATACCTAGTCTTTTAAACCACATTATACTGAGGAGGTTTTAATCTTACAATAATTATCTGAGTACGAAATGTGTGAGTTGGTGTAGGTACCTATACACAGTAAGTATTTTTACCGCAGAATAAACATAGTACACTATTACGCGTATCACATTTAAAACCGTAGAATGTAAATAGTGTTTACACGTGAAAAACAAGGCAGATGCGACACGCGGGCTGAACATAAAAATGCAGGTAGTTTTAGGTCATCGGCGGGGAAGCATAACGTGGTATCCTTTTGAATCGTAATAGTGGAGTATATTTATTTCTTAAGGATATCTATTCTACTAGTTTATTATAGATACATCCTCTAATAGTAGACGTAAGTTGGCAATTAAATATATTGTCATTATGTTATTGTCTTGCTTGTTAGTTTGTTCGTACATTATCAATTCATGACTAACATTTATATTGATTTTATATACAGTAATAATTGAAATTCCGAGAGGTAATGCCGCCAGCAGGCTAGGAATGCTATCCACTGGTAGTGGGCTTCAGCATTTGAGTTACCTATAAGCTCATATCTTGCTAAAAGGAATCCCAAAAGGGCACGACTACTAACTGCTATAAATTTAGGAATAACTTTTAGATTACTTGAGATAAGATTTTAAAACGATTTCACAAAAAGGAGGAGGTTCTCATTACCTTTTGCCGGCGTACATTTAACTGATTAATTTTGTTTGAGCGAACATGGTATCTATTATAGTTGGTCTCAAAATCTTTGTATCAATTTTATATTTATGTAAAATCCTTCATAGATTCCGGGAAGTTTTAGCTATCCAATACAATACAAAGACTTAGATCAAGGGTGCCAGAAACATATAACATTATAACAACACTCAGAACCAGAAACACAAACTTTCCACGAGAAGAACATTTTTGTTTTCCTTCACAAAGAAATTTTATTAAATCCGCCTCAATATCCTTGAACAGGGCAACATTTAAATACTACCTTAAAATTAATTCAGTTTAATTGTAGGTATATCGGATACAGTACCTACACATATTGATTTTCGTATTGTACAAGTTACCCAGTATATATTTATGTAATAATAATTCTAGGACCTTCGGAATAGGACCTTCTAGGCAAGCATATCCCATCTTCGGCCACATCATCACTTTCCAGAGATAGTAGTGCCAATCCACTATAAAAATTAAATAAAACATCAGGCAAAACGTCTTCCTCGCCTCCTTTTTTATTAACTTAAAGCAAAATATTATTCTAAATTAAATTATACATATTATTATACTATAATGTATTTTATTTGTTATTTTTCAATATTTATCATTAAGTAATTATCATTATTAATTATTTTTTGATTTCTGCATTTCAAAATATTTCTTATTGTGATGTTGTTTTCTTAATACACCGACCGATGTCCAACTTAACTGCGTAATTCCTTTCTATCCGAAGGTTCACAAATCACAAAACTTTTATTGCCAAAACCTGTGTATAAAGATCTTACAAAAATATTGTCAGGTTTCAACAGGTTGTCTGGAAGAGTTAACTTTTAGCGATAAGACCGCCTATCGTTACACTTATTTTGTAATGATTATTTTCTGTTCTGTTTTGTCACAATTATGGGCTTCAATTGAGTGTTTATCAATCTATCTATCCATGCTTCTATACCCTGACTATATTGCGTGTCTAATTAGGGCTACATTCCCTTCACAACTAATTTCAACACCTAAATTAATTGGTCTTGTCGCTCATCTTAGTTCCCATTAGACTAGTTACATTCTTTACTTAATTCTTAAATGAGCGGCGAAGGACAAAATTAATTAGATAGTTTTAATGATGACAGGAATGATGATAGGGAGACCTTAATTAGTAGCTGGCGACGAGCCAAGCAGAACTCGTCAGTTATCATACACTGCCTCTTCCAGCTTATGTTGGATCAAACATAGATATAGGTACTAAGGCATGTATGGAAGCCAGCTGAGCCAAGATCCGCTGATATGAAGCGGTAACTTTAATATTAAACTTTCATAAACTTTGACTGGAAATGTTTTCCGCAGTTTTACGGTTCTGATATGATAGTTTTAACTGGAAACATCCACGTCTATATTGGATAAGCAGAGTGAAGTCTTGTATTAATGTTATATAATAACCGCTAATAGGTGGTTTTTGGACCCAAATTCATTGAAATCTACGTTGTTGAAGAGTTAAAGGTAAATTTATATTATTTATACGTATACAATACATTCAATTTCAATATCTAACAACACAGATCTAGGCTTAGGCACCCCTCTATGGGCGCAGTGGCCCGGTTTGTATTCGGGCCTACCGCCCGCGCCGCCGGGGCAAGATAGTGACTGCTAGCGCGACCCTATCTTGCCCCACCTCGGCGAGGGACTGCTCACGGGGGGTTTTTAGTGGGTTCGAGCCCCCATACCCCTTTTCTTCACCCCTGGGAAGGAAAGGACGTGGCAGGCAGTTTTCACCCCACAACAAAAAAAAGTTATCTACCTTGAATTACAGATATTGTGTGCGTTTACACAAAAGTCATCTTGATTACAATAAAAATTGCATGGGTACTATAACTTAGTATCTGTTGTACTATAGCTGTCGAAGAAAGAATTTTAATATAATTGTTCTTTCATTTTATATAATATCACATATTTAAAAGTTGCACACTAGTATATACGATAAAAACATTCAATCTGAAAGCTGGTTTTATTTAGATAATTTTTCCACTGTTCAAAATAGACGTGTAAAGTATTTTTGAAAAAACACTAAGAAGATTGACCCAAGTAAATCATTAAATTGGTGATCTACCTAATTAGTTTGAAACGTCCTTTATCCTCTGTCTTTGATAATGTATTGTCTAAGGCATTTGATACGCCCATCGCTGTCCATATATGTAATGGAAACAAAGCAATGTGCCACAATTGTATTGTCTGGTTGTTTGTCACGCTTGAAGCGTACACGATTACTTAGGTATATGGCAAAGTGATTAGCGATTATTGCAGTCTATCTACCTTGTAATGAATTTTTATTGTTGTTTACAATGTACCCGCAAGCGTTAATAGTGATAAACTGTTTGAATACAAATTTCTAGTTTCACCAAGACACGTGTGTCTAGATTTTTGTATCCTGTTGATACTACTTTTGAAGTGAAAACTTTCGCGGCGTTGTGCACTTTTTTTGCGATGGGTTAAAAATGTTAAAGTCGCGTCAGGACACGTGACTTGATCGAAAATTCGTAAGACGGTGGGAGAGTTGACCGAAATGTTAATGTTCAAGTTTTCACTTCTACCGGCAATCCACGATTGCAACCCGTTGTTTTTTTTTTTTTTTTTTAGTATAGTCAAGCATTTGACCATTAACTCACCTGATGGACAGTGATGATTTGGCCAAAGATGGGACATGCTTGCCTAGAAGATACCTATTCACTCGAGACTTGAAGACTCCCAGATTATACCGTTTAAGGAACAAAGACGCAGGCAATGAGTTCCACTCCTTCGCTATACATGGCTATACGGATGATGAACGTAGAAGCGAAAATCTTCGAACGAACTGGTGGTATGTCGTCCATAAATGAATGTCGTTTGATAGAAATATCATAGTATAAGATGTTAGTAATATGTAGGAACATACACAATCTATTATTTTGAACGCACCCGCACGGATCTCTCACGGGGATTTTACCGTGAACAATTCTGCTATAACGTCTGTGAGTAAAGATAAGGTTCTATCTATATAAACAAATTTCATAAATATGGTGTTTGAACTCAGATCCTGACTTCACCATATAGTAGTATTGAGGGTCCATGTCTGCTCGCGTCCGTGGGACTTAGCCCTAGTTGTCCCACACGTGGCCCTCGGGTGGCGCTAAAGGAGCAACATCATAAGTGGTGGTAGGCCTAGGCCGCCGGCTTTCGAACCACCCCCCGGACAAAGTCATGGTGCCAAGCTTTTCGCCATACGATTTGTGTTCCACCGTGTTGTCCGGGCTAGCCGTTCAGGAGGACGGGTCGGGTACAGATGCGCTAATGAAGTTGATAGGATGAGTGACACTGTTGTAACGCCGCATCGGGTAGCCAAGATCGGAGAGCAGCGGGATCCGAGGCACGGTTCTCCGCTGGCCGACCGCAGATAGTTGGGGGCCCAAGTAGTGAGCTAGCCACTCATGAAAGGCTGCCCCGCCATCTTGCGAAAAATCCCAGGAGTGCGCCATCGTGCCGGTTGGCGACCGGATGCGAGGACCCGATGGACATTCCCGGGGGGGCTCGGGCGTCCCCGCGGTCTCCGGTCTTGTTTTCCCACAGATGTGTCGTTTATTGCTGTATGTCACTGAGTCAGTAGTTAGCGCTTTGTCCCACTTCCGTCTTCTTACCTTCCCTTTACTCCCACCATATATATGAAATTGAAACGAAAGAACAGTAAGATTGAACAACGGAAGCACGTCCTCGCTCTCCATGTGCACCTTTGCAACATTAGAGGTTTGCACAGCAATATCAACCCGGTCCACTACCATCTCGAAACCGCAAAACCTCATCTACTGTTCCTTACGGAGACGCAGATCAGATGTCCAGCCGACGCGGCGTATCTTGCTTACCCGGGCTATAACCTTGAACATAAGTTCAAGCAGCGCTCGGGAGTTTGCATGTACGCTCGTGATGACATTTGTTATCGGCGTCTCCGTAATCTTGAAGACCCCAGCCTCTCAACTATCTGGGTTCTGGTGGATACAGGCATGGAGAAAATCCTGTATGCCTGTGTCTACCGTGCGCACTCAGGAGACTTGGAGACGAACAGGCTCATGACACACCTCAGTGAGGCGGCCGACGTGGCGCATCAGAGGTATCCTTCTGCTGAATTAGTGGTTCTGGGGGATTTCAATGCTCACCATCAGGAGTGGCTATTCCCATACCAGAACACTGACCATGCTGGGAGAGAGATGCGCAAGCTAGCCTTGACGCACAACCTCGCCCAAATGGTCCAAGAGGCAACGCGGATACCGGATGTTGATGGCCACACAGCCAATTGCTTGGACCTTCTGCTGACAACCGAGCCAGACCGCTACTCTGTGTCGGTTTCATCACCTCTTGGTAGCTCCGACCACTGTCTGGTGAAATCTGTGTCAATCCATTCCCCGCCTGATCTCAGCCCAAAAGGCACTCGGCGGGTTTGGAGATACAAGTCAGCAGATTGGGATGAGATGCGTTCCTTCTATTCATCTTTTCCATGGCGGCAAGTTTGCTTCTCTTCGAGCGATCCCTCTGCTTGCGCGAATGCTGTGGTAGATGTGATGCGTTTGGGCATGGAGTATTTTATTCCATTTTCTGACGCCCCTCTATCCAGTAAAGCTCGCCCTTGGTTCGGGGCTGAATGTGGACACGCGGAAGCGTTAAAACATGAAGCCTACACCGCTTGGGCTGAAGCTCGAGTTCGTAAGGCTAGGGATATACGTGAAAAGAAGAGAGCCTTTAACAAAGCTGCCAAGTCCTGCAAGAAGGTTCTTAAGAAGGCACGCTTTGACCATATTGGCCGGATTGGGGCCAAACTTGCTTCCTGTCCCTCAGGGAGTAAAGCCTTTTGGTCCCTGGCTAAGTCGGTTGAAGCGAACTTCTGCCGTCCCTCACTGCCTCCAATGCTGAAGCCTGATGGTTCATTGGCTCACACCGCCGAGGAGAAAGCAAATTTGTTTGCTTCACTCTTTGCGGAGTCTTCACGTCTAGATGCTGGTAGCGCTGTACCTCCGATTTTACCTGTCTGCGAATCGTCCATGACGGAAATCCGCATTCGACAGGTCGACGTACGTAAAGCGCTACGCAATCTGGATGTGAACAAGGCCAGTGGCCCTGATGGCATACCAGCCATAGTTCTGAGGACATGTGCGCCTGAATTGTCTCCAATACTGACACGCCTCTTTCGCCTCTCTATGGAGACTGGTCAAGTGCCGAAAGCATGGAAGTCCGCCAACGTGCAGCCTGTGCCCAAAAAAGGAAGTCGCGCTGACCCTGCCAACTACAGGCCAATCTCAGTCACGTCCATTCTCTGTAAGACAATGGAACGTGTACTGAACAAGAAACTCCTAGGCTATCTAGAAGCAAATGACCTTCTGAGTGACCGGCAATATGGGTTTCGCCAGAACCGGTCAACAGGAGACCTTCTTGCATATGCCACTCACATATGGAGAGAGGCCTTGGAAAAACACGGCGAAGCGATTGCGGTATCGCTTGATGTTTCCAAGGCCTTTGACAGGGTATGGCACGACAGCCTTATTGGCAAGCTTCCAGCTTATGGTTTACCTCCCGGTTTATGTGCTTGGATCTCGGATTTCTTGAGGGAACGATCGATTCGAGTTGTCGTTGACGGCTGCTCGTCCGATCTAATGGCAATTAATGCCGGGGTACCTCAAGGGTCGGTTCTTTCGGCAACGCTGTTTTTGGTACACATTAACGATCTGCTTAGACCCGGTATCTTTGGGTACGCAGACGATAGCACCGTTGTCGAGAGATATATATCCAATGCACGTGCCGATGAGGTACAAGTCAAGTCTCTAAGAGAGGCAATGATTGGGCGCTTGAATTCAAACTTGTTGGCGGTGTCCGATTGGGGCGATGCCAACTTGGTACGATTTAATGCTTCCAAAACACAGGCGTGTCTCTTCTCCGCTAAACGGAGACCGTTCGACCTATCTCCGTCCTTCCAAGATGTGTCAATACCGATAGCAAACAAACTCGAGCTTCTTGGCGTTACCTTATCGTCAAATCTCAACTTTGGCACTTACATTGAAACCAGAATTCAACTGGCCGCTAAGAAGCTGGGTATCCTCGCCAAGGTCCGACAGTACTTCACACCTCGCCAGCTTCTCAATTTATATCAAGCGCAAGTCCGATCGTGTATGGAGTACTGCGGCCATCTCTGGGATGGATCTGCTAAGTACCAGCTCGAAGGTCTTGAGTCTATTGACCGACGAGCAAAAAGACTCATTGGCGATAATAAGCTAGTTGAGTCCAGATTGCAGAGCCTCGGTCACAGACGTATGGTCGCAAGTCTATCGGTATTCTATCGTTTGCATTTTGGAGAGTGTGCGCAGGAATTACATGAGTTGATTCCACCATGCCCATTTTATCATCTAACAACCAGACAAACTGTCAAACGTCACCCATTTATGGTTGACATACCTCCAGTTCGCTCGAAGCGTTTTGCTTCTACGTTCATCATCCGTACAGCGAAGGAGTGGAATTCATTGCCTGCGTCATTGTTCCCCGAGGGGTATAATCTGGGAGTCTTCAAGTCAAGAGTGAATAGGTATCTTCTAGGCAAGCATGTTGCATCTTCGGCCGCATCGTCACTTTCCATCAGGTGAGATAGTGGTCAAATGCTTGCCTATAATGCATAAAAAAAAAAAAAAAAAAAAAAAGTAAAATTCATCATAAAACGCTGTTGCCGATGATGAAAACTACCACGTTATTATGTGATGTTTTAGTTAAATGTATAGCTCTTTATTAATTTTACTAGCAAACGAATTCAATGGCTTGGACGTAATTAAGTAACAATCATTGTTTGCGTCATCAAGTAACAGACATCTTTATTAATTGACTTAGTACCCACTACAGCCACTAAGCACATACACAACATATTAGTTTATTAATTGCTATGATTAGTATTACTTTAAATAGTTATGTTGATCATAGACTCACAGCAATGATCACATCTATGGATTACATCATTTCTAGAATTCTTGCTAATCGCCTAAGTAGGCGTTTAATAATCCAGTAGGGCTATCTTAAGAGCTATGCAGGTACTATTATATTATACTCTGTGCTCCGCGGATTTGCCCGCATTATTCGGGAATAAATGAAGCCTACATCCAACATTGTTACAGAAGTACCTCGTTTCAACCATATTACATACCTAAATTGAGATCAATATATAAATACAATATATCGATCGCTGCATACCTACAACATACAGTTGCATTTTGAAGCTAGACGCGTGACTGCGACTTTTAATTAAAGTTCTCGGAATCAAATCGACTGAATTTCCCCAATACATTATACCATACCACTTATATTCTGAGGAGAAATATCTACCAATACTGTAACTGTAGAACTCGCTAAGTTTTAGTATCGTTCGAAGCGGGTTGACGATCGTGTTCGTTTTTTATAGAATCTGTATACTCGACAAAAATGTAGTTGTTATATTGTTATTATCTTTTAGACACCACAGAAAAAAAACTGATTTGTCGTTACAATTATGTTAGCACGCAGGCGATTATACAACGAAAACTTGAAATTTATATTATGGGCTCGACCATAACATCGACATATTATTATGTCAACATCAAACATATTATGTCAACTTTTCTAACTAAGCTATAGTTCTGCATCCGAGATTCCTACATGATGCCGGATAGCCGGGCAATTTTTCTAATCTCTATTTATGCTGATACATGCCTTATCTAAGGTGGTAATTATTTTGATGGGAAAGTTCAAATCTGTAATAAAACGGGCATTAATTAAGAAAGCTTATTATAAGACCACAGACTATATTAATGACAAGGATGCATGGAGGCAAACTGCACAGGCTCTTTCTTTCGACTACCATAATAACACCTAGGTTAAGAAAATCATGTATTAGAAATTAAAAATGTTTTTTAAAAAAAAAAAAATGAAAAAAAATGCGCCGCCGAGTTTTTTGCCAGGTTCTTCTCGAGATGGCTGTAATTTTGCGAATCTGGCAATAGATTCATTAACTTTCATGAGTGCCTCTTTGGGGCCCATGTGAATAAACGATTTTGATTTTTTATTTTTTTGATGTGAATATTATTCTCAAGAATTTTAGAATAAATAACTCCTACAGCAATGCTTTATTAACACATACAGCTGTTATTTGTACTATCAAATGTAGGTACCTACTACAGCAGCATTCAAGTCAATTTTCTCGTATACTGATTATATACATATGATTATGATAATGATATGATATGATACTGATACATTGCCCCGAAATTTTACAAATTTGGGTATATTTGACAACAATCAATTAAATAAATAGTTATGATTACTATACAATATTATATTAGATATTTAGTTATACATGTAGGCACAAGAAAATTGTTAATGTAGTAGTAATATCTTTTTTTTTATAATGGAATATCCTTTATGGACCTCCTCCGGGTAAAAGCCTCCTCCAAGTTACTTTAAGTACGTGTACTTTCAATGTTAAATCGCTATCATCAGTACGAACACTTACCACGTACATTACCTACATTATTATTATAGTGCAGTATAATTATTACGTAAGATATGCTGCCCGTCGACCTATTGTCGACCACACTGAAGGACAAAACTTATATCTATACCATAGAATATACCACAGACATATAATATGTATAATATACGCCACATGTATAATACTCATAGTAATCATTATACCATGTACCTATTCGTTCATATATATTATATGTTCATATATATTATATGTTATTACAGCTAAAATCCGCGCGCGATGAGACTGGGATGCTACCATACAAGAACTTGTTTGCTAACGCTACTTGAGAACTGTAATTTCCGATTTACTTTAACAAGGTTCCATCCCATTCTCATTGCGTGCGGATTTATTTACAACAATATTCTAAGTCGGCATCGCATGGAGCAGTGATAGTCATATCTTACATATTATTATGTTTACATACATAAGTATAGGTGAACTTCCATCTACTCTATATGACATATTTCAAAACAACTCTACTACATATTGCAATGGGTAATATTTTATTTATTCCGTGCCGTAGTTTCGCGTTGTTATCAGCCCGCATGCGCACGCGTTTCGGATACGCCCGTCGCGCTACCATTCGATACAGACACATTCATTAATCGATTTATAAAAACAAATCGAATCGCACTAATTACTGCTCGTGTTTTACTTCGTTGCAAGCTTGCCATGATTCATCCAATCAAAATCAAAATTGTTTATTCACATGGGCTCCAGAGAGCCACTCATGAAAGTTAATGATTCTACTGCCAGATTCGCAAAATTACAACCATCTCGAGAAGAACCTGGCAAAAAACTCGACGGTGCAATTTTTTTTCATTTTTTTTATCATTCCTTAACACTAATACATAATTATACTAGCTGTCCCGGCGACCTTCGTACCGCCTAACAGTCAATGAATGTGCATGTTTAAGAAGTCAAACCCGGCATGCGTTACAATGCCACGTGACTATATTATTACCTTCTTCATGTTTATGTTTGCCTAGTACTTTACCAAATCCGAGTGACGTATGAATTATTTTTATACAGATATAAAAAAAATAAAAAATGTGACGTTCCTAAAAAGTATCCTATGTCCGTCTCCTGGTTGTAAGCTGCCGCCCCACCAATGTTCAGCCAAATCGGTTCAGCCGTTCTTGAGTTATAAATGGTGTAACTAACACGACTTTCTTTTATATATATAGATTAACCTAGGTATATCTATATTATGTATTCGCTAGAGAGCGCTTGTGCAGTGATCAAATCATGATTCATTGCATGCCCGGGATGAAGTGAAAAAGACAAAATGAAAGGGGTGAAACTAGGGTCGCTGTTTTAAACCGTCCTTCCATGATTCTTTATGATACGAGTTTCATGACTATACATCTATACCCCGGTACCAAATTTTTATCCGACTTCTAAAAAAGGCGGTGGTTATCAATTTGACTGTATTTTTTACCGACTTCCCAAAAAAGGAGGAGGTACTCAAGTCGACTGTATTTTTTTTATGTTGGTTACCTCATATCTTCTCTCCGCGTGAGCCGATTTCAAATATTAATTTGAATGAAGTTGCTTTCTAATTGGTCTCATTAAAATTTGATCAAGATCTGATCAGTAGTTCTTGAAATATCGTCGAATAATGCATATTTTGTGGACTACTTTGACGATGTTCTCGTTTACCCGACTTCAAAAGTTACGCCATAACTTCTTTCGTTGTGAGCCGATTTTGATGTTTTTTTATTTGAACTGATTTTGACGAGTCTTTTTTTTTCGAAAGGAAAAATGGAAGTGTAACGTTGGTCCCATATAAAACTTGTCAAGATCTGATCAAGGGTCCGGAGATAATGCGGTGAAGTCGGTTTTGTAGCTTGCTTACGTTTTAATTATTTAGGTAGATATACCTATGTTATTTTTGGATGCTAACTAACTATAACTAATTAATATTTATATTTACCACGACATCGTTATTAAGGTAAGTAGGTAGGTAGTAACGTGCAAAGGTATCAAAAGTCGCAATGTCTAAATCATGAACTGCCCGTTGACTTAGTTGGGAGCAGTTATCGGGTTCGAATCCCGGCGGGTTCAAACACTAGTTTTCTCGCCAAGCAAGATGTGTGATTCTGGTTCTGGTGCATGTGATGCAAATGTTTCCGGCACCAACGACACGAGACGGCGAACTTAGTGCTGTGAGTGTGAAAGCGATTATTTTATTTATTTATTTTATAATGTCTCCCTGTTCTTATCTCGCTGCGTGTGGTTCGGCCGGCACTGTTCGTAGCTGTGCAACATTTGTATCGAGTTTCTGAGAATTAATAGTAAGTATCGTACTATAAATTAATAATCGTCATATTGTTCTTGTTGAATGTTGAATTAGACATCTTCTAATGGAGTTTAAGGAAGTAAAACCTATAATTTGGCATCAGGTTAGTACTAAACATTACATGACAACGTAGACGGAGATTCCTTTGCGTTCACCTTTAGGTACTGTTGCCTTTACTATCTATCTACAACTAAATATTGATTTTTAAACATGTAGTACCGTTTACCAATAACACTCGTGTACGTGGACGTAAACATGCGTATCAATACTAATTCTCAACTTGTTAGTAAGAATACAACAATTTAAATAGGTAAATCCTATTTAAATTTAAAAGATCTAAAAAACACACGTTTATCTTATGTGGCAAAAGTTTCATATTTTTGGTTTCCCCGCCAACACATAACTCATCTAAAATAACTTTAAAAATTGTAGCTACAATAGTTTACGAAGACTGCTAATATATAACATTTGTTTCATTTTTTTTTTCATTATGTTTACTTCATTTTATATACTTTTATAGTGCTAAATAAATATGTAATTAAAAGCATTAATGACAATGTATTCACTTGAATAATTATATTAGTCGTTATTAAAAAAAGCTTTATTAATGGGTATAAGGTATCTAGGTAACGATGATTATTGCCTTTGGAGGGAAATAAAAACAAACTCTTGTGTAATCTTGTGGTTCACGATATTCGAACAGTGTAATATTTCAAAACCAGTGCTTTCGATTTCAAAGTATTGGTAAATCGTAACATAACATTTTTTAAATTATTGAACTAAACATTATGGAATTGGCTGCATTTATGCTAAACATTCTTCAACATAAATGTCACGAACTCACTATAGGTGATCGAAGCCAGTATGGACAACTTGATAAAGACGCAACTAGAAAAAGCCTTACTACAGTAGAAATACATATTATTATTATGTCCTATTATTAGTTTGGCAATACAAGTCGATTATTAATATAAGCTAGTTGTTAAAATCATGCTTTAGATGCCTCCATATTGGATTTAGAGTGACGTCGCTTTATTTTTAGAGATATTCTCAGCAAGCCCTTTCATTTGATACCCATATTGTAGTAGTGCATTAAAACTAACTGGTCCACCATTTTGGTTGCTCCACCATGTTGGATTTAGAATGATGTCACACAGCTAACCATGCATTGTCATCCAAAATAAGCATGTACCTATACAAAGTTTCAGCTCAATCGGTTAAAGATAACTGACTTAAATTCAGTTGCAAATTCCACTCGGACAAACATACATACATTACAAGTTAAATAAAAGCTTGTAGAAATAACTCACACTTATTTATTGTTTAACCAATTTTCTGATCACTAGACTACACATTAAAGTATAGGTAAATAATGTAGTAATACTAGTAATACAAATAATTACCTATGTTTTTATCGCAATAGATCATGAGACATTTAACATAAGAAGATAGATAAGATGTTGTGTAAGGTCGCATTTATTTAGCGCAGCAAAAATATGACGCGCAAGGTTTCAGATTATCTAAGGTCGCGGTATCTCAAACTCCGAATTTTGAGGTTTTTTCCAAGGAGATATTTGATGTAAATATTAATGGTTTTCCCATATTCTACAAAAAATAACGAACGAAACGCAATTCTGTTTTTAAAACATACAAAATACTTATGATGTAAAAATTAACTATTTATTTATCATGGCTTAAGCTCATATAGGTTCCGAGTTTGAAAATTGACTAACATAAAAGCTTTGAGGTTTTTTAATGGTAAGTATTTATAAACTAGGAAAAAATTGTTATTAGTAAAAAAAAAACCCGATTGAGTATCTGAGGCATTTTTTAAATTTTCGTTATTACTGTCCGATTTCATCAACTTACTATAAAATTCTAGAGATTTTTATGCTCGGTTTTTTGCGCCATAATTAAATATTTATAGGCCTATCCTATAATAATACCTATCCAATGTAGAGTTCGTCGCACCTCTATTTTTTTGCCTTTCTAATACCAGTAACTCTTCTAAATTGACCAAGCTACTGTAGAGTAAAAGATGGTAAAAGTTATCGCATTCGTTTCGTATGCGCCGGCCGTTAAGGTATAAGTAGGTATGTATTTTTACTTGATAGAGAGTCCAACAATTCCATACACCCTTCTAAAGGCAAATTAATCCGTCAATCAATATTCTGCTAACTTTCAATTCATTTTATGATCGGGTCTTGAGATATTTATTGTTTATTTATGCCCCATAGGGCACCAAATCATAAAAATGTTATCAGAATATTTGCCTTATTCTTTAGAGGTAAGGCGAGTAAATGACCAGCTAACATTAGCGTGTAAGTTTTTTCGGGGCAAGATAGACTCAGTCGAACTCAGCAATGCGTTATGTCGGTTCTTTACCCCGGACAACTATAGGAGAAACAGAAGGCACAAATTAATCTCTGTACCACGGTGTCGGACTGTGGCCCGTGCCAATTCGCCCTTGCCACGCATTCTCTCTTCACTTAACGCTCTCATGTCAGCCAAACCTGAGATTGTTCTGTTTGTGGACAGGTGGCTGGACATACTCAAAGTAAGTCTACAATTTTGTGAGGAGACTGTTTGATAGTACCTAATTATATTCATGTGACTTATTGCATTGTGTAAATTAATGAATCAAAATTGGACTGTATACTTTTTGTCGATATATTTGTCTTTTATTATTATTTTTTATTCTCAATGTGACTATTTTATAATTTGACTATTCATTTTGACATTTGTTTTACAGAACGATTTTTATTTTAATATGTTATTAATTTAATTTGTATCATCTTATTGTCATTGTTATATTCTATTTTATTTTTATTTAATTGTATTTGAATTTGATTTGACAAACATCATGTGTGCGAGTTGTAAACACCTACCTCACCAACTCACATAGCTACCAGGCTAGCTATTCATTAATTTGCAAGGGGCTATCGATCCTTACAAAATGGCGAAACATTCCGCAGTGTCTAGAAGTAAGAGTAAAAATTTGCTTCTTTACCATACGTTTTTTCAATCCAAAGCACTTAGCAGATTTATTCCTATTTCGATATTGTTTCAGAATGATTTAACAATATGTCTTTGTCAACGAGTCGACAGCAGTTTTTAGCCTACGAAACACATGGCACCGAAAACATTCAATACGGGAGAAAGGGAGGAGTATTTGTTTCACATTGCATTTGTATTGGATTTTTCATATTTGCAATATTAGTAGCAGTAATAGTTGGTGTTATTGCGCACTTCATAACATATTTCAAGGTAAGCATGAGCAATCGAAGTAAATTATTAAACAAATGGTAACGCGAGGCGTTATCTAATCGTCAAACTAATTCATATACGCCATAACAATGCCTTCTGTCAAAGTTCAATGCGATAATATTAACGTAATGGTTTATTTTACTAGTTTTTATCTTACAACAGACGTCTGAAGATAATAACAAATAGTTTTCTTGAATTTCACTTGGATATCGATAATTCCGCAGATATAATATATTATTTAATTCGCTTCTATAGCATGCTTCGTAAACATGACATGCAACAAAAAAATTGAAACGTCAAAAGTGTCAATCGATTTTAAATCATAGTGTGCGCGAGTTTACAAAATTAAGTTTAAATTAAATTTCCATTTCTAGTCAGAATGCGAGATTAATCATAACAGAACAAAATAGTTAAATTTATATATTTTTTGTAAAGTTAGCACCGAGAAATGTTTTCCAAGTGGTGTTTAATCTTAGTTTCGATAATCGCAGTTACTGTACCTGTAAGTTTGTGTTAATTTAATAAGAGCTTTTATAACGCTTTTAAAGGAGTATGTATAAATTTATTGGTATAAAAATAGCTTTTGTTCTAATATTAAGTGCAAGCTTACAATTATGACAAATAAACAGATGCATAAAGAGTATTGAGATGAAGTTCTGTAGCCAAACTTTATAATGATAATGTACTTCTTATACATAATTTTCTATTTGTAAATTATATAAAAAGTCTCGCTATTGTTTATAATATAGTTCGTAATTTTTCCATGTATTAATTTGTGGGTACATCTACTTAAAAGTGTATCTGGTTTTCAGCTTAGTTCACAAAAGAATGTCCAATTTTGGGATGATACAGAGCCCTTCGGACATTCACAAGGCACACCGGCGGTTGACCTCCGCCTGCCCGCGGAAATAGTGCCAAGTTTCTACAGACTGAAGCTAAGAGCTAACTTAGATAATTCCAGTTTCTCTGGACAAGTAGCTATAACACTCCGAGCGAGTAAGACTGTAAAAGAGATTATTTTACACTCGAAGAATCTCACGATAAATAAGGATAATGCGAGGCTGACTGAACAGATACTTGAGAACGTTGAGACGATAAATTCAAGGTCGAAAAGGGATGATGCTGCAAGTACATCTACGAATGCGACAGTTGAAACTGTTACGCAAGATAATGATACAGCAACTAATGTTACTTTACCTTCTAATGACACTACTTTATCACCGACAACCACATCTAAGCCATCAGCAGTTGACACACAAGTCACCCACAGCAACACTCAACAAATTAGGATTCTGATGATAACACCAAGTACTGGAGACAGGCTAGGTATCCTGCTAGCTACGCCGCTGAAACCTGACGTAGATTACATCTTGGAGCTTCCATTTGAAGGAAAAATTGGCGATGCTCTAATGGGATTCTATAAGAGCACATACACAGATACAGATAAAAAAGTCAAGTATGTAAATTTTCACCCTAAAATTGTTTGTAATATTAATCATTTAACATGTTAACTTCCATGCTAAAAAAGAGGTGGTTTCATTGGAGCCACACAGGTTATTGGTGGGAACCCTATTGAGTGGCTGGGGCCTAAGGGGTCACCGGTGGACGATGGCAGATCTCTATGATTATTATTATTATTGTTTATACACTGAGTAGCTTATTAAGTTGATGCATGTATATCACTTGTGCATTTTTTTTTTGTTTTTGAAATCTATTTTTAAATGAGTTTACTGAAGGAGCACTTATCACTGTCTCTGGTAGCATATTCTAAATTTTATTT
Organism: Lomographa bimaculata; assembly: GCA_948107665.1. Classification (NCBI taxonomy): domain Eukaryota; kingdom Metazoa; phylum Arthropoda; class Insecta; order Lepidoptera; family Geometridae; genus Lomographa; species Lomographa bimaculata. Next base: position 2,587,111 of record OX403592.1, on the reverse strand, counting down.
ATGCAGTTCGGCAGGAATTATTTTCGGGGATAGCTTACACTTGCATGCTTGATCAGTTTCCTGGAATACCCTTGTCACCTTTTTTGTGTCCATCAGGTGAAATTATTAGTAGGTTTAAAATATTATGCTATAAACAAAATATATTCAAATGCTTGCTTATACAACACTAGCCATGCCCCACGTCTTCACCCGCTATTATCAAGTTTAAAAGTAGCCTATGTGCTAATCCTAGGTATAAACTTAATAAATCTTATATAGATTCCAAATGCCATCCGGTTCAGCGGTTAAAGCATGAAGGGGGAACAAACATACTTACACACAAACGTTCTGATTTATAATATTAAGTAGGATTTAGTAATATAGTTTATTTATATACTTTACAGGAACCTAGGAGTAACTCAGTTTGAGCCAACTTCGGCTAGAGCAGCATTCCCGTGCTTCGATGAGCCAGCGTTCAAAGCTAAGTTTGAAATAAGCATCGCCCACACACAGAACATCTCGGTCCTGTCTAATATGAAAGTCTCCGCAGAAGAACCTATGTAAGTACCACATATGAATGCGTCTTCTTAACATACTAAATTCTTAACTAAAAAATAGAAAAGTTATGATTTTAGCACCTTATGTAAATCTGGATTTATAATCTGGGAGTCTTCAAGTCAAGAGGGAATAGGTATCTTCTAGATGTCACATCTTCGGCCGCATGATCACTTTCCATCAGGTGAGATATTGGTCAAATGCTTACCTATTAAGCTTAAAAAAAAATGTGTGTTTATTTGATCCATCATATCATCCAAACAAACAAAACAATACAAATTCCCTATTTAAACTAGTCTCAATCCTCCAGTGTTATATAATAGGAATTTTACCCTACTGCTCTACGTAAAGGAGGGTAATGTGTTTATTGGCCTATGCATGTATGTATGTTTGTTCCTTTGTAGCTCTCTAGACACCTAACGCGTAGGCGTACAGGTCTGTTGCACATAATTTATGCGGTCCACATCATAGGAGGTAGTCACGTATCTTCCCACTTCTTAAGACCATTGGTCGAGACAAAACATGAGTTCTTTACATGAAGTTTATATTTACATAAGTCATTCACAACATCACACTTCTCTTTCTTTTAATTGATTTATTTTCTAATATATAAAATTCTCGTGTCACAGTTTTCATTGCCATACTCCTCCGAAACGGCTTGACCGATTTTGATGAAATTTTTTGTGCTTATCCGGTATCTATGAGAATCGGCCAACATCTATTTTTCATCATCATCATCATCATCATCATCACTTTTCATCATTATCAACGCGGGTGAAACCGCGGGGCGCAGCTAGTTATCTATATATATATAAACCTTGCCCTAACAATTACGAACACTACAAAAAAATAAATCAATAAGTCAATTGATTTATATATATATATATATATATATATATATATATATATATATATATAAAAAGGTTTGTATGTAACATTTATTCATCCAACGGGAATTGCACCCGTGCGATTTCGGGGTGGATTGCTAGCGTACTTATATTTTTATGTATTTTATTTATTTTGCTGTGTGTTTTTACCCGACTGCCAAGGAAGGATTGTTTTTTGAGGGTATCTTGTATGTATGTTAGTATGTATGTATATTTGTAAATTTCTTTATTACCTCGTTTCTTCCAAATGGAGGAATGAATTTCGACAGTCAAGCTATCGTATACATATTCGTCTTAAAAACCTAAGTGTCCTTAGATAGTTGTTTAATGAGGTAAAAAAATACAGTCGACTTGAGTACCTGCTCCTTTTTTGAGAGGTCGGTACAAAATAAAAAACGGCGAATCTTCACGCGAAATAGTAAATTTTTAACAAAAAAAAATAGCCAAATCTATCGAATAGGATATCAAAATGAAGGAAATTAAAAGGGAACATAATAACTAGGTTTACATTTCTCGCAGTCGGATTTTTAAAAATTGACATTTATTAAATGTATTTATTTTCTTTCTTTCTTAACATGATCTGTAATTCCAGCCCCGACCAGCCCGGGTGGGTCTGGACCCACTTCGACCGGTCAGTAGCTATGTCGACATACCTCGTAGCGTATGTGCTGTCTGACTTCCAGTCCCTGGAGACATCGTATCTGAGCAAGGATGGAGTCAACAAGACTATACGAGTCTGGACTAGGCCACAGCTGATTAATAAGGTAAACAAGGATAGTTCTAGAATTTGACTTACTAATTGCTAATTAATTTAAATATCGGATAAAACGATGTTTTCTAACATTGAAACCTAGCTAGATCTATTTATCGCCCCGAAAACCCTTGCATACAAAATTTTATGAAAATCGTTGGAGCGGTTTCCGAGATCCTGATTACACATATATATATATACAAGAATTGCTCGTTTAAAGGTATAAGATTAGATGTATTAGTGTTTAAGAAGGAATAAAAAAAATAAAAAATTCGCCGCCGAGTTTCTTGCCAGGTTCTTCTCGAGTCATTAACTTTCATGAGTGCCTCTTTGGGGCCCATGTGAATAAACAATTTTGATTTTGTATATTTTAGGCAAGCATGCTACATCTTCGGCCGTATCATCGCTTTCCATCAGGTTCAGGTGAGATTGTGGTCAAAAGCTTGCATTTTGGATAACAAAATAAAAATATTACACACCTACAGATAGACAATGGGATAGGGTGAACTAAACGTTTTATTACAAACTAGCCGTGCCCCGCGGCTTCGCCCGCTATTATCAAGTTAAAAAGTAGCCTATGTGTTAATCCTAGGTATAAGCTATGTACATTCCAAATTTCATCCAAATCCGTTCAGCTGTTAAAGCGTGAAGAGGGAACAAACATACTTACACACTTACACACAAACTTTGGGATTTATAATATTAGTAGGATAAAACAAAAATTATATTCGAATATATCTGCTGTCCTACACTAGGTAATTGTCCACAGGCTAAGTACGCCATATCGATAACACCGAAGCTTCTAGACTACTATGAGGAAGTGTTCGGTGTGCCCTACGCTTTGGACAAACTCGACCTTATCGCCATACCTGACTTTTCCAGCGGGGCTATGGAGAACTGGGGACTGATTACTTTTAGGTAAGATGTATTTACGTTATTTAGTTTTAATTTGTGATATAGATCGTCTTGCTTGATGTGAAAAGGTGTGCAACACCTGAAAACTAATGCTATTATTATGTCTCTATTTATGTAACAGCATATGAATTTAAATACAATCAGTGAGTTGGTTTATTCTAGTGGGCTCCAAAGAGGCACTAATGAAAGTAATAATGACACAATATTTAGTATATACCGTCATTTGTAAGTAGTGCACAACCCTGCAGGGGTGGTTAAGAATCAACAGAATGAGACGAGACAAATAAGCAGAAATTATTTTCATTAAATAAATAATTCTTCTTACCAGTAAGTAAATTGTGTCGCAGACAGTTTATTCTGTCAAGTAAACTATGATAACTCTTAGCCAGCTGCTAAAATAATGTCCTATGACTGCTACGAGTGCTAAATGCTACGGAATCATGGCACTAACATGTGACGAGAGGTCACAGTTGTTCATGAATTACGGAATTAATGTTAGATACTTACATACTTAGGTGCAGGTGCTAGATACTGCTAATACCTAAGTAGGTAAATGAAATTAATACATTTGTATAGCAGTAATATCACATTTATTGGGAATAGGTAAGTATCTAACATTCTCGTAATTCAAGAACAGCTGTGACCTCTCGTGACCTCTCATCACATGTAAGTTCAATGATTCCGTAGCGTTCAATAATTTAGCCAAAACAGACAGTTCTAATATATATGCTAAGCGACACCGCTATGGTAGACATTCCAGAAATGCGGACTTAGCGTTTTGCTTCCACATTCATTGTGCAAACTGCAAAGGAATGGAACTCCTTGCCTGAGTCAGTGTTTCCTGATGAGTACAATATGGAAGTCTTCAAGTCACGAGTGAATAGGTATCTTCTAGGCCAGCTTGCTCCATCGTCGACCACATCGTCGCTTACCATCAGGTGAGATTGTGGTCAAAAGTTTGCCTATCTTGAATGAAAAAATAATAATAATATTTGATTATTATAATAAATAATTAATAGTACTTTGACGTAAAGATGGATTTGTGTAGAAAATGTTGACTGAATATTGACTTACTTGACTATGTAGATATGCGTCTTTAGTTCGATTTTCAAGCAGTGTTGTTCGGCGATTACTACTTAATTTTTTTTCTTTCAATACACTGTTAGGTACTGTAAACTTAATAAACTAATGCCTAACAACATTAGCCTACTGTTAGTCTTGGAAAAGATCTTGTGGCCACTTTCCGGCTTCATCATCAGACCAGCTCTATCACCAAAGTTACCATTTAATACGACAGAGAGACCACCCTCCTATTCGACGAGACGGAAGGAGAGCCGCGCGACAAACAAAGCGTAGCCATCGACATCGCTCACGAGCTGGCGCACCAGTGGTTCGGGAACCTTGTCACAATGCGCTGGTGGTCCGATCTGTGGTTGAACGAGGGATTCGCCACTTACATTGAATATGTTGGAGTCGATCGGGTAAGTGGACTTTGTGTCAGAATAACATATATACTTAATATCATCGTTCATCATCCGTACGGCGAAGGAGTGGAACTTACATTACCTGTGTCTTTGTTTCATGAGGGGTATAATTTGGGAGTCTTCAAGTCAAGAGTGAACAGGTATCTTCTAGATAAACATGTCACATCTTCGGCCGCATCATCACTTTCCATCAAGTGAGATAGTGGTCAAATGTTTGTCTATAATTCATAAAAATAAAAAAAACAATACAGACACCGTATACGGAATAGCAAAAGAGAACCAAAGCAGTCGACATAGCACAGCCAATTAGTAAGCTGAAGTGGCAATGGGCTGGCCATATTAGCCGGAGAACCGATAACCGTTGGGGTAAACGTGGTCTTGAGTGGAGACTGCGAATTGGCAAACGTAGCACAGGACGCCCTCAGGCTCGGTGGAGCGACGATCTTCGCAGGGTGGCTGGCAGGAGCTGGATGAGAGAAGCAGAGGATCGTGCTCAGTGGCGTGCAATTGGAGAGGCCTATGTCCAGCAGTGGACTTCCATAGGCTGATGATGATGATGATACGGAATAGCATCTATGTTAATCGTGTCGTGTATGTGCTATGTAAAAGGCACACACACCAGCGTACGGCGCGCGAGTACGAGTACAGCGCTACTATAGCTAGTCGTTCGCGCCGAACTGAGATCTCGCGCCTACATTTTGCCTCTTAGAGAAAAACTTATGAGGATACTTGCTTATTACTTTTTTTCTACATAATAAACATAAACGCTTTCACACTAACAGCCCCACACTAAGTTCGATGACTTGTGTCCTGAGTGCCGGAAACATTCACATCACACACACAATCACAACCAGAACCAGAAACACAAATTTTCCTTGGGGAGAAAACTTGTTTTCCCGCCTGGAATCGAACCCGATACCCCTGCTTAGAAGGCGAACACACACCCAACTAAGCTAACGAGCAGTTCAAATATCCTGTACTACAACAACAAATACAGAAATAATTGTTTGATTCCTGTATTTGTTGTTGAAGTACAGGATATGTAAGTTTCAGCGTTTAGTTTGAAGCCGTTTTTTGACAAGCCGTTTTGTGAAAAGGAAACAAACATACTTACACACTTACACAAAAACTTCCGAATTTATAATATTACTATGATTGCAGATCGAGCCCGGGTGGAAAATGTTCGAATCCTTCTCTCGCGACAAGATGGACCTACTCCGGTCCGACTCGTTAAAGAACACCTCGCCCCTCGCTAAGGAAGTGGTCGACACCTCGGAGATATCGCAGAAATTCGACGAGATATCTTACACGAAGGGAGCTAACCTCATTAGAATGCTGAACCATACGCTGTCGGAGGAATTGTTCCATAAGGGTCTGCTGATTTACCTCAATGACTGGTAAGTACACCTCTGGGACGGCTCAGCCAAGTACCAGGCTTTGGATTCAATTGAAAAGGGAGCTAAAAAGATGATTGGCCATACTGAACTAGTAGAGATAAGACTTCAGAGCCTCGAACATCGGCGTAAGGTTTTTTTTATTCATTATAGACAAGCGTTTGACCACTATCTCACCTGACGGTAAGCGATGATGTGGTCGATGCTGGTGCATGCTTGCCTAGAAGATACCTATTCACTCGCAACTTGAAGAGTCCCATATTGTACCTATTAAGAAACACCGACTCAGGTAAGGTGTTCCTTTGCGGTTCGCATAATAAATGTTGGAGCAAACCGCTTTGTTCGCGTTCGTGGAATATCTACCACATACCGGTGTCGATTAGCAGTTTGCCTGCTTGTTCGATGATAGAATGGGGATGGGGAAACTAGATCGTGTAATTCCTTGGCACATTCTCCATACATTCACATTCTGCGAAAAGATTTATTTCCTCCAGCTCCCTTCCATCATCGGACAACAAGGGGTACTGAAACAAGACATCCTTTCATGGTGGATATTCTTGGTCATAAAAAAATTGCTTGGTCGCACTCGTTATTTAATAATGAACGAATCTAATACCTTTAAACGAGCAATTCTTGTATATATATATATATATATCTAATATATAAAATTCTCGTGTCACAGTTTTCGTTGCCATACTCCTCCGAAACGGCTTGACCGATTTTGATGAAATTTTTTGTGCTTATCCGGTATCTATGAGAATCGGCCAACATCTATTTTTCATCATCATCATCATCATCACTTTTCATCATTATCAATGCGGGTGAAACCGCGGGGCGCAGCTAGTATATATATAATATCCGTATGACCGAGCTTTGTTCGGTTTTTTTTGTTTTTGGTAGAATGTGTTTGAATTTGTAGCCTTAGAAAGCTCCATCTAGTGTCGAGTAGAAACAGTTTTTTACATCGGTCATGGCGTAATAGATGGCGCTAATAGTTTCTTAAGCCCGTTTTTCAAATGCAGTTTGGGAACCGAGCATTTCTCGGACCTGGAACGTTGATAAATCGATTCCTTGGGCCGAAAAACCCCTAATCTGTAACTTTCATGAAAATCGTTGGAGCCGTTTCCGAGATCCTGATTACACACACATATATATATATATATATATATGCAAGAATTGCTCGTTTAAAGATATTAGATATATGTGTATTCAGGATCTCGCAAACGGCTCCAACGATTTTCATGAACTTTTGTATGCAGGGTGTTTCGGGGGCGATAAATCGATCTAGCTAGGTTTAAATGTTAGAAGATGTCGTTTTATCATTACATCCTTTCCCTAGGAAATACTCTAACGCCGAAGAGAACGATCTGTGGTCGGCTATGTCCAAAGCCACCGCGTCCGAGGCTACATTCCAGGAACTCTCCATAGTGGACTTCATGAACTCTTGGACGCGACAGGCCGGCTACCCCGTTGTCAATGTCAACAGGAACTACGACACTGGATCTGTGGAATTGGAACAGGTAAGGGAGTTGGAACAGGTGAAAGATATGGAACAAGTAATACATTTAGAACAGGTAAGGGATTTCGAACAGGTGAAAATATGGAGCAGGTGATAAATATGGAACTAGTGATACATTTGGAACAGGTGATAAATACTCTAACGCCGAAGAGAACGATCTATGGTCGGCTATGTCCAAAGCTACTACGTCCAAGGCTACATTCCACGCCCTCTCCATAGTGGACTTTATGAACTCTTGGACACGGCTACCCCGTCGTCAATGTAAACAGGAACTCTGTGGAATTGGAACAGGTAAGGGAGTTGGAACAGGTGAAAGATATGGAACAAGTGATAAATATGGAACAGGTGATATATATGGAACACGTGATAAATATTCGCTGATTGAGCAAGGCGTCAGTGTTACGCTGTTCGTGGTCGGAATTCATCTTTTTGTTGCTAATTTACTTGTCTCCATTCACCTGTGTTAAAAAGGTCTTGCTTGACATTCACTTGTGTTAGAGGAAAGTAAAACGTAAAACAAAATTAAAAAAAAAACATTCTCTTGTACCGTTTTGTCGCGGCGCGACGCTGCCGCTGCTTTGCTGCGTAGCTCGTAATGTTATCTCCATATAAAGCACTGCTGCGTGCAGCGGAATTCGGAATCATTATAGTAATCATACATTATTTATTTTAAGTATTCCTTCTATTTTTATTTTCATTATTTTAGTTTTTCTTCCTTTTTGAGTAGATTTTAATATAAGTTTCATTTTAATACGTATGATGTGGCAGTGATATATTAAATGAATAAACGTACTTCTCAGAGGCTATTCACCAGCACGAGTAAGCCGTACCAGAGCATGATGGATCAGCTGTGGCAGATTCCCATCACGTACACTACACTCGACGCTCCGCTGGAGCAGTGGAGCGCCAGCCCCAGGGAGTGGCTCACCGAACGGATCAAACTTATGAACGCGACGATTAATGCGACGCAGGCTCTCTACCTCAACGTTAATGCTATTGGTGAGTGTAGGAGACACCGTTGACCGCATCGTCACTTACATCTTATTTTTCTTAATAACAAACTTATTTAGTTAGTTGATTTTCTCAGATAACTTGATTACATATTAGTTTTAATTGGCTCAATTATGCTTTACCTACACTTAAGTATTTTTAGTCACTTCCAATTAAATAATTTAAAGACAAGCAAAGCCTTAAAAACCCGACTTCATCGCCTCGGAAACAATGATCAGATTAAATAAGCATTATTGAGAATAATTAAATGGGACCACATAGGAAATACCAACTTTCAAATTAAAAAAAGAATCATCAAAATCGGTTCACCTCGAAAAAACTTCTAAGGTTTTTTTTGTATTTTTTTGCACTCGTGATTCTTTGAGTGTATATATAAAAACGTCAAAATCGGTTCAGTCGAATTAAAAACCTCCTCCTTTCTTAAGTCGGTTAAAAAAGAATACTTTTTATTCGTTCTTTTTGGGTGTTAGTTCATATATCCGATATTTTGGTTAAAAAAATTAAGCAAATATTTTCACGATACTTTTCTTAGCCATCATTATAACACAACTAATCGCCTGGAAACGGCAGTTCTGACAAAACAAACGCTGACTATCGACCTTATTTTGACGTCTCAACTTTATCCAGGTTACTACCGAGTGAACTACGACCAAAAGAACTGGCAACTCCTGAGCACGGCTCTCAAATCCGGGGCCGTCAAGTCCCCCATCACTAAAGCTCAACTCATAGACGACGCCTTCAACTTGGCCAAGGCCGGGGACTTAGAGTACAGCTACGCCTTGGGGCTGACCACTTGCGTCATCGATGGGGAGGACTCCAAGATTGTGTGGGACTTGTTGCTCACTAATATGGCCTTTTTGAAGTACAATTTAAGAGCTACGCCGGGATTTGTGTATTTCCAAGTGAGTGTACATAAGATCTTAATGTACGTAGTGACACAATATATTCAGTCTGCAAGCAGATGTGCAATGTGAAAAATATTTTCTATGTCTACTATACTATTTAGTCTAATTTACAAAAAAATCTTAAACTCCTTAACACTATAGAAACAATGAAGCCAGCTAGTCAAAGATTATTTAAATTTGTTTCCTTCCAATATTTTTGAAAATTGATTTGCACATATTATAAGCATTTCTTTTGTATAAGTCCTTTTGGGCAGTCGGTTGATATAAAAGGTTCGTGAATTTATCTCTTTTTGACTAGTAATAAATTCACAACGTTTTAAAAAAAATTTGGGTGTTGTTTAACAAAAAACAAAATTCCTTAATGTGCATACACCGTAAAGGAAGTATGTTGCATGCTTTACAAAGAGGTCTACAACTATCTAAAACCCAAGCTCTATTTATGACACTAATGCATCGCTTTCGTATTTAAAAAAATGATGACCGAGTTGCCCCATATAGTTAGACCGTAACTAAGCAAAGATGACGCATGACCATGACATGCCGTCAGTGCGGTCTCCATGGATAGTGTCTAATTTTTTTAAACGCGAATACAAAACGTTCCAACTTCTTACACATCACATCAATATCTGTTTCCCAATTTAAATGTATGTCAAGAGTCAGTCCTATATTGTATACCATCTAACAACAAGACACACTATCAATTGATATCCATTTATGGTTGACATACCTCTAGTTCATCTCGAAGCGATTCGCTTTTGCGTTTCTCGTACGTACAGCGAAGGAGTGGAACTCATTGCCTGCGTCTTTGTTTCATGAACGGTATCTGGAAGTATTCAAGTCTAGAGTAAATAGGTATCTTCTAGACAAGCATGCCGCATCTTCACTTTTCATTAGGTGAGATAGTGGTTGTTTGCTTGTCTATCTAGCATAAAAAAATCGCTCGCGTTTGAGGTATCAAGAATATTTGTTTGTTTCTTTTATATTTTTAATTGCTATTCTTTAATTAGGAGCCGTTTAGCAGTATCTTTTTTATATTTGTTTGCATTTTGATCACTATCTCACCTGATGGTTGATTTTAGAGTGATTGAGTAACAAATAAACATCAAAATTTCGCATTTATATGTTTATACAAATACTAGATGGGCCTTGTTAGTAATTCATGCCGTTGAATAACAGGGGCAATATAGCAGGGTATAAAGTGGTCTATGTTTTCTCAGTTTAGTTTATATCTTTTAATCTCATTCCACCTTTATTCCAGGACTACGTGAAACTGCTGATAAACAAACAACTGGACAAACTGAACTACGGCCTCGATAAGCCCAAGGATGACAACGAAGCCTTCCTCATAGAGAACCTCGTGACGTGGGAGTGCTACGTCGAGACGCCGCGCTGTAGAGACTGGGCTCGGACGCAGTTCGAAGCCTGGATGTCGCAGGTCGACCCCACTAATAACCCGTGAGTGTGACAGACATAGATTATGACCTCTCTTTCTTACGTCGTGGACTGACTATCATAGTTATAAAGCAGATGTTTTTGTTTTAATTTTGGCTTCGAAATCTTTGTTCATACGAGTATAACAAGCTGTCGGTTCCGGTTATTAGTCGTAAGACAACAGTTGTTAAGTCATGTTGGATGCGTTCAAATGGCCTGAAAAATTCTGACCTTGGATTTAAATTTGAGTTTAGGAACGAAAGCGAAATTCACCTTTTGAATTTTTGTATGATTTGCCTACACACATGCACGTTCACTAACTATTAACGGTTAATAATCCACTATTATTACACTATAATATTTGAATAAACATAAGTTTTCGAAAACAATACAAAATCGACAACGGCATTTTTTTCACTTTTGTTTTGACATTGTGGAGTACGAGTATAGATTTAAAAACTGTCTCTTAATATCAGACAATACTAAGTAACCCCTTATGAGTATATATTCAAAGATCACGATGACAAAACGTGAAGTTTCTTACTTGAGCCAGTCAGAAATTAAATTTATTCACACTCGGCCGAAGATGGAAAATCTTGCCTGGAAGATACCTATTCACTCTTAGACTTGAAGACGTAACGTTCAGGAAATAAAGACACGGGCAATGAGTTACTCTTTTGATGTATGGATGACGAACGTAGAAGCGAAGCGTTTCGAGCGAATTGGAAAATCTAAGGCCTCAATTTGCTTGTAATGATTGGTTAATGGTAAATGTCACATTGGCCAATCACGTAGAGATATACTACAATAACATGGCGCGCCCCACCAAAATGCAAAACGTTTGAATGTGTTTGTGAAAGTATCTGTTTACCGCATGTGTGCGTGCTGAGACGGCTGTCAAACAAAAATAAATCCAAGGATATGTTGCTAGAGTAACGACTAATAATCTTTATCACTTACATTAACTTTTTTTTAACATAAACATTTTCACACTCACTTCCCCACACTAAGTTTGATGACTTGTATGGTGGGTGCCGGAAACATTCACATCACACTTAGAACCAGAAAAACGAATTCGCCCTGAGGAGAAAACTTATATTCCCACCGGGAATCGAACTCCTGCTTAGAAGGCCACCTTCTAACGATCACCTTACTAAGCCGTTGGCTGCATATTATTATATTAGTTTGGAGAGTCCCGCCATGTTATCGTATCTATTTCGGCCAATCACAAGCATATGCCCCATAATGACCCGGATTGGAATTTGGACTCTACACTCGTCATATTACTCGTCTAGCTCTTCGCTCGTCGGTCACCAGACTTGAGACCTTCATGCCGGGAGGTAACGGATCCCACGGGTGGGCTTGTATAGTATTGTTCCTCCCCAGCATCCCGAGCTACCTCCGCTCGCTGGTGTACACGATGGCGCTGCGTCACGGCGGACGGCGCGAGTTCGACTTCCTGTGGGGCGTGTTCCTCAACTCCACCGACCCCAAGGTCAAGAGCCTCGTCATCAACGTGCTGCCCAGCACCAGGGAGGAGTCGCTCATATCCACGTCAGTAAATCCGTAAACGTACGCCTTCACACGCCCAGCCCCACGAGAGAAATTGAGTAACAAAATTACAACAAAAAACATTAACAAAAATAACACAAACATTAACTCCTAGTACATGTACTAGGACAGTATTATTAAATTCTAATACAATACTTAATTACTTAATAAATACTTAATTACTTGACACTGGCTAAGCACAAGATTGCTGAGGCAACATCAAAAACGAAGTATCTCGCCTAGTAAGCGTTGTCATCAATTTTTCCACAGGCTTCTAGAAAAGAGCCTAACAGAGATCCCCAAGCAATACGCCGTAGCGGTTTGGAGCGTGAATCCTCCAATCGGGTCGCAGCTCGCTCAGAATTTCCTGCTGGAGAACTTTGAGCGGGTCTACTCGAGGTTCACTGCCATGGACCCGTTCATGTTCCCCGCGGTACTCAGCGCCTCGTTCGGGTTCATTACCAATGTCGACGAGTTGGACCGAGTGAGTGATACCTTCATTTTTTTTTATTTAAAATTTTTATACCCAAATACTTCATAGGAGGGCTTAATGCTACAGCATTTTCTGCCAGCCATCATGCTTTTTCAGGAGATATATATTGGCGTGTAATAGATGAAGCTATAAAAGCGGCTTCCATTAAAATATAATTACCTGTATAATAACGATAATAAAATTATAAATAAATTGTTTTTTTTTCTTACTTGATATTGCATGCAAATTTTAGACTAATTATGTACTTAATATTTGCTGTGCCCATACAGGATCTGTAATGATTCTTATTTATGTATGACATCTTAATTACTAACAGAATGCAATAATGAATTTGAATTTGAAGCTATACGATAAAAAGGAGGTTAGGAAACCTAATTTAAATATATAAAAATATATTTTTAAAACAAGCTTTTAAGAGTCCACCTATTTCATTTAGAGTGACGTCACTTTATTCTTCGAGTTACTCTCAGCGAGCCCTTTCTTTTGATACACATATTGTAGGGGTGCATTTAAAACAACTCCTTGCCAGAATCTGTGCTCCCAGATAAGAACAATCTTGGAGTCTTCAAGTCGAGAGGAATAGGTATTTTCTAGGCAAGCTTGTTCCATCTTCAACCACATCGTCACTTAACATCAGGTGAGATAGTGATCAAACGTTTGTCTATCACAGATAAAAAAATACTCGTCCACTATTTAAGTGTTCCGCCACGTTGGATTTACAATGACGTCCCACAGCTAACCATGCATTGTCATTCAAACTAAACGTGAATACAAAATTTCAGCTCAATCGGTTAAAGATATCAGCTTCAAAATTGAGTTGCAAGATTCCACCCGAAAAAACATAGTTACATACATACATTGCAAGTTAAATAAATCTAATATCTTTAAACGAACAATTCTTGTATATATATATATATGTGTAAAGGATCTCGGAAACGGCTCCAACGATTTTCATGAAAGTTACAGATTAGAGGTTTTTCGGCCCAAGGAATCGATTTATCAACGTTTTAGGTCCGAGAAATTCTCGGTTCCCAAACTGCATTTGAAAAACCGGGTTTAAGAAACTATCAGCGCCATCTATTACGCCATGACCGATGTAAAATCTGTTTCTACTCGACACTAGATTAAGCTTCCTGAGGCTACAAATTCAAACGCATTCTACCAAAAACAAAAAACCGAGCAAAGCTCGGTCATCCGGATATTGCTTATAAAAAGACGGGCTAAGTACAGATGGAGAAAGTCTGTTGTTGAATGTTCGCCGGCGTAGCCAACTTCGACATAAGTCATCAAATACAAATAGTTTTGTTAACATAATAGGATACAACATTGTTATAATGAATCCATAGGCTCCCGAACTAGTTATAAACTGTATTTCAGGAGTCAGTGGCTTCTCCCATCAGATTCGACACTAAAGCAATTTCTTTCTTTATTTCTTTCTTTCTTTTGTATTAATACCTCACCTTACCGTGTTTCCTTCAGTTGAAATCGTTCGCCCTTCTGCACAAAGAAAAGCTGATCCCGATGTCGCAGACGCTACAGAAGTTAGTAGACTCGGCGTCGCTGCGCGTGGACTGGGTCAACAAGTACGCGCATCGGATCAACAAGTGGTTTGAAGATTACGTCACCGGTACGTCTCATACTAATTAGTTTTATCTATTTTGACTTTGTAATGTTTGTACTTTTCGCAAGAGTCAAATAATCAGTTAATAAACTATTATTACGAAAGATATAGCATTTAGGAGAAAGTTGTATATTATTCCGACTGGAGAAGAAGAGCTGAAGATCGAGCTCAGTGGCGCACTTTGGGAGAGGCCTATGTCCAACAGTGGACTGAGATAGGCTGAGTATGATGATGATGGTTATTTAAATAATATACAGCCTATAGCAAAAAGGTGCCAGGAATCGTCTGCTAGAGATCAAAAGTCAAAATGATGAGATATTTTCTACCATACAAAAATTTTAAAATGTATTTTTCAAATATTTTGATAACCCTATATATAATTCAGAAGTTGTTGCTAGACTTCATACATGTAGATGCGTGGCTGAAACCATAGGGTTGTCAAAAGTATTAAAAAAATTTTTTTTTTTTGTATGGAATAATTTATCTCCGCTTCTTAGACTTTCGTTTTCTGGCAGAAGATTCCTGGCACGATACACATACACACCAATTATTACTACACCTTTCTGTTCCATGTTGTATAGTGGGTTTAAATCAAAACATATTATTTCCTGCCCGTTGGTTCAGTTGGATGAGCGTTTGCCTTCTCAGCAGGGGTTCGATTCCCGGCGGGAACACGAGTCTCACCATGGAAAATTTGTGTTTCTGGTTCTGGTTGTGATTGTGTATGTAATGTGAATGTTTCCGGCACCCACGACACAAGTCGTCGAACTTAATTTGGGGCTGTGAGTGTGAAAGCGTCTATGTTATGTTTATGTTTATATGTTAATTCCCCACAGGTAAACTATCACCAGACGGTAGTTCCACCCCTTCACCACCCGCCGGCAACTCAACAGTGACCGTCAATGGAACATCGACCGACGCTTCTAATACGTCCTCTACAGTCAATCCTGCGCGAAGATAACTCACAACTATAACTAAATGAATATCACAAAGTATAATTAACACGTTCACTGTCCAATCTATGTAACGATACCAATAAAATAATTCATGTATATATATCTAATAGTAATAGAGCAATGTTTCATAGAAAAACTCTTTGAAACATTTTTTAATGCTATATATGCATACATTTGACCATTATCTCACCAGATGGAAAGTGAAGATGCGGCCGAAGATGTAGCATGCTTGCCTAGATACCTATTCACTGTAGACTTGGAGACACCCAGATTGTACCCTTCGAGGAATAAAGGCGCAAGCAATGAGTTCAACTCCTTCGCTGTACGGATGATAAACGTAAAAGCGAAACGCTTCGAGCGAACCGGAGGTATGTCAACCATAAATGTATGACGTTTGACAGTTTGTCTTGAATTTCTAAACACTTCGACACTTATAATTATGAAAAATAACTTTTTCTTTAGAAACTAAATCATTAAATCCTATTTTTTTTTGTCATTGGATGTGGTACAAATAAGATCAAGTACGTTATATTGTAACACGTTGATCATCTGCGGCCGCATCGTCACTCCGTAAGCTAAGTTACTGGTCTACAGTCAGGTACCATTACAGCAACGTGTTAGAAATAATACGTTACGCCTAAGAGTTCTCCACTCCACACAAATGCGATAAATCGAATTAAATCACTGTTGATTTATATCTATGTAATATATCTAACATTGTTTCAAAAGTAATTATTGTATCGTAACATCTTTTTTTCGAAGTCACAAAATATTAACACATTGACATTAAATGGTAATTGGTAATATTTGTGCTGATAACGTAGCTTTAGTAGTTTGTTAGTTGATAGTGAATGAGGCTAATTTTCCTTGATGACACAATTTACCAGCGGGGGAAGATGACGAGATAAATGTATGCTTGTGATTGGCCAATGCGCGCAGTTATTGGTCGACGCGTGTGTGTGATTGGTCGGTGTGGTACGACCAATCATAACTACTGGATTGATGCTTCATAAAGCATGTTTTCTAGGTTATAATATAAATCCCTATATACATGTAATATGAAGGTTTTATAGTGTTTATGATGTTAAGATAATATATTGCTAACCTAAACGCACACTAGAGCCTCATATATTATAAGAAAAATGTGACATTTAATGTAAAAATAGTTATTATTGGCTTGAAATTAAACTTATAATGTTTTATTGGAGTCCTATGTTTTAAAATAACAATGACTTTTCAAATGTATTAGGTTTTTCATGTTTATTCTCGCTATTAGTTACCACAGTATGTTCACCATTAGAGAAAATTTTTTTTTTTTTTATTTGAAACATTATTTACTAAGTAAAATTTTTTTTTTATCTTTACATTTATTAGTCTTTACATATAATAAATTCTTAAAAAAATATCGAATAATCATACTATTTATTAAAATGCTTGCGTTTTGTAAGCGATATAGTAAGATTATATTCGATTTAAATACATTATAATTAATCAAGCCAAACCAATACATAAAAAAAGTATGTAATACACAATTTAAATGGATAAATAATTTAATATGCATAATAATTGTTATAAAGAGATGTACTTACAATTATAGAATAATTTATTTGTAAGGTTTAGTAGGTAGGAAAGCTAATTTTAGAAATATAAGTAAACCAATCACTGTAGTTTAGAAGATATTAATCTTTATATACCAAAAAAAATACTATTCTTTACTAATTTTCTATTCTCTTCGTGCTAAATTTTGTAAAAAAAAAACTAATCTATTCTTTCTACATCTTGTTATCTATTGTATTTTAATGATTATTGCTATTTAGTATTTTAAAAATAAAACGTATAATTGTACGTAGAAATAGTAAATTTACGTTTAACCGAAAAATAAGAATCATGGGGCCCACTACAAGATCTTATGGCGGCCTTACTTTAATATAACAATAACATTTTGTTCTGTCAAATACATTCCTCAATAACTAAAGTACAAACTTATAGTTTTAGAGAAATAATAATTTATTGTTAATTAACCGGAAGTACAATTCATTAAACTTATATCGATTATCGATTAAATTCTCGAGTGAACCCTAACAAAAACTATATTTATATTCTCTGTGTCGATATTTGCAAACATATACTTCTCCCAGGATCTCCATTTGTGAATCAAAACTAACGCTTTCACACTCGCAGCCCCACACTAAGTTAAAAGACTTGTATTGTGGGTGCCAATACATTTTCATTACACATATCACCCAGAAGCAGAAGCACAAATGAATCACACTATAGTTTTATGTGTAAAATCAGAGAGATATAGATGTTACGCTATATCAGCTATGTAACTATAATACGCCTTTGGACTAATTATCTTCTTCTTCTTTTTTTACTGACTTCAAGAAGTTTATTTTTATGTATTTTCACCGATTTTAAATTTTTTTTGTTTGGTAGATTATACTTCAAGTTGGTCCCATACAATCGTTATCAAGCCAAAACCAAAATATAAGCGTTGAAGTCGGTTTGTAAAACCTTTGTTTACGTTTAAATTATCTAATATAAAAAATCTCGTGTCACGGTGTTTGTGGTCGAACTCCTCCAATACGGCTTGACCGATTTTGATTAATTTTTTTGTAGTTTCGTTTTGTAGAAGGTCGTAAATTATTTTTCACCCTCACCCCAACTCCCCATTTTTTATCGTGATTTTAGTATTTTTGCTTAAACAAATTCCAAAAAATTTTTAATAGTATTAAAGTACTAGGCGACCATAAACATGAAAGAGGTGAAACACTTTTTCTAAACGTGGCATTGCAAGCTAAGTTAAGTTCAGCTAGTTTATTTATGTAAAAAGGTTAGTAAACGACAGATTTTTTCATATACTGTGAGAATCTTAAGAGATGTTAGGGTTGACCCGAGACGCATTTCCAAATTAATAATAAAGTAAAAAAATCACTTAATTAACCTTAGTTATAAGTATATTTTATGATTTAAGTAAATAATTTAATTAAATCAACTCGAATTTATAAGATCTGTTACCAATTCGGTTTGTGTCATATTATTATAATAAAAAATACTACAATGTTGTTATTATTTGCATGTTGAATTATGAATATTAATTACCGGAAATTACTTTTTTAAATAAAGAAGTTGAAAAAATTTACCGTATCTCATTCCAACCCTTAATATCAGCCAAAAAATAAAAAAACAGTTACCCAAATTTTTTTTGTATTCAATAGTCTATCTACGGGCCAATTGCCTATATTTCCTAAAACTAAATAATAATGGTGCTAATTCTGTTGAGCACCAAACTAACCTAAACTAAACTAAAAATAAACCGAACTAAACTAAACTAAAAATAAACTAATTTTAAGCACCGAACTAACCTAAACTAAACTAAAAATGAACTAATTTTAGTCAAAGAATACCTAAACGCTATTCTTTCAAGTATAAGATCACATTAAAAATAATCCAGATCCTTTTCATGCAGACTAATTTGAGTAATTTTTTTTTATTTTTAGTCTTAATTTGACGTAAAACATGTACATCAGAATAAGAATTTGGTCATTTTCACTAAATAGAGTAACTAAACTAACTTAGTCCTGTCAAACTTAATTTTAGTCTAATCTTGCATTTTCTGAATAGGTTTTAGACTAAAGCAGGACTAAAACTAATTTTAGGCTAGTTTAGTCTAATTCTGGACAACAGAATCGGCACCGATATCTATGAAAACCTTGGCAGTGGTTACATATTTGAGCCGTTTGGTGTTGAGACACTGGGTCCGTGGGGACCGGGAGCTCATTCTATTTTCAAAAATCTATCAGAGCGCCTGGCTGAGGCGACGCGTGATCAAAGTGCTCGCACTTATTTGGCTCAACGTATTAGCATTGCAATTCAGAGAGGCAATGCCGCCAAGCATGATGGGAACGCTACCCACTGGTAGTGTGCTTGAGCACTTGAGTTACCTATAAGCTCGGTGTCTTGTAGGTAACTTAGTTCTTTGCTGTATATAGTTTTAGTTTACCCTAATATTATATCTGATATTGATTACCAGACATGCTTGTAACTTTATTTCTACATAGGTTTATTTTTGAGCTGAACTGCCCGATGGCTCAGTTGGATGCGCGTTCGCCTTCTAAGCAGGGGAACCGGGTTCGATTCCCGGCGGGAACACAAGTTTTCTACCCAAGGGAAATTTGTGTTTCTGGTTCTAATTGTTATTGTGTTTGTGTGTGATGGGAATGTTTCCGGTACCTACGACACAAGTCATCGAACTTTTGCGTTTTTTGGTGTAGGGCTATGAGTGTGAAAGCGTTTATTTTAACCCTGCATCTTCTAAACAGAAGTTAACACCGTAACCAACTAAAACGTAAGTTTGCGATATATATTTCCTTCTTTATTTCTGAACTTATATGAGAGTATATAAAACATATTAACAAATCTTTATTAGTATGAAAAAATCTGGAACTTATTTGGTTCAACGTTTTAGCATTACCATTCAGAGGCAAAGCCGCCAGCAACGCTATCTACTGGTAGTGGGCACTTCAGTTACCTATAAACTCGGTGACTGACAGGTAACTTAGGTCTTTGCTGTATGTAGTTTAAATTTATGTTTAGGGAATTTAAGAATTTAAAAGTAAGTTAGAAATTAAAGTGGTTTTCATCTTTACTAATAAAACAAATATACATGACGTCTATATTGAACTCCAACGTAATAAAAAAAGTATAAATGTCTTCTATGACTTAACATAGGTATGCATTTCAAGCTCACTTGATGAGCAAAAACAAACATGAGTAAATATTCGTTAACCATTATAAAATCAACACAAAGCATATTTAAATTAGACGTATTTTTGCGTAACGAATTTGTGGAATTGTCGCCACACAAATTGAAAGCCTATGTCGTTCCCGCCAGTGGCCACGTCACTAACCCTCTGCGCTAGTCCGACCTGACATGACTCCCCTAAAATCAATACTCCGCTTGTAAACATCGCCCGAATGTAGGCCAAACAACAGTCGACGTTTTATACATGTTTTGTGTGTTCTTTTCGATAAAACTCATTATTTTCTTTGAAGAAACGTAGTGGACATCATGGATACCGCGAACGTGGGGTATTCATACCACCTGCCTTCAGGAGGCTGGAATTATAAGATCCGCAACACGCTGTCTCAATTCAGCGATTTATTTAGTGAATTTAATAAGTACATTGCTCCTGCATATCACCACGACCGGTGCGAAAGGTAAGACTGATAATATGTTTACTAGTTGTGTAGCTTACAACATTGAAGACACGTATTAGGTACATATGTACTTTATAATGTCAACCCCAACTTACTACGCTCATCGATAATGCGTAATCGGTCAGCTGTAACACTACTCGTAGAATCTCTAAGCTTGCTGATGTTAACCGATTTAATGTTAAGTATTTTGGTTCATGTAGCTTATCCAAGTATTTTTTATACCAATTTCCATGGACTAGCTTGAGTGGAAGTTCAGCTAATTGTTGATGACTTTATTATAATGTAAGTACGTTACTTATCTATGTGTATATATATATGTATACAGTGTGGCTGTATAAAGAGATACGTGTTCAAGGACATTTTTTGAAGTGCTTTAACATAATCGAAGATTATGAAGTTTTTTTAGTAGGTATTTAGGCTTATTAGTTTCAAAGAGTATAGTGGAAATACGATTTTCGTATATTTTCTTGAACTCATTAAATAATATATTATGTATTTCTCATCGAGCCCTTTTGTCCCAGACTTGTCACATGATGGCATATCAAATATTATCTAGGACTTGCACAGGGCAAGTCACATGAAAGTTAAAAAAAAATATTTGTAGATAAACCCCACGTAATGTGAATTCATCTATATTTATTAAGTCATAAATACTTAAACTATGTTTTATTTACGTATATGATAGTAGATATGAGCTTTTCATATTCATACCTGTATGTGTACAACTGTATGTTTGTAGGTAATAGCATCTATCGTTTTACTTTTCAGTAAGATAAAATGCTGTATCTTTTAATAATAGCGTTTTGTCGTTATTTCCAGGTCTGTCCAAATGAGGATATACTCGATGCACAAAGGGGAATTCGTAATGGTTTTTATAGCGTTTTTTGCTTGTTTCGGTTTAGGTGTTTTTATAGGACTGGCTGGTGAGTTCACTTTTTAAATCTTTTTACGATAATTATAAAACAAAATATTTAATTGTGGTTCTATGAGCTGAAGACCTTGCAAACTTGTCTTTGCATAGCTTAAAACTGAATAAATTAAGTTTGCATCGATCTGTAGAGGAGAACAGCCTAACATACGCCGGGTATAAGTACGAAAGCGATGCGTTTCGCTTCTACGTTCATCATCCGTACAGCGAATCTGGGAGTCTTCAAGTCTCGAGTGAATTGGTATCTTCTAGGCAAGCATGTCCCATCTTACGAAAGCATTTTTGCACAAGCTGAAAAGCAAAATATCGCAATAACTCCGAAACCCTTGTCCATCCTTTGTTGATAAATTTTAAATTGGTCTTACATTTAATAACCTTTACTCTTTTAAGAGAAAAAATGGTATTCATCCAAATCAGTTAAAAGGAAGCTCCGTTAAAGTTATGATGCATATTTCGCCCTAACCTGAGTCAGTAACATATGTAGGTATATGCTATCAATGTGAGACTAAAACATTATATGATTTGGCTTATTTGTCTTGGCGAATGAAACCTCGCAATTGTCGAGTTTCACTCGTTAGATTTTGTTGATTCATCGAAAATGTTGTCTATTATAAGTTTTTATTTATTTAATTGAGATACGAGACGTGCAAGTCGCTGATGGTAAGCGTCACGCTGGCCCATTGCAGTTCAGTGTCACCAAAAGTTTAGAACTTTGGATAAAGGTCACATTTCTTTAAGCATCTAATTTTACTGGAATGGATTGCCTTTAATCCGAAATACAGTAATGTTTGCACGCTACTGCTTGGCGCTATTGTTTCTTTCTTTAAATTGTCCTTAGCCTCATTCTGGTTCTCCTGATAAATTAATGAAGAACGTAAAACATAACGTTTTTCTACCATGTATTCGCAGGCCCGTCGCCTACAAAGACGTCGTCTATTTCGGCGAGCGCCATCTTATCGAACACCAGCAGTATCTACGAAGGGCCCTTCCACCTGCACAGTCCAGCCCTTGGCACCAGGGTGCAGCAGTTGTGGCTCCTAGCTGAAATACTCACCAATAATAATGATGGTAAGATTCTATTCAACTATATAATAATATTATTCCTTGTACCTACCATATATAATTCTTTTATAATATACCTACGTGTATTCTTCTGAACTCCTCCTAAACGGCTGGACAGATTTTAATGAATTATTTTTATGTGTTCTGATGAAACCACGAATTAAAAATCAGTTTCTCATGGACGGGAATACGTCACTCGGATTTGGTAAAGTACTAGGCAACCATAAACGTAAAACTACTTTTAAAAAATACTTATTAAATACGTAGCATTGCATAGGATTGCATCGTAAAGCTAGTTATACTATATTCTAATGATGTCTACTCGTTTGAAAAAAATAAGAATGAAAAAAAACGCGGCACCGTGTTTCTTGTCAGGTTCTACTTGAGATGACTGTAAATTTATAAATCTGGGAATTAAAGTAATTAACTTTCATGAGTAAATTAACAATTTGATTTTAATATTAGAGTGCCTATAAATACTTAGGTAAGGTAGGTTATAAGCGGATCCTTTTCTATCCACGTGATTGCCCACACGGACGCTATTCGATTTTTTTAAGCCGCCAAGAAGTAAGTATCCGTTATATGTTATACGAGCCCTGCCCCGCGGCTTCGCCCGCTATTATCAAGTTAAAAAGTAGCCTATGTGTTAATCCTAAGTATAATCTATGTACAATCGAAATTTCATCCAAATCCGTTCAGCCGTTAAACCGTGAAGAGGGAACAAACATATTTACACACTTACACACAAACTCTCGGATTAATAATATTAGTAGGATTCAAAAGGTACATATTTCATACTCGGCATGACTATTGGCTGACCGATAAGTTGAAGCGATCGTCTAGTAGTCAATTCATACAAGATAAGCTAATTTAAACCTAGTCTATTGGCTTACTCATTTCATAGATATTTGCAACTTGGCTAAGTAGGAGAGTACGAGGTTCGACTAAAATTATAAAGTAATTTTTTATCACATTTTGTTTCAGAGGAGATATTCGACAAGAGTTTTCAAATAAGTATATCAATAGAAGGAGTAGAGAGTGATCACACCACAGTCACTTTGGTTCCTGAAACTGAAGCCACCAATAGGTAAGCACTACGACATGATAACAGTTATATATAAGGGTTCATGGCAAGCAGCGCCACGCCTGCTTACAATATCTGTACTTACTTCTATCTTACTACAAGGTACTTCTATTGAACTACATATTTCAATCGCGTAGTTTTCGAAATGGCTGAAATATGTATTTTCGTTAAGTATTCAACACCCATAAAATATCTCCGCCATATTGAAAAATTTCAAAAACTAAATCGAGAAATAAAAACTATATAGTTATTGGACCTGCTTACAAAATTTCATGAGAATCAGTTGCGAAATGCGACCTTTAGAGGAGAACAACCGAAAATCCAGACATAGGAAAGCAATTTTGCCCAAGATGAAACGGAGACGCTAAGCCCGCGCTCCGTGCGGTCCTCGGTCAACTACCTCCCATACTTACATACGGATTTATAATGTGGATTTATTACTGTTCTGATTTTCCAGAACCCTGCACCTGAAGTGCAAGAAGCAAGAGTGCGAGGAGGTGATGGCGCTCCACCTTGGATCCCTCGAGTACACGCACTACGTCCTCAACATTCGCCTCTACGGGCTGCAGGAGTTCCACAAGCGGTACTATATCCGTGAGATTGTATTTTACGTGAGTAACTTGGATATACTTACTTAATGGAATATATTTTTGCGCTTTTAATCGATTGTTTTTGTTAATAAATCGCCGAAAATTAAATTTCATTCATAAAAACATTACATTTCTGATCAAAATAAATATTTAAAATTCGAAAAGAACAGGGTTGAGCAATATTGAACGTGTACATTTACTGTCACTTCTCGTGTGATGTTGAGTTGCAACATTTGTAAGGAGTGTCCAAAGTGTACCAACTAGGCAGTTTCTGTAACCAATTTCATTGTTTTAGTTCAAGACGTACAATCCAGTGTTTACGCAAATGGAGACGTGGTTCAGATTCATATTCTTGCTAACGACCTTCACAATCGCTGTAAGTATTCAAAAGCTTATTGCCTATGTACAGTCAGCAACAGAAGTAGTTACTAAACATACCCAGTTTTTCTGCTGAGAATCTGTCTACATAGTTGCACAATTGTTTTGAAAATTGGGCATGACCAGTGCTTATTCTGAAACACCTTTCTTAGAGTAAATGTATCTTGGTTGGGGTTCACCTTTTGGTGCTGACTGTATCTATAGTTCTTACGTATTACAAACCTATATTATGCTTTTAACTCCATTTTACTGACGATATAATTCGGTCAGCAGCGAACAACACACTCTTGAGACGGAAGTCCGTGAAGAGATTGCTCTTTTGATCTTGCTTATTCCGCAGATGTGGCTCAAAAAGCTAGCACAGAAACAATAATAACAAAGGAACGCGCTATTGCTACAAATAAAAGTTATAATGGTTAGGATGCTTTTTGTAGATGAGACAAGCCAGCAAACTAGCGAGAAAATATCAATTTTCATAATGTTAATGTAATCAAGTAATATTTTTTTACTTTGCAGTGCTGGTTTGCGCATACGCTGAGAAAATTTGCAACCCACGACTGGGCGATCGAACAGAAGTGGCTGTCGATTCTACTACCACTCCTTCTGCTTTATAACGGTAAGATAATCATTATATCAAATATGTACAGTCCTTTGGAAGCGTATTAAACTAACTTAGGTGAAAAGGCAAGATGTAATGTGAGGTGGGTAACATGATACCCAATATGCGCCCCAGACACTTCCTTGTCTGTTGGAATTGATTCTAATTTGTTGCTATCTTGGTGGAAGTAATCAATTTGAACAAACTGTTTTTTGTCCATTCAGTAGGACTTCAGCCAGCCTTTGCATGGGTACCTACAATATGTGTCGAAGCACCGAAGCAGGCTGAAAAAGCGATGCATTATTGGCTCGGAATCATTTTTGTGGGATTGTTTTCAGGTGGTTGTTATGGTGGACATATTGTGTAAGATAATGTTTAACCCTTAGCCCAGAGAAGATACATCTAATAAGAAAAAAATCTCGAATCAGATCAGACCGCGTGGTTTCTGTGGGAATCTAATTATGTATATTAAGTATCTAGATTTTAGTTATTTGTCGTTTTCTCAGTTAAAATCGAAGCTATAAAATCCTTTCATACTAATATTATAAATCCGAAAGTTTGTGTGTAAGTATGTATGTTCCCTTTTCACGCTTTAACGGCTGAACGGATTTGGACAAAATTCGCAATGTAGGTATATAGCTTATACCTAGGATTACACATAAGCTACTTTTTAACTTGATAGTAGCGGGCGAATCCGCAGGGCACGGCTATATAGTATTACTAATAGAACAGGAGCTCTATATTCTGGGCATCGATTATAAACTTCTGGGCATCGATTTTATCTTTACATCGACGTCGAAACTAAACGATTTTCTTTTCTTTTGAACCATCGAATCGACTGAACTTTCAACTGACCGACTGTCGTATCGACGTCTCATCAATTCGAGCAATCGAAGTTTGACGACCAGAAATAAGCCGGATGTTAATTGACGTATAGTTTTTTTATCACTTATTACATTTTATGTCATAAATGGTGATTCGATAGCTTCCTTAAGAGCCTGTCGCATTCTAGGATTAGCATACTATTACATAGAACCTTATCAACATTTACCAATATGTGAGATAAGTAGTTAAAAATGTCAGTAGTCATCAAATACTTTTTCTAAACTTAACGAATCTATTGCGTATGTCTAATTTGCAGATCCAATATTCCCGCTCCGGCTGGTATCTGGCAGCTGTTTCGCGCCGCTCGTGGATACAATCAGTCAGACCATCTTCCTCGCGTTTGTAATGCTCTCCTGGCTGGCGTTGTACCATGGATTGAGACAGGTAACTCAACCGGTTGCTCTCTTCATCTTCTTTAGCCAATGATATCAAAGGGCCACACCAGGGCTTTTTTTTTGGAGCTAAAATGCCTACCACTTCCCTTCCTTCCCAGGGTGAGTATTGTCTAAAATCCCCGCCGTGACTAGTCTCTCGCTGAGGTGGGGTAATATAGGGTCGCAGTCAGTATCTTTTCCCGGCGGTAGGCCCGGATGCAAACCGGGCCACTGCACTTATGGAGGGTGGCCTTGGTGAGCAAGGTTACGCCTCCATAAGTGCAGTGGCCCCCAGACGTGTGGAGCCGTGCAAGCAGATAGAGAGGTTCCCTCCAGAGATGCCTCCTAAAGAACTTCACCCTGAGATGTAACTTTTCCGGCAAATATGCTCTTCAATCCGAAATACATGTATATTTGTTACTAGTTAGTATTGAATGGCAGGCGGTGTGATACCAGAAGGACGCAAACGAGTTCTACTGTATAATAATGGTGTTTTGTTGCAGAACGAGCGCGGCTTTATATCGTTCTACCTCGTGAAGGTGATAGTGGTAGGGCTGGTATGGATGCCGGCGATGGTGGTCGCAGTCTGGCAGAAGTACTACGCCTACGGAGACCCCACTTTCAACTACATGACGAACCCCAACTATCCAGTGAGTCAATGATTATGTTAAACACTGCTTTCAACGCCGTGGTTTTTATATCTGAGAGAGGAGGAAAGAAAGTCATGTTATGAGAAGAATGTTTGATATGGATGTGAATAAGAGACAGGACAAAAAAATATGAAAAAAAAAGGCAGTTGTTGCTCTCAAATACATGGTAGTATCAACAGCTGCGGTTCAGTTAACTAACTGCGAGGTGCAGTAGTTACTGCGCCTAATACATTCTATATCCGCAGCTGCGCTATACATTGATCTCGCGGTCAGTTACTGTTCCCAGTGACTTAACATAAACGCTTTCACACTCACAGCCCGACACTACGTTCGATGACTTGTGTCGTGGGTGTCGGAAACATTCACATCTCACATTATTACAAACCACTAGAACCAGAAACACAATTTTCTTTGGGGAGAATACTTGTTATTGTGATGGATAAATTATATTTATGTAGTTAAAAAAAAAATGATTGATTCTGGGGCTCGGACAACAACTCTGAAACAGCTAAGTTGATGATCGATTTTGTAAGGTTATAGAATAACTAGTTTCCCAATTATTGTTATTAGTCGAGAACTCTAGTAATAATTCCAGAGTCCTAACAATATGTTTTATCGTTTTGTCCACAGCTCGTGAAGATGATGTTCTTCAGCGCGATAACGCTGTACTTCCTATATTTATTAGTTTTAATAATAAAAGCCTATAGTGATCTAAGAAACATGCCATTTTTCGGTAAGTCACACTACAAAAAGTCATTATTAACTTCATCATCATTATATATTATTATCCTTGCTGTAGATTTACAGCAGTTAACTACTGGACAAAAACCATGCCTCGGCTTCTCTCCTCCATAACCACTTCTCATCTTATCTTATCTTATCTTATCTATATATATAAAAATCAATGCCACTTTTCGTTGTTATTTTATAACTCAAGAACGGGCTCACCTATCCAAACCAAATGTTTAGGCTTTGTTCGGACTATTTAGTAGATGGTTTATGTAAAGTTTGCACAAAATCGGTCGAGCGGAAAATTGCACCCGGGCGAAGCCGGGGCGGATCGCTAGTTCAGCTATAAATGAACTTGGTTAATAATAATATTGAAAACGTAATACCGACTTCAAACTTAAACCTATGTCCGAACTACCGGAAGCCT
Source organism: Lomographa bimaculata (assembly GCA_948107665.1). Classification (NCBI taxonomy): domain Eukaryota; kingdom Metazoa; phylum Arthropoda; class Insecta; order Lepidoptera; family Geometridae; genus Lomographa; species Lomographa bimaculata. Next base: position 2,558,734 of record OX403592.1, on the reverse strand, counting down.
TCATCAGGTCTCAGTATTTTTAAAGCGACTAATTTCAAAGTATGCGGATTTCGGCAGATATCCTTTCGGATAAAAAAACATCGATATAGATTTACTTATGCCTGAGAAAAGTAAAACCTTAAAAGTATCAGTTACTTATAACAAATTGTAAAATTCCACCTTTTATAGAATTGCTTAAAAATGTACTGAAATATAAAACTTATTCCATTCATTACGTTAGGCGTTTAGGGGGGGAGAGGGTCGAACCGAACCTCACCCAATCTCACGTGGGAGAGAGGGGTGTCTCGGCAAATATCACGTATTTTTTTTTGCAAGACACTGTTTAAAATTGCGAGAAAACTGGTTTTAATGAAGTAGAAAAAAACTACTGAATTATGGCTTAATCATATAGTTAGATAGTAGGGATTAGTCTTAAATAAAAAGAATCGAAAAAAAATTGTATTAAATAAATTCAAAGCAATCAAGCACATATTAACTTATTTACATTAAATATACGCATTTCGAAAAATCTCACGTGAGTTAAGGGTTGAGGGGAGGGGGTCGAGCAACATCTCACTAAGGGGAGAGAGGGGGTCGAAAATCGCCAAAATCACCTCACGTAATGGACGCCCCCTTATCATCCATCCGAAACCAGTCCTGCTTTTACAGTGCTGTTATACGATCTTTTACGAAAATTAAAATGCCTTAAACTTTCCAGATATACGACTCCGATGTCTGTCCATAGTAGTAGCCACTGTGACCGCTATAACAACAATACTAGCGGCGCAAGGATGGGGCCCTGCGGCACTCCAGGACCACTGGGCGTCGCAGCCGAAGGTCCATTACGACACGTCAGCGCCGTTCATGGCCTTATATGGACTGTTCAACTTCAAACTGTATATACTAGCCTACTTGTTTTCTCCTGCCACTGGAAATATTCATGGTAAGGGTATTCAATTTGAGAAAGTTTGTCTATGAGTATGAGCAGTACCGCTGCCTTCACACTTTATAAGCGTAGCTACATACAGCGGCGCCTCTGCTTCAAGGGGCCTTCACAATTCAGCGCGCCAGAGCAGTACGGATTTCGCGAATTAGAAATAGAGGTAGAATATTATTTTATTTTTGGCTCCGCATACTATATGCATTAAGCCAGTATCAAGTAAAACATGCTTTTCAAGTAGATATATTAATGTATTTTATTGATAGAACAAGTCATGTCATCGACTGTCAGTCAAGTAAAAGAGTTATAAACTTAATACAGTCCAGTTATAGTAAAGTCATGTCCTAGTAAAGTAGAGAAATCTTAACCAGAACTTCTATTGGAATTTTAAAGCTAAAATGGAAAATTGCGTTTCTCATTTTTATATGATTTTCTCAAACTCAAAACTCATGCCCGTTCACAATAATAAACAGTTAATAATCCACCATTAGATATTAAACAATAATTATCACTCGAAGAATTACATGTTTTGAAAATCAATACAAAATCGACCATGGCATTTTTCACTTTCGCGGCAAACTCCGGTGAATAAGATAGGGCATGCAAGTCATGCAACGCAGTGTCAGCTGAATTGTTATTTAGCTTCTTTTTATCCTAACTAATATAATGCAAGCAAAGCTGCAAAGCACAGTAATATAATGCGAGCAAAGCTGCAGAGTACAGCTAGCAAATATAAGTTCCTATCTATAGATTTATAAAGATAGTAAAAGCAGTACCTAACCTGCGGTGATATTATTGTAAATATTGTTCACAATAATTATGTTTGTAAATCGAATTTAACTACTTTGTTTGTAACCTATTTACAAACGAATCGTCAGCGATTCCATCGACCGAATAGTTTATATTAATTTTTACAGATTTTGTTATAATACGGTGATATCTTATCTGGAGATATCGGCATGTAATGTTTTATCTTTTTTATCTCTGATAGGCTAATATTTGACTACTACCTAACTTGTTGGTAAGGTAATTGAGGGTAGTAAACCCGTGTGGTAAATACACTAGGTGACTAGCCTGAAAGCCTCTTTAGGATAGCTGCCGAAATACTACATAAAGCTCAGCAATTTTTCTCCTCGATGATAAACTACCATTAAATTTTGGTAAAGACAAAAATAAACTAAAAAAATCGCTACCACCGTGTTTTTCATCACGATGTCATCTTCACCGGAAGCTTATGAACGTCGTCGTAGGATTCGATACTTCGACTACGCGATATGGAGGCAACATTCCTCTGCATGGCTTGAAGGCTTACCCTCATATAACTAGAATAGTAATAAGTTATCGAGGAATTGCAAAATAGGTGTATCTTTTGAGATCTTTCCTGCCTACGTCGTACATGACTACTCCGAAATTAGCTTCCTTCTACGATATTATCGGAGCACTTGAGATTTCAAAAAGGGTATAAAATAAAGATGAAACAAAGTAATGTAAAACGCGTAGAAAAGGTCAGCAACGCTTCATTTATACCCCGATATAGAAGACGACGCGAGGGTTCAACGACCTCTTAGTTAAAGCCTAAAAGAAAGGGATGTCGGCGCTGCTCTCATGGAACTATTTAGTATGATGGTATAACCCTATAAATAAAGAAAACATTTGGGATCAACGACAGCAGTGATATTACGCTCCCACTATTATCGTTAAGCGCTTGTGTGAGTGAGACGCCATGTCAGCTGTCGTCAATATCAGAACATTTCTTTATTTGTACGGGTTATTTTTATTAATTTCATGGTTACTCTATTGCTACTTGTATCGTGTCCTTGTCCTTTTCTAATACCACGCTTAAGAGAAGGACAAAGCTGTAATAACGGAGTCAGGGCGTTGTTGATTTGTAATCTTGTTTCCAGAAACCGCCATTACCAAAGACAACCCCGCGTTTTCTATGATCAACGACTCTGACGAGGAGGTTATTTACGGCTCGGACGAGGAAAGCCGACGGCCTCTCAATGCGCACCATATCACCAACGAGGACATATGATTCACGCAACACTAATATATTTTCCTGTAAATGTCAGTTTTTCTTGTTATAAAACTATTGATGAGAATCCCACGTTGTTTTATAGCTTCCTAATAGTTTTTATCGCCCTCACAGTCTGATGTACCGCGGGTACAGATAGATTCACATACACAATACACACACAATAACACCCAGACCTACCTATCAACAAAAAATTGTGCACCTGCTGGGGATCGAGACTACTCTGCCGGCCGAGCAGTAAACCTTTTTTTATAACATTGGGAAACATTTTTAGCCACACACTTTATATAGATTACAACGATCAGAATAGGGACTGATAATAATATATTATGAAATAAATATTGAAATTCATGTTTTAGTAGTTGTATTCTCAATACTCTTACATACATAACACACAGCAATCTAGATTTTATGAAATAAGTCAACATGCGTTACATCACTATTCGACACGTATACATTTACAGGCTGTCAGGGTCAGGGTGTTTGGTCAAGGCAGATCTAGGTTATTAGATGTAAGATATTTAGGATTCCTATATTTTATGCAATGGATAATACTACCGTATCGATGGTCTACAGATTTCCTTAGACGTAATAGCAGATGTTTCAGTGGATTTTATCAACGTGCTATTTTAGACATGTGTAGTTCTATTATATTTATGTTCCAAACAGGTGATTTCTCAGTTATTATATAGAAGTATTATATTTGTAACATGCACGAGATTTTTTTCGACCTTTTCTTGAACTCACCACCTCGCGCTCTTCGGTGAATTGTGATGCGGACTGCCGATATTGTCTAATTCTCTGCTTTGTTCTTACCTCCTTGAGAATATTCAGCTACAGATTGACGAAACGTTTGCTCTTACTAAGAAATCTTTTACGAGATGGAACTACTTGATCTACCGTACCATTCGTCAAGGACTTTTCGTCGAACAATTGAGTTAGTGAAGGAAAATCATCGTTTGCTTCAAACATCTTCTTCCTTTATGCGACAATCGAAGTCGCACAAATATACTGCAGCAGGTCGTCAAAAACCGATTTAAAATTCGAATCCTTGAGCAGCTTTCGTATATTCGGGAGACGATAATGTACGACCCGATATTTCACGGCCTGATTTTGTACAACCAATAATGCACACATTAATAATTCATGTACATGGAAATTGATTCGAAATATCAGGCCGTGCATGCCCGGGTCGCCAATTATTTCCTATATAAAATCGGTCCGTATCGATAATGTACCTACGGCTAATAAATCATGTATATGGCTTCCAAATATCAGGGAGTGCAATACTGTGCGTGCAATACTGGCTGCGTAAAATCAGTCTGTGCTGCGGCAGCGGAGCGAAGAGCTCAAAAATTAAAGAGAAAAAAACAACAAACAATATATGAAATAATATAAAAAAAAATTCTTACGCTTTTCTTTCGAATATAAACAGTTTGTATGAAAACTTTAAACAGTCATATCTTGCCCTCTTGAAATTACTGGATCATCCAAACGAGGCTTTGACTTTGACATTTGGATGTACACGAATTATCGGCCATACATTATTGGCTGTACATTATCAGTTCGTGCTAATATTTTCCGACCTGTATTGTACAGCACGTATTGCACATAATTGGAAGCCATATCACGGAATACTGGTTGCGAATTAATGGCCGTACCTACATTATTAGGACGTTCATTATTGGTCGTACAATATAGGGACTCGTATATTCCCCACAAACTATACAGAATGATTCTTGGCCATATTGTGCCATATGTCCTTATTGTTTTGATTATTGTATTGATATGTCCTTATTGTCCTTCGATAACGCTCTCCTTTGAAGACCGTGACTTACAGCATCCAAAAGGCCATCTAGCTTGGCAAGCATAGGATCTGGATGAAAACTAAGCAAATAACATTTTCATGGAGCTAAATGCTGCCGAACCCTTCTTCTGTGCAGACGGTTACAGATGAAGTGGAAATGCTAAGCTCATATGCATTGCAAGAGATTATTTTAACTGTTTTATTCCATTTTACTTTAATAGATCGGGTACACTTTGTTACATTTAGCCCAGTCAACTTTGCACCGCGTCCATTCTTTTGCGAATCTGGCTTTTATGTGAGAGTATTTACAATAAATACTGTTGATTTTGGGTCGTTTAGTCTGTCTGACTCTATGTATAGGTAGGAGTTGATCTCCTATCTAGCAGGTCTATCTAGGTCAACACATAATGTGTTGACTGTGTTATACGCTGTTTGTAGTCGTCGTTAGAGCACAGATAACGCTGAGTTAAGCTATAGTTTTATAATAATTTTAAACGAGGTTTGAATTTAAACGCCACGAGCGACGTTTATTGGAGTCCATATAGATTTTTACCTACACAAGTACGCTTTGCGTAAGCGCAGCACTAATAGCCTCGGGAGCAAAGATATACATCCAGGTTATATGAATTATTATCATTGCACGTGACTCTCCGAACTGTTTATTAATCGCACAACTAATGAGCCTTAAAGTAAGACCTCAACCACTAATCGAGTTACTCCTGATTCTCTGTTTTTTTTATTCTTGATAAGCAAACTCATTATATATGCTCAGATAGTGGTCAGCTTCATGCTGACCACTATCTCACCTGATGGAAAGCGATTATGCGGCCGAAGATCTTTAATAGTTTACTCTTGACATGAAGACTCCCAGATTATATACCGTTCGGGGAACAAAGACGCGGGCAATGAATTCCACTTTTCAGTACGGATAACAAACGTCGAAGCGATGCAAACTGGAGGTATGTCAACCATAATTGGATGACGTTTGCCAGTTTGTCTTGTTGTTAGATGGTAAAACGCGGGGGAATTAACTCGTGTAATTCCTGCGCACATTCACCAAAATGTAACCGATAGAAAACAGATAGGCTTGCGACCTTACGTCGGTGACCGAGACTGCAATTTGGACTCATTAGTCCAAATTGCAGTCTCGGTTTTGAGTCCTTTTGCTCGTCGGTCAATGGACTCAAAAGCTTCAAGCTGGTACTTTGCTGATCCATCCCAAAGGTGGCCGCAGCAATACACGATCGGACTTGATTTAGATATAAATTGAGAAGCTGCCCCGGTGTGAAGTACTGCCTAACCTTTGCGAGGATACCCAGTTTCTTAGCGGCCAGCTGCGGTTCAACTTCATTGAAAATGCCGAAGTTAAGATTAGACGACAAGGAAACGCCAAGAAGCTCGAGTTTATTTCCTATTGGTATTGGCACATCTCGTAAGGTCGGAGATAGGAGGAAAGGTCTCCTTTTAGCGGAGAAAAGACACGCCTGTTTTAGATGCGTTAAACTGAACTAAATTGGCATCGCCCCAATCGGCCACAGCCAACAAACTCGAATTTAATCGGTCTATCATTTCCTCTGATTTTATCTGATGCACAAAAAACAAGGGCAATGCGCATGTGTAGGCCTACAATAAGATAGGCTAACACGTAGGTTGTACCAACGTGACTCATCTTATATAGGTACCTTTAGCATCAGGCGTGGTCCCAGTCGTGTCACAGAATAAATAACAGTATCTTCTTTTTAAATACAATGCATACGAGATGGATACCTACGCACAGTAGTACATTCTCATGCATTGGTAAACATATACACATATAGGTATATAGAATATAGAAACAGGGCACTTTCGTGCCTCGTCTTTTGGAACACGTAATTAGGTATAAACAGTGCAGCGGAGTGGGTACCCATAGTGAAAACGTAGTATCAATGTATATATATATATATATATATAGTAGTATTATTATTAATATATAAGACCTACTAAATGATCAAACTACGGGCCAATTGCCTATATTTCCTAAAACTTAAGTAAAAATACCTATTAAATTTTACTTATATATATATATTGATGAGTATAGTTTGTGTACTTATCTTAAACTACCCTTCAAATACAAACCATAGATGTAGCATCTAAGCATGTAAATCAAAAATGCAAAGAAAGGCACAATAGAGACTCGCGGGGCAGAACTCGTACGCTAACTTGGCCGGCCTGATATTTCGTGCAAGTGGTTGCGCAGATCGAACACCATCTTCTTGATCTTCGCGACGACTAACATCTCCGGGACATGTGCGGTTTCAGTCGCTTTTTTATGTACGGCCAAGTTAGTCTACAAATAGGTTTTGTCATAACCAGTACGGTACTGTACCAACTTAAATTTGTACCAGCCCCATTACCCACTATCACTGGCACTAATAACTTAATAAGACACTTACCAATTGACCTGTAGCTGACTTACTCCCGCTAAAATCCTTTTACTTTTTCTTTTAATTTTGTCTTCGCAATCTTGTGCATTTAGCCAGTGTCAAGTAATAACATATTTCAAGTGTAGGTATTTCATATAATTGAGTATGAATGGGTTTGTTTTGTTTAAATCATGCCCTAGTTAAATGGTAGAAACTTTACTAGAACTTCTATTGGAGATTTAGAGCGAAGGCGAAAATCACGTTATTCAACTTGGAATCATTTGCCTACACTTATGCACGTTTACTAAGTATTAACGGTTAATAATCCACCATTATTACATCCACCATTAATCCACCATTAACACTCGAAGAATCACAGGTTTTAGAAAATTATACAAAATAATCAACAACGCTATTTTTTCACTTCACACGCGGCAAAACTCCTGTTATCTATTTTTAAATTCACACCTATATTGAAATAAAAAAGTATGAAATCGTTTCATTCATCGATTGAGAGTGCAAGACATACCCTCTTTAAAAAAAATTCAAAACGCAATCCGACGACTGTTTGTTCATAAAATATTTTCACGACGAAATAAATGCTTTTTCACGGATAACTATCCATCAATCTTTATAAATTGGGCAGGGAGAACTTACAAGGAAAGACAAAAATCTCAAAAAATCATTTTTCTCGGTCCCTGCACCACATCCAGATCTAACATTCTGGCAACGTGCTCTTGCAGCTTATGTATGGAACATCTTAGAAGTCACAGAACATCAGCTAAAGGGACCAAACAAAACAAAAAGATTATACGTAGATTTAATTAAAATACTCTCTGGCCATATACATGCGATAACAGCTGCTGGATCTGATGACTAAGAAGCAAGACGTAGGTAGTAGGGTACCCAGCAAACGACTGTGCAAGTAAAGAAATAAAGTTTACATTTCAAGAAGCCTTTACCTGCTACTTATATAAGTAGCAGGTAAAGGCTTCTTGAAATGTAAACTTTATTTCTTTACTTGCACAGTCGTTTGCAAGACCAAGGACAAATTGTTGCAACCAAAGTGTATGGCGTTATATAACGCCATACACTTTGGTTGCAACAATTTGTCCTTGGTCTTGCTGCCATACACTTACAAGTGAAATAAAATCTTTAATGAGTATCATTTTAACTTTATGAATACGTAGGTACTAGGTACTCACAGTACCTACTACCTACGTATTCATAACGAAATGTTGACAGTTTGTCTTGTTGTTTGATGGTAAAAAGGGCATGAAGGGGTTATATCGTGTAATTCCTGAGCACACTGTCCAATATGTAAGCGATAGAATACCGATAGGCTTGCTACCTTACGTTGGTGAACAAGACTGCAGTTTTGACTCGATTAGCTTTCTATCACCAATGAGTCTTTTGGCTCGCCGGTCAACAGACTCAAGAGCTTCTGCCCGGTACTTAGCGGATCCATCCCAAAGGTGGCCGCAGTATACTCCATACACGATCGGACTTGAGCTTGAAATAAAATGAGAAGCTGCCCCGGTGTGAAGTACTGCTTGATCTTAGCAAGGATACCCAGCTTCTTAGCAGCCAGTTGAGCTCTGGCTTCGATATAAGTGCCAAGTCTTATCGCTAAGAGCGATCTCTTCCAGACAACCTTTGGATGGAAATGAATAATATCGATAAGCAGGGATGGTGGTGTGGTAAAACAAAGACTACGTATACCAAACGAACATCATAAACATTACATATATGTACTCATAACATTACCCTAATACAAATTATATGGATAATATAATATACAATAATAAATATAATACAATACATATTATACGTAGGTACTTGCATAAATAAATTAATATCTCATCCATAACATTTTTTTTACATAATATTAAACTACGGACATAAGACACACGTATAGGTTTGTATTGTTAGTTGCGATTGAAGTATTGAGCCAACCAAGCACGCAAGGACGCCATTTTGTTACAAACTTGAGTCTCGATCGAGGGACGTTTTTCTTTTCGGTCCGAGTGCTAGTCTAAACAACACGTGCGGTTTCTACGTCACTCGTCACGACGACGTCAGCGTGTGCTGTATTGATAAAATGCTTTGCTCTTTAAAGATATTGATTGCAACAGCATGTTATTACCTAATTATTATTTTATCCATGCTTCTCATTGACTTGGAATACGATTGGAACATCGTGTGATTTTTAGTCAGTAGTACATACCTACATGCTGGAGTAGAGTTACTGATTAGCTCGCCTTTCCTGGTGCCTTTCTGGTTTTCTTGTTGAGCTTTTTTTTAAAGCACGCATTTCCTTAATAAAGTAATGATGGCGCCGAAGATGGCACATAACATGCTTGCATAAAAGATACACTATCAAACTATACCGTTCAAGAAACAAATATGCGAGCTCCAAGTTTCGCACCTCCCTGTACGCATTATGAATATTGAAGCGAAATTTTTCGAGTAAACTGTAGTAGGTATATCGTAGACGTTCCAAGAATTCAAGAGTTTCGAACTGGTATTTGGCAGAGCCGTCCTAGAGGTGGCTGTTATAGCGATACTCCTCACACGATCTCCCGAAATTGAGAGAAGAACCGACCCTTAATGTTCATCGGTATTAATTGCTATTAGATCGTACGAGCAGCCATCAACAACCACTCGAATCGATCGTTCTCTCAAGTAGTATATACCATTCAACCAAGCACATAATCGGCAGTTATATATTACACTACTACTGGAACTTTGCCAATAAGGCCTTCGTACCGTACCTTATAATGAGTCTCGCGATAACACAAGAGCTTCTCTGCCGTTGCAAGGCCTCACTCCATAATACTACATAATGTGAGTGGCATATGCAAGGAAGTCTCCAAATGAGAGGTTTTAGCGGGATTCGCTCGGAAAGTCATTTACCTACTTCAAGATAGCCAAAATGGTTCTTGTTACCGGTCCCTACCGTTCGCCCATCAAAGGTCTCCCTAGATTTGGGACCAACTGTGATGTGTGAACGCGATAGCGCTAAGCCAAAAGACCCACAACACTCAAGATTAACAAGTTTTCAACAAAACGGCCACGTCCTTCAAATTAGTTCTACAGAAGGTTTAGCTTTGTCAAAACAAGCCAAAATTTCATCGTATTTCGCAGGGAATAAAGCATACTGTTCGCTGGCTAAGTCAGTCGAAGTTTACGTCTGCTGATCCTCACTGCCTTCACTGCTAAGCTCTGATGGGTTACATTGTCATTGGCCGTACCTCGCAGAAAAAAAAACAATGTTATTCACTGTTTGAGGAATCTTCTAAGAGAAGCTGGAAGCGGAAATCAGAATTCAACAGATCGATGTACTCAAAACGATTGGCTTGTTCACGTACACGTCCAATTTGCAAAAAAAATACGTGAACGTGATCAAACCAAGTAGCCCTAATGGTATATCAGCCTAAGTGCTATGGACATGGGACACTGACCTAACTCTGATACTGACACCTCCCTTTCGTCGTTCCATAGACTGGTTAAGTGCTGAAAGCATGGAGTCAGCCAACGTTCAGCAAGGGCCTTAAAATTGTAGATGTGCCAAACCTGTGACGAGAAGATTTCGCAGTGTGCAAGAAAAAAAGTGTGCTTGCTATTTAGCGTTGTAATCCAATAACCCACGAGAGTGCAGCAGTGGAGCCAGTGAAGAAGGCAGAAGTTAACTTCGACCTTAGTCAGGGAACAGAATGCGTTATTCCCTGGGAAAGGCTTGATCATATCGAGCCTTCTTTAGAACCATGGAACTTGGCAGTTTTGTTACAGGCCTTCTTCTTTTGGCGTAAGTCCTTCCGAGCATCAGCCCAAGCGGTGAAGGCCTCGTGGTTAAACGCTACGCGCTACCACATTTGGTCCCAAACCAAAAGAGAGCTTTGATGGACAGGGATACGTTATTGCCCTCTCGTCGGCCGTCTCAATGAGGTTTGTTATTAGCCTAGTTGTCTCCGCATCTGCTGTGTGCGAAAGGTAGGTTTAGACCGCTGTAAGAATTATTCATTATCATCAGCCCACTTCGTTATCATTGCCGGGTCACAAAGGTGTCTCTCACTGGAAGAGATTCTAGGTTTTTTTATGCTTGATAGGCAAGCATTTAACCGCTATGTCACATGATTGAAAGTGACGATGCGGCTGAAGATGGAACATGCTTGCCTATAGGTCTAGGCTATAATCCATCACACTGGCTAAATACGTGTTGTGGATGACATAATTATGTCCTCGAATTTTGCGATTTTTGATCATGCTGGTTTCTCCATATTTTCGTTCACCATTAATAGAGCGTGTAAATTCCGCATGTAACTTCAGAAAGTCATCGGTCGCGGATTCAAAGTCGGCTCAGCCACACTAGCAGCTCTTAAAGAGGTTTTTTTTTTATTCTAGATAGGCAAACGTTTGACCGCCATCTCACCTGATGGTAAGTGACGATGCGGTCGACGATGGAGCACGTTTGCCTAGAAGATGCCTATTCACTCGTGACTTAAAGACTCTCATATTGTATTTATCAGGAAACAGACTCAGGCAAGGAATTCCACTCCTTTGCAGTCCGCATAATGAAAGTTATATCTTCGAGATATACCAGTCTTTAAAGTTCAAAATCGAATGATTCATTTAATCCATTTTGACGCCATTTTGATGAGTCATACGTAAATCATTAAATGACGAAGTTCCATCTGTTTTGACGCCATATTGTTGAGTCAGACGCCACGCCATCGCCATTTTAAATTCTAACAACTAGATTGCGTTAACTCGGGGGTGTAATAGATGGTCACACCCATGTGAACTTACAATTTTTCAATACAAATATGAGGAAATAAAATAAAGACAATTTAACACCCAACCACTGGTATTGGGCTTGAGCACTTGAGTTGCCTATAAGCTGCATGCGTATAATTATAGTTTAGTTTTAGAAAATAAAGGCATTTGGCCTCGATTCTGATGTCACACACTAAATTAAATTTAAACTATTCCTGTCTTTTACAAAATAGGAACACAAGACAGAGATAGCATACTGCTGTGCTGTCAAGTTAGTCAGAACTTAGATGTCTATGCAAGCTTACTCGAGTATGTGTTGTATTGGTGTTGACTAAAAACAAGCGCCTTTCTGCTTCTACTGTTCATATTTTAATTGTTAAACTAGCGTGACAGCATTAAAATGCATGCTATCTCTGTCTTGTGTTTTATTTTGTAAGAGACAGGGATAGCTTAAATTTAATTTAGTGAGTGTACATCAGAATCGAGGCCAATTGATCCATAGACTAAATAAAAAAAAATAACACTATTTCAAATTTTAAAATATAGCAAAGCTATGACTACATACTGACCAATGACAGTACATATATTTCTTCACTATTTTTTAAAAACTAATGTTGGTTTGTTTTTTATTTATCTAAAATAATATATAAAAATAATTAATACTTAAGATAAATGCTTTCACGCTCATAGCCCCACACTAAGTTCGATGAATTGTGTAGTGGGTGCTGGACGTATTCACATCATACTTACAATGACAACCAAAACCAGAAACACAAATTTACATTGAGGAGAAAACTTGAATTCCCACCGTGAATCGAACCTGACAATATGTCCAATGTTAGGGCGGTAATTAACACTTTTGTAAATAACTCAGAGGTCATTTTCTGTCTGTGAATATTTATTCATTTTGTTTGCTATTACTGATTTTAATTTACTGAATGAAGTAATTGGGAAATAAATATAATTAGTTATTAACTTTTTCTTTGATTAGTATGAAGGAATTCAGCATTATTGAATTTAATACAATATGGGATATCTTTTTATGCCAGATAAGTAATTATTTGGTCAATATATCAGCTGATGGAAAGCGATAATGCAGCCGAAGATGGAGCATGTTTAAAGATATCTATTTATGTGATACTTGAAAACTCCCAAATGATACTGTTCGGGGAACAAACAGGGGTTTAAACTGTATATCTGTTAAGACATACAGACAGACATACAGAATCTATTTTAACTAACATTCCTATGGTTTCGCATAGCGAAATTGTGGTGGTGTTACCACAGAAAAGACACAAAATAAAAATTGAATTGAATTATTTTAAAGAATGGCATGCAAGGATGCAGGTATGATCACCTCCTGTTCAGCGATCCCAGCAACCACATCCCCTTCTGCCATCTATCCAAACCAAATGCGTCAAGTGTGTGGTAGCCATTATAAAGTTAATAACTCAAAAGAAATTTAAACATTTCATGAACATTAAACTTTTAATTGAGAAGTGATAATAAATAATTGTCAATATAACCTAAGTAAAATTAAATTTAAATACAAGAACTCATTCTAAGGATATAGTCTGTAGGTTGTTCAAGGTATGAGCGATTAATATTACAGGATGCGGCTGGAGTATAGCCGTGGGCAGGGGGCGCTGACGAGCCCCACAGGGCTCTGACGGCAGTGCTTGTGGCGTAGCAGCTGTGCGCCGCAGTACTGCTCCACCACGCATCACACACGTCACCCCTGCTCGGGGATCACAGTTCTCATTTACACTAGGAGTCTCATCGTCTGAACATAGATCAATCACTTCACAATCACCGTCTGCTCTCTTAAGAGGATCTGAGTTCTTCATCTCCACCTCTGTCTGGTCACAATCCAATCCGTCTACGAATACAATATCTTTCTCTAGTAGCTGTGATTTCCTTTCTGCCTCCTTCTTCAAACGGTCTATGTATTTCTCCATACTGTCCCTTGACATTCTGTCTACATGGACAGCGATTGGTCTACATTTCAGTAACAACAGTTGCCCTTTCACACCGAGTATTTTCTTTTTTCTTTGTTGTGGAAATGTATGTTTACGATGCCAGTAATCTATGGGTCTCCGGTATCGAATGGGAAACTGTTGATTTTTACTTTTATTAACTAAAACTTTACTAGGTACGGGATTGGTACAGCAGTACCTCTCCACTCTTTCTCTTGAGTATGTGGAATCTCTCTGGACACTAGTTTTAATGTTTCTCGTATACGCCAGGGATGAAAACGGATATGGAGGTCCTCTGTCGATATTCGCAGCATTTCTAACAAATTTGGATTTAGATTCACTTTTAGAGTCTGAGCATGGCGGTACCACAGGACTCTCACCGACAGGCAGAAGTTTAAGGGCAGACAGAAACTCCGGCAGTCCTCCAGTGCAAGTGGTCGATGGGATATTCTCATTATTACATAGCCTCTCATGGGCCTTAAGAATGTCGAAATTGTCAAAGTGGCTATCACAATTGTCACATAGGTAGATATCGGATTTGATGAGAGGTTCGTCCTGGGGCAGCGAGGACTTGGCGCCGGTGTCATCGTCGTCGTCGTCGAGCAGGATGGGCTTCGCGTCGTAGTAGAGGTTCTCGTTGCGGAAGGTAACGAGTAGCTTGTTGTTGGGCTTGTCGTAGAGGGAGGTGGTGTGGTCGCGGTTGTCGACATAGCGAAGCTTGTGGCGCGGGTGGCGCGCTAGCTGCGCCGAAAACACGAGCAGGAAGGTACTCTTGTGATACTCGTAGCACTTCCTCACGACGTTCTTGAGTTTCTCTTCCCAGCCCTTGGGCATGGTAGCGGGGCGCGCGAACGGGTGCGAGAAAGGCACGTCCTTCGGCCACCACGGAGGCTGCAGAATCGCGCTCGCGGTGTCGTGACCCCAAGAACATGTCACCATGAAAGTTATGAACTTCTCCAACTCCGCGGCGGTGCAGTTGGTCAGCGCCACCGGGTGCCCGTTGGCGAACAGCAACGGCAGGATGGCGATCATGGTTCCCGCTCGCGATTATGGTCATCGCAACCGGAGGACGGGCAGCGCTTGCGATCGGACCCCGCGCAGCCATTTCATAACGGTGAATGCGTTCAAGCCCATCTTACCCGCGTCTTTAGGACGCAATAAATTCACATATGTTTTAGCACTGCGGATTATTCGGATCACGGCTGCAAGATTCATAAAATTGCATCAAAATCACAAAAACGCAATCGAAGCGAGAGCGTACGATAAAAAGAGAAAGATCTACAAATCCACAGACTTCACAAAAGAAAAAAAAGCAAGCGCGGGGAACAAGGGAAGGACCACAAAGCGCGCGATCAACGATGAATGCATTAATTCACAGATGAGCCAGCCTAACACCAATAGGAAACCACACATTCAGCAAAAGCAAGGACATTGCATTTTTCGTGCTGTAAATACTGATTACGTTTTTTTTTATTTCGCACGACACGACAGGCTTTACATAGGATGCTTTCAAATTACTTCGGAGCCAACGCGTTCAAACGATGGTTCAACGCTCAGCGAAGGCCAGCTTTCAGACAAAATAGAACTCAATGAGGACCTTATTTTATTATATTATACTGGACTATTTAAATCCCAAGCTATTACTTTCAATATTTTGTCATTTCTGAAGGGGTATGAGGTACACACTTATAGCACATCTAAATTCATGCGCTCTCGTGCAAGTAATATTATGATAGTATTTTTATGATTGACGTCCTAAAGCATCTTATTACACATGTAAAAATGCAATAATAATAATAATAAGATATACAAAAAAAAACAAAAAAAAATTTAGTAGCCAAAAAATCGGCAATTTTCAATAAAAAAAATAAAAGTCGAAAAATATCTCGAAAAGGGTTAAGTTTAGGGTAGGGTGTTTCATAGTGAAATAAGTCAGAAATGATGGGCACTCCACGCCCTTAACGGATCTAGCACGATTTTTCCTGTAATCCTGTATTCATACTTAAACAAAATAAGTTATAAATTTAATAACAAATACATAGTTATATATATAATTATAATAAGAAGAATATTTTTCTGATGACCTTAGACCTCAGACCATAGTTGACGAATGAAAAACGCTCCTTGAGATAGCGAAGGGACGAAGGATTAAAAAGAAATTGAAAAGAAGAAATAGTATATGAGTATTCCGGCGAAGGCGTATTAGAAGCCGCTTGAGTTTGGAACGAAACTAAGAAACATGATCGTATTTACGTAGGCCAAAAACTAATCGAATGCAGAAATTTTGAAGCCTCTCAAGTTTATTTAGCTGGTCCTCCGTGAGATCTTAATAGCAGGTATCAGTGTAATCGAGAACTGATTTTTTTACAAAAGTGCAAATTCAAGGACATAAATTAGATTTTTTTCATTTTTATTTATGTTGCGTAGCGAATCAAGAGTACGAGCGAAAAAGTATGTTTTTCTAATCATAAATGTTTATAAGGCAGCGCTTTTATAAAATAAATATAGATTGTACATCAACAGAGTCGCCCCAGAAGCTAATACCGTAATCTAATTAAGGATAAACATACCCGTAGTAAGAATTTGTAGCTATGTATTAGGTTGTTATACCAGTCAATATTGATAAGGCATAACTATATCTGGATATTTTATTGTTTATTTTGGTTATATGGGCTTTCTAATTTACTCGTAGGTGGGAATCAAGAATATCTCCCAGAAAGTTTGTTTCTTTAATAATGTTAACATCACTATCAAATTTTTTTTTGCTTTGCAATCTTGTGCATTTAGCCAGTGTGAAGTAATAAGATATTTCAAAAGAATTTTCACAGTCAAAGTCAAGTATAAATAGTCAAGGTCTAGTCATAGTCAAGTCATGCCCTAGTAAAGTGGTAGAAACTTTACTAGAACTTGTGTTGGAGTTTTGGAGTGAAGGCGTAAATCATATTTTTACACTGGTATCATTTCACTTATGCAGGTTTACTAAGTATTAACGGTTAATATTCCACCATTACTACACATTTATACTCGAAGAATCACAGGTTTTGGAAAATTATACAAAATCATTAACAACGCTATATTTCTCTTTCGCAAAAAAAAAAACTCATTACTATCTTTATTTGTTACTTTTAGTAGCAATGAGGACAATTCGTAATGTTTAAATTGAATTAAATTCGTTTTCTCTATATTTACTTTAAGGTCGTCTATGTTGTCTATGTTTATAAGAGTGATGAGGGACTGGAGAAACTCACTCTCTCAAGATCGCCTTCAGCCAGTGACCGATGATCACATACACCCTCGAGACAAAAAAACATGGTGTGTCGTAAAGACATACGGTAGAAGCAAACAAACAAACCCAATACACTCACAATGCTTACCCCCACTACTTTTCGTCACACTTAAAGATTTCAGATCAGAATTTCAAAGCCCACCCACAAGAAGTTTCATTTCTAAAAAATACTCCATGTGTCGCGCCCTTATGCAGAAAGTTAAAGTCGCATGGTCACATCATTCGTGTCCGTCGCTGACACTACAAATCGTAATTTGATAACGACAGCATTTGACATTGATTGGGACAGAAAGGAAGGCAAGCAGCCTCACAAGTGTCATTAGAAATAATAGAAATCAAAGTTCAAAATTTGGTTGGAGGGATTTATTATTGGTGTTATTGTTATTATGATAAAAATGTTTATATGATACTGTCAACATTTCTTAACTTTAATTTGACTTAGCTTAGAAATCTATGTAAAACTTATATTATGTTAGTGTAGTGTACCGTACTGTTTATGAAAATGTGCTCATGAGAGAAACAACAAAAATGGTTAGTAGGTACCTAAGTCATTGAAACAGGTTTTTCGTTATTGTTAAAAATAAATGCATAAAATTACAATACTTCTCAGGATGTAAACGGCCACAGCTCTCCTTATTCTCCTCAGAAAAACTATAATATGGAAGATAAAGACTATGAGTGAGTAATTTAGTTTATTTTTTACTATGTCTGCATCCATTTGTTTACCTTTGTTACTGAATAGGTATTTACTGTAATCTTTTAAGTTTGTTGACCTTTACAAAATGTTAAAAACTGGTCTCTGTATCTATAAAAAGAGAAGGCTTCCATATTATTACGAATTTATGTCTTTGTTCCCCGAATAGTATTATCTGAGAGTCGTCAAGAGTGAATAGCTATCTTCTAGGCAAGCATACTTCATCTTCGGACGCAACTTCACTTTACATCAGGTGAGATAGTGGTCAAGTGCTTGCCAATCGAGGATAAAATAATTAAACCCAAGCAAAGCTTAAAAAAACCGACATCACCACCTTATCTTTGGAACCTTGATCAGATTTAATGTATTAAACACACATTATTGACTATAACTCAAAAACTACTGATCAGATCTAAATCGGCTCACGAAAACGTTTCATACGCAAATATTATTTATTTAAAATAAACATTCTGAATCGATAAATGAGGATTAGGCACCATTTCTATCGAGCCATTAATAAGCCTCCAAAGGTAGCAAAAAAGTACATTTATACAGTTGAAACAAGTAAATTATGCGATGATTAGGTAGGTGTAACGCGTGCATATCGTTTTCTTTATGATACTCATAGTACAGTAGGTATTAATGTTGGCATTAAGGATTATTGTTGGCAAGAAAAAAAATAGTGGCTCTATAAAACTTTGAAATTTTGTAAATTGTAATTTTTGACTCTTCCGACTCAAAAGGTTGCCGACCCCTGACCTAGATTAATATAATTATGTATAGTGTTAAGGAATAATAAAAAAAATGAATGAAAAAATGCGCCACCGAGTTTCTTGCCAGGTTCTTCTCGAGATTACTGTAATTTTGCAAATCTGGCAGTAGAGTCAATAACTTTCATGAGTGCTGATTTTATTATATTACATTAAAAAAATAATTCCTGCTGCAAAGGATAGCTATTGCTATCCAGCGTGACAATGCTGCTAGCATTTTGGGCATCTTTGCTCCTGGAACTATCAGGGGGGGTCTATTTAATTAATTTGTGAAATGCTCATTTTATTTATGCCTATTATTAAAAATATATGTATATATTTTTTAAGTTATTATAATTTAAAACCACATTTATAAGTCTTAAATAAGTAGTTATTTACTAAGTCTAAAATATCATATCTTCAGTCTAGAGCAGTCGGCATGGACCTTGGATCAGTTAAAGGAAGCAGCGGTGGAACAGAGGGTGCTGCGGCCTCGTGGCCTTGCATGGGCCATTCTACTCAACGCCGTACCTCCACCCAATGCAGATATTGTGAGAAGGTACATTGAAAATATATGCAATACATCCAGTTCCATTTTAGGCCTAGTGTGGTTACCATCGTTAATCACTCCCTATCAGTAAAGGCAACCATCATTGGCTTTTTTTACATAAACACTTTCACACTTACAGCCCCACACTACGTTCAGAGAACCAGAAACACAAATTTTCCTTGGGGAGAAAACTTGTGTTATAGGGAATCAAATCCCCTGCTTAGAAGACAAATGCGCTCTCGACTAAGCTAGAGGGCAGTTCGTTTGAGAGGGTAAAAAAAACATTGTCTATCTATTATGACAGATTGTTTTGCTAAACAGCAATATCACAGACAACCTTGGGATAAAAAGATATATTTGTAACCTTTTGTTTTGCACGACCAAATTAATTAACCCCTGCCGCTTAATTATTTAAGTAGTCCAGGGCCAGATTTAATTGGCATTGGCACTAAATCATCTGTATAAAACTTGTTGATAATTTTTTACTGCCCAATGGCATAGTTGTGTCTGCTATTTAAGCAACTCATATTGGGTTCGATTCACAGTGGTAACGTGAGTTTTCCTCTCCAAAGAAATTTGTGTTTTTTTTTTTTTGGGTGTGATTGTGTGATGTGAATGTTTCTGGAACCCACGACACAAGTTGTTGCATAAAAAAGAAACTTAATATGGAGTTGTCAGTATATAACACACTGTTACGTTATTTGTAATTCTGAGGCAATAAAAAAAATTGCTATGCAAAATTCTAACGCCAAACTAGAGGAGGCTAATAATAAAAACCATTTTGCACAATAATGAGGGCCCCATAACTGTGCCAAATTTTAAAGCGTCCTCAGTGGAGGACTCTCAGTAAATAAGAAAAAATATCTAGTTATAGTAGAATCACTGATTGTACATGAATATGAAATAAAAAATGATTTTGACAGATAGAATGAACAGATAGAATGACAGTAGAATCACTGATTGTACATGAATATGGAAAAAATAATGAGATAGTGCCAAACATTCCTATTAGGCGTTATTAATAAAGAAAAGGATAAAATGGTTGCTTGTAGAGAGACTTGGATAGCTCAATGTTTGAGATGGGTACTATATCTATTATCATCTATCAGATACAACTACGAATATCACCATTTAGATTTTAGACTATCCTATAGATTCGGAGGAGATATATTTCTAATAAAAGATATTGTTCATAAAAATTATGAGTCAAGCAAATTGTTTGTTTCAATGTTCATTGAAATCATCATATTAATATGAAATATATGAGTAATGGAGCTACATAAGGAAATTGTAAGTACCTTATGTTCCAGTTTTACGGAATAATATTGAATTCATTACGAACAGGTTGCGCTTTTGTCTCAGCACAAGTCATTACAGGCGATTATAGAGTGTATGTTTTTGTAAGTAGGTATGCGCGAGTTAAGTGAAAAATATGGCGATACACAGGGTCGCGTGTTACTTAGAGTTTTAAGATTTTTCGTAAAATTTTCGACCTTCAAATAAAAAAAAATTTAAAAAAATTCGAAACGTATGCATGTAATATATCAATTAAATTTTGGCTAAGTTAAAGTTAATAAACTAAAAATCTAAAATAAATTCATTAATGTATAATTTTTGATGGAAAATTCTATTAATGAAATAAGTTATATAAGTTGCACTGTGAAACTGGCTAAATGAAAGATAGAAAAAAGTTTGAAAAAAATTAAATAAAAGTTAAAGTTGACTCAAGTTATCATTGCAAAATGTCATTTGTTTTTAGGGGAGCTTGTTTTTAAATACGAATATTAGGTCAAATGTCTACACAATTTTTTTAGATTTTTGAGTAAACTTTCTAAATCAATGAGAGTATTTTGACTCTTAAGTCTTTATTTTTACTATGAAATATTAATATTTTGTTTTGTCTGTTTCTCTTTCAGTATAGAATCTCATAGAAACTTCTACAATGACCTGAGCGATAAACTAAGTATGGACCCGAGGGGTGCGATAGGAGATGATCCACTGTCACAAAATGATGAGGTAAGTATTGTATTATTAAAATTTATTTTTAAATTAAAAACCTTTATCTTCGAATTATCTCGTGAACCATCCATCTTTATTATTTTCTTATACGAACAACAAGGTACTATCCTCTCCATCTTAAGGTTGCCTGGAAGAGATCGCTGCTTAGCGATAAGGCCGCCGATTGTACTGCTATATTGTTATTTTTTCTATTGTTTATTGTTATTTTTCTTGGTGTGCAATAAAGAGTATTTGTATTGTATGTCTCTGAAACAAAAAATGGTCATCAACATCAGTTAGTTTACGCTGATATAAATTTAAACGCTTTCTCACTCACAGCCCCATACTAATTCGAGCCGGATCCGGCTCGAAGGACCACAAATGTACGGGACACGTACGGGTGAATTCTCGGCCGTGAAGGAAGTGATAGATTTTTGTGATTTTACACTATTTATTAATTAACTGTATGATAATAGCTATTTATAATATTGATGAGATGATTGCTTATGAACGGACGGCTCTCGCTGCTGATAGAGCACTGTCGCGGTCGCGGTATTCGCGAGCCGCGACCATTTAGGTCGATGCTATGTCAGCTTTAGGTTCAATGTTCGATTGTCTCGAACATGCTCCCGAGGCCACAAAGAAATGAAATGAGGCGCTACATAAAAGGTTACGTGCTACAAAGGTGATAAATAATAATTGCTTACATGCTAAATGATGGTTAATTACAAAATAAGGATGATATGACGATAGATAAAATATTTAAATGTATTAGGTATCTTATACTATAGATTCGTCCTGTGAGGCGAAAGATGGCCTCTTTTTAGCGATTGGGGATGTGGCATTATTTTGTTTTTTAGCACGTAAACTACACCACATTTTTGATTCTCGCGCACAAACATTTACACTTGCTCCCGGTTCGGTCAAGGAAATATCAGCCGCACTAATTCTAGGCACTATGGTATTTGCACAAACACTCGGGACATCTCGTTCACGCTCGTCGTGCTGCTGGGGGCGGCGTGGACCTTCCACCCGCTCAGGCTGGGCGGCCGCGGGACGCGCTCGCCTGCTGCGATGCCATAAAAACCATAGTAGCGCCGCTACTGCTGCTGCTAGTAGTCCATACGACAGGGTGTAGTGATGAACATCGTGAGTAGTTAGCATTTGCTGAGGCGCTACTTTCAAAGTTTTTATTTGATCGTCGAGGAGCTTTAACGAAATATTTAGCTGCGCTTTTTCTTCTTCGGAGTCGGCATATTTTGAGATAGGCAGTGCGGAGTTAATGAGATGTTGTAGTGGGTCAACATTAGTTTTTGCAATCTCTGGACTTAGTTTTATAGTATTGTGCCACAGCTGATGAGAATACAATGTGACGTCATGCCCTTTAATCAAACATTGCTGATCTAAGCTTATGAGTCCGGCCTTGCTTACTTCGCGCGTTTGAACGTCGTCGTCACATATAATGCGAATATGATATGGGTCACAATAAAAATACAAATATGTTATTGAGTCATGCAATTTTATCCATATGTTTTTGCAGCTGGATTTGCTCACTTGACAAGCAGATTGTTCCGTTTCACAAAATTTTTCCTCTGTACCTAGATGCTGTATGGGGCCTTGTAGTTGACAAAGGTAAGTTTCATCTTTATTTTCACAGTTTTGGAGATCGTCTATGCTCGCTGTTAGATAAGCGTCTTTCTTTAGGTTAATGGCCACGTATTCTGAGATGGGTTTGACGCTGACCATTTTAGTGCCAATCTTCTGTGGTACTGGTATTATTTTATAAATTCGAAAGTTATCCCGGCTGATAAGTGGTAATGTTATTTCAAAAAGCAAATATTCTTGAGTCATCTTCGCTTTGACTCTCAATAATTTATTCAGTTGGTTAAGGTCGGTCTGGATATTTTCAATAGGTAAAGTAACTTCTTTAGATATCTGACTTGATACTATCTGAAGCTCGTCGTGCAATTGCTTTGGAGTAAGGAGATGTAAATTAATTTGTCCTTGAAATATGTCTGTCATTGTATCTATCAAAGTATCTTGAATTCTTCGCAAATTCTGTATCAAATTGTTACTTGCGATGGCTGCTAACATGATTTCTTGAACAACATTAATTTCATTTTGTAATACATTAGATTTGTTTTGTAGTTGATTCAAATGCATATTTATCATTTTATGCTGATTTGCTATAACTTGCTCCGTTCGTTTTAAAACGTTATATTCTGCCTCTACAACCGACGTCTGGTTTTTCCATAGCTGAGATAGGTGATTCTGATTCCTCTGTACAAGTTCAATGTCGTGCTCGTACTTCTCTGCGAAGCTTTGATCTAGTACTCCGAACAGGGAATTCGCTACGGAGCCGACTGCGTTGATAAGCCCGCGTCGTGTTCTCACTCTTACGTCACCTTGCTTATTTAACAACAGCTGATTGAAATATTGCAATTCATTATAATCGTGTCGTATTTGTAATAAGATCATTGTGCAGTGATTACGATTCTTCATTTGTACACACATTTGTTCTACATAGTTAGATAGATCGTTTGCCGCTGTATTTCCTTGCCAATAAGGCGCCATATCATAATAAGCCACGATTTTCCAACTGTCTCTTATTAGTTGCATTTTTCCGATAGAGTCAAAATATAGAGTTTGGTTATTGCTAAGCTGTTTTTGTATGAATGCCGATTCGGATGATGATATTATGGTCATGAAAAATATAAGTGAGAATGCCATGCTGATAATTTTAGGCAAATTTTTTCGCTTTTTATTTTCCGCTGCTGCTTTCGTCGTTTTATTTTCATCGCTTTTTTGCTTTTCTTCGCATTGTTGTCTTTCTTTCTTATTCTCTTTCGCTTCTGGGATAGGCAATAAGGACAACTTTACTACCGGTCTCTTTAATAAGCCATTTTTTGTTTTTAAAGTGACAACTCTTACTTTGTTGTCGTTCCCAGGATGCACCTCCACCACTCGTCCTACGGGCCATTTTCCCGCAGGCAGGCCATCGTCATGTATAGTGACGATATCTCCGACTTCTAAATTGCTTTGTGGTTTCAACCATTTGCTTCGCACTGATAGCTGAGTTAGATATTCTGTCTTCCATCGTTTCCATATATCGTTAAATGTTTTATTTACTAAATACCATCTTGTTCTAGCATCTTGAGCTGTCTCGATAATTGATGTATCCGCTCTTAAACTAAGAAAATGGGCTGGGGTAAGAAAATCAATATCGTTTACGTCTTCTGATATTGGGCACAGTGGTCTGGAATTTAATGTCGCTTCAATTTGGGCTAATAAAGTGCTATATTCTTCAAAGGTTAACGCTTGCTCGCCAATGACTCTTTTTAAATGCTGTTTCATGGATCTTATGGACCGTTCCCAAATTCCGCCTGCGCTCGCCCATGTTGGACAATTCCAGTGCCATTCGATGTTCATTTCTGCTATTTCTTTGTAAAAAGTGTCTTTAAATACTTCTTTTAATTGCTGAAACTCCTCCTGAAGGACTGTATTCGCCCCTATGAAATTTGTGCCATTATCGGAGTATATGTTTCTAGGGGCTGATTTCCTTGCTGCCATGCGGCGTAACGCTGCTATGAAACTCAAACTGCTCATGTCTCCGACTAATTCTAAATGTACTAATTTCGTTACTAAACAAATAAACAAGGCTATGTACCCCTTTGTTGTCTTGATTCCTCGTCCTTTATTAGCTTTTACTGGAATGAATCCAGTGAAATCTACCCCTGTGTGGTAAAATGGTGGGGCTGGGTTCGTTCGATAATCAGGAAGATTACCCATTATTTGATGTAGTTTCTTTGGCTCTCGTTTTTTGCAGGTCACGCAATTCCTTAATTGCTTTTTAGTGGCTCGGTTTCCTTTAAGTATCCAATATTTTTGACGTAGCACAGATAAAGTCGACCTAGCTCCACCGTGAAATGAAAGCTCGTGAGCTTGGTCTATGAGTAGTTCCGTGATTCGTCCACTATATGGGATAACAATCGGGTGTTTCATATCTTTGCTAATGTTCGCATTTTTTAATCGTCCACCTACTCTCAAAACTCCGTCTTGGTCCAAAAACGGGTTCAGGCACAACAGCTTGCTATTTGATGATAGTTGTATATTTGTTTTTAACCGTTCGATATCAGCTGTGAATTCCTTTTGCTGAATGTGTTTTATAATAACTGACTTTGCCTTTCTCAAGTCGTGTAATGTGAGATACTCGCTTGTCGGCTTTTGTTTTGACGGAGTGATTGCTCGTAATATCCAGGCTAATATTCTAGTTACTTTTATGAATGAACTATAGTGATTTAATAAATTGTCTACGATGCTATTAATTTCTGGATCCTTCTGGATGACATTTACTTTTAATTTTATTTCTACATTCGTCGTAATTTTCTTCTCCTGTTCAGCTTTGAATTCAGGTTTTGACAGCCATTCTGGGCCATGCCACCACAGTGAATTTTCTTTCAGCTGTGATGACGTCATCCCTCTGCTAGCTGCGTCGGCTGGATTTTGTTTCGTCGCCACATAATGCCATGTCTGAGGTGGCATTGACACGGTTATTTTCTTTACCCGATTAGCTACAAAAGGCTTCCATCGGTCTGGATTTCCTTGTATCCAGCTGAGAGTAACCATTGAGTCACTCCATCCATAAACATCAATCTTTATGCTGCTGCTGCTGATGCTGTTCACAACTTTTGTCATAAGCTTTGCTAGTAGTTCTGCGGCGCATAATTCTAATCGCGGTAGGGTCACTTCTTTCTTTGTGGGTACAAGACGAGTTTTTGCAGCTATTAAAACGACGGACACGCTATTTTCTTTGACGATCCTACCGAAAATTACGCATGCCGTGCATTTGATCGATGCGTCACAGAATCCATGGAGTTCCATCATGCTGTTTTGCTCGCTCTGAAGCCACCGAGGCACCGCGATCTGATTGATACACGCAAGATCATCCTTTATTTTAATCCATTCTTTTCTGATATCCTCAGTTACTATATCACTCCATTGAAGACATGTTTCTAGCCACACCTTTTGAAACAATAACTTCATCTTTGTGGTAAGTGGCGCTAACCAACCTAAAGGATCAAAGATTTTAGAAATTTCGGAAAGTAACATCCGTTTCGTAAGTTTTGAGGTGTTAGGATTTAGGTTGTCACATTGAAATGTAAATTCATCTGTAACTGAATCCCATCTCAAACCTAAAGTTTTCGCTGTCTCTTCGCTTTTAAATGTAAATTGTGCTCGAGTGTTTTGATCTGTCTTATTTATATTGCTTAATAAGCTTTGATCGTTGGCTGACCACTTTCTCAACTGAAAACCTGCGCTACTTAATACGTCGTGCAACTCTTCAATCTTGTTGCCTCCTTCGGATAGCGTATGGGCACCGGATACCAGGTCATCCATATAAAACTCCTCCTTTAAGCTCTTGGCTGCTTTTGGGAATCTTTTCTGCTCATCTTCCGCAAGCTGATGTAGGGTCATGATAGCCAAAAATGGAGCGGCTTTCATTCCATATGTAACTGTTGTCAGCCTGAACGACTCTAAACGCTGGCCTGGCTCGTCCCTCCATACAATATGCTGTAGCTTTTGGTCGTCCTCATTGATGCGTATTTGCCTATACATTTTCTCAATATCGGCAGTATAGGCGAAACGGTACTGCCTCCATTTTAATATTAAGGACTGCAGATCTTGTTGCAATTTGGGTCCTTTCTGCATAAGATCATTTAGACTGTGACCCGAGGTAGTCCTGGCTGATGCATTAAATACAACACGTAGCTTCGTAGTGCTAGACTCTTCTCTTTGTACCGAATGATGAGGCAGAAAACATTGCATTGTTTGGTTGGGTTGTGCTAATTTCATATGCCCTAACTGTTCATATTCTCTAATAAATTTTTTATACTGCTCAGCCAACTTCTTCTGCTTGCTAAATTTTCGCTCCAAGCTCCGGAATTGTGCTGCTGCTAACTCTTTCGAGTCTCCTAACTTTTCCAATGATTGCTGCTCTATAGGAAGTCTAACTTCATATCGACCATCCTCTAGGCGCTTAGTAGTTGCTCTGTAATACTCCACACATTGCTGATCTTTTGCCGACATTTCGTTTTGTTCGTGAATATCCTCAATTTTCCAAAATTGGTGTAAATCCTCGACATCATTCAATATAACGTTACAATGATACATGCTGATGCTTCCTCCACACAACAACCACCCGAGCTGTGTTTGCTGTGCTAGAGGTAGATTTCCTTCTTGTCCTCGAATTATTCCATCCAACATGATCATGGAATAAATGTCGGCTGAAAGTAGTATATCTACGGGGCGGCTGATGTAAAACTCTGGGTCAGCTAAGTTAATGTTGGCAATGTGCGACCAGGACGGCTTCTCGAACGACCGGTTAGGCAAGTTCTTAATAAGGTTATTCATTATTACAGTATTAGTTGTAAACATATAATCTGAATAGATTGACTGGCATGTTATTTGAATCATTCCTTTACAACTATTTTCTTTTTCTCCAACACCGAGAACCACACCTTTACACGGTTGTCGTTTAAGACCCAGTTGTTGTGCTGCTCTTTCGCTGATAAGGCATATTTGTGATCCTTGATCTACGAGACAACGCATAACTTGCTGAGTACCATCTGCCCCTGTTACTTTTATTTTAGCTGTTGCCAATAATATTTCCGATGCGTCTTGCTGCGACATATGGGAACGGTTGATATTATTTGTTTCGTAAGATGGCTTTCTAGTAATGTTGCTGGGACTGTTATTATGCTTAACAAAACTATGGTGCAACATGGTATGATGATTCCCCGCACAGACGTGACACCTTTTCGTGGAGTGGCATTTGTTACCTTTGTGATCGTAAATGCAATTTACGCAATAACGCAATTGCTTCACTTTGTTTAATTTACTTTCACTAGATAATTCAGCAAATTGCTTACACTGTAGCAGGCCATGTTCTTGGTGACATAGCGGGCATTGACCTGCTGACGCATGCATTGCTTTTGTATGAAATGTTGATTTATAAGTATTTGATGAGAGAGGAAATTTTCTTGATGGTGAATTATTTGGCTCGTAAAATTTTGGTTCTTGCTTTCGGCGGGAGGCTTCTAGACTGGTAAATTTATTTTCCAAAAATTTTAAAAAGTCTTGTAGGGTCGGAAGTTCTCTAGGCTTTTTCAAGGATTCAATGTAATCGGCAAATGATTCGCTATCCAGCTTCTGGGACAGTATATGCACCAGAAGCGGGTCCCAGGTACTGATGTCAACACCGAGATTTTTGATGGCATGGAGGCTTTCCATCGTTACGTCATGCAGCTTTTTTACTGATAAATATGATTGATGCTGGATATTTGGTGTATTTAAAAACATGTTGGCATGCGATGAAAAAATAAGTTTTTTGTTATTATATCTGTGATTTAATATCTCCCAACACACAGTATAATTATCCGAGCTAATAGGTAAGTGCTGAATCAAACGCTCAGCTTCTCCACTAACTTTCGCCTTTAAAAATTGCATTTTTTGAGCGCTCGACAGTGCTGGATTTCTGTTAATAGATTCATCGAAAAGGTCCTTAAATGATACCCATTGATGAAAACTACCGCTAAATATCGGGATGTCTAATTTAGGCGTTGACTTATGACGATGCGACACGGAATACATCTTAGTGTTAATTGCTTTCCGGGTGTTGTTAAATATGCGCTCGTGATTATTATATTGTTGCTCGTAGGCATCGTCTTCTTCTTCCAACTCGCCGACTATATCCCAATGCTGGTTGTCGACCGTAGTCCAGCGATTTTGTAAGCTTCGCAGGGCATCCTCGAACTCCCACTTATCTACCATAGCTTCCAGATCGATGCTCTCGACTGTTCTCATGAAAGCTTTAAAGTGAACAATCTGCTTTCGTAACATGTCATCGTGCTTACTGTTGACTCCTCTCGATTCTAGGGCTCCGGCCCGTGATGGAGGCCCACGATTCATGCCACTAGTCTCTGCTTGCTCGCTCGGCTGCTGCAGTATTCCCTTACTTTCGGAATACTTAGATTGCTGCTGACTGATGAGATCGTCATAATATTCACTTATTAGTTGTTTTGCCGTTAAATATATACTTTGAGTGCTCTCATACTCTGAATTTATAAAATATTTATGATTAGACCGTTCGAACAGGAAACATTTCTCATTATTGAGTTTGTAATTAGCCCATAAGGATTCTAATGAATTAATCCGCTGCTGACAATAATCTAAAGTTTTTCGCACTGCACTATCTTTCTTAAAATTTGCTAAAACTTTTCTGATTTCCTCCGCGATCTCGCATTGTTTAGCGTATAAAGACTCCATCTTGCTGCTAGTACTTAGTAATAAAATGGAAAGATCTTACTTGAATATCTTTATACGTTTAGCTCGCTCGACGCCGGTTGCTCCCCGCGTCCTTCGCTCAATCTGCTTATCCTTCGATTAGCTCCTGCTGCTTGGCTGCTGCTCCTTCCACGTGGGCTCCTAGTCCACGTTGAAGACGGTGTGACGCAAGCTATGCGCTTACTGCTGGTAGTGCTAGGTTGGGCGCGTGGCACAACTAAACAATTTACTGTTGCTAGTCCTTCACAGACGAAGAAAAAAAAAACACTTATCACTGAATCCACAGTCACTGATGATGAAATACGCGGCACACACGTGGTGTTCCACTTTCAATAAAGGCTCGAAGGACCAAATGTACGGGACACGTACGGGTGAATTCTCGGCCGTGAAGGAAGTGATAGATTTTTGTGATTTTACACTATTTATTAATTAACTGTATGATAATAGCTATTTATAATATTGATGAGATGATTGCTTATGAACGGACGGCTCTCGCTGCTGATAGAGCACTGTCGCGGTCGCGGTATTCGCGAGCCGCGACCATTTAGGTCGATGCTATGTCAGCTTTAGGTTCAATGTTCGATTGTCTCGAACATTTATTTTTAAATTAAAAACCTTTATCTTCGAATTATCTCGTGAACCATCCATCTTTATTATTTTCTTATACGAACAACAAGGTACTATCCTCTCCATCTTAAGGTTGCCTGGAAGAGATCGCTGCTTAGCGATAAGGCCGCCGATTGTACTGCTATATTGTTATTTTTTCTATTGTTTATTGTTATTTTTCTTGGTGTGCAATAAAGAGTATTTGTATTGTATGTCTCTGAAACAAAAAATGGTCATCAACATCAGTTAGTTTACGCTGATATAAATTTAAACGCTTTCTCACTCACAGCCCCATACTAATTCGGTAATAGTATCACACTAGCCCTAGTAGCTATGATAGTCTAAATGACGCGCGGCGTGAGAAAACCTACTATTTCTCGCGGGATATCTCCCACAGCCTCTCAGGCATTTCCTTCTCTGGTACACCTAAGTACCAAGTGCCGAGTCTCGTTCTTTAATTACAAAAATATTGGACCCCATACATTTTGTGGCGATAAAGAGACAGAGAATTAGACTGTTTTAAAATATGTGTAATAACAATGATTATCTTTATTTGTAACTAATTGTTGACAACTTATCTTGTATAAACACTTTTATTGAAAGGAAACAAGGCTTATTTGCTGACGATAACACGATATCGTATTATGACGAACAATTATTATTAAACATCCTACTATCCTACAAATATTATAAATCCGAAAGTTTGTGTGTATGTTTGTTTGTTCCCTCTTCACGCTTTAACGACTGAACGGATTTGGATGAAATTTGGAATGTACATAGATTATACCTAGGATTAACACATAGCCTACTTTTTAATTTGGTAATAGCGGGCGAAGCCGCGGGGCACGACTAGTAAAAACATATTATAAAGTCTGCTCATGTACAGAGAGAGGGTTTTTGATAGCGGCGGTCGCATAGCGGTGGTTGTCGAATGACGTCACAGAGAAGTTGTATATGGAAACAATATGGTGTGGTTGGACTTTTACTAGAAAGCGTTTTTACTTTTTTCACTAGAAAGACACTACTTACATAAATAAATAAGGCTAAAGGTTAATAAATAAAAACCGACTAATAGTAAAAAATTGTGTATATATCTGTGGCATCGTTGCTCCCAAACGGTTGACCCATTATGGTAATACTAGCCGTGCCCCGCGGCTTCGCCCGCTATTATCAAGTTAAAAAGTAGCCTATGTGTTAATCCTAGGTATAAACTATGTACATTCCAAATTTCATCCAAATCCGTTCAGCCGTTAAAGCGTGAAGAGGGAACAAACATACTTACACACTTACACACAAACTTTGGGATTTATAATATTAGCAGGATCGTTTTTTAGAGTGTCTTGATCTACAGTGATCTCTATGTTTGGTGAATAGCGTTGCAGCCGTTTTTCAGATTTAGATTCAGGGGTATTTACGTTGATTTTACCACTTGTTATTTTTTTGTCACTTCTTTATGGAGTACGGACGCCATTTTTTACAAGCTTTTATTTAACTTGCAATGTAGGTATATATGTATGTTTGTCCAGGTGGAACCTTGCATCTCAATTTTGAAGTAGGTATCTTCAACCGATTGAGCTGAAATTTTCTATTCACGTTTAGTTTAGATGACAATGCATGGTTAGGTGTGTGACGTCATTCTAAATCCAACATGGCGGAACACACAAAATGGCGGACAAGTAATTTTTAATGCGCTCCTACAATTTAGGTATCAAATGAAAGGGCTTGCTGAGAATAACTCGAAAAATAAAGTGACGTCACCTTAAATACAATATGACGGACTTCTAAAAACGTGTCTTTAAAAAAGTTTTTAACAAGTAACTTATTTGCTATGAAATAACTGTAAAATGGAGACAAATTAAAGTATATCCTATACATTACAAACGGTTTTTTAGTTTGGACACTGTGAGGGAACAAACGAACAAACACGGTGCTAAAATTACCTTAAACATCTTTTTTGCTTCGCAGTAGTCGGATAAAAACGCGAATAATGACGGAAGTACCGTCATCAGGCGAGTGTCTCCATTCTTTGTTGTATACAAAAATATTGTGTTCGCCATGTGATGGCTCCTATATCAGGAAACCCGAGCTTATCGACTTCTCTCTATCTCTGAGATCGATCACCTTTTACAAATACAGTCACTATGACGTCATCGTGCTTATCATACTAAAAATCTATACATATAATACAATTGTAACAGGCCGATGTCTGTAAATTAAAGATATTTAAACTATATGTATACTAGATATTGAAAATACTGCTGTCGTTCTTATTATTATTATTTTATTTTTTTTAATCTATATTTTATAAGGGCTTTGAGTCACTTTGCGACTATGTCAGCCCTATTGGTACACTCAATACTGCATAACTACAAAATGTTTTTGATCTTGTCTCTGTCGTTCTATCTCGAAAAAGGCTGCACCAACTGAACTGCCCGTTGGCGTAGTTGGGTGAGCGTTCACCTTCTAAGCATCGGGTTCGATTCTCGGCGGGAACACAAGCTTTCTCTCCAAGGTAAATTTGCGTTTCTGGTTCTGGTTGTGATTGTGTGTGTGATGTGAATGTTTCCGGCAACCACGACACAAGTCATTGAACTTAGTGTGGGGCTGTGAGTCTGAATGCGTTGAATGTGTGTGTGATGTGAATGCCGGTAAATCACACACATTTCACCCTGAACTAGAAGCATAAATATCCCTTGGGAAGGAATTTGTGCTCCTGCCGGGAATCGAACCCAGGACCTACGGCGCAGAGGGCGGGCACCTGTCCACTGCGCCAACTAGGTCGTCAAGTTGTAGGTCGAAATGCTTTACTTTTATAATTAATTATATTAAATTATAAATATTTTTCTTTCAGAGCGTATGGAGGCAACACTTCTGCGACAATGAACTGAAGAATCTAATACTACAGGATGTAGTGAGAACCTTCCCCGACGAATTGTATTTTAGGGAGAAGGATGTACAGGATCTGATGGTGAGGACAATAGGTTATAAAGGTACAATTGTATAACTTAAATAACGTTAATAAGTTATAACATTGTATCTCAGAATTGTTAAAACATCACAACGTTACTGCTAATGTTGTAGCTCACGTAGTTAACGTTGCTGCTCACATAGCTTATATTGCTGCTCACGTCGCTATTTGCAGGTCACGTAGATTATGTTGCAGCACACGTCACAGCTCACTCGGCTGACATTGCAGCTCACGTCGCTATTTGCAGCTTACGTAGCTTATGTTGCAGCTCACGTTACAGCTCACTTACCTAACGTTGCAGTTCACATATCTAACGTTGCAACTCACGTCGCTATTTATAGCTCACGTAGTTTATGTTGCACCTCACGTTACAGCTCACGTAGCTAACATTTCAATTCACACTTCTAACGTTGCAATTCACGTCGCTATTTGTAGTTCACGTACCTAACATTGCAGCTCACGTAGCTAACATTGCAGCTCACGTAGCTTACATTGCAGTTCACTTAGCTAACATCGTGGCTCACGTTTCAGGTGCGCGTGCTGTTCTACTGGTCGCGGGCGCATAGCTACGTGGGCTACCGGCAAGGCATGCACGAGATCCTCGCGCCGCTGCTGTTTGAACTTTACCTCGATAGGAAGTTTGCGCACAACAATATTAGGTGAGTAACCATAGAATACTTAATAGGAAGTACAGAAGTTCATCTCAGCTATGACGTTCAAGTAATTGCCGTCTCTTATTAAGAAGTATAAATTGCAATGGGATTCCCTATTACACATTTTTTTTTTATTAAATTAAATTTTATATTATAATTTATTGACATAAATAAAATTTCTTGAATAAAAACATAACATTTTGTAATATCATTACAAATATTTGTAAATGCGAACATATTCGAGCAATTTTAAACGAGGCCTTTTGACGTTCTCTCTGCCTAGAAAAGTTGACCAATTATTGATGTCAAAAATGTGTAAACTGACGTCACGAATCAGTTTAGCCAATAGCGTGTATATTGATATTTTTAATTCCTCTTGTATTTATTTAATTTTATTTATCAAATTCCTAGTTAAAAAGCATTCAAATACGATAGTCATGTTTTAGGTCTAAATCTATAAAGAGTTTTTTTTATTTTATTTAGTACAGGCAAACGTTTGACTTATATCTCATGGTAAACGACGATGGAGCACATTTGCGAAAACGCACGATTCACTCACGACTTGAAAACTCCTATATAGGATTTATCAGAAAATACCGACTCAGGCAGAGAGTTCCATTCCTTTGTGGCTCGCACAATGAATGTAGAAGCAAAACGCTTTGTCCGCATTTCAGAATATCTACCATATATACCGCTTAGCACTTTGTCTGCTTGTCTGATGACGTACGTATGTCCATTACATTTTGAAAAATAAAAGTTTATTATAATGTTATCTTTTTTGTTTCAGTGATAGACTGAGATATATTTTAAGCGAGACCCACTTGGAACACGACAGTTAGTGAGTATTTTTATATAATTATAAATAATCAGCTGTGCTCTGCCATGTCATGCCAATTATGTAAATACACAATACAGTCACTTCGTGACAAACATCCGCCTGCGGCCACAAATCTCCATTTACCTGATCCACCTCAACAGAGTGACGTCACTGCTGAGGCGACCGCTGATTATGATTATAAAGGTGGATTTTAAGAATGCTTTTAATTCTGTTGATAGAGGCACCCTTCTGACGCAAGCGAAAGATAAAATTCCAGAATTATATAACTTTATTTAGCAATGTTATGGAAAACCAACAAAAATAATTTAAAAAAACGATGTTCTTTTGTCTTCCGTTGGCTGTCAGCAGGGTGACCCGTGCGGCCCAGCTATTTTTTCTTTAGCTGTCAATCCGATAATTCAATGTCTCCAATCCTAACTATTTTATACTGACTATGGCGTCCTCTGTAAAACTCTAAATCATGGTTATTTCGATTATGTTGTCCTAACGAACCCTAGGAAAAGGGGTAATAAAGTAACAGTGTGAACATGTCGGTTTCAAAATTATTTGTCTTTCCACTTCTTTAGTCGATTTAAAGTAATCCTTATTCAGTATTATGTAAGGTCTATATAGCGTGTACGTGTCCGCAGCATGTTGTTCAATGCCGTGATGAAAGGCCTGGAGCGGTTCTATACTACGGGGGACGTAATGCCCAACTCTTGTGGGAGGCTGCCGTCTGCTAGAGTTGTACATGTAAGTAGAAATTCATATTCTTACACTTATAACCTAGTGGCTCTGTGAGCTGAAGACCTCGCCTACTTTTCAAAATGGCGGAAATCCGGACATACATAAAACATAACATAAACGCTTTCACACTCACAGCCCCACACTAAGTTCGATGACTTGTGTCGTGGGTGCCGGAAACATTCACATCACACACACAATCACAACCAGAACACGAAACACACATTTTCCTTGGGGAGAAAACTTGTGTTCCCGTCGGGAATCGAACCCGATACTCCTGCTTAGAAAGCGAACGCTCAACCAACTAAGCCAACGGGTAGAAATAAGTTATTTTGCCCAAGCCGAAACGGAGACGCTTTGCTCGCGCTATCGATCGGTCAATTACCGTGGCGGGTTGGGTGCGCGTCCGCCTTCTAAGCAGCGGGTATCGGGTTCCATTCTTGGTGGGAAATTTCTGTTTCTGGTTCTAGATATGATTTTGTGTGTGTGATGTGACTGTTAATGGCACAAGTCATCGAACTCAATGTTGGGATGTGAGTGTGAAAGCTTAAAAAAAGAAAATTTGCTCGGGTGCATAAATAAAAAAAGATTCGAACGATAGAGATATAAGACTTAATTTGACGACCCAGTTGGCGCAAGCCTCTGCCTTCTTCAGAGTAGGAACTTGGTTTGATTCCCAATAGGAGCACAATTTGCCTCCGCAATGGACAATCTAGGTATGATTGTCTGTGTGATGTAAATGTTTCCGGCACCCAACGATACAAGTCTTCGAACATAACGCGGGGCTGTGAGTGTGAATGCGTTTGTTTTTGTTTTGTTTCAATCGCGTCAAAACGACGCAGTAAAAAAGCAAAGTAATTATTGGCGCTATCAAGTCAGATAATGACTTAACAATGTAATTCTTTATTGTTTCAGAATCCCAACGAAGTGGTGCGATACTTGGAGAAGATAAAGGAGGACTATCTAATGCCATTAGACCCGGAACTCGCTGCGCATCTAACCAACTCAAACATATCCATGGAACTGTTCGGGATGTAAGTTTATTTGTTAATCAACGCATACTTACCATGCCTTCGCTTTACATCTTTGAAAATATTATGCATGTTCGCAAAAATATTGGTAAATATAAATTAAGAAGCGACGCACACAATCTTAATACTAGATATAAGCATAAAATTACAGTGCGCGCATTTAGATTAAGCAAAACGAATAAATCTTTTATGGCAAATGGGGTTAGATTTTACAATAGAATTCCTAAAATCGTAACTGAATTACCACTGGGAAAGTTCAAATCTGTAATAAAACGGGCATTAATTAAGAAAGCTTATTATAAAACCACAGACTATATTAATGACAAGGATGCATGGAGGCAAACTGCACAGGCTCTTTCTAGCGACTACCATAATAACACCTAGGTTAAGAAAATTATGTATTAGAAACTAAGAATGTTTTTAAAAAAAAATTATGAAAAAAAAATGCGCCGCCGAGTTTCTTGCCAGGTTCTTCTCGAGATGGCTGTAATTTTGCGAATCTGGCAATAGATTCATTAACTTTCATGAGTGCCTCTTTGGGGCCCATGTCAATAAACGATTTTGATTGATTGATTTGAATCGCACGCACTACAACACATCACATATCATATCACACTTAATTTTGTTTATAACTGGACAATTCTATTTCTGGTTATCTTTTTTATGAGGCAGTAAATAGTGCATCAACGTTCCTATTCGCACGTCTGTTAGGACCCTCTTCATACAGCAGGTCGCATATGTAGCCATTGACAAACGCAAACAAAAAAAACAAACGCATTCACACTCACAGCCCCACACTAAGTTCAAAGACTTGTATCGTGGGTGCCGGAAACATTCACATCACACACACATTACACCCAGAACCAGAAGCACAAATATCCCTTGGAAAGGAATTCGTACTCCTGCCGGCAATCGAACCCAGGACCCACGGCGCAGAGGGCAGACACCTGTCCACTGCGCCAACTGGGTCGTCGACAGCTGCTACATCGGTGCACGCGTCCTACACGTTGCAGCCGCTGGCTCCGGCTGCTGTTCGGGCGCGAGTTCCCACGCTCGGAGCTGGCCCACCTGTGGGGCTTCGTGTTCGCCGAGGGTGCTGCGCTGCCGGCGCTGCACTACGTCGTACTCGCCATGCTGCTCTCCATCCGGGACACCCGTCAGTATACACTACTTTTTTTAAATTTAAGATAGGCAAACTTTTTTATTTGACCGCCATCTCACCTGATGGTAAGTGACGATGCGGTCGACGATGGAGCACGTTTGCCCGGGAGATGCCTATTCAATCGTGACTTAAAGACTCCCATTTTGTATTTATCAGGGAAAACAGACTCAGGTAAGGAATTCCATTATTTTGCAGTTTGCATAATGAACGTGGAGGCAAAACGCTTCGATATTATACTTTGTATTCGAAATGGTTAAAATATATTTTTTGGCGTGATAACGTCTTATGAATCAATATGTTTTATAATGTTGGCAGGTGTCCAGAGAGCGTTCCATCTATTACCCTAAATGGCATGATCATAAACCAGGTGGTTAGGTTTAAATACCTCGGACATATTCTTGCCGACGACCTTAGAGACGATGATGACATTGAGAGGGAGCGTAGGGCGTTGGCGGTTCGTGGGAACATGCTGGCCCGTAGATTTGCCCGTTGTACTGACCAAGTTAAAATCACGCTCTTTAAAGCGTACTGTCAGGGATTGTACACGGGTGGTCTGTGGTTCCGCTGTTCGCAGAAGTCGCTTGACGCCCTACGCATACAGTATAATAATGTATTCAGGATGTTGTTGAAACTCCCGCGATTTTGCAGTGCCTCCGGCATGTTTGCTCAAACCCACATTGACGGCTTCCATGCCGTCATCAGAAAAAAAGTAGCATCGCTGGTGAGGAGGACTCGAGGGAGTGGCAACAATATCCTGAAAGTAGTGGTTGATGACCCGAAAGCGCCTGTACTGAGGCATCTAGTGCGGACAATGGTACCTCACGGGATGCCTCGTAAGTTTATGACGCACTAATTTTAATTTTAATTGTATTTTAATTGTATTTTATTTTATTTCTTGTGTACTAACAAATAGCTTGTAGGCCTTATTTTATAATGTTTTACTAACAATATTGTATGGATCCCTTGTTGTTCCGAAATAAACAATTTGAATTTGAATTTGAAAAAATTTGAATCGATGAACACCGGCTCCACGCACGAAAAAGTGTCACGTTCCGCTTGAGCCTTAGCGGGTATGTGAGAGCGCGGAACAAGCGATAGAGAGGCACGATAGGCGTTCGTTTAATGACGTTATCACATAAAATTATCGTCCGTCAACCGACTTTAAAGTCAACCAATTTTTTTTTACATTTTTATCCCGTAACTTCTAATAAAAAAATCCAAAAACCGAATCGACAAATAAATTCTATACAATTATCGGACCCGCTCCCAAAGTTTCACCAGAATCGGTCGAGAAATGCGACTCGGGGAGGAGAACAACCGGAAATTCGAACCCACGAAAGCAATTTCGGCCGAGCTGAAACGGAGGATATTCGCGTTCGCTCGGTAAACGAAATGCGATGCGTCCGCGTGTTGCAGTCGTATTCATAGGGCTCATTAACAACGGCACTCTCATGTACCGGGGCGTTTCTCTCCCGGTCCCCCTGTCCTGGCAACGGTCCAAGCCGAGGCTCGCACCTCCAGGTGGCCCTCGTGCTAGTTGCCTACACCCTCTTGCGGCGGAGCGTCTTTCGAGCTCGCCCTCCCGCCCGGTGACGCTGCAGAGGCTACACACGGCCAGCAGCAAGTAGGCCGTTAGAAAAAAAAAGACGTGGGGCACTCGGGGACTGCCGCGGTAAAGCTATTGCATAGCATTTTTTATCAACTTATGCAATTATAATTATTTATTTATTTTATTTATTCAATATTTTCATTCCTGTCACCTAGAGTCGAGTCGCCGAACTAAAGAGACAAGCGCGATATTTCAAAAAAGTCATTAAAAGTTCTGCTATTCATCGATAGATGGCAAAACTAAAAAGTATCACCGCCGTGCCGGTCGGAGGGGGGGGGTGTTAGGTTACTTTCGTTACGGAATTTCTGGATTCGGTCTCCACGCTCGAGGCCCGCGATAGAAGCTATGCAATAGTTTCAAATAGCTTGTGTTGCAGTGTTGTGCGGCGACGCGGGCGCGGTGCTGTGTGCGTTGATGCGTCCGGCGCAGGTGCCGGCGCCGCACGTCATGTCGCTGGCGCAACACCTGCGCAGCCCGCTGCAACACCCGCGCCCGCCCCCGCCGCCCGCCCCCGCCGCCCGGGACCCGCCCTACCCCGCACACGAGTAAGACTATTTTTTTTACCAGCTTTTCTTTTTGGTGAAGTAGGCTCCGAATTGGACGATTCATCCGCACGAGTATTAAAGATTTGACCTTTAAAAACGGTCGATTAACAGAATTTTTTTATGTGTAATAAATGTTCACGAAATATTTTATTCGGATATGTTCAGCGATGCCCGATTGAATAAATTTGACTCGATAGAAATAAAATTTTAACATTACTAAAAAACACCAAATTTCCCGTTCCCGTCGGTGGAATGAATCGACTTATTCTGTTTCTATAAAACATATTTTTACAAAAAATATTGGGTGTAATCCCATCAAACATTCGAACCCCGTTATGAACTAAATTTTTTTGTAAAAGGGTAAAATTAATTTAAAAAATATATGAAAGCGCGCACGCTTCCTATGCAGACAATTCTACGAGGCTACAGTTTGGCTCCAGTCCGCCAACTCGATACCGAGTCGCCTTAACTGGCACTGTATGTATGTATGGTTGTTCGGGTGAAAACTTGCAACTCAATTTGAAGCAGATATCTTCAACCGATTGAGCTGAAATTCTGTATTCACGTTTGGTTTAATGCATGGTTAGCTGTGGGACGGCATTTTAAGTCCAACATGGCAGAACTCACAAAATGGCGGACAAGTAATTTTTTATGCACTCATACAATATGGGTGTCAAATGAAAGGGTTTGCTGAGAATAGCTCGAAAAATAAAGTGACGTCATTTTAAATCCAATATGGTGAACTTCTAAAAGCTCGTCTTTTCAACAACACAATTCAAATTTCAACGACATTCCAAATGTCATCCAAATCACTTCAGCCGTTAAAGCGTGAAGAGGGAACAAACATAATAACAGTCATCCTTGCCGATTTCGGTTACTGCGTCTTTTCATCTGCTCAAACTACAATAGGATGTTTTATTATGAACTGCCTGTTGGCT
Organism: Lomographa bimaculata; assembly: GCA_948107665.1. Taxonomy (NCBI): domain Eukaryota; kingdom Metazoa; phylum Arthropoda; class Insecta; order Lepidoptera; family Geometridae; genus Lomographa; species Lomographa bimaculata. The sequence goes on along the minus strand of OX403592.1, from coordinate 2,518,126 downwards.
AAGTCGGGTGAGCGTTCGCCTTCTAAGCAGAGGTATCGGGTTTGATTCCCGGCGGGAACAAGTTTTTCCCCATGAATAATTAGTTTCTTGTTCTGGTTATGATCATGTGTGAACGTTTTAGGCATTCACGACACAGTCCTTCGACTTTAGTGCGGAGGATCTTAGTGGGAGGGTGAAAGCGTTTATGTTTATGTTAAGTTTATGTTTACGCACTAGGTTGTTTAGTTCCGATGTAACTTATATACCCTACTCGAAGAGGAAACAAACATACTTACACCCAAAGTTTCGGATTTATAAGCTTCGCCCGCTACTATCAAGTTAAAAAGTAGGGTTTAGTGGGTTCGAGTCCCAAACTTCCCGGGGGTGAAGGAAAGAGGTGTTCGGGAGGGAAGGGCGAGGCATTTTCCCCCCAACATAAAAAAATAGGTATATACTTAACACTCGCACCCAAAGTTTCGGTTTAGTAATATTAGAAGGACGGCTCCGGGCAGGTCGGGGTCGGGGCCGGGACAGGCGAGCTCGATCGAGCTGGTGGGGTGCGAGGCGGCGGCGGGCCCGGACTCGGGGTCGGAGGGCGTGGCCGAGGGCGCCGACGTGGCGCGCGAGCTGGCGGCGCTGGCCCTGCTGCGTGCGCACCTGCCGCCCGCCGCCGCCGCGCTCGCGCGCGCGCTGCCCGCGCCCACGCACGACCAGCGCCAGCCGCTGCACCAGATCCTGCAGGTACACGCACCACGACCCACACGTCCGCTACGTACACGCGCACTACGACCCGACACATCCGCTACGTACACGCGCACTACGACCCACACATCCGCGACGTACACACGCACCACGACCCGACACATCCGCAACGTACACGCGCACTACGACACATCCGTAAGGTTTCACACGCACACTACGACCCGACAGATCCTGCAGGTACACACGCGCACTACGACCCGACAGATCCTGCAGGTACACGCGCACACTACAACCCAACACATCCGCAAGGTACCCACACGCAATGTACACACGCGCACACTACGACCCGACAGATCCGCAAGGTACACACGCGCACTACGACCCGACAGATCCTGTAGGTACACGCGCACACTACAACCCAACACATCCGCAAGGTACCCACACGCAATGTACACACGCGCACACTACGACCCGACAGATCCGCAAGGTACACACGCGCACTACGACCCGACAGATCCTGCAGGTACACGCGCACACTACAACCCAACACATCCGCAAGGTACCCACACGCAATGTACACACGCGCACACTACGACCCGACAGATCCGCAAGGTACACACGCGCACTACGACCCGACAGATCCTGCAGGTACACGCGCACACTACAACCCAACACATCCGCAAGGTACCCACACGCAATGTACACACGCGCACACTACGACCCGACAGATCCGCAAGGTACACACGCGCACTACGACCCGACAGATCCTGCAGGTACACGCGCACACTACAACCCAACACATCCGCAAGGTACCCACACGCAATGTACACACGCGCACACTACGACCCGACAGATCCGCTAGGTACACACGCGCACTACGACCCGACAGATCCTGCAGGTACACGCGCACACTACAACCCAACACATCCGCAAGGTACCCACACGCAATGTACACACGCGCACACTACGACCCGACAGATCCGCAAGGTACACACGCGCACACTACAACCCGACACACTCCCACACTACGAGCCAACAACGGGCGAGCTTGCTCCATCATCACTTACCATCGGGTAAGATGGTGTAAAAAAAACCGTTAATCCTATGTGTACAGGTGTAAAGCTAAACAACGATAACATGGCGCGCCCCTCCAAACGTTTGAATGTATTTGTAAAAGTATTTACAGAGCGCCACCGAGACTCGCGACGTATGTGTACGTGCTGAGACGTCAAATGACTTATCTCATTATCTCTCGCCTGCTCGACTTGCTATCGTAGTTTCTCTAGCTGCTTGAAGGAAACCTTACGGGCTTTGCTGCACGGAAGGCGATGATCCCGGTGACGGGAATGAAACCATTCTTGACTTGTTAGTGAGCAGGCGTTTGTGTTAAATACCACGTTAATGACATTATTGTTATAGTGAAGACATGAAAATGCTGACCGTCAAATTATAGCCGAGCAATGAAATATAATATCATCTTATTTTCTAACATAGAGTATACTTATATCATAGAGTATATAGAATGTGACGTGAACAGACGCCATATATCTATTTGTAAAAACCAGGAAACTCTCGAACCCTGATTCTTGTTGCAATCCTTAGTCGACTTCCTTCTGAACGCTATATTTTAGTAAAGCTCGGACACCAGACCTATCTCTATTGCGAACGATTTCAATTCGAAGGTGTAAAAAAATAAGGTTCATTTTGCCTTAATTCAAATAGAAACCGCTCGCAACAGAGATATGTGGTATGGGTGTAATAGGGAGTCAGAGCAACCATTTCCATTACAGTTGGCGTCCCTTCTCCAATGCCGCAACCACGCGCTAATCGACGTGGAAACGGCACTGGAAGCCGCCGAGGCCCACACCACGGAGAAAGTCGGGAAACGGCAACTAGTGCCCGTCGCTATAGGGCGGCGGAGGCAGAACCCGCCGCCCAAGGCCAGGGAAGTACCTCTCAAGCTGTTCCACCAGGCCGAGTGCACCTCGTCAGACCTGCCCTGCTTGGATCCGTTGAGGTTACGGACAGAATGACGGACCACATGTGTACATATAGCGGGAAGTAGGGAATTAGTGAACGGCATAGGAAGGGGGATGTGGAAGTCTGAAGTGAAGGAGGTGCACTAAAAATGTTTCTTCAGATTCACCACGGATACCTTCTTCTTAGAGCGTGGATGGCAACGGTTCGTACAGGTCTTCTAGTGTACAAGAATGGCTTGCCGAGCATGATAATAAATGAGCTATAGTTCGCGGTGACGCTTCACATTCGCATCGGTTTGTGCTTGGGTCTACGTAGCCCCTGGACACATTGTCTTTTGTACTTGCCTTACTTAGGTCCTGATTACGGACAGAATCATTCAGGGTATTGTTTTGTGCAGCTTTCATAGCAGATAAAGTCGATAAGGGCTATTCCACGTTCTTTAGTAGAATCCAGTACAGTCCAAGATGAAGGAAACATAATTGAAAGTTTTTCGCCAGGCTGAGTGTACGTCATCAGATCTGAGGCCATATCACAACCTCTTAAAGTATTCTTACTTTAATAATGTTTTGATATTCATCAGTTACAAGTATGTCGTTGCTATATTGCAGTAACACTACAGTAATAGTGGTAGAATTGCATAGATCAGTTGAGGTCACGGACAGAATAACTCAGGGTTTTGTTTACATATTGCGGAGAGAGTACAGAACTAGTGTAATGTATGAGTAGGTCAATGTGGAAGACAGTTCTGTCTGAAATGAAGATGATACAACTAAAGTTGTTTCTTCAGGTCAATTACCGGTACTAACCTGCCTTACTTAGATGCTGATTACGGACAGTATGAGCGAAGAAAATCCGTTATTGAAAGTGTTTCATAAGGCTGAGTGGATGTCATCAGAACTGGGGCCATACTAAAATCTCTTAGATCATTCTTACTTTGTTTGAACTGCTTCATTTGAAAAACACTAAACCTAGCCAATCGTATGCAAGTTTTAGAAAATCTTGCAACAGCAAGGCAACAGCCTTGCTTATATAAGCAAGCTTACGGATAGACTGATTTGGATCTTGTGTAGATGTCATTTAACTGTACAAAAGTCAGAAACTGCTTTTGCCCGTTCTATAGGAAACGTGGAAGCGGGAGCCAATGGTAACTCTATGGGCCAATTTCCTATATTTTCTTTAACTCGAGTGCTCAAGCCCACTAGCAGTGAGCAATGTGCCCGTTTGGCGGCATAATACATATTTTCGTAATATGTATGATTTATTGTTATATTATATGTACATTTAAAGCGATACAAATTTTGCTGGATGTAAGTTTATATTGGGCGCGATTCTACAAGACACTCTCTATACCTAAAATTATCTTAAATAAATTTAGACGTGTCAAACTAAATTTAAGACAATGAATGGAATTAATATGTTGTTGCATAGTAGTTCCATGAGCTAATGACGAAATTATGATTCGACTTCGACAACTTTTTAGCTGCAAATGACTACAAACGCAATACGACTAAGAAGTAATTGCTGCCAAACTGTATTTAAATTTAGGGAATTTCACAGTAGACCCTCAAATTCTCTAAAACATTTGTTGTCTGTAAAGTCGGTTTACGGACGATAATTTTACGTGATAACGTCATAAGACTTTACGCTTAGGCCGATCGTGTCTCTCTTTTGCTTGTTCTGCGCTCTCGCTTGCACGCTCAGGCTCAGGCGGAACGTGACACTTTTTCGTGCGTGTTCATCGATTTATAAGACGTTATCACGTCAATAATATTATTTAAAGATGAGTGTAAGACAGAATCGCGTCCATTACTATTAATTTAGTTAACTCGATTACACATTATTATTTTAGGATATTATAAGTATGTAATTACTTGTTTTATGCTATAGTTAAAATTAGGCAATTAGTTTTGCATTTATTAATAGAAAAAAATTTATGTAAAGGCAACTTTAGGTGTAATTATTAATATGTTCTGTAAGTTATTTGAAACAAAATAGGTAAGTTAATTTTAATAGGTATCTTTATTTAAAAAATCCTACACTAAATTGTGACTATGTAACTATTTATTTATAAGTTTATTAATAACGCACAGATATTCTGACTATTATTTCTTTATTGAAATTATTTATGGAATTATAAACAATTTATAATATTAGTAGGATTTACTATAGTATTTTTGTTGTAATAAACTATGTCGTATACATATTATATCAGTATAAACTTGTACAATTTATCATATGTATTTGATTGCAATTCATAATTACGCTACCAGCAATCCGTATTATTCGGAATAATAGGAAGTTGTCGAAACGTATAGGCAATCTATACCGTAAATAAAATTAGATTTATATTGTTCGAGGTCGCAGGATAACGCGGGATGTAGACCACTAACAACCTTTATTTTTGGAGATCTTTGCTTATATCCAGCAGTGGACTTCTTGTGGCTGAGATGATGATGATGATTGTGCCATAGCATTTTCGTTACTCTAAAGTATGAGAGACAAACAATAATAACTATATCTAAAGTCCAATTGCCTGTATTTATTAAAACGAAGCTAAATTAAAATTGTACATGGTTAACGGTGAAACACATAAAAGGTGGTCATTGATTAGGTTCAATAAACTCGAGCGCTTTCAACCTACTCTCTAAAAATTCCCGAGATTGAGAAAACCTAGGTAGCCCATTCGAATTTCCCTCAGCAACATTGCTTGCTAGCCACAATATAGATCACAATAAATTATCGCATGACTTTACAATGATCCCGATATTTTTAAGCACAGTAACAAGAATTGGACACGACTTCATTCTCTTTCTACAGTATGTCGCCCGAGTAGAGATGTTGTGTTTATGTTTAAATGAATAGTAAACAATATTTATCACTTTGAACTTCTGCTACTAATACAAGGCCTGGTGCTCTCCGCACTTGTAGAACGCCGCCACAAGTTGACGCATCCCAATGTCGCGAAGAAGAGTATACGAGATAGACAGAGAGGTAAAATATAAGCCTAGGCACGCAGCGCTGTGCCAGCTGAATTGTAACTTTATTGCGTGGTGGGGAGAGTTATTATTTATCTAAGTGGTTTTGCGGAGTGTGTCTTCTGTACATTAATTTATGTACTAATACACATACCATATACGCAGTGAAAAATAAATACGCGTTCTATGACACATGAACACATTATTCCTGTTGCAAAATTTCATACTATCTTATGCATTTTACTATGTACATACTATATGGGCACAAAATATCTGGCCATCTCCAAGTATCCTATATCTATAATACTTAAGATTAATGTAGAAGTATATTCTGTAATATATTTATGATAATTCCTAGGTAAAGTATAAAAATAAGAAAAATAAATTGATGTTGCCATACGTATGTGTACTCTTGCCTTGATTAAACAGATTTCGGGTAACATAATTATGACATGTTTTTGAAGTTTACAGAGAACTTAAAAATGTTACCAATAAAACATAGTTTAGTAATTAATGTAAGAAGGTACTGCAATGTGATAGCTGCTATATTTTAAAAGTAAAACAAATGTATAGTAAATGATAATATCTTTACTTTCAAATAATATATATGCAAAGCAAACTTCGATACAAGTAACTGTAACATAAATAATTTTAAGTAAATTCTAATTAAAATGCTTTATAAAGCTTACATTCACCTTAAGGTTAAAAATATATGATCGAACAAAATATATGTTTTAAATGTATGCGAATGCAATAGTCAGTATTTTAAATCGAATAAATTTTCATATGAATAATTTTCTTTTATTAACCCCTCGTGACATCATTTATCCTTACTATATAATATTATGAATGCGAAAGTAACTCTGTCTGTCTGTCTGTTACGCTTTCACGCTAAAACTACTGAACCGATTTAAACGAAATTAGGTACACAGATAGTCTAGAGCCTGAGAAAGGACATAGGCTACTTTTTAACCCCGAATTCTGGCTGGTCCGGGACTTACGCGGGCAAAGCCGCGGGGCGCAGCTAGTCTTATATATAAAATTCTCGTGTCACAATGTTAGTTACCTTACTCCTCCGAAACGGCTATACTGATTTTTACCAAATTTTATATGTATATTCAGTAGGTCTGAGCATCGACTACTATCTATTTTTCATATCCCTAAGTGATAAGGGTTGTTCACCCTTAACATATATTTTTTAATTTTTGGACAAAAATTTTTGTTTTTATTTTTCTATGATTCAGCATTGAAAAATACATACAACCCTAAATTTTCATCTTTCTACAATCAACCCCTATTTTTTATAAAACAAAAAAAAATCCTAGAAATAATGTAATGGCAAAACAACGTTTGTCGGCTAGTATATATATGTATATAATACTTTCAACTGAATTGGTTACGCCTACGTTCTTATTTGTATTAACTGCTCTACTCAGAGCAATTTTTTTCCCCTTTTAATATTGGCTTCGCAATCTTGTGCATTTAGCCAGTGTCAAGTAATAATATATTTCAAGAGTATTTCATATTAAAAGTCCTAGTCACAAGTCACAGTCAAGGTTCAGTCATAGTCAAGTCATGCCCTAGTAAAGTGGTAGAAACTTTACTAGAACTTCTATTGTAGTTTTGGAGCGAAAGCGAAAATCCCGTTATTCAACTTTGTATGATTTGCCTACACTTATGCACGTTTACTAAGTATTTACGGTTAATAATCCACCATTATTACACGTTAACACTCGAAGAATCACAGCATTTTTTTTTTTTGGAAAATTATACAACATCAACACCAATTTTTTCACTTTCGCGGCAAAACTCCCAAACATTTTTATACTATTGGTTATCCGTTTGACCACTATCTCTGTGCACCACGATGTGTCCTCTTGAGTTTTACTCTACCCGGATGGCCAATTATTAAAGTACGGCGAGGTCAGGAGTCTTATTTAACCTCGGGGAGTGTCTTGTGGTATGCGATGCCGATGTCATCACAAACCGACGATGGCTCTATAACGGGGCTAAGTAAGACCTCGGCTGACCCTCGGCATGCCATAATTGGCGTTCTGGAAGGCGCGAATTCAAGGGTGGATCATGGATGTGATAAAGAGCATTTAGTCGAAAGTAGCATTATGTGGAACTGTGGTAGCAACACTTTTTAGACATTCTTCTGTCGCCATTAGAGGCGGTTCTTATGGAGCCCGTTCAGTAAGTAGCAAGTTACCATTTAATTTTGCTTTACTTAGACACAAACTTTCACATTTATGATATTAGTGTTATTAATAGAGATTTAGTATTTGGAGGCAAAGCTTCCAACTATACATTTTGAAGATAATTATGGTTCTGATCAAATTTAGCTGCGTAAAGCGTTGCGTTGTTGCAGACGTATTTTGGAACGTTGCTAATATGTCAAAATCAAATTATTTCGTCGAAATCCGTTGAAATGTCAAAGTCAAGTTGATTATAGAATCAACTGTCAAAACAACTGTTTTGAAATGAAATCTAACTTTGCAAAAACATAATTATATAGGGTTCTTGCTGTAATTTATTCACATATTACTAAATTTATAACTGCTGTATCGCCATCATGGGCGACTCCAAGGAAAACGGCGACAAACCACTCGATATCAACGGAAACAACTTCAACCCGGACAGGTATCTAGATTGCATTCTAAAACATGCTACACTTAAGCAGATCATGGATAAAGAAGCCGAGGTCGTCACACAGAGTCAGTTCCTACAGTCAGAAATGCAGACTTTGGTCTACGAGAATTATAACAAGTTCATATCAGCTACTGAAACCGTGCGCAAAATGCGGACAGATTTCAAGATCATGCAAGAGGAGATGAACAAACTCAGCGAAAACATGAACAAAATAACGACTTTCAGCGCTCAGATATCGGAATCTTTGAAGGAAAGCGGTAACAACGTCAGCAGACTGTGTGGGACACGACAACTCCTTGACAAACTTCAATTCCTGTTTCTTCTGCCTTCCCAACTAAATAAAGCTATTGTAGAAGGACGTTACGCTGACGCTGTCCATGATTATACACATGCACAGAGAGTTTTACAAAAGTATGGCAATCAACCCTCATTTCAAAGTATTCAAACGGAATGTTCAGAAATCATATATGCTTTAAAGAAGACTTTACGAGACAGGCTATTAAACCCTGAAACATCGGCATCAGAGCTTGCTGAAAGTGTTGGACTTCTAAGACAGTTGCAAGAAACTGATTCATCCTTACATGACATATTCCTCAGCTGTGCTGAAAGCCGACTCGATAAACATGTGCAAGCATTGAGCGCTATGGTCGAAAACACAGATATTCTTGAATGGGTAGAAAAATGCAATAACTCCCTTCTGGCAGACTTGGGTATAATAATATCATGTTACCATGATATGTTTCAAGAGAATGAACATACTAACATACCAGAATTCGGTGATAAAATCATGCTTCAAGTGTTTAATCTTTTCGAAGAAGTCATGAAGAGACCAGAGAATATTGGGACTGAAATTCTAATAAGAGGGTTGGATAAATTCTTTAGAAAGTTACAGGCGATGACTGAGATTATCTCAAGTGATACTATGTCCAATCAGGCTGTAGAAGTTGTGATACAGTGCATTGACCACAAAGCTACTATACAGTATCAGTCCATCCAAACCCAATTCAAAGATAACTTGACAAGGGTGAGACAAACTTTAGCCAGTAAGGGCACTGAGCAAGCTGACCTGAAAGATATTCTCAACTCTCTTCAAGTGTATCTTATGCAAAAAGTTCAAGCATCACTTCTGGATTTGATGGCATTCCTACAAAACAATCTGTCTTTCGGCCTTAAACCATGGTGCGGGAAAGCTGTAGCAGACATGTGCTGGAAAGTAATCTCGGAAACAATGATTAACCTCTCTGACATAGTGAAAAAGATGGCCTGTCTCCAGACTACAAACAACATTCCATTTGAACTACTGCTAATATTAGCCAAGTTATGTTTAGAAATGCAAGAGAATGGTGTTACTACATTACACAGTCATTTGGTAAAACTTTTAGAGGAAGCGGCTCCAGGTTTGACTGTAGAAAATAAGGACACAAATGGTGTGATGGTTCACTTGTCTACTGCTGCTCAAACAGCACTGGATTCTGAGGTTGTCTTTATCGGTCAGACAACAGCGCAGATGCTGAGGGTTTCAGTGCTTGCTAGAGACTGGTTGCGTGCGCCGGAGCCGCGAGGTCCACGCGCCGTGTGTCGGCGAGTCGTGGAGACTCTAGCCAGTGCTGATAGTGCTGCATCACAGCTTTTTCCAACGAGTGTGAAGCCATCAAGTGACTCTAGTCGCCGAACCATTTGGTCACGAGCACCTTCTTCCTTCACCTCACCTTTAAATCGAATATTCTCAGAGCGTATTGAAGTGTTCAGCCCCGCTGGTGCTGACCGAGCAGCACTATCCAATGGTGCTTTGAAGGTTGCTCTCAAAGCCCTTGTAGAATGTGTGAGGCTGCGCACTTTTGGAAGGCATGGACTACAACAGCTGCAAGTTGATGTACACTTCCTCCAGCAGAGACTGTCTTGCATGGGCAATGATGAAAGGCTACTGAATGCTTTACTTGAAGATGCACTGGCTTCGGCACAGCTTAGATGCGTAGACCCTCAGCTGATGGAGCCAAGTATTGTGGATATTATTTGTGAAAGAGGATGAACAGAGATAGATATAAGTATTTAAAGTGTATTTAGAGCTTATGTTAATTAATAAATGTCATAGTTAACTTATTATTGTTATTTGCAAGTGTTAATTTTCTTGTATTACTTACTATACACATGACAGTTATTATTATTACAAATATTTAAATATAATATTCGTTTTGGTTACCTACATACCCTTAGAGTTTGACATAATTGTTTTTCTATGCTAATAAGAAAGGAGACAAGTAAACTGGCCTGGTGGTAAGCGGCCTATAGTAGTAGTTTATTATGCATAGGCTATATATAAAATATTACACAATACACCAAATTATATTAAAACTACTTTTCAAGCCGGAATGGCAGAAAATATCACCGATTCTTGTCTCATAATGCCCAACTCGCCCTTTCAGCCAAAATCGGTACTGCCGTTCCATCTCTCCAATATGAAGAACCACACGTGGTTCTTCAAATTGGAAGAAAAATACGTCACGTGTGACGTATTTTTTACCGACTTCACAAAAAAGGAGGAGGTACTCATGTCAGTCGACTTGAGTACCTCCTATTAGTATTATTTTTTTTATAAGTGTTACCTCATAACTTCTTTCCACGTGAACCGGCTTCGAATTTTTTTTTTAGTTTTATAGATGTTGCTTTCCGATTGGTCCCATTTAAGTTTTATCAAGATCTGATCAGTAGTTCTCGAAATATCGTCAATAATGCGTATTCTGTGGACTACATTGACATGTTCTCGTTTTTAACCGACTTCAAAAGTTGTGAGCCGATTTTAATGATTATATTATTTTTTATTTGAAAGCTGGTGCTTTACATGTGGTCCCATTGAAATTTGATCAAGATCTGTAAAGTATCAGTAAAGTTTTTGAGTTATCGTCAATAATGCGTGTTAATACATTAAAGGTTCAAGGTTCCAAAGATAAAGCGGTGAAGTCGGTTTTTTTAAGCTTTGCTTGCATTTAATTATATTTCTTTCCTATTCTGGACAAATAAATATCCCTTAGTTTTACTTTCTCTACATCTCAACAGGCGTTTCCTTATCAGCTACCTGAGGACGCAGTCTGAATAAAAAATATGGTTTTTCAAGGCTATATAAATATAGATATCAAAACGCCGCAATAGACAAAGAATAGGAATAAGGATATAAAATAAACAACATGCTTTTAGATGATTTATTTATAACCCCATAATCAAAATTTCATCATCATTTCAAAATAATCTACATGTACAGTACATCATATATATTTATGTTAAATGCTTCTAAAACATAAATCTCACGACTACTATTTTAGAACTTATTACATTGTTAGTCACGAGAGTATGTTAAAAATTAATTAAAATTAAAAACAACGTAATATATTATGTAAATCGTGAACAGAGAATTTATAATTTGGTCCTACATTTCTAAAGGGTAGGCAGAAATAGCACTGACCACGTCCAAAACATAACTAAACATATAATATGACTTGCAAGCAACCTTAGCATTTAGTGCATTTTACAACATAAATCTTATATTTATACTTATTGGAACTAAATCTAAGATGGTGCTGCCATCTATATAGAATAATTGAGGATCAGTTGACTGCCTACCCACAATCTGCAGAGTATTGCATTGAATGAATACTCAGAATGCCTAAACACCAACCACCAATATTTATTTATAAAAATAGACTCTGTGTTTGTAAATTTAAATTTGATTTTCATATATATAACTACTTTATTTTATGTAGCAAATACGAGAACTGATAAATACATCCTATACGCCTTAAATCGCATTATGCATCAACAAAATCAATACGACTGAGTAGTACTTACTTATTCCTAAATAGTAAACAAAAACACCACTTATATATATTTGCTACAAATTATACAATTACTGAACTTATTACATAAAAGCGGAAGCTCGCGTGAGTTCACTACTATATTGTGAAAGAAATTCTTCAGCTGAAGTCACTTAAATTAATATATTTTGTATAATCAAATTATAATTACCTATAAAAGAAAAATGATAATGTTTTATAGTCTTATATGTATTTTCTATTCGATTATAGATTATGATTTGATTATAAGGTGTGTACAGTAACTACTACATATCTATTGGATAACAAAATTTAGTATCTTAGTTAATGGTGAACAATGATATTATCTGTGTATCAAATACAGCAGTTTAACTGTAATTGCACTGATTTATTGACCAATGCCAAACAATAGTACTCCTAAATACTCTCATAAACATAAATATTCCACTTAAACATACACAAATCTATATTCTAGAACAAAATTGACGAATATAATTATGATAACATTTCTCATTTACAAAATTATAATAGATCAACGCTCTGTATATCCTCGAGATAAAAATTTGTCGCATCATAAAACTTCACCAAAGTTGTAAAAATTTGTATCAATTTGTATCATACAATGGTCCTTCTGTTACATTTGTGAGCCTCGTGATGCGCGTTTCAATCTAATATCTAGCGATCGCCTTACATGTACACTATCCTAACGCGCCGCGAGCCGCGATCAGTCCGATTTATAAAATCAATCAAAATACCAGCTCCCATCCCTACAAACTCTGCATCAGTTTCCTCATCTTAGCTGGCAAGGGTACGCCGGCGTGGGCGCCCGACCTTCTCGTTTTGACGGTCGACGTCTCCGTCTTTTTGTCTTTCGCCTTCTTTTTACCCGTGGAGTTTCCTATTTTTTTGGTCGTCGAATTTTCCGCTTTTTTGCCGCTCGAATTATCCTTCTTCTTATCGATCAAATTGTCCGTCTTTTTGGCGAGCTTCGTGGGCTTGTTGTCGGTCGAGGGCGCGGATTCAGTTTTCAAGCTAGATTTTCTGGTTCGGACCGGAAGCTTGGAGTCGGTCGCGTCGCTTTTGACGGTCGATTTGTCGGTCGTCTTGCTGTGCTTACGCGTTTTATTCGGGTTGGCCGGTTCGGTGTTGGCGCTAGACTTTCTAGTGGATACGGGCTTGGGATTCGAGTCGAGCGTGTTGGCTTTGGCGGTTGGTTTATTGGATGGCGCGGGTTTGGGTTTATTCGCGGGCGGCGGCGACGCGTCGCGGCGGCGGCGGATCCGCGGCGGCGTGTGCGCGATGCTCGTGTGGCGCGACAGTAGCGCCGCACTCGTGAACAACTGTCCGCAGTCGCACCTGTGTTCCACTTCCGCACTCCCTGTAAACCAAATCCACTCATTTATAGATCTTTAAACCATAATCATTTCCATTCCCTTTACCTACTAAACGTTAGCTTATCGGCGACAAAAAGTCGGCTCGGCATATGTAGGTACTCTTTCTGGAGGAACAGTATGAGTGAAGATTGAACTAGTTAAACTTTTTCTTTCAAAAACGTCTAATTTTATAGCATTACGTAAGGTGGTCTTAAAAATATTACTCTTTGCGATAAAACGGCCAATTGTTTTTACAATAATTTTCTAGATTATATTACTTCTTCTATAAAAAAATGAATGAAAAAAAATGCGCCGCCGAGTTTCTTGCCAGGTTCTTCTCGAGATGGCTGTAATTTTGCGAATCTGGCAGTAGAATCAATAACTTTCTTGAGTGCCTCTTTGGGGCCCATGTGAATAAACGATTTTGATTTGATTGATTGATTTGATTCTTGTTATTATTTACTAAGGCGTTCAATAAAAATTGAATATATTTATGTTTTGTTTTTCTACAAACGTTTTCTATAATGTAAAAGACTAATACAATTTCACTTACGTTTTTTAATTAATCTTGCTGGTGCATCGGTCACTTTGTGTTTCACAGTGATAGCTTTTCCCAAAGATTTCCGCTTAGCGATACCGACGAGTGACTTCCGTTTCTCCATTGATTTTCTCGTCGTTTTCCTTTGTGCTTCTTTAGGTGTTCGCTCTACAAGCTTTGGTATTTCGGAAGCGCTTTTGGGGAATGAGTACTTGATATCGCTGTCGTCGGAATCTGTCGAGAGCAAGGCTTCCGTCTCAGACAATTTGCCGATGTGTTTCATATTCGTCGCCGCTTTAGATTCGATCGTTTTTGATCTTGGTTCCGCTGTTTCTGGCTTAGGTTCGGGCGCTTTTGCAGTGGTCTCGGCCGCTTTAGGTTTAGATTCTGCAACTTTCGGCTTCAGGCGCGATATCTTCGGTGGATGCTGTAAAGATATGCGCCTCTTCGCATGATCGTTGTAATTCGGACGCTCGATTTGGAGAGAGTTGCGTTTGGCGGCTCTGATTTTCATGAATGTTTTTCCCTCCACCGTTTCCTCTACTTTATAGTTCGGGTTCAACATGTATCTAATCTCGTCGTCGTCGCTAGATTCTACTGAAGGTTTTAATTGATTTGCAGTCGGAAGACGACCTTCGACGGTCTTTTTTCGTTTAGCTACAGTAGGAGCGACTTTATCCTTAAGTGGAATTTTCTTTTTTGGGGCATCTTGAATTTTGTTTTCTTTCTGATCGATCTTCTTTATTTTCTCCGGTACGACAGTTTTTTCTTGCAGCTTATCGCCTTCAGATTTTAGGAAGACTCGTTTGGCAGGCTTGCTCGAGGATTCAGGAGATTTAACGTCTTTAAAATTTGGCAATGCCTTTACCTTAGGTTCGTACGAAATATTTTCTTCTGCCATAAGTTTTGTCTCTGTAATTGTTGATTTATTGAGTACGATTTCTTGTTGTATTTCTGATTCAACATTCAGATTTTTATCACCTAGCTCTTTTGAAATATTTTCGTCAACGACTTCCCTCTCAATAATTTTAGGAACGTCATCTAAGCCTCGTTCATCTTTTTTATCTTCCGGCTTAGATTTTTGCTCCTCATTACCAGATTCACTTTCAGGAATATCTTTTGTTTGCTTAGACTGTCGTTTCTTTTTCGAGCAAATACCCGAGTGCTTATTTAGAGAATGTTCGTTAGGGAACACCATGTAACAAAGAGAACATTCATGTATTATGTCTTTAGTAGACAATGACTTTACACTTTCCGATTTTTCGGAACTTGTATCCGCGTGTTGTTCTTTATGTTCGATAAGATGATGCAGTTTCCGGAACGTTTTTTTACAGATCTCACACTGTGGTGGCGGAGGAGGTTTCTCAGCAACCGGTTGTGCGGGAACCGATGGCTTTTGTCTGTTGATGCCATCATGGGTTTCTCTATGTTCGACTAAATGATGTAGCTTCCTAAACGACTTATCACAAGGCTCACATCGGAAACCGGCACTTGCATCTTCATGTTGCTTGCCAACAGTCTCTTCTTTAACAAGTTTGTTGTCATTCTGCTCCGAAGAACTCTTTCTTAGTGTGCGTTTTGGTACAGTGTCCGGATTATGAATGATTCTGTGCTGCACTAAATGATGCAACTTTCTGAATTCCTTCTTGCAAACCTCACAGCTGAACACTTGCAACTTCTTAGAGTCTTGGGTTTCCTTTTCAGTCTTCTTCTTTTGTTCTTTCTTGTGTTGTAGCTCATGGCTAACCAAGTAGGACAGTTGTCTAAATGTTTTCCCACAAAACTCACAAACGAGATTATTGGCTCTATTTCGCATTTTAACTTTTGCATCTTCATTAGAGTTTTCTTCTGACTTTTTATCTAGTTTCTCATTGATCGATGTATCTTCTATTACGATCACTTCGTCTTTATCCATTTCAAGTTTAGTTTGTGCAGGCTTTGATTCATCTTTAGAAGACTCTTTGGATTTGCGTTTCTTGGGTGATTGTTTCTTATATTCTGTAATAGAAAGCTCATAATCCATATCCTCAGATTCTTGCGATAGTCTACTTCTACGTGGACTTGTTTTATCTGAGTCTGATCTGTTAGGAGAAACTCCTGTACAGTGTTTAACGTGTTTAAACACTACATTTTCCGATCTGAATAGTTTGTTGCAGATGGGGCATACAATGTTTTCATTTATTTTACCCATAGTCCAATTCTCCCTTATAATGTCATCACCTGAACTGTAATCGTCTTGTTCATCTGAAAATGAAGCTCGCTTGATCGGTTTTGCGTCAATAAGTCTCGGTTTCTTTTGAGGGCTGGGTGTTCTGTTTTCGGTACCTTCAGGTAGTGGGTATTTTCTGGGTCGCCCTCTGCCTCGTTTCACGGGTGTATTTGATTGACTATCAGTAGATAGCGAGATGATGCTCATATTGGTTTCGGCTTGATTTTCAAGCAACTCCGCAGCTTTTACTAAATTGTCAATAGCGGAAGCTGCATCTTTATGGTCTGAAATTTCTTCATTTCGATTTATGATCTCCTTCGGTAAATCTTTTGGCACAACTTGTTTCTCAATTGTTTTATCGTCAGTTGGAGTATTACGACCAAGTAAATAAGATTTCTTGTGCACCAAGTTTTTCGACTGCTTATCTAATTTACTATCGTCGATTTTTCTCCTTTTTTTTGGCGAAGTTTCAATGCCTATGTCATTCGGTTGGATGAGTTCTAACTCGGGTGCTTCTACAGGTGTCAGTACCTGTTTCCTCTGGTGTTTCGTCTTAGTTTTATCTTGCTGCTTATTTTCATCAATTACACGTAACAATTCAGAATCTACAACATCAGTGTTGTTTGTAGCAGCATTATCTAATTCTGTTTCTGTTTTTTTAGCTGGAGAAAGTTCTTGTCCTTGAACATTTAATTGACTCGGATTAAATCCAGTGCTGGATTCTACGAAAACAACCTTGACTGGTTTGTCCTCAATGATGGTTATAGGCTGTGTCACTTGGTGTTTTGCTGTCAAAGCTGACTGGTATGCGCTGTGTATTTTGGAGTGATAGTTTTTGCTACTGGAATCTTTAGTATTCTGCCGCAAAGGTTGTTTATGTGGTAGCTTTAATTTAGGTTCAATTCGAATCATTTCAGTTTTAGGATTTACATGAAGATCTTGGTCCTTTTCCTTCACTGTCTGCACGAGGCTGTGCGGTTCTTTGGGATCGTAAGTGACTGTCAGACAATTTTCGTACGTAATGGAATTTCTTCTGGCAAATTTATCAAAATCTTTTTCAGTTATAAAATCTTTGTTAGATGCATCATTATCCGCTTCAGAAGCAGAACTTTTGTCTGGGTGCATTTTTTTCACATGCACTGGTAGTGCGTTTTTAATTACTTTCTTGTTTAAATAAATATCCCCAGTGACTGGTTCGTGCTCTATTACTTCGTCTTCCGATTCTATATCTATTACGTTCTCTTTTATATTTTTTGGTTCAACAGTAAAAAGTTTAGGTATTGCAGCATCTTTAATGATAGGCTTTTCTTTTTCTGTATGTTTTATGTTGAAAGTTGTAATTTCAGTTTTTGCTACCATTGGTAGCTGATGTGGCGGACGTTCCACAAACGGTATTCCATGTAGTTCATTCATTTTCATTTCAATATCATCTAATGATTCTGAGTCTTCTGTTTCGGTCTTTTTTGAATGTATATCTGGTGTAGCAGATTTCAAATCATTTTGAATATTTTTTATGATTTGTTTTGGTTCATCTGGAACGCTTTTGGGGGGACTACTACTTGGAGGGACTATTACTCTATTTATCATGTCTTCTATAGTCATGTCTATCAAATTAGCCATAGTCGCGGTTGCCTTCCCTTCCCTTGGTGCAGGTTCAACTTTAGGAATTGCAGCAGAGCTGGCAGAAACGGTCGACGATACAGCAGTTTTTTGCGAATTTTCTTGTTTAATAGGAACTTTATTAATAGTCTGTTTAGGTTTTTTATCGGTACTTTCGTTCTTTACAGGTATCTTTGTCTCAACCTTAGGTGCAACAACTTTACTCGAAAATACAGTTTCATTCTTGACAGTCATCTTTTCTTGAGCTTTAGCTGTATTGTTAATTATTGTTTGTGCGCGCTGGCTATCAATCTTTTTAAGAACATCTCTCCTATTTAAATCATTTGAATTTTTTATTTGTTTAGAGTTGGTACTGACTGGAGCCTTAATTTTATTGAATTTATTTAAAAACTCTTGTCTATTTGCTTCTGTCCATTTCCCAAAAGGTACAGGAGCAGAGTGATTATTGTTTGCAGGTTTTATATCTAGATTTGGTCCACTAGGTATTGGTACTTTGATTTCTCGAGATTCGATTTTAATTTGTGTCGTTTTTTCTTCAACGATTTTCTTTGCGGAAACTTCTTTTGTTTTAGGAACTATGTCTATAGCTTTCTTTACTCCTTCAGTCTTTGCT